>JAZKJV010002019.1:785000-1462761 GCA_037367405.1 Ottelia alismoides
AAGTCAGGTGCGGAAGAATCAGGGACACAATCTACTATCCGTTAATACCTCTTGGTACGTTTGTGGTATGTCCACGGCTGACAAAAGCAATTGCAAACCTCCTGAAGTCACCTGTCAGACACTCAAAAGTAACATGAGAAGAAATCAGATATGAAGCACATGAACGCTTTTGCTTCCTAAGAGCAATAGGCAAATCAAGTTCTGCATCGTCTGTGCCACCTACCTAATCATCCTCCTGAAATAATCCTTGCTGAGAAACACCATCAGACCCATAATTCGAAGTAAAGTTGTCAGAACAAACTTGGGGTGAGCTGGATGGATCGTGATCATGAGTAAGGGCTGATCGTCGACTATAGTGATGTGGTAGAGGTGGAACTAGAACAATGGAAGGAGGTAGGGATGGCGAAGGTGATGGTGGAGGTGGTGGTGAAGGTAGTGGTGGATTTGATGGTGAATGTGGTGGGTACATGGGTGGAGGTGGAATATAAACCTCATCATCTAAATATGAAGGTGTCAACTTGTCACCTATAGGAGAAAAGGAAGAGCCCTTTTGTTCAAAGAGCCACAAAATGCAATTACATCTTCAAATCTGAGATTTCATAGGTACCTCCCTATACCTCCATTTTGCTTCCATACATGTCAAATTTTCCTCTTTGTTTTACTGACATGCATGCCTTATATGCTAAAATCCAAGACTTTTGAACATTGTTTGAGTTGCATTTGGATGATTGTAAAATCCATTTCCTCCGTGTTTCTGTTATGATTTGTTTTTCTCACATTGGATTTTCTTTTTGTTGGGAGTTTGAGGTTTTATCTCATGAAATAAAAGTCTAAACACTGGGCCTTAGGTTTGAAAAAAAAATAGAAGGTGATTAAACATCCTGCTATCATTCAATAATTACTACATTGGAGATATGTGGATTGAATCTGGCATTTCATGTTGGATAGACTTCTTAGTTACGGATTTTCTTGTCTATGGAATTGGTAATTGTCAATTGAGGCATGAGTAGAAATATCTTGAGAAGGAACCTTGAACAGGGTCTCCAATGGAATTGTATCACAGTTTCAATCCTCTAAATTAATTAAGATCAAGGGACTTCTTATATGATTTAAACTACTAAATTGAATGGATTGGATTCCTGCGAAGAGCGTGATTGATGAAAATTATAAAAAATATTATTACTTCTATTTCATAATATCACGAATAAATTAGAATGTAATTGCATGAGGAGGGGGGAGAAACACTATTACAATTAGTAAGATCAGCACATCATCCTTTTTCTTTTCACAATTAATAGATATCAAATTTTAATTTTTTTTGAAGACCATATCTAATTTTAATAAACATCAATGGGGACAGTATGCATGATTGATAGTAACATTAATGGATCTACTATAATTCTTGTGTCTGGATCTTAAATTCTGTCAACATCCGACTATTGCAAACACACTTTGTCATGCACAATTGTCTATCGAAATTATTGAAATCAAGTTATTGTCTTTGATGAAAATTATTTAAATTCAGTAATTGGTTGCTGAAATTAATGAGTTTAGTTATTACCAAATTACTGCAGTAGTTGATAAGTTGGAAATTTAAACAACATTGTTCTGTATATAATAATATGATATACTGCAATATATTATTAAATTTTGGTTAAATTTCAAGTGTTCTGCAGTGGATAAGAATAAAAAAATATTTCATGTATAATATCAGACAGTGCATCACAGAAACGAATGATTAGAGGATACATGAACTAAGTTCAATTAAGATAACATTACAAGAAACACACCTATTTCATGATCCAAGGTGGAAATAGCATGACCTTGTTTTCACAAAGTTCACTAGTTTTAGGAATATCGGGTTTACTGGGATGATTGATATACATATATAAGTTACTTAAGACTCTATACTACTCTTAGAAAATTTATCACCACATACCTTAAAGAAGATAGTGGATTGACTACGGGTTTGGTATAAGTGGATCATTCTTGGAAATATTATTTCCTAATCCTTTAGGTTGAAATAATTAGATCTTAGAAGGCATTGAAATCACACAAAATTATATTGAAATTCATCAATCTAATCTCACACTATACATTTCAGAGAAACGGGTAAGATACTGTTATAAATCAAGCAAGTACCGACGATTAAGGACGACTAATTGTAAATAATGCCAGTCATGGTGACCTTACACATGACTGTGCGAGGGCGCGGTGACCCTCAACTGGGCGGAAGATAGGAAGCTCAGTTTGGGCAGCGGCCGCCAAGGTCTAGGATCCCAATCCCTTTTCGGTTTTTTTTACGCGAGCTCACAGTGTTTTTACACCTCGTTGGGATCCCGACTTTAGACCGGTTCCGCTGACCCTGTCTTTTAGGATACCCAGGTGGGGGATCCTGGTTTTTTTCAGCTTTACGTACGAGCTCGGTTGCCCGTACTAGTCGGGCTGTTTTTCTAGAGCGACTTTTCTAGGGAGTCTCTCTCACCCGTCTCAGTGGCGTAGTTTGGGAGTAGACCTATCCCTCTATTGGACCGCACTTCCAATTAGAGGGCGAGACGGAAGAGCCATTTGTAGTCTTCTTCACCGCTTGAGTTACTTCACCAACAGACATGGCGATTCTATATCTAGATCATCCATAGCTACATCTACATCATCTGGAGTTAATCTGAAACATTGAAATTTAGAATTTGAGAAGTTACGATCAAAAGTTAGGGTTAGTAGGAAATGACCATTCTCTCTACCCAATAATTTAAATAAATTAATAGATCTTTCCAATCATAACTTTCCATTATCACTCATCAACGTGATCTCTGAATAGAATGATATATGTGCTCACACTCAGACACTCATGAATACTCAAGTACTATAAAATATGTCACATATGGGAAATGCTGGGGTATGGGACAAACATTTGAGATGCTTACAAGTAGCCTGAAAAACCTTTTTCATTTGCAAAGTAGAAATAAATTTAAATTTGAATTGTTCTTGCCTCTCTACTTGCTTTCTTTTGTAAATAATAAATGCCTGTTATTTTATATAAGTTTTTGGGAGGTACCAGCAACCGCTGACGCCTTTTCTTTCCTAACATGTTTGGCAGGCAAACAGCCTGCAACTCAGTAGCTATACATGCTTCCTGGTGACAGAGTATACACGAGATGGTAGGAATTACTTTGGCTCAGTTTTTGTTCAGATAGTGATATAAATGTTTCCTTTCTTTTCTCTTATGTACTACATTTTGGTGTATATTGTGTATACTGGAAGACATTGTACATGATGTAAAAAATATATGGAAATTAATGAAAAGAAATTTTTGGTGCCATATTGTCTCTTTTGTTGGTGGTTATGTGTTGGAAATGAATGTCATAGTTGCACGAAAAATTCACCCTGTTTTTCTGCGACAAGTGCGATCAAATGTGAATGATATCTTGCGAATTGCGCGTAAACGGGTACCCGAATCCTGAGGGGTCTCACAGAAAAGTACATGACAGATTCAAAAAATGTGACATCAAAACTAATATAATACTTCATGCGCAACGGATCATGTTGGGAAAAATAAGAGTTGTATTTATTCCTTGAGCCCTAGACTCTCTTATAAAGGGAGAGGCCTATGGGAAAATTACATATGGTAGACATGCGAAAAGAGAAATAGATAAAAGATACAAGAACATAAAATAAACTTCTACACTCTGCCTCAAGATGGAGCATAGATATCTATCATGCTCATCTTGGATCACTTCTGGAAGGGACTTCAAAGCAAAGCTTTGGTAAGGATGTCTGTTGTTTGGTCTCCTAAGTTGACATGGGTTGTAGAAATGAAGCCTTTCTTAATCATATCATGGATATAATGGCAATCAACCTTGATGTGCTTTCTCCTCTCGTGAAATGCAGTGTTATTTGCAATGAATAATGCAACTTGATTGTCACATTTTAGCGATATGGGAAGAGAAACATCTACATGTAGATCTGTCAGAATTGTGCGGACCCGCATCACTTCTGCACATGCTTGGGCCATAGCTCTATACTCTGATTCAGCACTGGATCTTGCAACTACTGTTTGCTTCTTACTCTTCCATGAGACAAGTGACTCCCCGACAAATATAGCAAAGCCTAATGTAGACTTCCTATCTTGTGGGCACCCTACATAGTCTGCATCTGTGCATGCTGAGATAGTAATAGTTCCCTCCTTCCTAAACAATAATCCTACTCCTGGAGATGACTTAAGATACCTTAGTATCATATGTATATCATCCATGTGTACCTGACAAGGTTGCTCCATGAACTGGCTCACCTTATTTACTGCAAATGAAATATCTGATCTGGTAATAGTAACATAAAGAAGCCTCCCTACCAGATCTTTTCATGTCAACATCCTCAGTATCGTCATCATTCATCTTCATGCTTGGATCCATGGGTGTAGAAGCAGGTCGACATCCAAGCATGATTGTGTCACTTAGTAAGTCAGTGACATATTCTTTTTGAGTCATCACAAGTCCTTGTTCATTTCTAGCAAACTCCAATCCCAGGAAATATCTAAGTACTCCTAGATCCTTGGTAACAAATTCACGACCCAGGAATTCTTTTGCTCTTTTATTCCTTTCATATACATATATCATCAACATACACAATAATGATAGTTGTACCTCTGGATGTCCTCTGTACAAATAGAGAATGATATGCATTCGACCTTTTGAACCCTTGATTCTCAAATAAATCTGAGAGCTTCTAAAACCAAGCTCTCAGGCTCTGCTTTAGGCCATAAATCGCCTTATGAAGTCTGCATACTTGTACACAGTCCCCCTCAGCAGTAAACCCAAGTGGTTGCTGCATATAAACTTCCTCCTGAAGGTCACCTTATAAAAGACATTTTTGACATATAATTGAAACAAGGGCCAATTTCGAATCACAGCAACAGACAAAAGAAGCCGTAAGGTAGAATGATGAGCAACAAGAGAAAATTGTTGGAGTATTCATGTATGCGCCATATTGAGTTGTAGCAGGGTAAATGGATCCTGGAGAAGATCCATTTACCCCATCCAGTGTTTAGTCCCACACCACCTAGTTGTGAGACTTGGAGGCTCTGGAGAGGCTATATAAGGAGCCCCAGACCTCCTGTACTCATTGAGAAAAAGCAATGCATAGCATGCCCCTTTGAGGGCTTCTCCCGTGGTTTCATCCCGCTCCTCACGGAGTAGGGTTCCACGTAAAATCCTGCATTTTTTCTTGTTCTTTATCTTTTTCCATGTTATGCTTCCGCATCTTTATTTCTTAACATGGTATCAGAGCGGGTCGATTCTCGAGGATTTCATCATGTTCTTTGATTCTATTGTGATCGGTTTGAGAATCGATTTTTTGTTTGATATATTAAAGAAATTTCTCTGTTCATCTACGGTTTAGAATTTGGGTTGGGTTCTATGCTAGGGTTTTTTTCAAAACCCTAAATTGTCTGTGAATGGCAATGGAGGGCTCCAGTCGAGAAGTCCATCGTGCGCGACCATACTGGTATCCATCGATCACGCGTGACCTAGCCCTCTAAGCAAGCCGATCGCTCATCCTCCGTGGTGCGCATCTTCCACCATGCGTACAGATGTGTAACCCCCAACACGCAGACCCTTGGCGCATCACACGCATTACATGCATCACGCGCTGGAGGCGACTTCTCCAGTTTGGGCATCTCCAATACACGCAGGCATCCAGGCGGTTCCTTCTCCAGGCGCAACTGCCACACGGTTCCTTCTCCTCGTGCGTACCTCTCTTGTTGGCGGCATCTCCAACCCTAGCCACACTCCAGATTCGCGTCGTCAATGATCTTGTGCATCTCCTTGCGATCTACTCCAAGCGACAGTCGATCGCCTAGGCGCGCGAAGCCCCAGGCACGCACAGTAGAACCACGCAGAGGTGCGCACTCCATCTCAATCCGCACGAGGAACCCGAGCATCCCTCCATCACACGCTCTAGCCACACCCCTTGGCTTCCTCGGCATCGAGCAGCGGTGATCTGGAGCGCATCTCCCCCTTGGAGCGCACCTACCCTCACCGCTGCACTGCGCGAAGCCTCGCAGGCGCGCTGGCAATCTCCCGCCGCAGCCCCCAGGCCGCGATGCTAGCCGAGCGCGCGTTATTCTGTGGTCGATCTCAAGCGCGATTCGAAGGGGGTTCCTGGAAACCCTAAGGAGGTGGTGGCACCGAAGACTCCCATCATGGGAGAGCGACATTGAGGGTTCCCCGAGTGGGAACCCTAAATATTGGCCCAGGTGGGCTTTAGTTGGTTTAAAAAAAATTGGCAGCCCAGTCGTTGCCCTGTTTTCTAAAAAAAAGAGGGTCATGTGTTTGACAAGAAAAAAAGGGAGGGCCTCATTAGAAAAAGAGAGGGAGAAGACGCTGAGATATTGGATCCTATTTGGGCCATGTATTAAAAAAATTGCGAAAAGGCACGTACATTTAAAAAAAACCGTACGCAAGTATTTTAAAAAAAAAGAAAAGAAAAGAGGATGCGTACAAGAAAAAGCCATAAGCAAATTGCAAAAAAAAAAGAGAGAGGGGAAGAAAATTAAATGCTGGAAAAAATGAAACGGCTTAAATAAAAAAAATGACAGCTTATAAAATTTTTTTGAAAAGCCGCAAGAAATTTCTGTGGATATTCATGTTTACCCCTATTTATCTTGTCTTCTCCCAACTTTATCGATGTCATTTTCCGACAAGTATGGGAGAAAGGGGGAGTATTGTGTAGAGTCACAGGTCTTGTATTCCAGATCGAGATGCCACATGCAGATTTTCAGACCATTCAGATTCCAGACTCTACAGTTCGATTTCAGACTCGACGATCATGATTTCGAGTCTAGTTTCAGACATGCACGAGTGTGCGATCATTTTCAGATAAGCATAGGTTGCCATCATTTGTTCGTGGTCCCCATTAGTATTCTTGTTTTTGTCGGCCAGAGTTTTCATGTGAGCCATAGGGACTCCAGAGTAGAGGACCATTCCCTATTCCATTGAGGGCAAGGGTTTTCATGTGGTATCATAGGTACTCCAGAGTAGAGCACCATTCTCTAAGCCAGATGGGAGAGACCTAGTTCTCCGACGAGGAGACTTCAGGCGTAGTTTCAGACTCGATGATCAGATTCCGAGTCTTTAGTTGACTCACACTCCAACCCGTTCATCCTCCTCACCTGCAAGACATGAGAAGCAACGTCCTCGACGGCAACAATGTGCGCGTTGGGTTGATATTGTCCGTAGTGTCCTGTAATGTTGAGTTGAGTTTCTTTCTGTTTGTCCAAGCTGAGCATTGCATGCTCCAGCTTGAGGGGAAGTGTTGGAGTATTCATGTATGCGCCATATTGAGTTGTAGCAGGGTAAATGGATCCTGGAGAAGATCCATTTACCCCATCAGTGTTTAGTCCCACACCGCCTATTGGTGGGAATTGGAGGCTCTGGAGAGTCTATGTAAGGAGCCCCAGACCTCCTGTACTCATTGAGAAAAAGCAATGCATAGCATTCCCCTTTGAGGGCTTCTCCCGTGGTTTCATCTCGCTCCTCACGGAGTAGGGTTCCACGTAAAATCCCGCGTTCTTTCTTGTTCTTTATCTTTTTCCATGTTACGCTTCCGCATCTTTATTTCTTAACAAAAATATGTCAAGATAATCTAACCCGTACATCTAAGTAAAACCCCGAGCAACCAATCGAGCCTTGTACCTATCAATACTGCCATCTGCATTTTGCTTTACTATAAAAACCCACTTGCAAGTCACAATAGATGCCCCAATAGGAGCTGGAACAAGGCTCCAAGTACCTTTCTAATGAAGGGCGGCCATTTATTCCTCCATATCTAGACGCCAACTACTATCAGCTAATGCCTCCTGGTGAGTCTGTGGAATGTTCATAGCAGATAAAGCAACTACAAACCTCCTGAAGTCTCCTGTCAGACGGTCAAAGGTAACATGAGAGGCAATCATATATGAAGTACATGGCCTCTTCTTCTTTCTCAGCGCAATAGGAAAATCAAGTCCTGCATCAGCTGTACCACCATCCATGGCATCCCCTACCTGCTTCTGCTGAGAAAAACCATCAGTCCCATAATAAGAATTAATGTTATCAGAACAAACGTGAGGCGTGCTTGATGATTGACCGTGATCATGAGTAGGGGCTGGACGTCGACTATAGTGATGTGGTAGAGGAGGAAACAAAGACATGTAACGTAGTGGAGGTAGTGGTGGTGGTGGAGGTGTATGACCTTGTGGTGGAGCATACATGGGTGGAGGAGGAATATAGATCTCATTACTTGTGGTCGGTGGCACCATCATGTCACCTGTAGGAGAGAATAACATGACTGACTCACAAAAACGTGACATCTGAACTGACATAATATTTTCGACGTAGAGGATCATAGCAACGATACCCCTTTTGAGTCCTAGAATACCCGACAAAAATGCATTTGATAGCCTTAGGAGAGAGCTTGTCAATCTCCAGAATAATTGGTGAACAAATGCAACAGACCCAAACACACAAGGAATAAGGGAGAACAATTCTTGGTCAGTAAAGGAAAGGGAGAAAGGTATCTTCTCCACCAACACAGACGAGGGCATGCGGTTAATAAGGTAACATGCAGTGAGAACCACATCACCCCAGAACGAGTGTGGAGTACAACTCTGGATAAAAAGTGTACAAGAGACATCAAGAAGGTGTCAGTGTTTTCTCTCTGCGACACCATTCTGTTGGGACATGTAAGCACATGGAGTTTGATGAATAATGCCATGGGATGAAAGAAATTGAGATAATATATGAGTACAAAACTCAAGGGCATTATCAGTTCGTACAATTTTGACAGAAACAGAAAAAACATTCTACCATTCTTTAATAAAATTCATAATAGGGTTGCCCGCTTCTGATTTATTATTTAACAGGAAGACCCAAGACAAATGACTCAAATCATCCACAATAACTAAATAGAACATGTGTCCCTGATGATCGAGAACATAACTCGGACCCCAAATATCAATAGGAAATACTAAAAAGGGGGAGCTACTGCTCCGACTCTTATGACTAGGGAAGATGGACCGATGATGCTTCCCTAACTGACAAGCTTCATAATTGAACGACGAGCGATGTGAAATTTGAGGAAGGACTTGACTTAGTTTCTGAAATGGAAGATGACCGAAGCGCAGAGGCCATAGATAAGGAGAGACGGTCCCAATGGAATGAGATGATGCTCCTGTTGGACATGTGAGCCCATGTTATTGCAAATATCATTCCCTGATCTGAAATGAAGAATAAATAATTTGCATAATAGGTCCCTCTATACAATTAGGGTTATGTACCATGGCCATCTTGATGATCATACAGCTGTTGATTCAATTATTGAATCATAGAGGTTGGTGCTTGGATGAATATATAAAGAGTTAGATTGAGGACTCATGAAGCACCGTCAAATGATTGTTAAGAGATGATCTCCAGCCTGAGTAGGAAATGGCAATCCTTTCTCACATAGGTTGATATCTGACCGGCCTCTTGATGTAGGTCCTCTGCATGGGAATAGTGATTCGGAGGTGTCGGATTAGTTAGGTCAAAGAGTTAACTTAACGAGATCGAGATAACCTAAGTCCTATGTTGAATGCTGTCACAGCATAGGCACACATCCTCTGACCGGAGACAGATGTTTTGCAATATGTCTGAGTATGTACATTTGGCAGACCGATAGGTTGATGACCTAACCAAGGTCTATACACCGGCGTGTTGGTGTGCATATAAGGGCATATGAGTAATATGGTCTCTCAAAGGGATCATACATGTCCACTACGGAACTGGAAGACATGAGCTCACTCGTGAGATATTGGGAAGAATCAAATTCTGTGCATGGTCGTCTCGCTTTGGAAGCTTGACTGAATTTGTAGGTTTGATATATACTTTTGGAAAGTATATTATCAAGACCTAGGTATGATATATGCTTTTGGAAAGTATATGATCGATACCAAATCCCAATGATCAAATGAGAAACTTACTGATAAAACCCTGAAGAAGACAATATAAAATTGATATTGATCTTCGGGTTGATCATAGGTCTTCCAGTATGCAGGATGTACATGTATTGGGAATTCCTGAGGGTGGTGTGATCATAAACAATTGTATAAACATGACGCTTCCATTCCGAGGGAGTGATGAAACAGGTCTGGATTTTAGTGACTCCTCTCAGTAGAGAAGCAATCTGATCTTAGTCCAAGTGTTGGACATTGGTCTGAATAAGATTTAGATTCAATGAGAAGATTAGATTTGCGGTCTTGATTTAATCAAGCATCTATGGGAGGTTCGTAAGATCTGGATTTGAGATGAGATCTCAACATCCAAGTCACTATACGTGGAACAATACAATCACCATGTCCTTATCTCCAAGTATCTGTGGAGAAAGCACATTATTCTTGAAGGGGATTCAAGAATAATTCATTTAATGAACTACATATCCAAGCAAGAAGGACTTGATGATTAAATAAGATTTAATTATCAAGCATAATATGAATGAGATTCATACTGAGAGAATAATTATCCAAGATAATTAAATGGGATTTAATTATCAAGGATTAAAGAATGTGGATAATACTATCTATAATATTTGTGTATTATAAATATGATTTATAATATACATATATTGAAGAGAGAGATAATTTTTGTAAATAGCATTTGTTAATTATTAATGTGGATTGGATTCACATTAATTGATAAATTGGAAATGCAATTTACAAATAAGTTTGGGTTGTGAATATGATTCACATATTTATCAATGTCATGATTTAAATATTCACAAATTAATTTTGAATTAATTTGGTGGATATTTTTAATAATGATTATTACAAATACATTAGAAATAATAATATAAAATAAAAGAGAGATAAATAACCACCAAATGAGGTGGCATCACCAATGATATAGTCAAATGTGACACCCCCTTATTTTTAGGAGGTAATTTGTTATCTCCCCTTTATTATATTGTTATCTCTTAATAATTAATGTATGTTAAATTAAATTATGTTGATAATGTTGCAACATATATTTAATGTAAATATAAATTAATGTTGTTGGTTTTTAACCAACAACAATCTTGGCCATTGATTAATACATAGACCAACTTGGCCGTTGGATCTATGTGTCCCATGGATTGAGATCCATTGGATCTTAAATTAATATAAAAGGAGGGCTAACCTAGCCTTTCAAGGGACATGATCAAGAGTTGTAGAAGCCTACTACTCTCTCTCTCTCATTCTCGTCTACCATCTCTCTCTCAATTTCAAGTGGCCGTCCATCTTGAATATTGAGGAGGAGAGACTCTCGCCTTCTCCTTCGACGACATGAGGATCTCCTTCTTCTTTGGGGTTGCTTGCCTTAAAGGAAGACGATGGATTTCGTTTTGACGAAATTAGGGGATTCATTACTTGGATCTTCATCGAGGATTGCGGGAGGAACGCGACTCATCATCGTGCCCGCAAGTGCGTTCTTCGTGGATCAGACTTATGACAGGAGGATCTCTTGTTTGGGATCTCACGATTACAACCACGCTCCAAGAGGTATTCCTTATACTTTGTGGTTTGATGAAACGATCCGAGTAGTGTTCTCGTGATCATGTGGTTTCATCTTTAGTTTCAAAAAAATTTAATTTCCGCCGCATCCAACGACTAGTGTGACTAGTTTCTCCGATTGCATACGATGCGATCGACACGCTTCCGTGATGCGCTTAAGGATTCTCAATATCCTTCAGCTCCAACATAAAATGTATGGACCAGTCAATACATCCCACCTTGCTCTCAGCCATGCCCAATTATGTTGACCGTGAGAATGTTTTGAATCACAAGAGATGATGGGTCAAATATCGCTTGACATTGTAAATTCTTAGTAATCTGACTAATTGACTGTAAATTCATTGAAAAATTAGGAGCACGAAGCACATTGTGCAACTGCATAGAAGGTGTTAAGGCAATATGTCCATGTCCTGTGATGGGAGAATGAGTCCCATCTGCTATGACCACTGTCCTTCCTAGGGGAACTTGCTTGTAGGATGCGAGCTGATGTCTATCTCCACACAAATGATGTGTAGCACCTGAATCTACAATCCATTCCGAGGTACTTGAACTCTGGTAGAAAGTAGAATTATGAGCACTACCTGATGAACTAGATTCTGCAGTAGTAGCAATGTCCAAGTTGTTCTCTGAAGTAGGTGGAGGAGTACTGGCTGGAGGCATGATATCACACAATCGAGACACAAGTTCATCATATCGTGGATCCGACATCGGTGTAGCACCATGAGGTTGAATCTATTCTGCTGCACGGGAAGATACTGGGAAACCATGCTTGGAGTAGCATGTATCTTCTGTATGACCAGTCCGATGACAATAAGTGCACCGTGATCCATGATCACGACCAACCCTACCACGTGGTCCTCATCCACGAAAATGAGATGGGTTGCCTCTTTCGTGAGAGGCTGCCATAGCAGAAGAATTTGGCATAGTAGTAGGGCTTGAGATGTTGATTCGGCTCAACCTCCAAAAAGCCTCCTCCATGGGAGGAATGGTAGTGTCTGCCGGAATCTGAGAAGAGGCAGCCTCATACTGTGAGTCAAGAGAGGCTAGAAAAACTCCCACCATCGTGGCATTTTGATATGCCTTCAACTGCTATGGAGTAGCTGTGAGAGGCATGAAACTATGAAGTCTCTCATACATTCCCCGCAATGCAGTGTAGTGAGCATGCATGGGTCGACCATTTTGCTTTATTATTAAGATATCATACTGGAGATGTAGGATTTTTGTCTCATTCTTGGCTTGGGAATAAGTGGCAGCAAGGATATCCCACATGGCTTTGGCAGTAGGTTGGTACATAACATCATTAGCAATGTATGGAATCAAGGTACCAGACAACCAGACTTGAGCATATGCATCATCAGCCTCCGATGAGGCATACAACCATGTCTTCTCCGTTGGTTCATCTTCGGTAAGAATATGTTTCTTACTCGTTGATTTAATTAGGCTCATTAACTGCATGACACATAACTCATAGTTGGACCCATCCATATTCACAATAGGCACAAGACCTTTGAAGATGCATGTGGTGGAAATCTCTACTTTGCTATCTGGCATTATGACTGGAGACAATTAGGGTTGTAGACAAGATAAACTTCTGTCTACACTGACATGACATGGTTTGGTTGCATGTGTAGGCTTTCACAACCAAACCCATCAACCTGGAAGGCGGGTGAAAGACCCCTTAGAAAGGGCAGGACCCTAGGGTTTGCGGGGCCCTAGGGATGGTAGTGGCATACGGGTCTGCATAAGATCGACGTATGGTGGGACCCTAGGGAACAAAAGCACAATAGTGTCCGAGGCACACGGCAGGGCCAGGGCTCACGATAGGGTCGAGGCACACGACGAGGAGGGGCTGAGGCTCACGATGAGGAGGAGCGGGGCTGGGCGGTGCATGGTGTTGAGCAACACACGTAGGTCCGAGCCCTAGGTGGCTTGAAGATGGGGTGCTAGGTTTAGGGTTCGATACAAGAGCTCCAGTCTAGGACCACTGCTCTGATACCATGTTGGGAAAATTAAGAGTTGTGTTTATTCCTTGAGCCCTAGACTCTCTTATATAGGGAGAGGCATATGGGCAAATTACATACAGTAGACAGGCGAAAAGAGAAATAGACAAAAGATACAAGAACATAAAATAAACTTCTACAGATCATAGCAACGATAACCCTTTTGAGTCGTGGAATACCTGACAAAAATACATTTGACAACCCTAAGAGAGCTTGTCAATCCCTGGGGACAATCGATGGACGAACGCAACAAACCCAAAAACACGAGGGTAAGAGAGAACAACTCCTTGTCAATAAAAAACATTGGAAAAAGGTATCTTCTCTCCCAACATTGACGACGACATACGATTAGTGAGATACAAAAGGTGATATTTTATACACATAAGAAGTCACTAAAAAGAATACATCTTGCACAGTTCACTCCGTATGCATTCTAGTCCTTCATGTGCAGTGCAGATCACATTAAGATGAACATTTTTCATGTTGTACATTTCCACATTTGAGTCATTTGATATTATTAATCTATTTATTTGTACATTATGTTGCACTGATCAAACATGGTGAAGATCTCTTGCATCTTCTTTTACAATATTTTGGATGTCCATGGATCACAATTCATGTTCTACACAAAATCAGTTGAAATAATTTTGTGCTTTTAGTAAATAGCCATGATTTTATTGCATAAATTTGCAACAATAATTAAATTAAATTAAATATATTGAATAATCGTCAATATAATTTAATTCAATCAAATCAATATGCATGGACGGATTAGGAAGGAGGCAAGGCTCCTTCCAATTAAGGAGTGGAGGGCCACCTTGAATTAGAAGTCAAGGGTGGTCGCCCCCTCACTTATTGGAAGGTGCCTACCTCTTCCAATTATGTGAGTTTACATATCTCACATAATCTTTCATTATTTGAAACAACTTTTATCGCAAATTAATTCACAAAGATAATTCTAAAATATTTTGTGATAATTTCAATCATGCCAGTGAAAAAATATGAATCACATTCAAACATCCAAAATTAAATGTAAAATGTATTTTCAATTAATTGTTCAATGTAAATCCAACTTACATTAACATTTAATTTGTAAATACTATTTACAAATAACTCTATCTAATATATTAAAAATCACATGTGTAATATATAATTAATATGGATAGTGATATCCACATTATACATATTCTTACTAATTAAATCATATTTAATTATCTTGGATCTCCATTCTCATGTATCTAAATAATATGAATCGTATTCCTATTATTCATGATAATTAAATCACATTTAGTTATCAATTTCCAAATGCTGAGATACATTTTTTGACAGTGGATTTATTCTTGAACTTTTTCAAGAATAATGTGCTTTCTCCGTGAATACTGGGAGATAAAGACATGATGATTGTACATTCCATGTATAATGATGTGGATGTTGAGATCATATCTCAAATGAAGATCTTGGGGACCTTTCAAAAATGTTTGATTAAATCAAAACCAAAAATCTAATCTTTTCATTGTATATGAATCGTATTCATATCAATGTCCAACATATGGACTAAGATTAGATTACTTCTCTACTGTGTGGAGTCACTAAAATCCAAACCTGTTTCATCACTCTCTCGAAATGGAAGCATCATGGTTATACAATCGTTTATGATCATATCACACTCGAGTATTCCTAATTCCCACACATCCTGTATACTAGAATACTTAGAATAAACCTGAAGTTTTAGATATCTTTTAGATTGTCTTCTTTGGGATTTTATCATTAAGTTTCTCATTTGATCGTTGGGAGTTGGTATCAATCATATGCTTTGCAAAAGGATATATCATACCTACAAATTATAAACATGCTTCCAAAGCAAGATGACCATGCGTGGTATTTGAGGTCCCAATACCTCACGAGTGATCTCATACCTTCTAATTCAGTAGTGAACTTGTATGATCCATTTGAGAGATCATATGTCTCATATGCCCTCATATGCACACTAGTTAGTCGATGTATAGACCTTGATTAGGTCATCAACCTAACAGTCTGCCAAATGTACATATTCAGACACATAGCAATACGTCTGTCTTTGAATAGAGGATGCATGCATATATCATGACAGTATACGACATAGGTCTTGGTTATATTGATCTCGTTAATTCAACTCTTTGACCTAACTTATATGACACCTCCTAATCTCTATTCCTATGCAGATGACCTACATCAAGAGGTCGGTCTGATATCAACCTTTAGGGCCCATTCGACAAGAGGGGTAAACTTCCCCCTTAACTTACCCCTTCTCTCTCCATGTGGGCCCCGCTTTATTTCTTTTTTAAAAAAATTAAATAAATCAATTCTCCATCATCAATTCCATCAAAAAATAATATATTATACCATCATATCATATAACAATTATAAACTACTCCCCTTCTAGTCCCTTTTCTAAACTTCAATACAATCACATCACAATAACTATTCACTTTTTCAAATTTCAATACAATCATATCACAAAAAACCCACTTCTAACCCACCCCCAATTTAATCCTCTACCCAAACACCAAAATAAAAAAAACAGTTTACTGATGACACAAAAATTCCGAGCGACTAAGGTAAAGGTACAAAAGTGGTCGTTGCGACCTCGGTCCCTCAGATGTGTCAATCAAGAAAAATGAACCACTCGAAACAGATAAAATCAATAAAATCACGAGATAGCGGTCCTGCTATGTGATTAACCTGGTATAGCACCCATGGTCGAACTCAAGGAGCACGGATTGGCCGAGAGGCCTACGAAGTAGTAAAAATAAAAGGAGAAAATCTTTTTAGTGGTTTTAAATTTGTTTTATATTTTTTTTGGATTTTTAAGTTTATTAAGAAAATGATAAAAACAACCAAGCACACAATTCAACAATTTATTAAAGGTACTAAAAGTCAAGCGAAAATTCCAACAAAAATGTTTTTATGTGTTTTATATTTTGTAGTGTTTTTGATGAATTTTTGAGATTTTTCTGATGTTTATTTTATTTTCTAAAAATCAAAAAGTGAAGCAAACAGTGGGTACTGTCCAACCGAGCCAAAAAGCCCTAGATAAAATATCTAAGGGCCTTAAAATGGCCTGGAGGTAATTTTCCTGTAAAGATAATAAAACAAGGAAAATTTAGGTACCAATTTTATTATTTTTGGGTTTTTAATTTTTTTACGAGAATTTTTATGGGTTTTTGAGTGTTTTTAAGTTTTTAGTGGTTTTCAGTGGTGAAAGAAAGCCAAAATTGGCTAGAAAATCAAACTAAGCAAAACAAATAGTGGACAATGTTTTTGTAATTTTTGGACACTATTTAATATTTTTTGTGATTTTATAAGTTAGACAGTAGCAAAACGGATTGTTTTTGAATTTTTAAAAATATCAAACGAGATCAAAAATGTCCTCAAAAATACTCGAAAATCCTACACCATGACAGGAGCCATGTGTCAAATTTTCGTTGGATTTGGAGGTGATTTGATATTTTATTCAAAAATAGAGATAGGGCACTGTGTACAGGGACCAAAGTGCAAATACCCAAAGTTCTGAGGGTCCTGGTGCAAAATACCCAGTAAAACACGTGCCAAGCGCGTGCCTGGGGCACTCAGGGGCCCAAATGTAAGAAAAATAAGTTCCGAGGGCTTATTGTTAACAAGTACCAAAAGTCCAAGGGCTTATCTGCAAATAACCCAAAAAAATATCGCACATGCTCAAATAAATCACGCACAGGGGTAGAAACGCAAATATCTAAAAACTTTCATTCATTGAAGAACATCCAGAACTACAAGGGTATCTAATGCAAATAACCCAAAGAAATCACGTGTCGAAGCACGTGTCCACAACTGGCAGGGGTATAAATGCAAATAAACTAAAGCTCAGCGTCCATTACGTAAATTACCCTAAAACTAAACAACTGATTTTAACATTTACAGGACTAAAACGAAATAAACATCAAAGCGGGGCCTAAGGGTAATTTACCCTTTATTAAGCGGGGGCGTTGGATGACTACCACGTAGCTGATCGGATGGCGTGGAAGCGAAGTGGCTGGTGATCCAACGGCTGCGGTCGATCCTCCAAAGATCGGGCGGTGGAAGCAGCTCCTCAAACGGATGGACAAGATGTGATCTGGAGCGGGAGGCGACGATCAACGGTAGCTGGAGGTCCTGGACGAACAGGCGGCCGGCGAACTTCGCCGGCCTCGTAGAAGCGACTCCGGCCTCCTCTGCTGCGCCTAAGTATCGGAGAAGCTCCGGCGTGGCTGTGCGCAGCTGCTGATGCTCTCCGATGCCCCAACCGAGCTTGGGGGAGCTCCGACGAGGGTGGCGGAGGCGAGACTCCTGGTCTGAACGGGAAAGGCCTCAGATGGCCTTTGCTGGACCTGCAAAGTATCTCAGAAGACTCGTGGGTCGAGGGCAAAGTGCCTCGACCCAGTTAGGCGAAGTGGGGGTGGCTGGTGCGTCGAGACGGCGGGCTCCGGTGAAGGTGGTGGACGGAGGAGCCCGGTTCCCAGCTCCTGTGCGAGCTGGGTTGAGTGAGTGGGTGCAGAAGGTGCGTCGGACGAAGGCGAACGTGAAGGTCGGGTCCGATGATCGGATGGTGGACGGAACCGGGGTGAATCGGAAAAATACGACGGCGGCGCGATTTGGGGGAAAACGGAAATTAAAAGAAATGGCTGAGCTAAGTGGCTACCTGGGTGGTCGGAGAGACTGTGGCGGAGCTGGGGAAGCTCCCGGTCTTGGCCTCAAGGGACGTCTCGGCCCGAGGCTCGAAGCTCGCTCAGGCGGCGGAGCTGCAGCGGCTACGTCGCCGGATCAATGGATTCGCCGGCTCTCCTCGCTACAACAGGTCGGGGATGCGAGCTGTCACCTCACACTCTCTCTGGAGCTCACTGGAGAACGAAGCAAATGGCCAAAGATGGAGTGAGAAGGTGGCGGAGCAACGGCTTTATATGGCTAGGGGTCCGAGAAGAATGGGTCCGGGCAAGCTTAGGAGCGCGCGGATCCCGAGGGAGCGGCTCCGGCGAGGATGTCGGATGCACGGCGAAGGATTCGGACCCGGGGTTAGGTGGAGTGATAATCGGGTTGAGCGGGTAAAAGTGGGAGAAATCAGGTCCGGAGCTCGAACCCGTGGAAAGTGGTCCTGGGGGGGGGGGTAGTTGACCGGGCGGTCAACATCCCCAGGACCCAATGAGAAGGGGCCACGTGGCTAAACATTGAAGCTCAAAAATAAGGTAGCAAATGGCCGAATTTACAAAAAGTTAAAACATGAAATATTTTTATTTTATTTTTTTCTATTTTTTGTGATTTTTAATAATTTTTCTGAAATGAAAATAGGCTATATACATAGTGTGTACTATATATAGGTATATACAATATATATAGGGTTTTGATTTTTGATTTTTATATATTATTTTTATGCAATTTTATCCTTATTTATATTTTATTTATTTATAGTATAAAATAAGGAGTAAAAGGGTGTTTTTATTTTATTTTTATTATTTACTTACATAGGTCAAGTAAATACATATGTACATCTATATACATGGTATATGTACAATGTGTTTTTGTATTTTTTTTAAATTTTTCTATTTTATTTTGTTTTGATTTTAATTGTTTTTATTTTATTTATCTACAATATATAACATATACTATTTACAAAAAGTTTGGAAAATAATTTTATTTATTTACAAGGTTAAGTAAATACATAGGTGTGGTTTATGTACAAGATGAAAAGGGGTGTTTTTGTTCTTTTTGATTTTTAGCCTTTTGTTTTTTTTTTAATATTTTACAAGTATTTACAAGCATATTTTTGGTGAGGAAAATACTTTTATTTATCTACATAAATATTTACACCAGAGCTCCTATCTCCCTCTACTTTGACTTTTATGCGGTCAGGCCCCTGTTGAGCCCTCCCTTGGGTTAGGTTGCTTAATTTTTATTCTAAATATTTCCCTCTTTTTCTTTTTAATCTTTATTCTTTTATTTTTGCACAAAAACATGCTAATTATAAGTTTTTACACAATGCATGCTTTTGGTAATTATTCCTATTTACATACATCTACATGCATTTGCAAATGTTTTTGTAGCTAAAATATAAGAATAAAGAGTGATGAATGGGTATTCATCACCCCCCTATACTTAACTTTGCTAGTCCCTTAGCAAATACTTATTTGAAAAAGAAATGAAAAAGAAAGAAAGAAAAAGAAAAAGAGGATGTACATGGATCAAGGTTGATTATTAAACTTGCCTTCATTAAATTGGGGTATAGAGCTCGATCAGATCTTTGGATTATTAATGTGTCGGAACCTTATTTAGACTTAGGCTTAAAACTCAACAGTCTCTAAGTTCCACCAATCTATGGGCAAGACTCCTCAATAAACCAGATCAGAACAAGTCTATATACACAAACTCTAATGACCATGAATCTTTCCATGCAGTGTAAGTGATATGTGGCTCCCCACCTCAGAAGTAACAAAGAAACAACCTCCCTCAACCTGGTAACTCTAATGCCTCGGTCTAGCAACTCTTTCCTCGAGAAGCGGGGTATTCCCTTCTAAGTTCAAGTGCAACCGGCTCAAGAAGAGGGGGAAGAAGTATAGACTTTTGGAAGCTCAACCAGTGTAGCTAAGTCTCCCGCTGCAAGCTTCATGAGATGTAACATGGATACCATAAGCTTTTGCTTTATTTGACTATATACACTCCGGTGGGGTTATTAAATTTTTAATCCGACCCACCACTTTTTTGGAGTTCTTTTTGCATTTTGCATTTTTTTTCAAGGACTTCTATACAACATATCTACATGGTGCAGCATATATACAAGAAATTTTCCTCTTGAGCCAGTAGACTATCCCTCTTTTGAAGCTTTATTGCAACCCACAGCTTCTGTCTTTAGCCTTCATCACCACTAGACCAAGTTGAGACGCACTTCCTTCACTAGAAGAAGAAGAGAGGTTCCGCCTAGAAGTACTACCCTCATATGCTACCCCAAGCCAAAGGAAACTGCCTCCTCACCACCTCATCCGTGGAGAGCCATGTGTAAAGTGCTGGTGCAAGTCAAGCCATTGTCTCTAAGAGTCATGCGTGTGTTGTTAAGTGCTCTACTTAGGCTCATCAAGATGACATATGCTCATAGCCTAGTGGACTCAAAGAATTAAGTCCTTATGGACCTGAAAAGCCTTAACCCTAAGTCCTATAAGGTTCCTCTTAAAGTTAGGTGGATTAAGATCTTATTCAAGCTCCATTTCTCAATTTAATTCCAGGCTTAGTTTAAATGTCAACTCTGATCCAGAAAAACTATATACATATGTACACAAGATGCTGATTTACACAAATTTTACAATCGTGTAAAATTTTTGAAAAATGTTTTGAAATCATGGATGAATGATGCATGCGGTGCAAGTTTTGCAAAAAGATCTTTACACATATTTACACAAGATTTTTGCAAACTTTTGATTTTCAAAACATTTTAGAAAAATTTTGTACTATATACATAATTTTGATATAAAAATATTTACACAGGTTTTACATAAAAGATTTTTGAAATCATTTTTACAAAAATACTTTGTACACTAGCTATGTATGTGCATGATAAAAGAAATTTATGTACATGAAAAATTTTTAATTTCTGTGATTTTTAGCCATTTTACTTATTAACATACTCACACAAAGTACGAGTTATGGCTAAAGTATATATAAAATATATACACACCCCCCTATACTTAGCTCGAACGATGTCCTCAGAGTGATCAAGAGCGATGAAGAAGACATAACTCGTGCTTAGTAAAAGGGAAGTGAAAAGGAATGGCTGAGTACAGAAACGAATGAATGAATAGAATGAGAGGAACTCGGTGGTTTCCCCCTATACTTAGGATTAACTAATCCTAAGTATAGCAAGCTGTACATGAAGGGAAATCCGAGTGAAGAAGATACAGAGTCTGCCCCCCCTATACTTAGGGTAAAATATCCCTAAGTATAGGCAGCAAAATAGGAGCAGAAAGAATGAAAAGAATACCCGCAGGTCCTTCATCCCCCCTATACTTAGGGTAAAGTACACCCTAAGTATAGCATAATCATAAGATGAGAAAAGGGATGTGGGACTAAAGAATAGAATGATATGGACAACTGGATCTATACAAGGCGGAGGAACAGTGAAAATCAGGCGTGAGATGCAAAAGATTTGAGTCAAGAGACCACATCTCACGCAAAATGAATAGGGGCAACAATAACGTCCCGCGGCTCATGATCTAGAAATGGCTTGAGCCGCTGGCCGTTCACTCGAAAGGTACTCTCAGAAGACAACTCGGATATATCAATGCTACCATTGTCTTGTACCTTTCTGACCAAGTAGGGTCCCTTCCATTTGCTCTGCAGCTTCCCTGGAAACAAACGAAGCCTCGCATCGAACAGCCATACTCTCTGTCTAATCTCAAAATGCTTGTGGCTGATATGAGAATCATGCCACTCCTTCACTCTCTCCTTATACTGTAGGCTGTTTGAGAAAGCTGTATCTCTAAGCTCCTCCAGGGCAGCTAACTCTGCCCTCCTCTGGTCTCCTACACCATCTGGATCCATAAGAATATCTGTAACTGCCCAAAGTGACTTGTGCCTTAGCTCAACAGGTAAATGGCACGGCTTGCCATATACGAGGCGAAAGGGAGATGTGCCCAATGGTGTCTTGAAAGACGTCCTATATGCCCACAAGACCGAGTCCAAAAGCTGTGACCAATCCTTTCGGTCAGGGCGGACGACTTTCTGCAAGATAGTCTTGATCTCCCTATTCGACACCTCAGCTAGACCATTCGTCTGTGGATGATAAGGTGTAGCAACACGATGGTCTATACTGAACTCGCTAGCAAGGGCCTTTACCTGGTCGTTGATGAAATGAGACCCCCCATCAGAAATCAGAACTCGTGGAACCCCGAACCGCGTGATGATGTGCTTCCTCAAAAATCTGCAAACTGTCCTCGCATCAGCGGCTCGGGCGGGGATGGCCTCAACCCAACGACTAACATAATCAACGGCCAACAGAATGTACTCAAATCCCAGACTCTTAGGGAATGGACCCATGAAATCGATGCCCCATGCGTCAAAAACCTCACAGAAGTGAATGGGCTGCATCGGCATCATATCACGATGTCCACAAGTGCCCATCCTCTGACAGTCAGTACACCTCTTCACGAACTCATCAGAGTCCTTGAAGAGGGTAGGCCACCACAAGCCGGATTGGAGCACTTTCTGTGCCGTTCTCCTCCCAGAATGATGTCCTCCTGCCTCAAGCTTGTGGCAGTAAGTGAGGACGCTATGGTGTTCCTCCTGAGGAATACACCGACGCCAGACGCTATCCCCTCCTTCGTGGTAAAGGATGGGATCCTCCCAGTGGTAGGACTTGGCCTTCGCAAGGAAGGTCTCAAGCCTTTGCCTGGGCCAATCTTGTGGGACTTTCCCAGCAACGAGAAAGTTCACAATATAGGCGTACCACGGGAGTGAGGCGATAGCAAGGATCGCCTCATCTGGGAAGGTATCTCGAATGGGGTCAATCTGCTCAGACTCCTCAGGCTGCTCTAAACGGGAGAGGTGATCCGCCACCACATTCTTGACTTCAGGCTTATCCTTGATCTCAATGTCGAACTCCTAGAGTAGAAGGATCCATCTAGTCAGTCTGGCCTTGGCATCCTTCTTTGCCATGAGGTACCTGATGGCGGTGTGATCTGTGTACAAAGTCACTCTAGATTCAATGATATAAGATCGAAACTTATCTAGGGCGAACACTACGACTAGCATCTCCTTCTCTGTGACCGTGTAATTCCGCTGGGCGGAATCCAATGTGCGGCTAGCGTAGTGGATAGCAAACGGAACTCCATCCCTCCACTGTCCCAACACTGCCCCTACGGTAAAATCGGAGGCATCCGTCATGATCTCGAATGGGAGAGACCAATAAGGCGGCTGGAGGACAGGAGCCTCAATCACGCACTGCTGGAGAGTCACAAAGGACGAAAGACACTTGTCATCGACAAGGAACTCAGTGTCTTTCGTCAAGAGGTCAATCAACGATCGGGCAATCCTGCTGAAATCCTGAATGAATCTCCTATAAAATCCAACGTGCCCTAGAAATGACCGTAGCTGCCTCAAATTGGACGGTGGTGCGAGTTTTCTAATGACATCAACCTTGGCCGGATCAACCTCCATGCCCCTGTTGGAGATGATGTGGCCAAGCACCGTCCCTTGAGTCACCATGAAGTGACTCTTCTCCCAAGATAGAACCAAATGGTACTCAATACATCGCTGGAGTACTCGGTCTAGGCAGTCAAGACAGGAGTCGAATCCGTCACCGTAGACCGAGAAATCGTCCATGAAGACCTCCAAACACTCCCCTACCATGTCCGAAAAGATCGACAGCATGCACCTCTGAAAAGTCGCAGGGGCATTGCATATCCCAAATGGCATGCGTCGAAAGGCATATGTACCAAAGGGACAGGTAAAGGTGGTCTTCTCCCGATCCTCAGGAGCGATGGCCACCTGGTTGTAGCCCGAGTACCCATCCAGGAAGCAATAATGGCTCTTCCCTGCTAGTCTCTCAATGATCTGGTCAATAAAAGGCAGGGGAAATGGTCCTTCTTGGTGGCCTGGTTGAGTCTCCTGTAGTCAACACAGACCCTCCAAGAGGTGGGTACTCGTGTAGCAATCTCCTCTCCCGACTCACTGATCACAGTCGTGATGCCCGTCTTCTTGGGCACCACATGCAAGGGGCTAATCCACTTGGAGTCGGAAATGGGATAAATAAAATCTGTACTCCACCATTTTGATATTTCCTTCATCACGACCTCTCTCAGGTTGGGGTTCAACCGTCGCTGGAACTCACGCGACGGCTTCGCCCCCTCCTCGAGATAGATATGGTGGGAGCACACTGCTGGACTAATCCCATGGAGATCTGCTACGCTCCATCCGATTGCCTTGTGGTTCTTTTCAAGAACCCCCATCAAACGGGATTCCTGCTCTCCAGTCAGATCGGCAGAGATGATGACTGGGTACATCTCAGGCTCGCCCGCAAGGAATCGATACTTCAGCGAAGTAGGGAGCGGCTTCAGCTCTGGACTGCTGGGCGCTGGCAATTCTGGCTTCGGAAGAAAATGTGTCAATGCTGCTAAGTCTGCCAAATCTGCCTGGGAGAAAGAAAGTGAACTCTCGCAAACTGGATCGGGAGAAGGCTGCTCAACTATGCTGTCTCTGATCTGTTCTGCATCTGCCTCCTCCTCATCTGTAGGCTCAGGTGGACTCAAGTCTGGTATCTGATCGTTGCAATCTACCCAATCAGACTCTGAATCCGAGGGATTTGTATCCAAAAAGGTGGCATCAGTACCACCGTAACACAAGGTGGCCTCAACACCACCATCACTAAAATCCGTATCGCGATCAAGGACCGGCTCTGCTGCCTCTGTGGTATCCTGAACCAGGGCTGTGCTCTCCAGACTCTCCTCTGCTATCATCTCGGCATCAGCTGTATCTGAAAATGAGAGGATGGCCTGTGCTGCAGGGTCTGCCCATGCTGCCTCGTCATCAGTGATCACAAAATCACAGTCCCGGTGGATGTCTGGCTCGGCGTCTGTCAGCTGCTCTGAATCGGTGCTCGCCTCTGAGCGTGCTCTCTCTCTAGCTCTGTAGTCCTCGACCGTCTCTATTTGTATACTCTCGCCCTCGACGCGAAAGTACACCTTCCCGCTATCATGATCAGTCACCGCCTTGGCTGTGGCCAAGAACGGACGACCAAGGATGATGGGGGTATCAGCCACTGAATCAGGGATCTCCATGTCCAACACTACGAAGTCCACGGGGAATTTCAAGCCCTGAATCGTGACGATAACATCTCGCAACAACCCCGTCGACCTCTTGACAGATCGATCAGCGAACTGAAGGACTGTCCTGCTCTGTCGAAGAGTGCCCAACTCGAAGCGGTCGAGAAGGGCTGCCGGAAGGAGGTTGATCGACGATCCGCTATCCAATAGAGTCCGGTCGAACCTCTGCTCACTAATCTGACATCTGACATACGGTACCCCTGAATCTGGCCTCTTGGCCGGCAGACGGTTCTGGATCGCAAAACACGTGGCTTTCGTCAGCACATGGATCTCTGGTTCCTCCTCCTCCTCCTCCTGACTGTGGTCCTGTCTCTCAAAGATCGCTGAAGAAGGGGGATGTGTTGCAAAGCCTCCTGGAGGGTCAGCTGGATGTGGAATCTATCGATCATGCTCTGACTGAACTCCTCCTGCTCTCTCTTTTTTGGATCATTTTCTTTTTTCTTCCCCTTCCCCATCTGAAGGGCTCTAGGGAAGGGGATCACAGGGTCCTTCGCATATGAAGGACTAGGAAAAGGCCTAGATGGCTCGACGGCCGGATCCACACATACATCAAGCACCACAGTGGGACCAGAAGAAACTAAACCTTTTCCTTTATTCACAACATTGTTCTGAGGTACATGAACTGAAGGAAAGACAACATCTCTATCACGACAAACACCGGTGGCCTCAGTACCACCTTGGGTTGGCTCTGCTACTGCTGCTGCTGGACGTCTCGCAGCATCAGTACCACGGGCTGGCTCGGCTAAACGGGTGGCGTCAGTACCACCTCCTCGAACTGGTGAAGCGGCGGCCTCAGTGCCGCCGGTGGGATCAACATCCTTGGTGGCTTCAGTGACACCGTCATCATCAGGAGCGGCCTCAGTACCGCTCTCCTCCTCCTCATGTGGCGCCCCGGAAGTATCCTCGTGGTGAAGCTCAGATGAGGCGCCGCCGCCTGCTAGGGTCCTACCACTCCTAAGTGTGACAAAATCAGCATCAAATAGATCCGAAGACATATCATCAAATGGGTCACTAGGAGTGGCAAGCTCAGTGTGTACTACCTACTCAGATTTCCTCTTGAGGTTGTTCGGGTTCGGCTCGATCTGTGCAGGGATGGCAGCCTTCCCTCTCACCAAGTCCCGCATCTCCTGGCGGAACTCGTCCATCTCCCGTCTGAAAGTGGCCTGCTGGTCCGTGAGGAGGCGGGCGATATCATCCAAGGCGGGGCTCTCCTGGGAGCCCGACGGGTAGCCTCTCTGGGGATGAGGCTGCTGGAACTGCTGTTGGTAGTAGGGATAAGAGGAAGGGTGCTGCTGCTGCTGTGGTGGTGGGTGAGCCTGCTGCTCACGTCTCCACGACTGTCCCTGCTGCTGGTAGGGACGAGGAACGAAGGATGACTGCTGTTGTGGCTGGTGGGCTGGGGGCTGCTGCTGCGGCTGGTGATCTCTCTGCTGGGCGTACTTCCCTCCCTGACCGGATGACTGTTGCTGGGGCTAGGCACCTCCACTCCCCCACTTGAATCCGGGATGGTCTTGTCGGATCCCAGGCTGGGGACGGTCATACCAAATCCCGTTGACATCCATCAACGGCTCTGCATCGTAGGGGGCTGGCGGGAGTACTGCCAGAGGTTGATCCGGTTGGTAGACCACCATCTGCATGTCTGGAGATGGTGGGGACTGGTAGGTGGGCTGCGGCTGCTAGTACGGCTCCGCCTGTACAAGATGAACCTGTCTAGGCTGCTGTAGAGAGCTGGAGCGCTGGGACCAGCTGCTGCTGCTGTCGGAGTCGCCTCGTGACTGAAGACGGGGCTGTAAAGCTGTCTGTGCCTCTTGGAGACACATGAGCTGGGTCTTCATGTCACTCAGAGTTTGTGCCATCTGCTCCATCGGCGTGATACCCTGGCACTGCTTCTTCTCAATCAGCTCCATCCGATCCAACTTCTCGCTGATAATACCCATATCCGCAGCGGACGACTCTGCCTGTGCTGCTGCGACTGCAGACGAACTAGATGGACCTGCATCGACCCGTGCTATCCGCTGGTACTGCACGGATCCTAGCTGCTGCTTGGGTCTCTGTGTGTACAACCGGGTCTGGGACATTACCATGTAGTTCTCAGCCATCTCCTCGAAGATGGCCCAGACCTGGTAGTGGTCCTTGGCGAAATAGGACCCGCCGCAAGAAGCATTCACCAGGCCCTGGAGCTCTGGTGTCAACCCGCTGAAAAAGCTCTGAACTAGGTTCGACTTCGTGATGTCGTGGTGCGGGCATCTGTCTGTGAGCTCTCGGAACCTCTCCCATGCCTCGTGAAATTGCTCGTTGGGGAGCATGGAGAAGTTGCTGATCAGGGCCCTCGCTGCATTCGTCCGCCCGAGTGGATAGTACTTGTTCAAGTACTCGGTGCGGAGCTGCTCCCAGGTGTAGACAAACTTCCCCAAGTGTTTCAGCCAGGTGGCTGCTCTATCTGCCAGTGAAAAGGGGAAGGCGATCATCCTGATCGTGTCCTGGTCCACGTGGCGGTCGTGGACAGTGCTGCAAATCATCAGAAACTCCTGGAGGTGGAGGTGGGGCTCCTCAGTGGCAAGTCCGTGAAAACGGGGAAGCATCTGCAGGGTGTTCGGGGGGAACTTGAAGTCCCCCACGATAGCAGGCACCACTACCCAATGATGCATCAGTGTAGATCCGGGGTTGTGCAACTCCCGCATCGGTCTCGGTGGTCCTCCTGCCGCAGCGGCTGCCGCTGCGGCTGTCGCTGCGGCGACGGCGGCTGCTGCTGCTGCTGCGGTTGCTGCGGCTCATGCCTCTGCATCAGGTATCTCCTCAGGCTCGCTCTGCTGGTCTCGCTCTACTCTGAGCCTTTCCAACTCTCTCCTCATCTCAATCATAAACGCTCCCTGATCGCGTAACTGCTGCTGGACTGTGTCAAGTGATGCGATCAGGGTGGAGTTGATCGCTCCCTGGTCTAGTACAAAATGCTCGGGCTGACGGGGGTGATCATCTGAACTACCAGCCATGGCGACGTCTGCAAAATCAAACGAGCCCAACTCAGGTGCTGTCAAATCTGCTAATCTCTCCTCGGGCTCATGTCTCTCAGTACCAAAAGAAAGGGGATTGAGGGGGAACAGGGCGGAGTCGTACTCGGGCTCGAAGAGCTGGTCTCGGCTCTCGCGGGCCAACCTAGATGATCGGGTAGACATGCCTGAAAGCGGTGCAGCCAGAGGCTGCCTAAGAGAGCGTCTACCCATCATCTTGATCTGGCGAGTAGTGCGGATGAGATCTGGAGAAACTATGATCACAAAACAAACCCCTGGTTCACCAACACAACGCGAGCTGAAGACCGTGAAAGTTCGGTCAAATTATCTTGTCGATTTTATTAGGTGAACACACAAAATATCAGAGCGCTTACGTGACCTGTTAGGATACCCGATGCTACCCCAACCGACTGGCCCGCACGAAAGAGTCGGTAATCAGTCGGGACTAGCACCGGAGGGCTCTACCTAGGGTGCGGGTCACTCTCTCGCGCATCCAAACCATACAATGAGGGGGTTGCTCTCCCCAAGACAAAATTTTTAGGGTGAGCGTCTTTTAAGATCAATAGTATTAACCAGTCCCAATTTTATGGTTTTTCTTTTTAATATTTTTCAAATATCAAACAAACGCCTAACGAATTTTTCAGTTCTCCTGATTATTAAGTCCGAAAACAGGGGGGAGAAGTCGAAAAAGCTGATGCACAATGAAATCAATGATGCATGCAAAGTAAGGAAGGCGTACCTGACTCCAGCACTCTACATGCAATATGATCCGCGCATAAATGTAAAGACAGGAAAGAAACTACCTATATGGTGCAGCGGTGAAAACCGAGTCCTAAACAGGCAATTTCTACTCGACAGAACCGTCTAGCTTAGTCACTCGCCCTCGATCCAAAGAGTCCGGTCTAGACCCACCCCTCCTCTTATCGACAAGTCGAGTTCAGGAGTAGCGCTTGACGGGGCAGGCTCGCGGCGCGTAGGCTCTCAGGAAAGTGACTAAGCTATTTTTATTATTGATTTATTAGTAGGTCCAATTATCGTTCTATAGGAACATTCAATTAATTAAGTGTGGGGATCCTACTAATTACGGCACAGTCAAGCAGAAAATCCTAAATCTAGGGGCTCGAGAAAAACTGCTAAAAACCGTAAAAGGCAGTAAAAAGGAAAGAAAACAAAGCCGCGTAAAAAGCTGCGAAAAACTCCTAAGGGTCCCCCGAGCACACCGGTGCTCGGCGAAACAGACCCGCTAAGTCAACAAAGTCCAAGTCCAATCTCTGGGTCCCTGTATTATTACAACAATAATAATCAAATAATCCTAATCTAACCTCACCCACTCAACTCTCTCTCTCGCTCTCTCCTGCGGCTCTGTGCAGAAGGGAGCCGCCTCCGAGTCTCGCGGTTGCGTCGGCTTCTCAAAATCGGCCGCCTCGATCCTCGGGCCCTCACAAGAAAAAGAGACAAGTGGTCAGTCCAAATTATTATAAAAATGTCAGGAAAAATATGTATATCTACAGAAATCTATACAAAAAGCTGTGAAAATCAAAAGCCGCGGAAAAACTCAAGAAAAACGACTACTAAGCCGTGCTCCCCGGCAACGGCGCCATTCTGATGACACAAAAATTCCGAGCGACTATGGTAAAGGTACAAAAGTGGTCGTTGCAACCTCGGTCACTCAGATGTGTCAATCAAGAAAAATGAACCACTCGAAACAGATAAAATCAATAAAATCACGAGATAGCGGTCCTGCTATGTGATTAACCTGGTATAGCACCCAGGGTCGAACTCAAGGAGCATGGATTGGCCGAGAGGCCTACGAAGTAGTCAAAATAAAAGGAGAAAATCTTTTTAGTGGTTTTAAATTTGTTTTATATTTTTTTTGGATTTTTAAGTTTATTAAGAAAATGATAAAAACAACCATGCACACAATTCAACAATTTATTAAAGGTACTAAAAGTCAAGCAAAAATTCCAACAAAAATGTTTTTATGTGTTTTATATTTTGTAGTGTTTTGGTGAATTTTTGAGATATTTCTGATGTTTATTTTATTTTCTAAAAATCAAAAAGTGAAGCAAACAGTGGGTACTGTCCAGCCGAGCCAAAAAGCCCTAGATAAAATATCTAAGGGCCTTAAAATGTCCTGGAGGTAATTTTCCTGTAAAGATGATAAAACAAGGAAAATTTAGGTACCAATTTTATTATTTTTGGGTTTTTAATTTTTTTACTAGAATTTTTATGGGTTTTGAGTGTTTTTAAGTTTTTAGTGGTTTTAAGTGGTGAAAAATAGCCAAAATTGGCTAGAAAATCAAACTAAGCAAAACAAACAGTGGACAATTTTTTTGTAATTTTTGGACACTATTTAATATTTTTTTGTGATTTTTAAAGTTAGACAATAGCAAAACTGATTGTTTTTGAATTTTTAAAAATATCAAACGAGATCAAAAATGTCCTCAAAAATCCTCAAAAATCCTACACCATGGCAGGAGCCATGCATCAAATTTTCGTTGGATTTGGAGGTGATTTGATATTTTATTCAAAAATAGAGATAGGGCACTGTGCACAGGGACCAAAGTGCAAATACCCAAAGTTCTGGGGGGTCCTGGTGCAAAATACCCAGCAAAACACGTGCCAAGCGCGTGCCTGGGGCACTCAGGGGCCCAAATGTAAGAAAAATAAGTTCCGAGGGCTTATTGGTAACAAGTACCAACAGTCTAAGGGCTTATCTGCAAATAACCCAAAAAAATATCGCACATGCTCAAATAAATCATGCACAGGGGTAGAAATGCAAATATCTAAAAACTTTCATTCATTGAAGAACATCCAGAACTACAAGGGTATCTAATGCAAATAACCCAAAGAAATCACGTGTCGAAGCAGGTGTCCACAACTGGCAGGGGTATAAATGCAAATAAACTAAAGCTCAGGGTCCACTACGTAAATTACCCTAAAACTAAACAACTGATTTTAACATTTACAGGACTAAAACGAAATAAACATAAAAGCGGGGCCTAAGGGTAATTTACCCTTTATTAAGCGGGGGCGTTGGATGACTGCCACGTGGCTGATCGGATGGCGTGGAAGCGAAGTGGCTGGTTATCCAACGGCTGCGGTCAATCCTCCAAAGATCGGGCGGTGGAAGCAGCTCCTCGAACGGATGGACAAGATGTGATCTGGAGCGGGAGGCGACGATCAACGGTAGCTGGAGGTCCTGGACGAACAGGCGGCTGGCGAACTTCGCCGGCCTCGTGGAAGCGACTCCGGCCTCCTCTGCTGCGCCTAAGTATCGGAGAAGCTCCGGCGTGGCTGTGCGCAGCTGCTGATGCTCTCCGATGCCCCAACCGAGCTCGGGGGAGCTCCGACGAGGGTGGCGGAGGCGAGACTCCTGGTCTGAATGGGAAAGGCCTCAGATGGCCTTTGCTGGACCTGCAAAGTATCTCAGAAGACTCGCGGGTCGAGGGCAAAGTGCCTCGACCCAGTTAGGCGAAGTGGGGGTGGCTGGTGCGTCGAGACGGCAGGCTCCGGCGAAGGTGGTGGACGGAGGAGCCCGGTTCCCAGCTCCTGTGCGAGCTGGGTTGAGTGAGTGGGTGCAGAAGGTGCGTCGGACGAAGGCGAACGTGAAGGTCGGGTCCGATGATCGGATGGTGGACGGAACCGGGGTGAATCGGAAAAATACGACGACGGCGTGATTTGGGGGAAAATGGAAATTAAAAGAAATGGCTGAGCTAAGTGGCTACCTGGGTGGTCGGAGAGACTGTGGCGGAGCTGGGGAAGCTCCCGGTCTTGGCCTCAAGGGACGTCTCGACCCGAGGCTCGAAGCTCGCTCAGGTGGCGGAGCTGCGGTGGCTACGTCGCCGGATCAATGGATTCACCGGCTCTCCTCGCTACAACAGGTTGGGGATGCGAGCTGTCACCTCACACTCTCTCTGGAGCTCACTGGAGAACGAAGCAAATGGCCAAAGATGGAGAGAGAAGGTGGCGGAGCAGCGGCTTTATATGGCTAGGGGTCCGAGAAGAATGGGTCCGGGCAAGCTCAGGAGCGCGCGGATCCTGAGGGAGCCGCTCCGACGAGGATGTCGGATGCACGACGAAGGATTCGGACCCGGGGTTAGGTGGAGTGATGATCGGGTTGAGCGGGTAAAAGTGGGAGAAATCGGGTCCGGAGCTCGAACCCGTGGAAAGTGGTCCTGGGGGGGTAGTTGACCGGGCGGTCAACATCCCCAGGACCCAATGAGAAGGGGCCACGTGGCTAAACTTTGAAGCTCAAATATAAGGTAGCAAATGGCCGAATTTGCAAAATGTTAAAACATGAAATATTTTTATTTTATTTTTTTTCTATTTTTTTGTGATTTTTAATAATTTTTCTGAAATGAAAATAGGCTATATACATAGTGTGTACTATATATAGGTATATACAATATATATAGGGTTTTGATTTCTGATTTTTATATATTATTTTTATGCAATTTTATCCTTATTTTATATTTTATTTATTTATAATATAAAATAAGGAGTAAAAGGGTGTTTTTATTTTATTTTTATTATTTACTTACATAGGTCAAGTAAATACATATGTACATCTATATACATGGTATATGTACAATGTGTTTTTGTATTTTTTTAATTTTTCTATTTTATTTTGTTTTGATTTTAATTGTTTTTATTTTATTTATCTACAATATATAACATAGACTATTTACAAAAAGTTTGGAAAATAATTTTATTTATTTACAAGGTTAAGTAAATACATAGGTGTGGTTTATGTACAAGATGAAAAGGGGTGTTTTTGTTCTTTTTGATTTTTAGCTTTTTGTTTTGTTTTTAATATTTTACAAGTATTTACAAGCATATTTTTGGTGAGGAAAATACTTTTATTTATCTACATAAATATTTACACCAGAGCTCCCATCTCCCTCTACTTTGACTTTTATGCGGTCAGGCCCCTGCTGAGCCCTCCCTTGGGTTAGGTTGCTTAATATTTATTCTAAATATTTCCCTCTTTTTCTTTTTAATCTTTATTCTTTTATTTTTGCACAAAAACATGCTAATTATAAGTTTTTATACAATGCATGCTTTTGGTAATTATTCCTATTTACATACATCTACATGCATTTGCAAAGGTTTTTGTAGCTAAAATATAAGAATAAAGAGTGATGAATGGGTATTCATCATTTACCCTCTACCAGTTCAACCTGCCCTAACTCGCGTACCAAACGCACCCTTAGAGAAGGATTTTCGTCTCATTCTCAGGTTGAAGATCATATCCTAATAATCATTTAGGCGTGCTCGATGAGTCCTCAATCAAAATCTTTGGATATCATCCAAGCACTAACCTCTATGATTCAATCATTGAATAAACAGTTGTACGAACATTACAATGGCCATGATACATAATCCTAATTGTACTAAGGAACCTTATAGTGCATTCATTCATTTTGTCTCAGGCATGGAGTAAAAAAGTCAATAACCTTTATTTATATTAAATTATTACAATAAAATATTGTAGGAATGGTTCGCCTCGGTCTCACATGGCTAACAATCTCCCCCTAGCCCTCAAAACCATTCATGCACAATCTTTAAACCCATGCTTATTACATGCTGGTCGAGAACATTTTATGTCAAAGGTTTGGTGAGGGGATCTGCAAAGTTGTAGGAAGAGGCCATCTTATTGATGATGATGTCATCATGCTTTTCAATATCTCGAATGATGTGGTATTTCCTTTTCACATTCTTGGTCTTTTGATTCCATCTGGGTTCCTTAGTTTGAGCTATGGATCTTGTGTTATTGCAAAGTACTGGGATGAAAGTATCAAAGGAATCTACAATGGGACAAACTTGTGCAACGACTCCGCCTCCTTTACAGCATCCATTACGATAATGCATTCAGTTTTTATTGTTGAATCAGTTGTAGTGACATGCTTCTTTCTTCTTCAGCTTACATCACCATAGTTCAATAAGAATACAAACCCTGAAGTTGACTTGCGATCATCTATATTAGATTGGAAGTCTGAATCTACGTATCCTAAGACTAGGAGATCACCATCTTCATAGACCAAGATGTAACCCAGTATGCATCTTAGATACATAAAGATGTTCTTCACCGCATTCCAATGTTGTTCTCTGTAGTATGATTGGGAACAACTTACCACACCCATTGCATGACAGATATTTGACCTTGTGCACAACATGGTGTACATTAAGCTTCCCACACGTGATGTGTAGGGGCATCCAGCCACAACTTTCTTATCCTAAACACCTTGTAGAGCCATCCCTTTAGATAGGTGGTACCATATCTTAAGGGAAAGATGCCTTTCTTGGAATTCTTCATATGCTAACGTTCCAAGATCTTGTTAATGTATCCATATTGTAACAATCCCAAAATCATCTTTTCTCTATTTCTGAATAGCTTCAAACCCAAGATATAAGAGGCTTCTCCAAGATCTTTCATCTCGAAGGCATGGGACAAGCAAATCTTAACACTGGTCATCATCTATGCATCATTCTCAATGATAAGGATGTCATGTACATAAAGCATGACGAACACAATGGTGCTCCCACTAGGCTTCTCGTACACACATAGTTTGTTAGGATTCTCAACAAAATTATAACTCTTTATGGTTTCATGAAATCTAATGTTCCAACTACGAGAATCTTGTTTGAGCCCATAGATGGATTTCTTCATCTTGCATACTTTGTCTTCCTCAGTTATGAATCCATGGGACTGTTTCATACAGATATCCTCCTCGAGGTATCCATTGTGGAATGTCGTCTTGATGTCCATTTGACAGATGTCATATATAAGATATGTAACTATAGCTAGCAGTGCCCTAATGGACTTAAGCATAGCCACATAAGAGAAAGTCACATCGTAGTCGATGCCTTCTCTCTGTGTGTAGCCGTTGGCTACAAGTTCTGCTTTGAAGGTCTCCACCATCACATCATGTCCCCCTTTTCTCTTGAAGATCCATTTATACCCAATGGATTTTACCACTCTAGGTAGATCCCCTAAGGTCCATACACCATTCTTGTACATGGAATCTAATTCAGATTTCATTACTAGCAACCATCTATCCCTGTCATGATACACAATTGCTTCATCAAATGAAAATGGATCATTGTTAGTTTCACCTGATATATGGAATGCATACCTTTCATGTGGTGTAACCACCCTCAAAGTCCTTCAAAGAGGTACGGGTGTTTCATCTTCATTTACATCTTTAGTTTCTTGTTCAGGAAGCTCAATATCCTTAGGGGATTCAATGAGATACTTTACTTCATTAATTTCTTGACTCTTAAAGAAGTCATCCTCTAGAAACTTTACATCTCCAAAAATTAAGGCCTTTGAGTCTCAGGGTCGTAAAGTTGATATCCAATGCCGTCCTTTATATACACAATGAATTAACACTCTTGAGTGAGAGATTCTAGCTTACTTGCGTTCACGTTCTTCGCACGGACCAAGCAACCCCAAATCCTCAAGTGTCTAACACTAGGTTTAGTACTATACTAAAGCTCATGAGGAGTTTTGGATACAGATTTGTTAAGAATCTTATTTAGGATATATCACAATCTCTATTACATATCACTAGAAACTAAGAGGTAAGCATGCTTTACTCATTATTCTGTGGACCATGTCCATGATGGTCCTGGTGCATCTTTCAGCAACAACATTAAGTTGGAGAGTTCCAGGAGGAGTGAGATTGGAGACAATTCCTTTATCTTTGAGTTATTCCTTGAATTCATCTAAAAGGTACTCGCCACCTCGATCAGATCGAATTTGTTTAATCTTCCTATCATTTTGGTTCTCGACCAAAGCCATGAACTCTTTGAACTTTTCAAAGGTTTCAGATTTATGACATACATTATGAAGATAAACCCGTATTGTGAGTGGTCATCAATAAAATGTCAAATAATATCGATATCCATTCTGGGTCGTGGTACTGAATGGACCACATACATTAGTATGTATTAGGTCAAGAATACCTTCTCTTCGTGTAACCTTTTTACGGAAAGACATCCTGATCATTTTACCTCGAATACAATGTTCACATGTAGGAAAATTTTAAACCTGTAGAAAATCTAAGGTCCATCCTTTATCAATCTATTGATATAATCAATAGACAAATGACCAAACCTTTGATGCCAAATCATGTTTGATTGATTTCCATCCTCTTTTCTTCTTTTAGAGTTTTTATTAGTGGCAGTAACATTCATGGTAGATTCATCAATGAATAATTCCTAGAGTCCATCTGAAGTTAGAACATCATCCGCAATATATTTATTATAATGACTTATGACAAGTTAATTACAGAATAAGGATGAATATCTATTTCTAACTAGCTTAGATACATATATAAGGTTCTTTATTACATCTAGAACATAAACGCACTCTTTAAGTACAAGGACTCTCCCACTAGATAATAATAGTCAGCAGGTTCCGACGGTGACTGCTACAACAGTTGCATTAGATCCCATCTGCATGACTGATGAATCGTCACTCAACAATAATAATCTTGTTGTATTATGGGTCAATCGACAATTACCAAGACTAAGAGAAGATCTTCATGAAGAGTTCTCGGCTTGAATTTATACCCAGGAAAGTCCAGGATCGAACATAGGAACATGAGACATTAACATGATTATTCAGGTCTAGATGTATCTAACTAAGTGATAAATATTCTATCTAGGTTCGAGAGGAGAAAAATAATATAAGCAAACAATGCAAGCCAATGCACATCACAAATAATGAATAAAAAAATTCATCAATGAGATAAAATGTGTTTTCAAAAGATTTTTACGCAAGTTAGAGAATAATGAGAAAGTGAATAGAATGACTTAACTAATCACATGCATATAAGCATATAAATATGCTCTAAAATTAATAAATTGTCTTAAGAAATAATCAGAAATAAATCTAGATCCAATTGAGCAATTAATTCAAAGTCAAGCTACATTTGACATGCATAAAAGAATCTAAATCATCTTTTATTAATTAACTAGTAATCATGTGTTATGTATCAAATCATAGAAGCTACATGAAAGAGAATTAAATTAGCTATGCAATGCAACCAAAATCACATCAACTGGAAATCACAGGCTCAAGTTATTCAACACTGAAACTGGGGGCATAACTATAATAAAATATAAACAAAACATCTTGAATAGGTCCCTACAGGGACTTAATAGCAAATAATTAAACTCAGATGGGTGGTGATGTAATTAACCTCGCGTTGCGCAATGCATATACAACTATGGGATAGGTATTAGAAGCACATGCTTGGGCAACGTGGAAGGTGCTTGAGCTCCTATTCCTTCGTTGCATGGTGTCAAAGGCGAGACTCTGACGAGAGTCCTCCTCTTCTATGCTCCTGGAAACCATCTGAATGTTAGGGAAGGTGCCCATCCATCTCGCGAAGGAAGTCGAAAGTCAGTGAAGGTTGACGAGGATTGATGGAGCAAGTTGAAGTGGTGTCCCAGAAGACGGAAGGGCAGACCGGTGAGGCCATAAGGATTCCAACCATTGGGTATAACTCGACCTGTAAGGGGTTAAAATACCAATAATCGAAGCAAAGTGAGTGTGTTTGTGAATGGTGAATGGAATGAAGGCCCGGAGGATGAATATAATAGTTGACATGGTGGGTTCTCCTCCATGACCAGAGAAAAAGATGAATCGAGGTGGTAGAGAGGATAGGACTAGAAGCACAGAGAACAAAACCTCCCACGTGGATGATATGTCCACAGTGATGGTTGAGAACTGCTTGGATCTAAGGGTGGATCTATGTACAACTGTGAAGAATTCATAGAAATAAGAAAGAAAATAAAACCTACATAATTTACCTTGAAACTATGTCATCGGAGGTGGTCGAAGGGATTGGGTCGAGGATCTTAGAGACCCTTTTGCCTTTGTTTGATCTTCCCAGCTGGTGCAGAAAGCTCTAACTACTGTCGTGCAGTCGTAGCATGGCTTATAACCATGGGTCACACCAGAAGAACAAGGTTCATGATTGCTCGATCATTCCTCCTACTTTTTGTCACAATCAGGAGTAGATGTCTAGGATTTTCTTCATGCAAGCGTGGACGACCATCAACGGGGTGGGGACGGGGTATCTGAAGATGAAGGTTGTAAACTCCAGGTCATTGCCGATGATGGTTTCAACTGCTGCTAACTAGCGATGAAGTTCTGGTTTGGTTTCACTAGGAGGTTAGCAAAGGTTAGGGGTGTCAGAGGAAGGTGATGATGGTGGAAGTTGGTTGTCGATGGTTGTCGGAGGAGTTAGTATAAATTATGGAAGTTGGGAAGAAGACGACTCGCATTGCTTAGAGAGCGTAGAGGTGAGAGGTTGATGAAAGGCAGGGGACCGTTGGATCAAGATCCAATAGTTCGAAATTGAGCACGTGCGAGCGACCTAGATATAATTAGATCTAGAGGTCAAACGATTGAGAATTATGCATTGATGGACGGTTGTGATATCCAGGATTATGGATCAGACAATAGAGAAAAATGATGGAAAACAATAAAGGACCAGTTACGTGGCTCGAAGCGATCGAGCCATGTGGACCAATAAAATAAATCCAAAAATCAGAAATTAATGTAAAATAAATAATATTTAGTTAGAATATGAATTAGTAAAAATGATGAACATGAAAGCTGAACATGTACATGAGATCTACAACTTTTGTAGATTTCAAAGATAAAAAAAATCATCTGTATACATAAAATATTTTTGCAAATAATTTAATGTATTAAATTACTTATTTTGTGGGTATTTATTTTATAACTAAGTAAAAATTATTGAAAATAATATTTTTAAAAGTTTTGTTAGATTTTTAATAAGTAATAAAAACATAAAATAATAGCATAATAATAAGTATCTTAATATGTAATAATTCTAAGTAATTATTTAAGACACAATATTACTTATTGTTAGTTGCTATGAATTTTTATTATTTTTTCTTAAGCAAGAGAGGTAATATAAGAGAATAATGTAGATATATCTGAGATTCATTAATGACTATCTCCCCTTCATCAAGACTCCTAATTTATCGAAACCGATGCAATAAATTGGATACATTAACAGAAGCACCGAAATCGATGATCCAACTACATTCTCATCCTACGAGAAATTTGGTTTCAATGTTGAAAGTAGATTTCATACCTGTTGGGACTTTACCTTTGTTAGTAATTTTAAGGTATTCTGAGCAGTTACGCTTCTAGTGCCCTGTATCCTTGCAATGATGGCATACATCGGTCTGCTTCGATGCTATAAGTGTGGAAGCATTAGAAGACGAGCCAATAACTTGACGTTTCTTATTTTTCTACTGGGCCGGACTCTTCTGAGACCTATGCTTCTGATCGTACTTCCCTTGACCTATGCAACCATTGCATTGCCATGGGGATTTTCTTTCTTCATTACGTCTTCTACAGACTTTAGTGAAGTCACTAACTAAGTATTAGACAAGTTCAACTTGTTCGTGTGGTACGATACCACATAGTTATTGAAAGACTTGGGCAGAGACAACACAATGAAGTCAGACTATATTTCTGCATCCATCTCAGCCCCTAGAGTTTCTAGCTCAGATATATAACCATACATTTTGATTATATGTTCTTGAATGCAAGTCCCTTCTTGTATTTTACAAAGAATAAGCTCTTTCATAACATTATAATGCTGAGTGCGATTGACAACACCAAACATTTCTTTCAGGTTCAACATTATATCCTGACAAAGATCCATATTCACATGCTACTTCTAAAGCACATTGGATAATGATCCAAGAATATAACACCTAACCAATGTATAATCATATTCACATTTTTCATTGAACTTTATTTCTTTTGGTGTAGAAGGATTTGTGTACTTGTGCTTAGAGAGCACACAAGAGATGCGGTTTGCTGAAAGAACAAGATCCAAATTATGGATTCAATCCTATTAATTTGGTCTGGTCAACTAATTGATCCCCAAAAGCCTGTAGATTGGGTTCAAGGATTTCATTATCTGAAATTAACAATGCACTATATTAGAACAAATAAATAATTATATATTCGAATTTAAATTAATTGATTAATGATTTTTAATCAAATTAGTCTTGCCTTTTGAACTTTGAAAATCCATTCCTCTATTTACTTTCAAAGTAAGAGAGATACTTACCTCTATATCTCTATCAAGATCTAGTGTCTCCTTTTCTACCTTTGTTACATCCCAATAACATGAGAAAATGTAACTTTGATAAAATAAAGTGGGAACTCATTATGCTTTGTAAGTCTAACTTGCATTTCCAATTCAGTATTTAACACACTTAACAAGGAAATAAATCAATTATTTCACCATGAACATGCCCTTGCAATAGATTGAGCTCCATAAGATATCAATGCATAAATGAATTAATTTTATCCTGTAAATATCAACTTAATCCTCGACTAATATTCCAATTTAACTAAGCTCTGATCGGTTCAGAAGATATGTAATATGATAGAGTGTTCAACAAGCTTCAAAATGACATATTATGCGCTAAAACCAGAGTTCGTACAAGAAAGTTATGCTAAAATAAATATTCAAGGACTAAAATGTAAATAAAATAAATTTTTGTTTCAAAGTGGTCCCAGGAGGGACTTATATGTAAAATCTAAATGCCAGAGGGTCCTTCCTATAAAATACCCCAGGCATGGGTGTTTCTGCAATTATTCAAATTCTAGAGGGCTTGAATGCAAAATTTCCAGAGTGTTACGTGCCTAGAGGCGGGGGTGCACGCATAATTTCTTCACACACTAGGGGGTCACTGCAATTTCCCCTATAACGCATGTGTTATGCATGTGTTGCAAACATCACTAGGTACGAGGGTAGTGGCATGAATTCCCAAAAGTTGGAAGGTTCACCTTCAAATATTCCTCTGTGCACGCGCAAAACACATTCGTCGAGGCTCGGAGGACGGTGGGGGGAGGTAGCAGTTTGGATCCATGTGGCATACGATGAGTGGTTCATCCACCCGAGCAGAGGCTCGACGGATGAGGCCGAGGTTCACTGCAGAGGTGGTGGTTCGGATCCACATGGTAGACAATTGAAGTTTGGTTGACCTGATCCTTGAGGATGGGAAGCGTCTCACAGAGGGGAACATGGCAGTGCATGAACCATTGGATCCCCCAATCCAATGGCAGCTGCTCGTGCAGTGAGGAGCTGGTGAGGCAGACAAAGGTTGGCCGAGGAGAAGTTGCGGGCAAGGCATGGGACGATGGCATGGAGTTGGCGATGCGAGTAAGCTTGGTTGTGATGCGGAGGACGTAGCTGAGGGCGAGAGGTGGTTGCGACCGATGGTTTGACCTGCAAGGGTTAGCCCAATAGAAAAAAGGGAAGAGGAAACGGGGCTCCCGACATTGAGCATGGATGATCGGGGCAGATCTCCTTCCTGTACAAGGATGGAGAGGGAGTGAAGCTCTGAGGAGATAGGTTCGAGTTTAAGCCATGGATCGAGGGAAGCTGAGGAAAAGGAGGAGAAGGCTGAAAGGTGGAGAGAATAGACACATCGAAAGGGAGATATTTGTGGGAATGTAGGTCGTCCCTCGAGGCTTGGACGAAGTCGAGCTTAAGCGAGCTTGGGTGCTCGTTGCTGCTGTGAGAATGGCTGGACTTATCAACCATCGTCTGTCACTCGAAGGAGGAGGTGGATGGGTCGATCGGAGTTAGCTCGTGAAGTGGTGGATAGGGATTTAGTGTGGTCGGCGATGGGATTTAAAGAAGTGGCGGAGGTGCATTACGGAATGGGAAAGGAATGATTGGTGGCAGTAAAGGTGGGGGTGAGTGAGTAATGGTCGGTCGAGGCAACGTAATGGTTACCAGAGAGGAGGAGGGCGGCATGCACAAAGGGTCTACTCGGGGCACGTGCTGCACACATGCGTGCTAAGGGAGATGGAGACACATGCGTGACACATGCAGGCGGAAAGAGAGAGGTTGGTTGGGGGTCACATGCTGAGCACGTGACCAGGCAAGGGGAGAGGAGAGAGGAAGTGGGGTGCCAGTGGCATGCCCAGGGGCTGCAACGTGTCACCCCTAAAAAATTTCAAACATACAAGAGAAGAAAAACAAAAAATAAAAGGAGACCTCGGATCAAAAATTTCCTTCACAAAAGTTGTTTGTATTGATGAGATCTGCAACTTTTATGAAGAAATCGTGAGCAAAAGAGGTCATCTATACAAAGTGGTATTTTTGATGGTTCTCCATGTGTATAGAAAATTGGCTTTTGGGGTTTTGTAATTTTTTGTGATTTTAAAAGGATCTATAAAAAAATAAAATAAAAGACACTTACTTACACAGTAATCATTTTTTGTTTTTTTTAATAAATAAGAAAATAGTGAAATAAAATAGAAGTACGAAATAAGAGAATTTTGTACAGACTCACAAAGGTCACTCAGTCAGTTTCTTTAATTTATGTCTTGATTTTGATTTATATTTTTTGTACCATTTGATAGAATTTTCGTCTAAGAACACAAATGAAAAAAAATTAATAAAATGAGTTAAATATGTACACAAAAACTTAGGCCAAAATTCGTAAAAAGATAAAATGCGTAAAAGAGGCCCAAAACCCAACTTTCATATATGATCTCTAATTTTTGTGAAATTGATCTTGTTCTGAAGGTATTTGAAAATGGAGTATTTTAAGAGTAGACAGAAATTAGACACTATATGAGGAAGATACGCACAATTTAATATGTCTGATGTGAAATTAGGTTTAGATTTATTTGTCACTTATTTAAGTTAGCAATTTTTTGTATTTTTATTTATTATTATTAGTAATATCTGCACATTAGAAGTGGTTTTAGGTTAGTCGGAGTTAGAATGAATTAACTAAAAATATGAAAAGTTGGCAGCTTTTTAGATCAGTTAACACTAGGATTTTTTGTTCCTTATTTTATGCAATTATGCATCATAAAATACAAATATTATTTACACATGTATGAATGCTAATGATGCTATATTAATGATTAAATGTGTATGGATTTTTGGGAACAGAGTCTAATTGACCAAATTTAGCATGTTGAATGAGAGATTCATCATAACCCTATATTTAAACCATGCTCACCCCTGAGCATGGTTTGAGTATAAAACACCTGTATATATTACTAAATCCCCCACATGTATGAATCCCTAACTATGCATGTGATGAATATGCATTTCATCATCTTTGTTCATTTATTTTAGCTTAAATTCCCTTATCAAAACACTTGTATATATTACTAAATCCATATTCTTACTAACCTGCATCTGTGTATAAATATTGTACATATATTATTATTTTAATCTAAAATAAATAAAGAAATAAATAAAGGAAAAATAAAGAAAATAAAATGACTACATATATGTAATAGATCCAAGCGGACCCAAACCCCGAGAGAAGGTCAAGATTTGACTTGATCAAGCAGGGGATAAAGTAGGGGGAGTTAGGGTCAGAAAATCCAAAACAATATTTTGTAAATACTTTTCATTTATGTTATGTATATTTGTATCAATCTTACATTATTTTATTTATCCATAAATTGACTTCAAACTAAATAATTTTCTCAACAAAAGTTGTAAAAAATGTTTTAAAATAATAAAAATAGTTGCAAAATAAAATCATGTACAAAATAAAAATAACTACATTCGCAAAAAAGTCATAAATTGATAATTGAAAGATCAATTGTGGCTCCATATGAACTTGAATTTAATCAAACTCACTCCATCATATTCTAAATTAAATTATCTTTAAATGACAGTGGTTTCATACTTTTTGGGGTTACAGTTTGAAAGATAGTTTTGTAGGCTGGTTTTTGTAATTTTACTATTTATCTATTTTTTATATTTATACATATTTATTTTTATATTTTTAATAATTATTTACATTAAAAATAAAAATAAAAATATAAAATATAAAATAAATGGATTTCCTTATTTAATTATGTATATAATGTAGCATATGTATATATTATATGTATATAATAAAATTCCTTAGATTACCACACTAAAAAAATTAAGCAATTAAGAATTATAGTTTAAATTAAAAAAGTGGATAAAATTATTTTATTTATCAATTCCACCATTAACTTCCTTCTTTTTCTCTCCATTTAAATTTTGAAATTCAAATTCATTTTATTTTCTATTTATTTGTCTCCTCCTCCCTCATTCCAACTTGATCAATCTTTGGTGAAAGGATCCTAATCTCCAAGAGCATTCTTGTCATAAAAAGGTGTCCATCATCCGAGACGTCCGATGACAACGAGTTGGTCCTCGTCGAGGCCATTACTGCTTCCAACTGCTTCCACGGTTAGATCCATTTTATTTCTCATTTTTCATATAGGTTAATCGTACTGTAATTTTTACTTTTAATTTCATTCTCTATTTTTAATTTTAGATCTCAGTTTTTCATGCTTAATCAATCATCACGATTTGATCCACCCCCGATTCTGATTTCATAAGCATACTCTTGACCTATCCTCATTCACATTCTACCTCACACAGCCACTCACCTCCGGCTATGCACGGTGGCCGGAAATCCACATCCATCCATCCACTTCATCGGATCCACTTTTCCATTCATATTTTCTATCTATAATTGTTTTGACCGATTCATCGAGCTTGAGTCGGTGTTATATTTAGTTTTATTGCAAGTAAAAGAATTTGAAAAAAAGTTATTAAAAAAGATTTTGGCTGTTCTCTTTTTAAAAAAATAAAATAAAGTAATAAATAAAAAAAATCACGAGCTGCAGCTGGTGCCCTTATTCGTCGGATCCACTTTTCCATACAAATTTTCTATCTATAATTGTTTTGACCAATCAATCGAGCTTGAGTCGGTGTTGTATTTACTTTTATTGCAAGTAAAGGAATTTGAAAAAAAGTTATTAAAAAAGATTTTGGTTGTTCACTTTTTTAAAAAAAAATAAAATAAAGTAATAAATATAAAAAAATCACGAGCTGCAGTAGGTGCCCTCCTTCCCAACCGTGGAGGCGCCCACCACCCATCTAATATGCACTCCGATTCCAGCACTCTATCGCCTCCTCCGCAACCTCCGCCTAACCACCATTGACGGTCGCCACTCTTCACCTTCCAAGATATCCGCTGACCACCCAAGACCTTTCACCTCTGATCATCGATGTCATCCTTCATTAACGCATTGCAGCATCGACGCCCACTCCGTTGATGCCTTCTGTCGAACAACACCTCATTGCGATCCATCCGCATATCCTGCCATCCACAACAATTGTCGATATAAAGAACCTCCTTCGCTGCACAACACCTGCCACGTGCTCTGCTAGAGGAGTTCCTTCTCTGCCTTGATGTCGTCGACCATCCGCGTGCTCCGAGCTTCGCCGGTACCTCCCCTTTCTTGTGAAAGAAGAAATAAGGGTGGTGCCCCCTTTGGGCGTGGAATGAAGAAGAGCCTCCCACCATTTAACCTACGTCGTATTCTATCTTGGAAAAATTTTAGCCCCAGCCTCTAGATTATAGCAAACAGCATACGCCTATTGGATAAATTGCAATTTGCGTACCACATTTTTTATCCTTCTTATCTTTTAATGCAAAAATATTGAATAGTTGCATTCTAGTCCTTGTATTCCATACTATATTTTGCATGCTTTGTTGAAGAAATAAATGATACTTGTGCTCACTAAATTCTTCAAAAATAAAATTAAATCCTTATTACTTTTCCTTTTACAGTGTAATTTTTTCATTGCATTTTACTATCATTTTCTATTATTAAAAAAATAAAAAACTTTGCATTTTTTATTGTTTGAAATTTAAAAAATCATAACAATTCAAATATTGCATCAAAAAATCTAAAAAATTAAAATAATTTTATTTTTGTGTATTTTATTTTCTATGCAAATTTCATGCATTAATAAATTAAACCCCAAGAAATTGCAAAGTACTAAAAATCTTACAAATTATAGAAAATTATAAAAAAATAGTGTCTCCACTTATTGTTTATAGATAATTTCCCATAGTTTTTAGGAAAAATAAATTTAGTATTTTTTAGTTGATTTGATATTTTTAAATTACAAAATATCCCTGCTCGTCCACTATTTTACCATATTTTTAATTTCTGATTTTTATAAAATCTATAAAAACTTGAAAAATATTTGAAAAATCACCACAAATATTATAAAAAGCATATAATACAAAACATTTTATTTAGGTATTTTTTTATCGTTTTTATCGAATTTGAAAAAACAAAAAGTTACATTTCTTTCATGTATATATTTGCTTTGAAAAATTAATTGTTTCGAAAATTAAAATTTCAAAAACTAAAAATCAATAAAATCAAAAAAAATTAAAAAAGATAAAAAATTTAAAAAATCAAAATAAAAAAGATAAAAATCTCGTAAAAACCAAGATAGTTTGCATTTGAAATTCCTTATTCTTATCATTGCTTTGTCAATTATTTGAATAACCCTCGGCAATTGTAGCCTCCCTGAGTTCAATCCTGCTACTATCTAGGTTATTTAAACAGCAAATTTTCTCTTGCTACATTTTCTGTAATAATTTAGTTTGAGAATCAAATAATTTTTTTTGTTGAGACATTTTTTTGGGGTTGAGACAACAACAATCCACTTTTATCCATAAATTCAAAAATTCAAAGATCCGATGACAACAAAATGGCACCATTGTCGGGGATGCAGGACGATGGTAGTTAGGTTTTTCATTTAACATGCTATTCTTGGTTGTACATTTTTTCTGCATTCATTCATTATTCATATTCATTATGTATAACTTATTAATTTTTGATCATATTTTTTTATATTTGTTTCTCTTACACATTTTCTATTTCGTCTTTCTTGCGAGGGCCCCGCGAGCTGGAGAGGCTCTCTTAGGAGCATTGGTGCAACTAGCGAAGCGAAGGCAACTTGATTCTCTCAAAAGCCGTAGGAGAGGATAGGATGAGGAAAAGAAGATTCTAAGAAGACCATCATTTAGAGAATTATTTTAGCATCTTATTTATTCAAAAACTCTTGTAAAAATGATACTATATACCTTATTTTCGAGGTCTATTTCGTCAAGTATCAATACACTTGAAGGATCTCATCGATTTTGTTTTTCATCGCATTATTTTCATTGTTTCACGTGAAGGATACGATAAGATCCTTAAGCACATCATGGAAGTGTGGAGATCGCATTGTATGCGATCGGGAGCGACTAGTCACACTAGTCGCTCGCGGCAGCAGAAATTAAAAAATTTTCATGCAACGAAACCACATGATCCAAGAATACTTCTAGGATTATTTCGTCTAAACCACATACAAGTATTAGAGTTACCTCTTGAAGCGTGGTTGCAATCGAGTCTCTAAATGAAGACACCTTCTATCTCAAGTCCGATCCGACGGAGGAGACGCTTGCGAGTGCATTGATGAAATACGTGCTTCTCGCAATCCATGTTTATGATACAAGTGGTGAATTTCTCGATATCATCACACGAGATCCGATGTCTTCTTCACGAGCGAAGCGCATCAAAGGAGATGGAGATCCACGAGCAAACAGTCTGGCAACATAACAACAACGTTGCGGTGAGAGCAACTCACTCTAAGGATCCATGGTGGATGGACACGAGAGAGAGGGCATGTAGAGAATGAGAGAGACACAGAGAGCATATGAAGTTGTTGTAAATTAGAATAGCAAGGGGTGCCTCTTCTTATATAGGATTTTGGGAGTCCATGGATCACAATCCATAGACTACACAAGATCAATGGATGAGATTGATTTGTGCTTCTTTCAATGGCCAAGATTTTGTTGGTAAAATACAACAACAATTAATTTAATTTATATTAAATATGTATTGATAAATCAATACAATTTAATCCTAAAATTAAATCAATCAAACTTGGAAATATTGGAAAGGAAATTGCATCACCTTTTCCTAATAGGAGTTGGTGGGGATCTTATGTAATCTTATGAGCTTACATTATTCCATGGATTACAACAATACTTTTTGTAAAATATTATACAAAAATAATTCATAATTATTTTGTGAATATTGGAATCTTGCCATTGGAAATTTGTGAATGACATTCACAACCCAAAATAAAATGTGAATTACATTTTCAATTAATTGTCCAATGTGAATCCAATTCACATCAATATTTAATTAAAAAATATAAATTACAAATAGCTCTCTTATATATTATAAATTACTTTTATAATATATATGATCAATATGGATAGTGCTATCCACATTATTCATATCCATGATAATTAAATCACATTTAATCATCTTGGATCTCTATTCTCATGTGCCCAAATAATATGAATCACATTCACATTATTCACATCTTTGATAATTAGATCACATTTTATTATCTATGATAACTCTCCTTATAAGTTGAATCAAATTCATGTTATTCATGATAATTAAATCACATCTGATTATCAATTTTCTCAATGCTTGGATACATATATCAACAATGAAATTATAATTGAACTCTTTTAAGGATAATGCGCTTTCGCCGTAGACACTTGGAGATAAGGACAGGGAGATTATATTTGTCGGACATGCGAGACCACAATGAGCCATTATGCAATAAATGTTATTGCAAATATCATTCCCTGATCTGAAATGAAGAATAAATAATTTGCATAATAGGTCCATTAGTGCAATTAGGGTTACGTGCCATGGCCATCTTAATAATCACACAGCTATTTATTCAACTGTTGAATCATAGACGTTGGTGCTTGGATGAATATCTAAAGGGTTAGATTGAGGACTCATCAAGCACCATCAAATGATTGTTAAGAGATGATCTCCAGCCTGAGTAGGAGATGGCAATCCTTTCTCAGTTTGGCTGATATTTGACCGACCTCTTGATTTAGGTCCTCTGCATAGGAATAGAGATTCAGAGGTGTTAGATAAGTTAGATCAAAGAGTTGACTTAACGAGATCAAGACAACCAAAGTCCTATGTCGTATGTTGTCACGATACAGGCACGCATCCTCTGACCGGAGACAGATGTGTTACTATATGTTTAAGTATGTACATTTGGCAGACCAATAGGTTGATGACCTAATAAAGGTCTATACACCGGCATGCTGGTGTGCATGCAAGGGCATGTGAGTAATACGATCTCTCAAAGGGATCATACAGGTTCATTGTTGAACCGGAAGATATGAGCTCACTCATGAGATATTGGGAAGAATAAAATTCCGTGCTCGGCCATCTCGCTTTGGAAGCTTGACTGAATTTGTAGGTTTGATATATAATTTTGGAAAGTATATGATCAAGATCTAGGTATGATATATGCTTTTGGAAAGTATATGATCGATACCGACTCCCAATGATCGAATGAGAAACTTACTGATAAAACCCTGAAGTAGATAGTGTTAAATAGATCTTATACTTCAGGTTTATTCTTGATCTTCTAGTATGTAGGATGTACATGTATTAGGATAACCTAAGAGTGATGTGATCATAAACGATTGTATAAGCATGACGCTTCCATTCCTAGGGAGTGATGAAACGGGTCTGGATTTTAGTGACTCCTTTAAGTAGAGAAGTAATCTGATCTTGGTCCAAATGTTGGACATTGATCTGAATGTGATTCAGATGCAATGAGAAGATTATATTTGCGGTCTTGATTTAATCAAGCATCTATGGGAGTCCCAAGATTTGGATTTGAGATGTGATCTCAATATCCAAGTCACTATACGTGGAACAATACAATCGCCATATCCTTATCTCGAAGTATCCGCGGAGAAAGCACATTATCCTTGAAAGGGTTCAGTATAATTTCATTGTTGATATTATATATACGAGCATTGAGAAAATTGATAATTAAATGCGATTTAATTATCATGAGTAATTTGAATTTGATTCATATTATAAAGAGAGTTATCTAAGATAATTAAATGTGATTTAATTATCAAATATATGAATAATGTGAATGTGATTCATGTTATTTGAGAACAAGAGAATAGAAATCCAAGATGATTAAATGTGATTTAATTATGGATATGAATAATGTGGATAGCAATATCCATATTAGTCATATATATTATAAATGTGATTTATAATATATGAGAGAGAGCTATTTGTAACTTACATTTGTTAATTAAATGTTGATGTGAATTGGATCCACATTGGACATTAAATTGAAAATGTAATTTACATTTTATTTTGGGTTGTGAATGTGATTCACAAAATTTTCAATGGCAAGATTGCAATATTCTCAAAATAATTATGAATTATTTTTGTAGAATAATTTACAACAAGTGTTGTTGTAAAATCATGGTGATTTCTAAGGAACCTTGAACTATCAACAAGATTGCATGGAGATCTCACCCTTCCATATTGGAAGGGTGGACGATTGCAATTTCTCTATAGAAATTGGTAGCTATCCACTCTAAATATGGAGAGTGAAATATCCATCCAATAATCTCCATGTATGCTTGATTTAATTTAGGATTGAATTATATTTTGATTTATGAAATATATTTAATCTAAATTAAATTAATTGTTGTTGGTTTTTACCAACACGAATCTTGACCATTAAAAGGAGAGGCACCCCTTTCTCTTCTTGGTTACAACAACACAATGAAACACATCAATTCTCTCTCTCTCTCTCTCATTCTCTCTACACGCCCATTCTCTCTCTCTCTCATATGGTCGTCCACCATGGATGCCCTAGAGAGAGTCTCCATCACCGCAGCATCGTCGTTATGTTGCCCGATCTTTTGCTCGTGGAACTCTGTCTCCTTCAGTACGTCTCCTCGTGAAGAAGACGTCGTATCTCATGGGACAAGATCTGGAGATCCATTGCTTGGATCATCAACATGGATTGCGAGGAGCTCATGTTTCATCAACACGCTCGCAAGTGTCTCCTCCGTCGGATCGGACTTCAGACAGGAGGTCTCTTCGTTTAGAGACTCGATTGCAACCACGCTTCAAAAGGTAATCCTATTACTTATTTGTGGTTTAGATGAAATGATTCGAGAAGGTGTTCTTGGATCATGTGGTTTCATCACATAAAAAAATTTTAATTTCCACTGCATCGAGCAACTAGTGCGACTAGTCGCTCCCGATCGCATACGATGTGATCCTCGCACTTCCGTGATGCGCTTAAGGATCTCCCTATATCCTTCAGTATTGTTCCATGTATAGTGACTTGGATATTGAGATCAAATCTCGAATCCATATCTTGCGGACCTCTCATAGATGCTTGATTAAATCAAAATTGCAAATCTAATCTTCTTATTGCATCTGAATCACATTTAGATCACAGTCCAACATTTGGACCAATATCAGATTACTTCTCTGCTGAGAGGGGTCACTAAAATCCAGACTCGTTTCATCACTCCCTAGGAATGGAAGCCTCATGGTTATACAATCGTTTAGGATCACATCACTCTCAGGTATTCCCAATACATGTACATCCTGCATACTGAAAGACACAGAATAAACCTGAAGTATTAGATCTCTTTTCACTGGCTACTTCAAGGTTTCATTTAAAGTTTCTCATTTGATCATTGGGAGTCGGTATCGATCATATACTTTCCAAAAGCTTATATCATACCTAGGTCTTGATCATACACTTTCCAAAAGTATATATCAAACCTAGAAATTCAGTCAAGCTTCCAAAGAGAGATGTCCGTGCACGGAATTTGATTCTTCCCAATATGTCATGAGTGATATCATGTCTTCTTGTTCAGTAATGAACCTATATGATCCCTTTGAGAGATTATATTACTCATATGCCCTTGCATGCACACCAGCGCATCGATGTATAGACCTTGATTAGGTCATCAACCTATTGGTCTACCAAATGTACGTACTTAGACATATAGTAATACATCTGTCTCCGGTCAGAGGATGTGTGCCTATATCATGATAACATACGACATAGGGCTTTGGTTATCTCGATGTCGTTAAGTCAACACTTTGACCTAACTGATCTAACACCTCCGAATCTCTATTCCTATGTAGAGGACCTGCATCAAGAGGTCTGTTAGATATCGGCCTTTAGAGCAAGGATTGCCATCTCCTTCTCAGGATGGAGATCATCTCTTAGTAATCATTTGATTGTGCTTGGTGAGTCCTCAATCTAACTCCTTATATGTTCATCTAAGCACCAGCCTCTATAATTCATTTATTGAATTAACAGATGTATGATTACTAAGATTGACATAGTACATGACCCTAATTGCACTAAGGATCCTATTATGCAAATTAATTATTCTTCATTTCAGATCTGGAATGATATTCACAATAATATTTATTGAATAATGGCTTGCCATGGGCTCGCATGCCAAACAATCTCCCACTAACCCAAAGATCCATTAGTGGCCTTATCTTTAGACCCGCGCTCATGTGCCAATCATAGGTTATTTAGAAAATAGCTAGGTAAGTTGTTCAGTCACTCTGTTCCCAAGAGACTATGCCAAATCCTTTTACGACACTTGCATATCCCCCAATAACAGTGCTCGCATCCAATGTAAATGTTTCATCTTATGCAACCAATACTCAATTTTGTCAGTTATAGTGTCCTTGGCACTATAACTCAGTAATTATTATAACCAGTATTTCCATAATCCTTATCAGAATACCCTTATTCTTGTAGATCTATATCTTCTACGGTATCTGTAATTAAGACCTTTTAGATCTCTATAGATCACTATCTCTAAAGTCTTGTCATCTTTGAAGATATTGTAATTACTGCAACCAAATGTTTTATCTCCATAATAGGATTAGTAACACTTTACTACTTCTGCATGGTAGACATCTGGTTTTAGTACACATCTAGCATACACTCAGCTTCTCGTAACTGATGCACAAGGCATTCAATTTTAGCATTCGCTCCCTCCACTCCTTGAGTTGTTATCCCTTTAGCTAGGTCAGTACCATATCTTAAGGAAAAAGAAGCTTTTCTTGGAATTTTCCATAAAATGGAATATGTCCAAGGTGTACTACAAATGTGACAGTCCCAACACCCTCCTTTCTTTACTTCTGAACAACTTCCGAATCAAGATCTAAGAGGTATCCTTGAGATCATATCTCAAGGTATGTAACAACCAGATTATGAAGCACTTATTATTATCCTTGTATCATTCCAAATAATTAAGATATTATCTACATTTAGTATGATGAACACAATGGCACTTCCACTAAGATTCACGTGGCTTATCAAGATTCTATCTGAAATCATAACATTTATAATTTCATCAAATCTGATGTTCCAACTACAAGAAGCTTATTTGAGTCCATAGATGTATTTCTTTAGCTTTCACACCTTGCTTTCCTCAACCATGAAGACCTGGAGATACTTCATATTAATATCCTCAGAGAGGTATTCATAAAGGAATGCAATATGACTTCCATCTTCAAGATGTCAAAGTCAAGTTGTGTAGTTATAGTTAGCAATATTCTGATGGGTTTACGCAAGGTCACTGAGGAGCAAGTCTCATTGCAAGCAATGTCTTCTCTTCTGGTGTGTAGCTCATGGCTACGAGCCGTGCATTGAAGGTCTCTATATTCTCATCAGGTTCCCTCTTTCTCATGAAGATCCATTTACACTTAACAGGTTTTACCCTTATAGGTGGATCATCGAGGATCCATATACAACACTTGTATATGAAGTCTACTTTAGACATTATTGCTAACATCCATCTTTCCATGTCATGATCCTTAGAAGCTCCATCTTATGAAGTTCGATCATTTTCAGATTTCTCTGACACATGGAATCCATCCTCAAACTCATTTGAAGACGTATGAGTGTCTCATCTTTCATTGTTCTTTTAGTTTTTGATTTTAGGAGCCTCATTATATTCTCAAGATTAAATGAGATCTACACTTCATTTTCATCTTGATTCTCAAGAGAGTCATCCTCTTCCTTAGAGATGAAATCTTTTTAAGAATCTCAATGTCATAAAGTAGGTATCCAATACATCCTTTATTTTCCTAATCAAGTAGCACTCTCTAGTGATAGATTCCATCTTATTTGCATGGAACCTAATTAAGGATATATATTGTAGTCTGTAGTCCGTACTACATGTATATCTTGGAAACTAAGAGATAATTATGCTAAGATTCATCATTGATCAAATCATGTCACACATGATCAATTATATCTCCCTACAACTCCATTGAGTTTAGGTATATCAGGAGGAGTAAGATAGGAAAATCATTCATATCTCCGTAAGGTGTTCCTTGAATACATCTAATATGTACAAGATACCTAGGTTAGATCAAATTCATTTTATCTTCCTTCAAACTTTAGTTATAAACGAAAATTGTGAAATATTTGGACAATTCAAAGCTTTCTAAGGTGAAAGGAAGAAATCTCATATCACAAATAATCATCAATAGATATCAAATATCCATAATGTTTATTCTAATACAGATGATCCACATACATCAATATGTATGAGATCTTGAATACCTCGACATCTAACATCATTCTCAAATAAGGGTGTATTGGACATTTTATTTTGAATACAATATTCATAAGTATGTAAGTTTTGAAATTTTAGACATTCTAAAGTTTCATATCTTACTAGTTTATTGATCTTATCAATAGACACAAGTCCAAAGCTTGATGACAGATCATTGCCAAATGATCTTCATCCTCTTATTGATCTTTTAAAGGTCTAATTTTCAGTATTAGAAAAGTTAATGAACCATTCATTAATTTTCTAATTTAGAAGAGTCCTTCGGATGTCAGATTACTATCTGAAATATATCCATCATAACCTTTTATGATAGGTCTGTTCTAGAATTACAGGTTTATTTCTAACATTTAGAAATAAACAATGAGTGTATTCTAATATCTAGGTCATAGAGACATTCTCTAAGACTATGGACTCTGCCATTGAAATTGAGAAGTTTATTAATCCAATAGAGATTGTTGCAACAGTTTCATCAATATCCATGTGGATGACTATTAAAACTAGAAAATCAAATTTTCTAGTCTTCTAAAATGTATGCAACCTATTGCAAGTGTTATTAGAAGATTGAGATACAATTATTAGACTATGATGTTATCAAATAAGCAAGTCAATATCAATGCTTATATGTATATTATTCTGATGCACTATCTGAGTCCTTCTCTAAGGATTCTAGATAGACTAGATAGTCATAATATCAACGCATCAGCTTACTGCAGTATTGACATTCATCCAACTCTTTGGATGTCATATGGAAGTCATAGAAGTACAATCAACTCTTTGACTTTCCTTCTTAACTTGGGTCTGACCAATGCTTCGACTACGCTCCTTTCATCTATAAGCAACCATTGCCTAAGACTAAATGATCTCTTATGTTGAACTCAAGAGAATTCAATGTAAGATTACTTAAACATTTATACATGCTTCATTCAATTCATACACTATGAATATTATAAAGCTTCATGAATGACTTGAGTATAGACAGTAGAATGATGACACTCATCATATCTACATCCATCTTAACTCTAAAAGTCTTTGGTTTAGGTAGGTACTCAAACATTTCAATACATCATCTCTTATAGAGCCACCATTCTGCATGATGCAGCGAACCATGTCACTCATGATTAATTATGTAGAGAACATATGTATGCCAGAACTTCTTCTTAGATTTTATAAGGATTATTTGACAATTACGATCATCATCGACATGTCACTTCCAAAGTACATTTAATGAGAGATAAATACTAGAGAGACATACAAAGCCTAGATTGTAGTCCTATTGTTTATTTAATTGGAATTCCTCATTATTATGAAGAAACTTGCACATTGCAACCACATACATTATGTGTCCACCTGCAAGTACAATATCTTGATCATGGATCAGATCCATGATAATTTACTGGTTATCATTTATTATAGTACTGAGTGGGTTTAATGAAGGATTTATTTGAAATAAGATAATTTTTATAAATATATATAAATATATGTTTTACTTTGATTTAGGAATTTTTATATCAAAGTTGTCTTGCCTTGTCAACACTGAAAGTTCAGTCCCTTAATCACTTTCAAAGTAAGAGATATACTTACCATTATATCTTAAAGCAAGATATGGAATCTTCTTCCTTATCTTTGTCACATCCCAATAATATGAGAATCTATAACTCTGATAAAAAGAAGTGGGAACACATTCCTCCTTGCAAGTCCAACTTGCATTCCCAATTCGATCTTTAACACCCGATCCCACCACCCCTAAGGTGATGTTGACCCGTCATCAATTGAACCAACCATCAACAAGAATACAACTCGCTATGCACAATCCAATATCTCCCCAACAATACGTGGATATGATGTAGGGGTCACTACGCATACGTCCTTACTCTTTCGAGAAGCGAAGAGCCCGATCCAGATGCGATTGCATACGGAAGCTGTCACTTCGGACATGTGTCTCTTACGTACAATCCCTAGCGATAGAACCCTTCGCCTTGACGGAAGATCTTGGATGTTACTTATGTGATCCTCCATATCATATTCAAATTTTAATTAATCATTATGAATCATATTCATTACGATTATTTCTTCCAAGGGAAATACAATTCTATTCATAATAGAATGTTTTAATTTTAATTGGATTCCAATCAATCTAATCATAATAGATCAATGATCTAATTAATATCCAACAAACATTCTTTATTGTTACTTGAAAAATGGTATTACCTCAAATACATATTATTCCAATTTTAATAATTAGAAAAATACACCGTGATCTTTCCTATAGTATTGATTCCCTACCCATTGTCATGGCCAGTACCGACTGGAGTGGGACAGATCGCACACGGTGCAACCTACTACCCCAACGCTCCTCGACTAGACGCCATATCCACCTCAGGAAAGGATAATGCCAAATTGATCATTGTGTACTTGAGATGATAATCGGTTTTTCAACCAAAGTTATACCATATAATAATAATCAAAACATTTTTTATTAACGTTATAAGGAAATTTGTTAAACAAATTCCCAATCCTATTCAAGCAACTATGTTTGTTGGAAAGTAGATCATGTAGATCCTGTAACCAATTTGTGATCTAGATCTAATCTAATCAATTATTCATTTAAGGAAATAATTATCATCAAATATTTCACAAATATTTGTCCATAATTATTCCAGGAAATTAAACCATTTAATTTCACTAATTGATTAAATGACAATCACAAAGTTCTTGATTAGGAAAGTAATCTCCAACAGTGACACTCACTTACTAAATTTAGCATATCTTAATCATTTAAATCCAAATAAAGCAAAATAAGTTTCTAAAGTTTGCTAATTTGATTTATAAAAGAAGCTAAGTGATTTGCATGTATTTCTAGGTGTTTCAATTAGTAATTAACTCCTTAATTACGTCATGAGTCGCAGTCTCCGAAATAGTGGATACATATTCACTAAAATGATCATAACTTGAGAAAACAGATTCTAAATCATGCAAACTCAAATCCTGATTTCCTTATTTAATGGAGAACAAAATCCAATTTTTATTTTCATGTTTAAAAAATTTAAACAGGGTTGAAAAATAATCACAAAGCAGAAATGCGAAAATGAAATGCGAGAAAACTTTCGCAAACCCTATTGAACCCAAGTCTTCCTAGTTTTATGGATCGCATTCAAAACCTCTGATCTAAGGCTCTGATACTACTTAAAGGATATGTTAAGATCCTTAAGCGCATCACAGAAGCGTGAGGATCGCATCATATGCATTCGGGAGCGACTAGTCGCACTAGTTGCTCGAGGTAGCGGAAACTAAAAAGTTTTCAAGCAATGAATCCACATGTTCCAAGAACACTTCTCAGATCATTTCATCTAAATAACATACAAGTATTAGTGTTACCTCTTGAAGCGTGGTTGCGATCGAGTCTATAAACGAAGAGACCTTCTGTCTCAATTCCTATCCGATGGAGGAGACGCTTGCGAGCGTGTTGATGAAACGTGTTCTTCTCGCAATCCATGTTTATGATCCAAGCGGCGAATCTCCTGATCTCGTCACATGAGATCTGATGTATTCTTCACGATCGAGGTGCACCAAAGTAGACAGAGATCCATGAGCCAACAGTCCGGTAGCATAACGGCGAGGTTGCGGCGAGAGCGACTAACTCTAGGGCTCCATGGTGGACAACCAAAAGAGAGAGAGAGAGAGAGAGGACGTGTAGAGAATGAGAGAGAGAGAGAGATCATATGAAGTTGTTGTAAATTAGAAGAGCAAGGGGTGTCTCTTCTTATATAGGGTGTTGGGAGTCCATGGATCACAATCCATGGACTACACAAAATCAATGGATGAGATCGATTTGTGCTTCTTTCAATGGCCAAGATTTTGTTGGTAAAACACAAAAATAATTAATTTAATTTAGATTAAATATGTATTGATAAATAAATATAATTGAATCCTAAAATTAAATCAATCAAACTTGAAGATATTGGAAAGGAGATTGTCTCACCCATTCCTAATAGGAGTTGGTGGGAATCTTATGTAATCTCATGAGATTACATTATTCCATGAAAATCTCCAATATTTACAACAACCCTTTTAGTAAATAATTATATAAAAATAATTCATAATTATTTTGTGAGTATTGCAATCTTTCCATTAGAAAATTGTGAATCACATTCACAACCCAAAATAAAATGTGAATTACATTTTCAATTAATTATACAAAGTGAACCAAATTCACATCAATATTTAATTAACAAATGTAAATTACAAATAACTCTCTCTTATATATTACAAATCATATTTGTAATATATATGATCAATATGGATAGTGCTATCCACATTATTCATATCCATGATAATTAAATCAAATTTACTCATCTTGGATCTCTATTCTCATGTGCCCAAATAATATGAATCGCATTCGCATTATTCACATCTTTGATAATTAAATCACATTCAGTTATCTATGATAATTCTCCTTATAATATGAATCAAATTCATACTAATCATAATAATTAAATCAAATTTAATTATCAATTTCTCAATGCTTGGATACATATATCAACAATGAAATTATCATTAAACTCTTTCAAGGATAATGCACTTTCTCCGCAAATACTTGGAGATAAGGACAATGCGATTGTATTGCTCCGCGTATAGTGACTTGGATGTTGAGATCAAATCTCAAATCCAGATCTAACGGACCTCTCATAGATGCTTGATTAAATCAAAGATCTTACGACCTCTATAATTCATTTATTGAATCAACAACTGCATGATTACTAAGATGGCCATGGTACATATCCCTAATTGCACTAAGGGACATATTATGCAAATTAATTATTATTCATTTCAGATCATGGAATGATATTTGCAATAACATTTATTGCATAATATCTCACCGTGGGCCCACATGTCCAACATCACGCAGATTTCGTGAGCTACCTATTGGTTGCTTTAATGATTTTGGTTGAGATCGGTAGAAATACGTACAAACACCCTAATAGAATATATGTTCCTATAGATCACGTTCAGACATAGTCAAATAAAAAGTTAGCTTAATTGGGTTAAAATCCACACGCCGTGAAAAGTCACATACAATACTAGCAGGACCCGTTGTGGCGGATACCAAGCAATTTCCAAGACCAGAGTCAGCTCTCGCTAATGATTAGTAAACACCAATTCTTCTCGCAATAGAAACTATCATCTTAGGACAATTCACTTGCATCATATACGTTAGTTTATTTTTCTGTATTTAAATTCTGCGCAGATCACCCTACATGTAGAGTGATGGTGACACGGTACACATCTCTAACCCCTACATGGATTACTGTGTTTAATCACACATTGACTTTTTTGTTTTCCTCGCTCTTTTTGTGGATATAGGAATTAGAGAAATAAGTAAATTCATTAGATGCGTTTTTATTCAAAAATATTAAAAAAAATTAAAATTGAAAAAAATAAAAATTGGGATTGCTACTATCACTTGGACCCTTAAAATTAAGTGTAATTGATTCGCATCATTGTCTAGAGAGAGCAATCCCCTCATTGTATTCGCATTTTATTTACCACATACACACTAGGGATTAATGCCCCAGTCCCAGGCCTTCCTACGTGTTTGTACAACTTTCTGTTTGTTCACATAACTCTAAAATTGACAAGATAATTGATCAAACCTTCATAATCTTTACACTACGTTGAGTTGGTGAATTGGGGGTTTGCTTCATGTTTGTTTGTGCTTGGTATTGAGTCAGTTACGATCTTTTCTCTCCATATCATTATCAATCACTAAAAAAATCATCACCACTCATGTTTTCCCTCCCTCCTACCCTTCACTCTGAGGCTCAAATGTTGTCCAATATTTCCCAAGCTCAGATCCCTTCACTTTGATAGGTCAATGATCTCTTTGATCTTGACCAAGATTTCTTTGAGCACGATATTTCTTATCCATTTGATAGTTTTTCTTTTACTTCGAGAGAGAACCCATTATTTGAATATGATCATCTGTTCTCTCCCTCGAATCATCCTGATTTCTCGCATCTCCCTGAGGATTATCCTAGGGCAGTGTGTTCTCTGTACTCGATTTCACTCCCTAGTTATGCCTCCGATCTGTCGGATCATGAGATCGAGTCTTCTGACTATTCTGAGTTTTTTAATTCTTCTGATACTTCTGATCTTTCTGTGTTTGATAGTTCTTCTCTCCTTGATGACCCTCACAAGGATGAGTCGACCCTTGAGTTATTCGATGTTATACTTGATCTCTCTTCATTACATGCACCAGATGACAATTTTCTTATTGAGTTTCCTGATCTTTATCTTCCATACATTTTTGAGATGATGATTGATATGGAGGATTCCATGACAGATCTTCTCCACCTTCCATTTTTTCGGCTCCACACATTTACTCCATTCTAATCTTGGGCCGAAGATGTCATTTGTGTTATCCGTGCTTTACATAATTTTCTCTTCTATTTACCCGGTAGCCGACACCTGCCTAATTTCCTATTTGGGTGTTCTCATTTGCACTGTTGTCCATGTTGTTGTTCTCATGTCGAGACAACAACGACATTACGGTATTTTCATTACAGATGTCATCCTGAACCTTGATACTTTGTTGTCCTAACTATTCAGCTCGGGCATAAAATCTAGCACTTGTTGAGAGGCACCTAAATAATGTCTACCTTGTATATATGTATTTCATCTTGATTTTCTCCTTCATTCTTCCAGTTATCATTTACCTCTTATCTGTATTTGTGTGCTATACTTAGGATGGACTATATCCTAAGTATGGGGGTGAATGGTTTGTATTGTTCATATTTGTCATGTTCATCACCCCTATTTTTGCTTATACTTAGGAATACTCTACCCTAAGTATAGGGGGAGGGATGTTGTTCATATCATCTCTTTTGTATTTTTATTCTTCAGATCTCTTGATTATCCTCCAACTTGTTGATATTCTATACTTAGGGCTATTCTACCCTAAGTATAGGGGGCAGGAGGAGTCGTTGAGTCTGTCAATTATTTTCCTCGATTTTTCATTTTATACAATCTTCTATACTTAAGATTAATTAATCCTGAGTATAGGGGGATCACCGACTTCTATTCATTCATTGATTCGTTGTTTTATAGTATTCTTTTCACTTTTCTATACTTAACACGAATTATGTCTTCCTTTGTAGCTCTTTGAGATCTTCGATCACTATGAGGATATTGTATATATTGTATATATACTTTAGACATAACTCGTACTTTTAAAATATGATTGTTTCTGGGATATGCATATACATAAAATCCATGTGTGTATATAGACTTTGGTCACCTTTTATATTTAAAAATTAAAAAACATTAAAAAAACAAAACAAACAAAATAAAAAGGAAAAAATTCTTAAAAAAATCCTCTTAAAAATTTTTATAATACGTGTATATACTTGTATATATTTTATAACACTTTTTCTCTTAAAAAATTTAAAAAATCTCTCTAAAAGTATTTACTTTGTATATTTCTTGCATTTACATGTGCATTTTATCATGATAATATTGACATTTAAACTGTCTGAAATGACCTAGCGACTTAATTCTTCGAGTCCATAAGACTGTGTTCACATGTCGTCTTGATTAGTCTAAGTAGAATACTTAAAAACAAACGCATGATTCTTCTAGACTATAGCTTATCTTGGACAAGAACTCTACAAGTATCTCTTCATGGAGGAGTTAATGAGGAGGCATAATCTTTTGGCTTGGGGTAGCACACGGGTATGAAACAACTAGTGGGAATATCCTTCTTCCTCTAGGGAGGGTAGTGCATCTAAACTTGATCTAGTAGCATTGAGGTCTAAAGACAGGATGCTGTGGGGTTGCAATAATGCTTTGAAAAAGGAATGGTCTACTAGCTCAAGAGGAAAAACTCCTTATGTACATGCTACACCTTATACATATTTGAAAAAAGAAAGAAAAAAGAAACAAAAAATGCAGAATCTCCAAAAGTGAGCATGCCTGATTAAAAAGTAAAATACCTGCCGGAGTGTATGTACAAGTGAAAAAAAATAAGAAGAAGAAGAGATTCAAAGAAATTTCCCGTAAGCTTGCAACTAGATGACTTGGCTACACTAGTCATGCATCCAAGTATAGGTAACTACAATAGTTACCGTTCATTCTTTTCTCCATCTCCTCTTCTTGATCTAGTTTTACTTAAACTTAGAAGGAAATATCCCTACTCCTCGAGGTAAGAGTTGCTAGATCGGGGTACTAGAGTTACCTTGTTGAGAGAGGCCATTTCTTTGCTACTTTTGAGATGTGGAGTTATATTTCACTTACACTGTACATGTAAAGATTCATAGTCATAAGAATTTATGTATGTGGACTTGCTCTGTCCTAATTGTTGAGGCAACCTGAATAAGAGTCGTGTGGAAATTCAAGGTTGTTAGGTTTTAAATCCATTTCCCATTAAGGTCCCGCCACACTAATAATCCAAAGGTCTGGCAGAGCTCCATACTACAAATTTATGAAGATAAGTTTAATACTCAAAATTATCCTAATTTATTTATTTTTCCTTTCATTTTCTATATTCACTTATTCTTTCAAATAAGTTTGCTAAGGGACTAGCAAATAAGTTTCCTAATTTATTATTCCTTTCATCATCTTTGTTCATTTATTTTATCTTAAAATACCTTATAAAACACATGTATATATATTACTAAATCCATATTCTTACTAACATGCATCCGTGAGTAAATATTGTATATATATTATTATTTTAATCTAAAATAAGTAAAAGAAAATAAAGAAAATATAAAGATTGTATGTATGTATGTAATATTTACAGGATGACCCGAACCCTAAGAGAAGGTCAAGGATTGATTGGTCGACTATGAATAAAGTAGGGGGAGATAGGGTCTTTAATCAGAAAATCCAAAAAAAATATTTTGTGAATACTTTTCATTTATTTTGCATATATATTGTATAAAACTTACACTATTTTACTTTTCCATAAATTTAAGTCAAACTAAATAATTTTCTTAACAAAAGTTGTAAATGAAAATGTTTTCTAAATAATAAAAGTAATTGCAAAATAAAATCATGTACAAATTAAAAATAATTACTCTCCGAATAAACTTTAAAGCGATAATTGGAATTCCAGCTCCATGAACTCAAATTGAGTCAAACTCACTTCCATCATATTCTAAATTAAACTTTATTTAAAATGACAGTAGTTTCATAATTTTCGGAGTTACGGTTTGAAATGTACTTTTCTGGGGCAGTTTTTGTAATTTTACCATTTATTTATTGTATATATTATCCATATTTATTTTTATACATAATGTATTTGTAAATAATTGTAAATATTTTTTAATAATTATTTCAAATAAAAATAAAATTAAAGTATAAAATAAACTAATTTCCTTATTTAACTATGTATATACCATGTATATATATTATATGTATATAATTTATTTACTTAAGTAACCACATTAAAAAATTAAATAATTAACATTAATAATTTCAATTAATAAAGTGGTGAAAATTATTTTATTTATTAATTCCACCATTAACTCCCTTCCTTCTTAATCTATCCATTCAAAATTTTAAATTCAAATTCATTTTCTTTTCTATTTGTTTGACTTATCCTCCGTTATTCCAACTTGATCAATCTTTGATGAGAGGAGCCTTATCCAATAGCATTCTTGTCGTATAAAGGTACCCAGCTTCAGAGCTGTTTGGTGACATTGAGTCAGTCCTCATCGAGGTCATCATGGCTTCCATCCGCTTCCACCATGAGATCCATTTTATTTCTTATTTTTCATCTAGGTTAATATAGTGTAATTTTTAGTTCTAATTTCGTTGTCCATTTTTAATTTTAGATCTCAAATTTTCATTCTTAATCAATGATCACGATTCAATCTGCTCTCGATTTTGATTTCACAATCATACTCTCGATCTATCCATTCGCGTTCTACCTCACGTAGCCACTCACCTTCGACCACGCATGGTGAGCAAAGATCTGTATCCATCCGTCCACCTCATCGGATCCACTTTTCCATTCATATTTTTTGTCAATAATTATTTTGACCAAGTCGTCGATCTCGAGTCCGTGTTGTATTTGCTTTTATTGTAGGTACAAAAAAATGAGAAAAATTATTATAAAAAACCGGTTGTTGTCTTTTTCAAAAATATAAAATAATAAATACAAAAAATTGTGATCCATAGTAGGCATCGCCCTACCCAACCCCGGAGGTGCTCGTTGCCCATCTGATCCGTAATTCGATTCCAGCACCCTATTGCCTCCTCTGGAACCTCTGCCCAACCATCGTCGACCGTTGCCGCTTTTCACCTTGGAGGATATCTGCTGACCACTAGATAGGGCGTGTCACACCCCATCCCGTGCGAGCTACACTGCCATCTGCTTCATGTACCGAGCTTTGCACAAAGGAATCTCCATCGCAACTGATGTCCACCGCACCGCCGAGACCTTCTGCCTCTAATCACCGACATCATCCTTCACCAACGCATTGCAACATCGGCGCCGCCTCCGTCGATGCCTCCCGTCAAACAACGCCTTGTTGCCAGTCATCCACATATCTCGCCATCCGCAGCCATCGCCGATATGAAGAACCTCCTCCACCTCACAACACTTGCCGCATGCTCCGCCAGAGGAGCCCCTTCTCCGACTTTATGTCGTTGACCATCCGCGTGCTTCGAGATTCGTCGATGTCTCCCCCTGCTTGCGAATGAAGAAATAGGGTCGGTACCCCCTTTCGGTGTGGAATGAATAATAGCCTCCCACTTTTTAAGCCTAAGGCCCTCTTTGGTTGGAGAGTAGGCCTATCCTCTTTGGTTGGAGAGTAGGCCCTAGAATAAGGGGTCGATTCTCCTTCCGACACGGTTCCCAGTGGTACGATTATTCTCTATTATTGCATCTTATTCCAATCTTATTGTTATCTTTATCCCACCTTATATATTTTTATTTCACCTTATTCTCATTATTCCTATCCTCCAGCCGAACAAAGAATAGACCCTTATTTTCCTTATTCCCTATCCTTATTCCTGCTTATTTCCGAACCGAACGCATTCTAAGGTGTATTCTATTTTAGGAAAATTGTATCAAACGCCCCCAAAGTCTTCAAATTTGCAATAAAGCCCCTGCTTCCAGAGTAAAGCACGTGCAGTTCATGCCCATTAGGTAAATAGTAATTTCTACACCATATTTTTATTTATTGTTATTTTTTAATGCAAAAGTGTTGAATAACTGCATTTGTATTCCAGACTATATTTTGCATGCTTTTGTTGTAGAAATAAATGGTACTTATGCTCACTACATTCTTCAAAATAAAATTGAATCCTTGTTACTTGGCTTTTTATATTGTAATTTTTTGGATTTTTATCACTTGTGCCCCTCCGAGATATCGCAATTTCAGTTATGCCCTTATCTTTTTGGTAATATCAGTTGTGTCCCTCACTCTTTCTCCGTTATCACTTGTGCCCTTCCGTCAGATTGACCGCCATGAGTTGACTTAACCATGGTTTTTTCAAACCTTGGTGCAGTTAAGAGGGGTATTATTGTCCAGACTCCTCTTCTTCCTCCTCTTCCCACATCCTCTTCTTCCTCCTCCAACCTCCTCCTCCTCCCTCTCCGCCCGAAGTTCGCCGGAGTTCGCCTGCGCCTGCACCGCGCACGACCACACCACACCCTCCTGCTGCCCCAGCCAGTGCCAGCCACATGCTACCTGCGAACTCCCCCGAAGCCGCACGCGGTCCTTGCCCAGCCGCCAGCGGCAGTCCGCACCTTAGCCTTCGCACGTGCGCCCTTCTTCCCCCCAGCCGCCAGCCGCCGTCTCCAGCAGCAGCCACGCAACTAGCCCACCAGCCGACCCTCGACCCCCGCAACGCTGCAACCACGCGGTCACCAGCCGCTCTTGATTGCAATCGTCATGTTCTTCCCCGTGTGCCCTACCTTGCTGTGCACCTACAGTAGCCGAGGCGGAGGAGGCAGGGGCCAGGTATCAGGGGGGTCATGGAGCCATCAAGGAGGAGGTGCAAGGGCCGGGGAGGAGCTCAAGGTGGAGGGACGGGTTCATGCGTAGAGGGGGAGGCGCAGGTGCGAGGGGAGGAGATGGGACGGAGGGAAGGGATGGGGATGGTCGGGAGGAGTCGTTGGAAGAGTAGGAGGTTGTAAGGAGGAAGAGAAGGGGGAGGAAGAGGAAGTGAGAGGAGGAGGAAGAAGAAGTGTCTGAACATTCACTCCAATTTTTAAAAGTAGTTCCCATTGTGTCCTTAAAGTTAACGTCTGTTTATGTTGGAGATGGACGGCAACTAACCTGAGGGGCACAAGTGATATATTAACAAGAAGTTGGGGGCACAACTGATATCCAAAGATAGCAGCATAACTGAAATTGCGATATCTCGGAGGGGCACAAGTGATAAAAAACTTAATTTTTTCATTGCATTTTATTGTCATTTGCTATTATTAAAAAATAAAAAACGTTACATTTTTTACTATTTGAAATTTAAAAATCATAAAAATTCAAATATTACCTAAAAATTCTAAAAAGTTAGAATAGTTTTATTTTTCTGTATTTTATTTTCTATGCAAATTTCACGTATTAATCATTTTTAAAACCCAAAAAATGCAAAGTACAAGAATATTAAAAAAATCAGAGAAAATTGTAGAAAATTCTAAAAATAATGATTACACTTCCTTTTTGTAAATAAGTTCTCATAGTTTTTAGGAAAAATAAATCTAGTATTTTTTAGTTGTTTTGATAATTTTAAACTACAAAACATCCCTCATCATTCACAATTTAATATTATTTTTAATTTTTGATTTTTGAAAAATCTATAAAAACATGAAAAATATTTGAAAAATCTTTAAAAATATTATAAAAAGTATAAAACATAACAACATTTTATTTGACCATTTTTTATCATTTTTATCATAATTGAAAAATCCAAAAAGTTTCATTTCTTTTGTATATATATTTGCTTTGATAAATTAATTGTTTTGAAATAAAAAATTTGAAAACCTAAAAACCAATAAAATTAAACATCAGAAAATATAAAAAGACGAAAATGAAAAAAATAAAAAGATAAAAAGATAAAAATGTCATAAAAACCAAGATGGTTTGTATTTGAAATTCCTTATTCTGATAATTCATTTGTCAATTATTTGAATAACCCTCAGGATTTGTAGCCTCCCTGATTTCGATTTTGTTATTATACAAGTTAATTAAATAGCAAATTTTCTCTTGCTACATTTTCTGTAATAATTTAGTTTGAGAATCAAATAATTTTTTTGAGGTATAATTTGGATAGCGACGACAACAATTCATTTTTATCCATAAATTCAAAAACCTGAAAGATCCTGTGACAACATGTGAATTTTCAAGACTCAATTCATCAAAGTCCCTTAATTTGAGTGATCCTAAAATTCTTGGTTTAACTATGTTTTAATCAAAAGGAATCCAACTTCTCTATTTATCGGACTCTCTGCTTGTGCATAAAATATAAGGATTTGATTTTTAGTGTATTGCATTCATGAGAGTCGAGTCAAGATGTCACCCAAGGTCCCAGTCCAGGAGACTCTCCTTTAGACCCCATCCTCAATACTAGGGAATAAGTTGGTTCTAGCATTCAATCAACTGTCTCATTAGTTTATCGGACTTAAAAGTGTAGATGGACGACCAGATGATGGAGGGCACAGGATTGTGCCAATTCTTCTGTCCCTCACATTGGAACAAGGGGTATCTCGAGTGCCTTAGTACTCAACACAATTATATATTTTTTTGTTTATCAATGTGTCCATCAAAAGAATTTAGAGTTGTCTGCACTTGTTTTCCTGGGAGTACACCGAGGTGTCTCTTTAGAGTATCTAAGATATCTTCGACACCCAGACTTGCATCACTGTATGATGTAGAGCTGTTTTTGGGTTCTAGCACGACTCCTTAGTACTAATACCATTTGGTCCAAGTGGACACTTTGAAATGGTTGAGAGTGCTTGCCTTTGGTGGAACCTCTTGTAATTTGACTTTGTGTTTGAGAGCTCTTTTCTTTCAATATTTCTTTCTTTTCTTTTCTTTATGTCTAGTTTCACTGTTTTTACCAAGAGTTGGCATACATTGATTAATAATTATTTAGTTTCATCACACCCTGGCATATAGGTCAATATCAAACAATAGCATGTGAACTTGTTCACATACTAGCTAGGGTTTGTTGACACTCAGGTTTCTTGCAGCCTTCATTAACATTATCACATCCTCAAGCATCAATAAATCAAGTCTAAACTCAAATCTCCGTTGCTAGTTCCTCAAGTCATAACTCAACTCATCTCATCAATCATGTAGTTGTGAAAGTGATGTGTTGATCATATTCTTTAGAAGGTAGAGATGAAGAGTGCAATATAGTGCTCAAATCTTTCAAATTAGGGAAGTATGGATTATTAAGTTTCAAAAATCCTAATGACTAATGTTGGTTAACACAAACTCTCAAGATCTTAGAAATCGAGTGTCTTCCAATTCTCAATCCTTGAGTGATAGTGAACGTGTCAGGAATACACCAACTAAAGAATGATGAGATGCTTAATGAAATGCAAGACCATGAGTGATTTTTTTATGCAAAAGGTTTTTTTCTTTCTTCTTTTTTTCTTTTGTTTTTTTGTCTTTTTTGAAAACCATGTATTATTTACTTTAGTATTGTATACATAATATACACAACTCATAGTCATACCCGATTTTAGATGAAAACAATTAAAGTACGAGCTATGGATAAAGTATGTAGGATAAATACAAACACACCCCTCCTATAGTTAGCTTGTGTTATGTCTTCATGGCACATAGTGAAATGTAGACATATCTCGTACTAAGTTATAGTTGAGTGAAAAAGTCGACATGGCCCCCTATACTTAGACTTTTTAGGGACTAAGCATAGCAGGAAAGCACGAAATGAGGTTATCGATGGTGATAGGAAAAGAATGGAAATGAAGTATACACAATATTACCGGTCCCCCTATACTTAGACTCAGATCAACCTAAGTATGATCAGATAATTATACATGTGGAACCGAGTAGATTTATGGATGTACAAGGTAAAGGATGTTTGCGACAAACCTTCTTACGGTGGTGTGATAGGAGATAGTATGTAGATGTGGATAGTGGTGAAGAGGGGATGGATGAAGAAGACCAACCATCATCAATGTCATCCTAAGAAGTATAGTAGTTGTACGCAGAGGATCTCCAACTATTGTCAACCAGAGGTAAGTGCCCTTTGATCATAACTATACTTATTGTACTTACATGATGAACCACTTCATGGCTGGACGAGGACTCTTCAGAAATCACCAAGTGTCTAAGGTCAAAGGTAACTTTCTTGGATGGTTTGTTTCCATGAGAAGCATTGGGAGGAAGATAGACAATCTTCATCTCCCTATCTTGAGTAATCAGTGTGGCATTTATGAGTTCTTCGTTAGATGAATCCCCATAAAAATCGACCAATTCTTGTAGGGTCATACACGGCTTCAGGTGAGGGAGCATGTTCCTAATGTCTTTGTGATTGTTGGTTGTGGATTTGATGTCACCTCTTGATATTCTTGAATTTTGGTGACATCGAAGGTTCCTGAGTCAGTTCCTTGTATGGTTCAAGTATTTCATGAATTACCGTCGACTCGAAAATTGAACCAGTTAAATAATCATGACGTTCATCAGAAATATGGTCCAATTCATCATACGCTTCAAAATTTTGATTCATCAAAGGATCTGTATTAGGGTGAGAATTGAAGGTTTGTCCAATAGTCGGTCTCTCAGGTGACTCTCCTAGGGTTTGTGTCTATGTTTCTTGAGGAGAGGTCTGATCATGTGATGTGGTTGTCTCCTGATCATGATTATCGATTTCAAGTCGGGTTTCCTCATAACAGGTCGTATCACTGAGGGTTTGTTCATTGTGGTCTGAATTTGGGAACATGATAACAGAGTCTTATAATCCGCAATCGCCTTAGCAGAGACTAAGAACAGCTTTCATAAAATAATAGGAGACTCAAATAATCCTTTGTGGTGCTCGATGTCAAGGACAATAAAGTGCACTTTGTGTTTTTCATCTTAGAAGTTTACGACGATCGAACCAATCCTTCGTTGTCTTTTAGTGGATCGATCAGTCAATTGAATGGTCTCCCTAGTATTTTTTAGTTGTCCGAATTTGAGTTTGTCAAAGACAAACTTGGAGAGGATGTTTAATGAGGAGTCGTCGTGTAACTGAACACGAGTGAATGTAGAATCTTCAATTCACACATAATCCGAGTCAACTGCTTCACTTTGCGGCTCTTGCTTTTTAATTCATCACTAGAGAACTGGCTATAGGTATTATATGGTATTCAGTCCTAGATCGCTTCTTGTCCATCTTTCTAGGGTTTAATGGATTGTTCACAAATCTTTTAAGATCAGGCACATATTCTATGACCTTGATTAATGGACGCTCTAAGATTAAACTTTTGTAAAATACTTCCACTTCAGAATTGTCCAATTTATTGAATTTTTTGGTGCTTTCGGTATAATGGTCAGTGGTCAGCGGTGGTTGTGACTCCAATTATACAGAAGATGTTGGTGCCTTTGTACCATTTATGTCCTCGAGATCATCTCCACTTAAATACACCTCGATACCAAGTTTAGCAATTTTCTACTTCCAACGCTTTTTTGAATTCATTCCTCAATTCTTCCACATTTCTTTTGATTTTCGAGTATTCATCTACAAGTGCTTGCTAGGGAAGATTAATGGAATGGTTGGAATGATTCTACTAAGGGCATGAGGTTCCATATTCAGCATGCTTAGACATAGGTTTGAAAACCCCGAAATCCGAACGTGGACTAAATTGCAAACATTTGACTAAATCTAGGCTAGATTAAAAATATTCTTTTGTTCCTGTATCTAAAAAATTTATTTGAATAATCCATTACGTATTTCTTGTCGATAGCTTTCAACGAGTCCAAGAATGTGAAAAAACGACTTCAGAAGCTCAAGTTACGACTATTTTAGTGAAGAGGGGTCCATCATAGGATCCGAACAAATTTTCTCTAGATCTGGGCTAATTTGAAAATATGCTTTTATTTCAATATCCAAAAATTTTATTTGAAGTCCATCTGGTAGTGCTCGTTGATAGCTTTCCAATGAGTCCAAGAACGTAAAAATCTGACTTTGAGAGCCCGAGTTACGGCTATGTTAGCAAAGATGGATCAAGATCATATGTGGATCCGAACCTAGATCCAAACCTGGATTTCAACCCAATAAAACCAATCCTCTCATCCAAAACACCCTCAAATCTCTTCCCTTCGACGAGCAGCCCTTCCTTCTCCCTTTTCTCTCACAGGAGTGCACAAAATCGGCGATCTAAAGTCGAAATCACGTAGAGAAGGTCTGGGTCACCCCCGTGTGCGGTTCTCATCATGAATGGAGCGTCGATCGTGTTGTTCTTCAAGGACAGAATAACCACGGTGACTGAAAACTTGAGGTATGATGTTTCCCGCTCTTTTGCTGCTGGATTCCACGCATTTTCTTGAACCTACATGCTTGAGCATCATTAGAACCTTCGAGATTTGTGTGGATAGTTGGAAGAAGCATGACTGTTTGATAAATTGGAGTCTTGTTGCTTGTGGTTCATCATTGTATTCTACCCTATGTATTTTGGGGTTGAGATATCTTTATTTTCCTGGGATCTTGACTTAGGTTGTCTCGGTAGCTAACACCTTGATTCTTGTACTCTTCGCCAAGGTGGCATAGAGCTCATCTTGTAAATGTTCTTCTGGTTCACTCAATACTGGGGATATCATTTACTCCTACAAAATGCCTTTTTAAGAATCAAACTCCTATTTTATCCCAATATTTAACCATATTATTATCGACTGTGATTATTGTAGTGACTGGTTTATGGTTCACTGCATCATATAGCTTTTGCCTACATGTTCTGCTTGTCCAAAATTTTAAATTGTTCAGATTCTTCAAAGCTCCTAACCGACTGTAATAGTTGCTGCCTTCCAGTCATTGCATATTTCTATAACCACTAATATGGATAGCTAACTCTAGTACATAGAAATCACTCGTTTAGGTTGGCAACTCTATTTGCATTCTTTTTTTTCTCTTTTCCCTTCATATTCCCGTTGCATAATATTTATTCTTGAGACCTTCTTTTGGAAGACTACATAACCAGGTCCTTACACCTGTTAGAATTTATATTCCTGATGGTTTCCTCATCAAGCTTTCATGGAAGAAGCATTTTGAATCCGTGTTACGCTCTAGACCCACTTCATAATTACTAACATTTGCTGGAACAATTACCATATACAATAGAGATAGAGTGTGATTTACATGTTTTAATCAGTAAATTTGGGAAATCACAGAAACAATGACAAAATTAGACGACAAAGATTGAGTTGCAGAGTGGACTTAGTGCGTGGCAGGAATCTCCTCCAACTAATTGGTCCACCAATTTGCCATGTTTTCTCAACACTACATGTGAAATCCCGTATTTTTTATTCTAAAATCTGAAGTATTTTTTAATCCAGAAAAAATTAAATAATATGTTATTTCATAGATCTCATCGAGATCTTTCCAACAAGCCCAAGAACAGATCTCATCGAGATCTTTCCAACAAGCCCAAGAACATTCAATTTCGACATTCCTAACACAAGATATCGATGTTTTAAGTTGGATGATCAAGATCCATATATGGATCTGAACCGGATCCGAATTTGGATCCAAATTCACCTCTCCTTATATAAATACGATATGGCAGGCTACTCTCTCAAAACCCTAACCACCACAATCGTTCTCCCTCTTGGAGAACCACCACCTTGGCCAGATTAACCACCTGAGAGTCATCCTTGACACCGAAGAAGAAGCTCCGATCGAATATCCGCAACCATCATCGTACGCGCATTCACGCTACGATAGAGCAACAGAAATATCGTTTCTGTGTGACAGAAGATGCCTAGAGAACATCCTTGAAGGTAATGAAGTTCCCTTTCCTCTTGTTGTTGGTTTCACACAATTCCCAATCATGTGTTTGGATTATTTTAGAGGCTTGGATTTCTTTATACCATGAGTCTTAAAAGGTAATGTTGTTTCTACCTCATTGTGGTTAGCTTCACACAGTTATCGACCTTAATATATATTTATTTTAGACATCAATAGAGCCATATGCGTTCAAGTGATCACATATATTTGATTAAATTTCTCGTTGCCGTACACCTTGTGCATGGGTAATGTCATTGAAAATAATATAAAGATATTAAATATTTGGAGACTTTGCTAAAGAAGAACATAGCATACAGTGTATCACATTGTCTAAAATAAAGTTCCCCTGCGAGCACAGTCTGTATAGCATGATCCATCGTGTTTTGTGCAAAATATGATTATATACATTATTATAATATTATAAGTATTACTCTTTTGTTAAAATTAATCGTAGAGGCCATTACCACTTGGAATGACACTATAATATCAACATTAAATAGGAACCCACACTATGCTGATATGGGTCATGACCATGATTATTCCATTTAGGGAAGCTAAATATTTGACATCAAGCCAGTCATGAGTTAAACGAAAAAATTGAATCCTGTCAATATTAGGTAAATACCCATAAAGTACGGTGTACGTTGTTTCCTTTACACAATATTCATTACGTTAATTACTCTATGTGGCAGTTAATAATTGTTGTGGAAGTTGAATGGCCTATATATCTATAGCTGGTGGAATAAGTATATTTTATTATGTAACAGCCATTACATATATATTGTCAAGTTTTTTTAAGAGGTGACGTGTGAAGTTTAAATCAAAATATGGAATTCAAATCCAATTTGGAGTGGCTTAATAAATACTCATTTACGCGAATCTTGTTATTCCTTTAAATATCATCCCATCATTTGTAGCAACATATGTTACAATGCAAATAGTAGATTGCTTTGTCAAAATTATGGATTCATTGACGCTAATACCAGTGTATGCCCTATTTCGAAAGAAAAAGGAGGTGAACTAAATGGTATTATCGTACATCAGGATCATCAGTAATTTAAATATTGCTTCGAGATAGTTCAGGCTTTGTGCTCGTTGAATGAACACTAGGGTTACATATAATAACAATAATACCCATAAGAATGCGACAATCCAATAAATACATCATGCATACCAGTCCTATTACAAAGGTTGCAATGTAGACCATCGTCGGATGAGATTACATGATACTTGGGTAGATGAAGCTAAGCACCTAAAAGGATTGAGCATGCACCCTTGGGTTCCGAGTAGATGCCATGAAGGTCGTGATCCTAACAGACGAGTTGAATGATGCATTGTACCTAGCAGCCCGGTAGCATCCAGAGTTGCTCGACAGAGTTGGCAGGTGGTGCGGTTGGTGTTCTTGGTTTCACACTTATACATGATATCGGGACTTGGAGTAGATTTAGGTGTGGCCGCATCAAATTCTATTGCGAGTAATAGTCTTATGAGAGATGTACCGGGATGAGGTTTGAAGTTGGAGATATTAGGATTATTATCTTTTCCTACTCCAGTTAAACAGACGTCCCTGAAAGTTTACTTAAGATGACAAACAAGTTCTCATGTAGCGGAGGCTTGTGAGTCATGTACTTGCGTGTGCTAAAATAATACGAGAAATGATTCATGATTGATATCAGTAAATTTTAATTTTATAGCTTTGTGAACTCTATTAAACAGATGGAAATATCAAGATCAACGTGGTAGTTCTCAACCGATGATTAAATTAATCAATAAAATTTTGGTGATCGTGTAACTCCTTGTAAATTAGAATAGTATAATGTATATTACAATATATACATTTTATGCAAATATAATTAGATAGAGCTATGTATACATGCTTGCTTACACTTGCATTAGTTATTATAGTGTTGTCTCGATACTGGGAAATTGCTCATAACGTTACCCTCGTGTGAATCCAACATGTGTAGCAGAGCAGCAACCACAATAGTAGTAGCTTTGAGAAGATCGAACTTTCCACATCATACCTGCACCAAACAGGGTGCGTTTACTTAGAGTAGTTTATTTTATTTCCGTATTATTTTCATTTTCCTTTGAGAGACATGTATTGAGAAAATTTTAACTCTACCATTATATCTTGTATCTCATTTGTGGACATGAACTTGATGATTATTATCAAAGGGAATGGATGTTGTATTTTACTTTTCAATCTATATTATTCTCCTGATGTTATGTATATTTCAATGTTGATCTAATGTGTATAAGAAGGTTTGCTGAGTATCGTAGATCGTGGGCGTATTTGGATCGTAGGTCCGATGCACTCGTCTCATCGGTTTCGGTAGCCGGAGGGGCGGGACGTCATAGATGGTATCAAAGCTCGATACTCCGTTATCTCTTTTGCATGTTAGAATACCAATGGGATTTGAAATATAAATATAGCGACAATGTCTTTTGACTTTGGCATTAGTTACGGAGAATAATTCAAGTCATGTTTAATGTGTTGAGAGTCTCTCTAACCATAAAAATAATTTCACACATAATGTTTCCTACAGGAAATCATGCTGCCTCATTCTGACCCTGATATTACACAATAGCTGATCTTACTAGTTCAGATCGTACATGGTATACAACAGCGTCAGGAGGTATTGGAGCAAAGGCACCTTCAGCAAAATGACTCCTCATATCATTCCTCTCGTGAGGAGGAGGACAGTGTTCATCATTCGGTGTCTCTGGACCCGAAAGGATCAGAGGACCTAGAGGCATTGCAAAAATATCAGACGACCTATGCAGCATATCAGAGGTCTAAGGTGTCACAATTCTTTGATACTGGAACAACAGATGACGTTGAATTGTGGATGGATCATGTATCCAAGGTTTTACAGATGATCCATACTCGTACAGAGTCTTGGCTTACATTCATGGAATTTTCACTAGCAGGCTATGCTGAACATTGGTGGTACGCCACCAAAGAACATCTGGAGGATCCCATAAAATGAGAAATATTTATTGACAAGTTCCATATCCAGTTCTATCTTAATTATTGAGTTGAGCATCGGAGAGGTTCTTTGCTGAGTTGAAGCAGGGGTCAATGACGCCCCAAGAATACCTCATTCGCTACATTGAACTCTCTCGCCACTCAACAGTGACTATTGCTTTCCCTGAGGAGAATTTACAAAAGTTTATCCGATGATTGTGTGACGATGTGCAACAATAGCTATCTACATTGGATTTCACTTCCATCAAGGAGGTAGCTGTGAAGGCTACCAAGATGGAGGATACTCAGAGTCAGCTTCAGGTGGTCCATCACATTTCCATCCACATCAGTCAAGAAGATCTACGCGTCGAGATTCCTACATAGATCGTAGAGAGCGTCATTTCCACTCAGTGGCGACCACACCTACCATTAGCACGTTTGCCCCCACACCTACTTTGGGGCAAGGCTTGGCGAGTCGCGGTACCACTTCCTTATGCTCTTCTATACACTCCCAGAGTCACAACACATGAAGTGCTAAACTTGTCTCAGGAGGCTCCTTTTCTCAGCCAGAAGATCGTAGGTGTTTCCACTGCCAGCAGTTGGGCCATTTCAAGGCCAAGTGCATCTTACTTGTTAGAAGCTCAGGTGGCCATCAACCAAGTGTACGACCGACTTTCTCATATGCACAATCATATGGATCAGTTTCCCCTCATGGAGGCCGAGGCTTTTAACGCCCTCCACCATGGCCAACTTTCAATGTTGCAGGTTCTAACATCCCACCACAGCCTCAGGGACAGTTGAATGCAATCACACATGAACATGCCCACGCCTCAAGAGCTGTAGTGCGAGGCATGGTTTCAATGCATGGTATATCCTTACATGCTTTGTTTTCATTTAGGAGCCACACACTCCTTTTTAGCGCATTGATTAGTATCTAAACTAGATAAAGATCTAGTCTGTGTTCCATCCCCTTACTACATCAAGGGCCCAGAGGCCAATTATTCATAGTGCAACAAGAAGTGGAGGATGTAACAATGCAGATTAGCGGACACCTGATGCCTGCATATCTCTTACTTCTTCAGTTGGAGGATTTTGATGTTATATTGGGTATGGATTGGCTCGAGCAACATCAGGCATGCCTTGATTGCTTTGAGAAAATTGTATTATTTTGTCTCCCAGGCATGTCTGTCTTTCAGTTCGATGGGTGTACCACATAGTGAGGTCTTCTATGTATCTACGTTAAAGGACCAACAGTTTCTCAATCAGGGTTGCATAGGTTTTCTCACCTATGTTGTGGAGTTATCTACAAAGGATCGAATGGTTGAAGATGTCAGAATTGTGCGAGATTTTCTTGATGTATTTTCAGAGGAATTACCTGGACTACCACCATAGAGGGAGATCGAGTTCAAGATCATGTTGATCTCCGATACAGAACCCATCTCCATGCCTCCATGTCGAATGGTACCAGCTGAAACTCAGGGAGTTCAAAGTACAATTGCAATAGTTGTTGGAAAAGGGATTTATCTGTCCCAGTACATTACCTTGGGGATCACCAATCCTCTAAAGAATAAGGATGGGTCTATCTGATTGTGTATCGATTACAGGAAATTGAATAAAAGGATGGTAAAGAACCATTATCCACTTCTACGAATAAATGATCTTTTCGATCAGTTGTAGGGCACAACGGTATTCTTAGACCTATGATCAGGTTATTATCAATTGAGAATTAAAAACACAGATGTTGCTTAAATCTGCTTTTCACACCAGATGCAACCATTACGAGTTTGTGGTTGTGAGAAACTGTGAAACTGTGTATTATTCTATGAGGTCTAGGGGTCCTTATATAGGACTAAACCCTAGGGTGCTCAGAGTAGAACTTACATAAGTACCCCTGTTGGGTTACAAAGGGAAACAGTTCATAAGAAAACAATGCATAAGGAAATAGAGATAAATAGAGAAACAACAATATATGGTATTCTATAACACTCCCCCTCAAGTTGGAGCATATCCATCAATCATGCCTAACTTGGAAGTTATCCATAAAAGACGCTTCTTTGATAGTGCTTTAGTGAATACGTCTGCAAGTTGAAGATCTGTAGAGATATGTGGTGTGACAATCTGCCCTCCTCGTATTGCATCTCGAATGAAGTGACAGTCAACTTCAATGTGCTTCGTTCGTTCATGAAAGACTGGATTGGTGGCAATGTATGTAGCAGACTTGTTATCACAGTATAGCGGTGTAGGAGTGGTAGCTGGGAACCCAAGATCCCGTAGAAAAGATACAAGCCACGTAATCTCACAAACGGCATGGGCCATTGCCCTATATTCTGCCTTTGCACTTGATCTGGAAATCACAGTTTGTTTCTTACTTCGCCATGTAACAAGGTTACCACCAACAAACATAGCATAGCGTGTAATGGATCGTCTGTCCTCAGGAGAACTGGCGTAATCAGCATCTGCATAAGCAGTGATATCAGTATGACCGTTGACTCTATAGATGAGTCCTCTCCCTGGTGATTCCTTTAAGTATCGAAGGATCAGAAGGACATCCTGCCAATTACTGTAAAGAGGTCTTTCCATGTGGCGGCTGGCTCTGCTTACAGCATAAGATATATCAGGCCTAGTGACGGTGAGGTAGATTAGTTTACCCACTAGGCTTCTGTATCGTTAGTGTCTTCAAACTCAGAATCGGCGGATGTAGTATGTTTTCGTACCCCTGCAGGGATGTCAGATGGTTTGCATCCAAGTAAGCCGACTTCCGTAAGAATATCCAAGCAGTATTTTCGTTGTGATAGATGTAACCCTTCAGCAGCGTGTATTACCTCAATACCAAGAAAGTACCGGAGTTGTCCAAGGTCCTTGGTGAGTTGTCCAAGGTCCTTGGTGACAAATACCTTTTGTAGGAATGCCTTGGTCTCTAGAATTCCATTGTCATCATCACCAGTGACCACCATATCATCAACATAGACTGCAAGTATCACAGTACCAGTGGATCGTCGTCTTATGAACACAAAGTAATCAGATGTTGTCTTGTGAAAACCAATAGAGCTAATTTCAGTTGTAAGCCTATCGAACCAGGCTCGAGGACTCTGCTTTAGGCCATAGATGGCCTTACGAAGTCGGCACACATACTCCCCCTCGACGGAGTAACCCGGCGATTGCATCATATAGACCTCTTCTTCGAGATCATCATATAAGAAGGCATTCTTGACATCCAGCTGAAAAATTGGCCAATTCTTGTTAGCTGCAACAGAGAGTATTGTGCGAATGGAACCCATCCTAGCAACAGGGGAGAAGGTCTCAAAGTAATCAACCCCATATGTCTGAGTAAATCCTTTTGCCACAAGTCGTGCCTTAAGTCACAATAGATCCATCTGGAGATTGTTTGGTCGTAAAGACCCATCGGCAAGCAACAGGCTTGATGCCTGTAGGATATGGCACAAGATCCCACGTGCCTCTGGATGTGAGTGCATCCATTTCTTCATTTATGGCCTGTCGCCAACCTGCATCTTGGGAGGCACTATGATGATCTTTCGGAATGGAGATAGTCATTAGGGCATCTGCATATTGTTTGTCAGTGGAAGAGAGTCCAGCAGTAGTAGTAAAGTTAGACATAGGATACGAGGTACACTTCCTCTTTTGCTTCCTTAATGCAATCGGTAGGTCTTCTGGATCATCTGGAACAGTAGCGGAGGGGACTGTCAAAGATGGCATATCATCCTGAGGCAGAGGTATGGGTAGAGGGACATCTGGTGGTGAGGTCCGAGAGCGATGGGCGTGGTTAATTGGTGGTGGAGGAAAATCTAGAGAGACATCGGGGACAGTTTATGTGAAGAAGCTGGTTTGTTCAAAGAAAGTTACAGCAGAGATGTAATATCGATTATTAATAGGATCATAACATCTGTAACCTTTTTGAGTGGAGGAATAACCAAGGAAAACACACTTGATGGCTCGAGGGGATAATTTGTCTTTGGTGTGAAAATTATGGATGAAGGAGACACACCCAAATATTCGTAGAGGTAGAGGAAAGGGAAGATTATCAGGGTGAAGTAAAGAGAATGGTGTGGATCCTTTGAGAGTAAGAGAGGGAGTCCTGTTTATAAGATGGACTGAAGTGAGAACAGCATCACCCCAGTATGTTTCTGGAACATTCATCTGGGTGAGAAGTGATCGGGCAATATTTAGGAGGTGACGAAGCTTGCGTTCTGCAACGCCATTCTGTTGAGAGGTATAAGGACAAGAGGTTTGATGTATTGTTCCATTGGAAGCAAAGAAATCAGAAAGATCTCGTTGAGTAAACTCCAAGGCATTATCTGAGCGGAATATTTGAATATTCGATGAAAAATGATTTTTGACATAAGCGAAGAAATCTTTGACAATTTTATTGATTTCTGATCGTTCTTTAATAAGATAGACCCAGGATGACCTGCTATAATCATCCACAAAAATAGTAAAATAGCGGTGTCCGCTAATGGTTCGGACAGGACAAGGTCCCCAAACATCACAATGAACTAATGAGAAAAGCATAGTATGACGGGGTTGAGTCCTAGCAGGAAAAGATGCACGATGATGTTTTCTGAACTGACATGCCTCACACTCGAAGGGTTTAAGCATGGACAGTTCAGGGAACATTAAGGAAAGAGCTTTAGCAGAGGGGTGACCCAGACGAAGGTGCTAGAGAAGGGGATCAGCAGAGATGGAAGTTGCGCCAGCGAAACCAGAGTTGAAAGGGATATCAAGATAATATAAGACGTTCTTCTCATGTCCCCCACCAAAGATCTATTTCGTCCGGATGTCCTGAAAATAACAGCATAAATCATCAAAAAACACGCGACAATTGAGTTCTGTGCATAATTTGTGAACCGACAACAGACTAAGAGGAAAAACAGGAGCACAATAGACATCCGTTAGTCTAAGTTTGGGGCTAAATTCCATAGTCCCCACACTAGTGATGGGTGAGTAGGCGCCATTAGCCACACGAACATGTTTTACTGTAGAGGGGTCCCTGGGAGAGGTGAGGAGACTGCATTCTCCTGTGAGGTGGGTTGATGCACCCGAGTCGATGATCCAGGTAGAAGTAGTGGTAGAGGAAGAACTGGCAATCGTACATGTGGTAGCTGCTAGAGTTGCAGTAGGCCCTGAAGTTGTAGTGTCGACAACTGGGTTCTGAAGGAGTTGGCGAAGACGAGTATATTCTGCAGCAGTAAAAGATAATGGAGCATCGGTGGGAGATTGAGCCTGAGAGGTCTCCATAGTATCATAATTTTGGTCATAAGGTGTGGCCTCATATGCATTATTGGCTTTGGGCATGCCAAAGGTCGCCCACCATTTGTCAGACGGATGGTTCCAGCGGCCACAATGAGTACAAGCAGGATAACGAGGATTTGAAAAATCACGACCACGACCGCGTCCTGAGTCTCGACCTCATCCCTGCTCTCGTCCACGACTGCGACCAATTATGCGGCCGCGTGATCCTTGGAAGGGCGGTCGTCCTCCTGCAAAGTGAGCAGTAGTGTCTGCAGTGGGAGGTGGGTTGGGCAATTCCAGCTCCTGTAGTCTGCCAAAAATAGTTTCAAGGGACGGTAGGGAAGCTGCCTTCAGGAATTGGTCTTTGATAGATTTATATCGAGGGTGTAAACCTGAAAAAAAACGATACACCTGCCATTCTGCTCTTTCACCAATTTTCTTGTCACAGCAGGCAGGTTGAAATATAAGCAGCTCTTCAAATAACCCTGTGAGGAGCCTATAATATTCTATCAAGGATGTTTCTCCTTGATTTGCAGACCAAATTCTTGCGTAAATGTCAGAAAGCCTGGATTTGGTTGTTTTCTGGGAGTAAGTTTTCTCAAGACTTTCCCACATTTCTTTTGCAGTTGTTTTATAGAGCAAATTTGACGCAATATTAGGATCAACATTGTTCGTCATCCAAGTGATTACCTGGCAATTATCGACATACCAGGTGTCATAGTTGGCGTCTGTCTTGGCAGGCGGAGTAGTAGTGAGAATGTAGATCTTGCGCTGGCCACCAATGAAAATTTTAAAGGAGCGAGACCATAGTACGTAGTTCTCTGATCCCTTTAGTTTGATTGAGGTTCCCTGTACCAGCATAGATGATGTATGGTACAGGGGCTTGGAGTCCGAAGACGTAGGAGCAGATGCCATGGTGGCCGTAGTGGTCAATGACCTAGTATGCAGAGTTAATTGGGATCATACAGAATATTTGCAGACCATAGTGATTTAGTCCATGAAGAAAAAACATCAATCTCTGGTTGGACGTCTAGGGGACCAGGGGCCTTGCGAAAAATCCTTGGATCGTAGGGAGCTCAGTTCTTGCGAAGAAGGGCCGTAGAGTATTATTGCGAGAGCGCGTCTGGAAGGGCGTACAACAATAAGGCGTCTGGAGGGACGTAGAGCAGTACTGGGATGGCCGTAGGGCAGTAGCGCATATGGAGGGCGCGACAGGCCGTACTGCAGTACTGGATGGCGAAGGGCTCGTCTGGAGGGGAGGCCTGAGTCGCGTCTGGAGGGGAAGGTGAGATGAGGCATTGCGTCTGGAGGAGAAGCGGGCAAGATGAGGCGTTGCAGAGGGCGCCTGGCGGATGGCGCTTGGCGTCTGGGCGGATGGCGCTTGGCGTCTGGCGTAGAGGCGCGTCTGGAGAGGTGCCAGCGAGGGGTGCTTCTGGCGGAGGGAGGGCACCGTGCGGAGGGGTGCGGAGGGCGCCTGGCGGAGGGAGGGCGCCTGGCGGAGGTCGCGGAGGGAGAGGCGGGCGATCAGGCGCGTTGCAGAGGGCGCCTGGCGGGCGAGCAGGCGCGTCGCGTCTGGAAGGGAGGCGCGTCTGGAAGGGAGAGGTGCAGAGGGAGGGCACCTGGCGGAGGGAGTGCATCGTACGGAGGGAGGGAGCCTGGCAGAGAACGAGAATCGTGTCTGGCAGAGAGCGGAGGGCGTGGGAAGAGATGGGCGGAGCGTCTGGTGTGGAAGGGCGGCGCTGGGGGGAGCGCCTAGGGTGGACCCCTAGGGTTCGAGCATGACGAGGGCAACGGTTGGGGTAGGGAAAATTTAGGCTCTGATACCATGTGAGAAACTGTGAAACTGTGTATTATTCTGTGAGGTCTAGGGGTCCTTATATAGGACTAAACCCTAGGGTGCTCAGAGTAGAACTTACATAAGTACCCCTGTGGGGTTACAAAGGGAAACAGTTCATAAGGAAACAATGCATAAGGAAATAGAGATAAATAGAGAAACAGCAATATATGGTACTCTCTAACAGTGGTCATGGCTTTTGGACTCACGGACGCACCTGTCATGTTCATGGACATGATGAACAGAATAGTCCGTCCATACTTGGATCGTTTTGTGGTGGTGTTCATTGATGATATCTTGATCTATTGATGTAATGATCATGATAAACATCCTCATACTATTCTTGAGATACTAAGAGAACACAAGTTGTATGCAAAATATAGTAAGGGCGAGTTTTGGCTTACCAAGGTAACTTTCCTCGATCATGTAATTTCAGGAGCAGGTATGGTAATTGATCCAGCCAAAATAGAGGCAGTGATGTCTTGGGAGCAGTCGAAGACAGTTACTGAGATATGTAGTTTCTTAGGCCTCGTCGGGTACTACAAATGTTTTGTTAGGGGTTTCTCACAACTAGCCCTACCACTTACCCGTTTGACACAAAAGGATGTCCCCTTCGTTTGGAGCAATAAGAGCGAGCTGAGCTTTCGTACCTTGAAGGAGAGACTGAACAGTGCTCCGATTCTCACCCTTCTTTTAGGCACCTTAGATTTCATGGTCTATATTTATGCATCGAAGGAGGGTTTAGAAGCGATATTGATTCAACGTGGTCATGTCGTGGCATACGCATCATGACAACTAAAGAATCATGAATGAACTACCCTATCCATGACTTGGAGTTGGTAGCTATAGTCTTTGCATTGAAGATATGGAGTCACCTTTTATATGTGGTCATGTTTGAGATTTTTACAGATCATAAGAGTCTCAAATATATCTTTGACTAGCAGAAGTTCAATATGAGGCAAAGAAGGTGGATGGAACTATTGAAATATTACGACTGCATGATCTCTTATCATTTGGGCAAGGGAAATGTTGTAGCAGATGCTTTGAGTAGGATAACACATACCGAGGGCACCACAACATGGCTACAGACTTGGAATATGCTCATGCCACTCAATGAGTGGAACCCATTTGATAGTACTACATATGTCGTAATGGAACCTGCCAAGTACAGTGGATTATGGGATAGGATTGTGCATGGTCAGCAAACAAATCAGAAGTTATAAGACTTGTACCATCGATGTCTGAAGGAGGAGTTTGATGGATTCAGAGTTCATGAGTCTCGTATGGAAAGGAGATTGTGTCTGTATCCCTGATGATGATGATGAGTTGAGGAGAGACATCCTAGATGAGGCTCACTATTCTAGATTATCTATCTACCCGGAAAGCACCAAGATGTATAGAGATCTCCGTCAACACTTCTGGTGGGAGGGGATGAAGAGAGATGTTGCGAAACATATTATTTATTGCCTTACTTGTCAATTGATGAAGGCAGAACACAAGCATCCTCACGGCTTGTTACATTCACTTCCTATCATGTTGTGGAAATGGAGAGTATCTCTATGGATTTCGTGCCAATCTTACCTTGTACAGTAGGTGGATATGATGCTATTTGGGTTACTGTGTACCGGTTGACCAAGTCTGCACATTTCATTCCCGTGAACATGACATGCACTCTGGTAGATCTTGCCAAGTTATATATTCAGCACGTTATTAGCTTTCATGGGATTCCCAAAGATGTTATATCTGATAGAGACACTCGTTTTACGTCACATTATTGGGGAGAATTCATGAATATCCTAAAAACAGAACTATGTCTTAGCTCAGCCTATCATCCACAAACAGATGGGCAATTAGATAGGACAATTCAGGCCCTTGAGGACCTACTCTGAGCATGTGCCATTGAGTGGCAATGTTCTTGGAAGGATCACCTTCCCTTAGTAGAGTTCACTTATAATAACAATTATCATGATAGCATTGGTGTGGCACTTTTCGAGGCATTGTATGAGAGAAGATGTACCACTCCCTTGTGTTGGCAGGAAGTGGGTAATAAAGACATTTATTCCACTCTGATAATTGAGGATACAACAAGAGCGATAGCTAGAAAGAAAGTATTGATTGCGTAGAGCTGCTAGAAGAGCTACACTGATCAGAAACGTCACGATATTGAATTTGAGACCTGAGGCTTTGTATTCTTTCAAGTATCTCCAATGAGGAGCATTCAAAGATTTGGTGTCAAGGGCAAGTTGGTGACATGGTTCTTGGCCCTTTCAAGGTTTTGGCCCGTATTGGGAAGGTAGCATACTGAGTAGCACCTCACTTGGTAAGCGGGCATGATGTATTCCACATGTCAAACCTTCGGAAGTATATTCGAGACCCTCGGCATGTGATTACCAATGAGGACCTCATGGTTGAACCGAATTTGCCTTTCTCGGAGGCACTTGTGTAGATTTTAAACTGGATAGTCAAGAAGTTACGATGGAAAGGTATCCCTTTGGTCAAGGTATTGTGGCAAAGTCAGAAGGTTGAGGAGGCCACATGGGAGCCTGGGGCAGATATGCGACAAAAAATACTCTTATATTTTTAAGGTATGATCATGAAACCCTATTTCAATTCTTTTTAAGATTTTTATGGGTTTCGATCTCTTTAATATTTTTATGTCTGAATCTATATCGCATTTAAAACATATATGTTAAATCCAAAGCCTCAAGGACGAGACTTCCTTTAATATTTTTATGATGTGAAAACCCAAATTTTTTGTCCTAAAATCTGGAGTATTTTTTTAAATCTAAAAATTCAAATAATATGTCAATCCATAGATCTCATAAGATCTTTCCAATGAGCTCAAGAACATCCAATTCTGACATTCTTAGTTCAAGATATCGATGTTTTAAGTTGGATGATCAAGATCCATATATGGATCCGAACTGGAACCAAATTTGGATACAAATTCATCTCTCCTTCTATAAATATGAGATGGTAGACTACTCTCTCAAAATCCTAACCATCACAATCCTTCTCCCTCCTGGAGCACCACCTCCTTGGTCGGATTAACCACTGGAGGGTCGTCGTTGACGTTGGAGAAGAATCTCCGATCGAAGATCCGCAACCACCATCACGTAGGAAAGCTCGAGATCATCTTTGTACACGTATTTACGCTACGATCAAGCGACAAAAATTTCGTTTCCATGTGAGAGAAGATCATGAGGAAACATCCTCGGAGCTAACGAAGTTCCCTTTCCTTTTGTTGTTGGTTTCACACAATTTCCAATCATGTGCTTGGATTATTTCAGAGGCTTGGGTTTCTTTATACCATGAGTCTTAAAAGGTAATGATGTTTCTACCTCATTGTAGTTACCTTCACACAATTATCAACCTAATATATATATGGGAAAAATGAGTATGCTCCCTGGGTGTAGCTAACTTATATGCTCCCACCTCTTTTCTCCTATATTTTTTTATTTTTCTGAAATGAAACCTATTGGAAATTAGATCACAATATGTCACCATGATGTCATTCAAATTTCGACTTAATTCGATACTTCTATCCCCTCCATCAAGACTCTCAAATTTTAACGGTCTCAGAATTGCTGAAAATGACCCCCTTCAGATGGAGGGCATAAGATACTCTGTTTCTGACGAAATTTGAATGACATGTTAGAGGGATATAATGATGAATATACATATTTTTTATTTTTCAAAAAAATTAAAAAATGGGGGAAAATGAGGATGGGAGTAGCCAATTGGCTACACCCAACGTGTAGCCTCCTTTAACCCTATATATATATTATTTAGATATCAATAGAGCCATATGCGTTCAAGTTATCACTTATATTCGATTAAATTTCTCATTTCCGAACACCTTGTGCATGGGTAATGTCATTGAAAACAATATAAAGATTTTAAATATTTAGAGACCTTGGTAAAGAAGAACATAACATATAGTGTATCACATTGTCTAAAATAAAGTTCTCGTACGAGCATAGTCTGCAAAGTATAATCCATTATGTTTTGTGCGGAATATGACCATATACATTATTAAAATATTAGTAAGTATTACTCTTTTGTTAAAATTAATCGTACAGGTCATTGCCACTTGGAATGACACTACAATATTAACATTAAATAGGAACCCGCACTATGCCGATAGGGGTCATGTTTTAAAATGACATTTAGTTTTGTATTCCATGACTCATGAAATGGCCGACCGTGATTATTCCATTTAAGGAAGCTAAATATTTGACATCAATCCAGCCATGGATTGAACAAAAAAATTGAATCCCGTCAATATTAGGTAAATACCCATAAAGTTTGGTGTAAGTTGTTTCCTTTACACAATATTCATTACATTAATTACCCTACCTGGCAGTTAATAATTATTGTGGAAGTTGAATGGCCTATATATATCTATAGTTGGTGAAATAAGTATATCTTATTATGTAACAACCATTACGAATATATTGTCAAGTTTTTTTAAGAGGTGACATGTGAAGTTTAAATCAAAATATGAAATTCAAATCCAATATGGAGTGGCTAGGTAAATACTCATTTACTTGAAACTTGTTATTCCTTTAAATATCATCCCATCATTCCTATCAACATCTGTTACAATGCAAATAGTAGATTGCCTTGTCAGAATTATGGATTCATTGACACTAATACCAGTGTATGTAATATCTTATTCCGAAAGAAACAGAGGTGAATTAAATTGTATTGTCTTACATCAGGATCATTAGTAATTTAAATATATCTTCAAGATAGTTCATTCTTTGTGCTCGTCGAATGAACACTAGTTAATGTTTTACAAATAATAACAATAATACCCATAAGAATGGGATAATCCAATAAATGCATCGAGCATACCAATCCTATTACAAAGGTTGCAATGTAGACCATCTTCGGATGAGATTGCACGGTATTTGGGTTGCATACACCCTTGGGTCCAGAGTAGATGCCATGAAGGTCGCGACTGATCTAACGGACGAGTTTGGTGACGCATTGCACCTAGCAGTCCGGTAGCATCCGGAGTCGCTCGACGGAGTTGGCAGGTGACGCAGTTGGCGTTCTTGATTTCACACTCATACATGATATCAGGACTCAGAATAGAATTAGATGTGGCCGCATCAAATTCTATTTCGATTAATAGTATTGTGAGAGGTGTTTTGGGATGAGGTTTGAAGTTGGAGAAATTAGTATTATTATCTTTTTCCTACTTCAGTTGAATAAAGGTCCCTGAAAGTTTACTTAAGATGACAAACAAGTTCTCGTGTAGCAGAGGCCTGCGAGTCACGTACTCGTGTGTGCAAAAATAATACGAGAAATGATTCATGATCTGATATCGGTAAATTTTAATTTTTATACCTTTGTGAACTCTATTAAACGGACAGAAATATCAAAATCAACTTGGTGGTTCTCAACTGATGATTAAATTAATCAATAAAATTTTAATGATCGTGTAACTCCTTGTAAATTAGAATAGTTTGACATATTCCAGTTTCTACATTTTATGCAAATAGTTAGATAGAGTTATGTATACATGCGTGATTACACCTGCATTAGTTATTATAGTGTTGTCTCGTTACTGGACAATTGCTCATAACGTTACCCTCGTGTCAACCCAACAGGTGTAGCTGAGCAGCAACCACAACAGTAGTTGCTTTGAGAAAATCGAACATTCCACATCATACTTGCACCAAACAGGGTGTGTTTACTTAGAGTAATTTATTTTGTTTCTGTATTATTTTCATTTTCCTTTGAGAGATGTACTGATAAAATTTCAATTCTACTGTTATATCTTGTATCTCATCTGTGGACATGGACTTGATGATTATTATCAATGACGATGGATGTTGTACTTTACTTTTCATTATATATTATTCTCATGTTGTTATACATATTTTAATGTTGATCTAATTAATGTGCATAAAAGGATTTGCTGAGTATCATAGATCGTGGGCGTATTTGGACCATAGGTTCGACACTCTCGTCTCGTCGGTTTCGATAGTTGGAGAGGCGGGATGCCACACTAGATTTTTCTCCTATTTTTGGGTATAGCACAAAAAAAATCATGTGTGTAAAAGTGATTGATTTTAGGTATTTGTGGAATCTCCTCCAACTAATTTGTCCACAAGTTTGCCATGTTTTCTCAACACTAGATTTTTCTCCTATTTTTGGATATATCACAAAAAAATCATGCGTGTAAAAGTGATTGATTATAGGCATTTATGGAAATGCAATTATGATCTAGTGAGAATTGGATGGAGCTTTCATTATACGTATACTAAATCCTTCCATTTGAAATTCCTATTATTGGATCCATTCAAGGTCTAACATCCAATTACAATCACGCATATGCTGCTATTCTTGAATTCCTCAAATCAGACGAGATGTCTTGCTTTGATAATGAGTCTTTATGGGATGTCAAAAGAAATGGAGTTGATCATGTGCACTTTACCAAGTTTGATAGCTGAAAAGTCAATAGGATGTGGACTTAAGATATGATAGAATAAGTACAACAATAAAGCTTTTTCCCACAATTAAGTAGGGTCGTTTAATATGGTAGAATAAGTACGAGAAATATTATTTTACTCACTATGATGGTCCATATTTGTGGTGATTAACATTCTAGTGAAAGGATATTTCACAGTGTTCGGGTAGATGGAGTAGGTGCTTCAAGGGATGAGGGCATGCACCCTTGAGGCCCCGGGGAAAATCCTAGATGACCACGATCCAAACTGCTATTGTAGTTGCGATGGTTGGGGACATATTGCTTGGCACACTGAAGTGCTAATCTGACGGTATTGGCATCGACACTTGCGTGCTTTAGCCCAGTGCTCGAACACTGGCCAAGTATTCATGGTTGGCGGTCTAGTGTTTCGTTATTCACATAGAGTTAACACTCGTGTACTAGCTAGGGTAGGCCACATTGATTAGTATTTCGAGCGGGAGCGCTAAGAAGGGAGTTCCAAGAAATGTGGTTAATGAAGGTATAAGGAGGATTGGGTTGTCGCAGTGATCCCCGGGTTGGAATCTAAATTGTGAATCAGAAGTATCATTGGGAAGTGGGGCTAAGTGGACGTGTTGGAAACTTAGTTAGGATGCATTGTACCTCATCGCAAGCCTACGGAGGCACCCCAATCCTAAGGTATTCTTTTTGCCTTAGACTCATAGTGTGAGGTCTGATCAAGATCAAGACCACAAACTATCCTTGAAGCTTAATTACTCATATCCATATCCAGATCAAACAATAATTATTAAAATGTAATTCTTTGTGAGATTAGTTATTCAGTTGTTTCTTTTGCACAAATTTATTTATATCTTGCATGTTATATTATTTTTGTCTTATTAAGAAACTTTGCTTATAACGTACCTACGTGCGAATCCACAAGTTCATAGCAGTGATTAGTTGGAGGTACCATTTTTTGTGCAGCTTCATCCTTTTTGTGGTACAGTGGTGGGTAGTTATTTTACTATTTCCTGTGCTTAATTTTTTTAAGAGACGTGGTATGCAATGTATAATTGTGGACATCTATTTTTATGCTTACATTATATTTTTGTGGACATGGAAATGGATAGTAGAATGTATTGGATTGGTGTATGGAATGAATGAATGGAAATACATGTTGTTGTGAACATGTTGAATGCAAAGCAAGGAAAAATATTAAATTCCGATCTATGTTGCTATTTTTTCCTGCTTTGGTGAATGTCAAGTAGTAGAATGTGGAATGTATCTGCATAGATTAATTTGTCGAGTACCTAGATGCTAGAGGGGGATGGGCGTCACAGTTTGGTATCATAGCCATGGTACTCCATTCCAATTCACACATATCATTTCTCATTGGTATTTGAATACTATATACTGTGAAGTCTTCTTACCCAACATGAATCCATAGGAGAATAGTTGCATCCTTGTCCAAATGTCTCTCATAATGTCTCTTATAATAAAAACAAGTAATAATGCCTTGGTTCCTTATGCAGAACCATGTCGCCTCACGTAGATCAGGATGTGGTGTAGCAGTTGGCTCTCCTTGTACATGCGGTACATGGGATTTAGCAGTGCCAAGAGGTGACGGAGCATCGTCTCCAACGATAGCATGAACCCTCCTACCATCCCTCTTACGATGGGAAGGAGAGTGTTAACATATCATTTTCCTTGAAGCTTGAGTATCCAGAGGATGTGAATGCTTTGTAGAAGCATCAGAGCACTTACACCGCATACCAGCGGGCAGCGGTACCACAGTTCTTTGGTACCACCAGGCATCAAGATATGGATGTCACAGGCTACCAAAGTTCTGAAAATGATACGTACACCCGAGGACACATGGGTGTCATTTGTAGAATACTCCCTACCAGGCTATGTAGAACGGCGGTGGAATGCCACCAAGGAGCACTCGACGAGACCCATCACATGGGAGACCTTCTTTGATGAGTTACATGTAGAGTTCTACCCAGATCATTGGGTGGATTATCATAGGAGGTAGTTTGCTAAGTTGAGACAGGGGTTGATGACGGCCCAAGTGTACCTGATTTGTTAGACAGAGCTCTCTCACCATTCCCCTGCTACAACAACCTATCTCTAGGAGAACTTGCAGAAGTTCATCTGGGAAATGCACGAGGAGGTACAGGAGAAACTCTCTACCTTAGACCTCACCTCCATCAAGGAGGTCATAGAAAAGGAGATAAAGTGGGAGGTGACACAACGTCGCTTATAGAGGAGTTAGTCACGGTTGCCTCCACCTCAACCTAGTAGTGTTGTGTACGCGGGACTTATCTCAGCTCTGTAGAGACTGTCGCCACCACTTGACAGCGACATCAACACTTATCAGCTAGTTCACACCTACCTTGGGACATGCCTTAGTAGGACGCAGTTCAGTTTTTTCTCGCCCCCTTACATAGACACCAGGTCGTAGGCTTGGGGTTGGTAGTTTGGCTTCTAGAGGGAGTTTGTCATAGAAAGATAGTCGTACTTGTTACCTTTGCAGACACCGAGTCATTTTAAGGCCCAATGCCCTTTGCGTGTTAACAACTCAGGCGCGTAACAACAGTAGAGTGGAAGACTAGCTGGGTCTTCCAGACAATTTCAGGGATCAGGATCCCGCCAAGAAGGAAGTGATTTTCAACGAACCCATAGTAGATAATCAATGTTGTGGTATCAAGTGCACCCCCATGAGGCCAGCTGAATGCAGTGACACAAGAGCAGGCTCACGCTTCTGGATTGATTGTCAGAGGTATGATTTTAGCTCACAGGACATCTTTACATGCACTGTTTGATTTAGATGCTACACATTCCTTTCTTGCACATCATATGATGCCCACATTGTCCAAGTCAGTGATGGAGGTCGCTTCCATGTACAACATCAAGGGCCCAAGGGGATAATTGTTCATCATCCGCCAGACAGTGGAGGATGTGGTTGTGTAGATAGGTGGGTATGAGATGCCTGTGTTCTTGTTGTTAATACAGTTAGAGGATTTCGATATCATTTTGGGCATGGACTGGTTGGAAAGGCACCACACCTGCCTAGACTTTTTTGGAATATAGTGGACTTCCACTTACCTGGAGTGTTGTTGTTTCAGTTCGATGGACGCACATATCATTGTGGGATTGAGAGCATCTCTGCCTTGAGGGCACACCAGTTTCTTACTCAAGGTTGCGTAGGCTACCTTGCCTACGTGGTAGACTCAGCAGCACAGGCTCAGATGATAGAGGATGTCAGGGTTGTGCGTGAGTTCCTTGATGTATTTCCAGACGAACTGCATGGATTACCGCCAGTACAAGAGATAGAAATTGAGATCACGTTATTACCAGATGCATAGTTGATCTCTATCCCTCCGTATAGGTTGGTACCAGCTAAGGTCAAGGAGCTCAAGGCACAGTTGCAGGAGCTGTTAGAGAAGGGATTCATCCGTCCCAGTACATCACCATGGGGAGCGCCAATCCTCTTTGTGAAGAAGAAGTATGGATCCCTAAGGCTACGCACAGACTACATGCAGTTGAAAAAGAGAACGGTCAAAAATCGTTACCCACTTCCTATGATAGATGATCTGTTTGATCAATTGTAGGGAGTAGCAGTGTTCTTTAAGATTGACCTGTAGTCAAGATGCCATCGGTTGAGGATCAAAGATACCAATGTAATGAAGTCTGCATTCCACACTAGATATGGCCATTATGAGTTCTCGGTGATGTCGTTTGGACTCACGAATGCACCTACCACATTAATGGATTTGATGAACCGGGTCTTCCGTCTACATATGGACAAATTCGTGATCGTGTTTATTGATGATGTTCTAGTCTACTCTCATGATGAATGCGAGCATGAGTCTCATCTTTACACCATGCTAGAGATGCTTTGAGAGCACCGGTTGTATGCTAAATACAGTAAGTGCGGGTTTTGGCTTTCTGAAGTGGCTTTTATTGACCACATGGTTTCATGGGAAGGGATGTCAGTTGATCTTGCCAAGATAGAGGTAGTGGTGTCTTGGGAGCGACCTAGGATGGTAACAGAGATTTGCAGCTTCCTTGATATTGCTAGGTACTAAAGGAGGTTTGTTAGAGGGTTCTCTCACTTGTCTCTACCCCCTCACCCAGTTGACGTAGAAGGATGTCTCATTTGTCTGGAGTGACAAATGCGAGTTGAGCTTCCGAACTCTTAAGGAACGATTGACTTATGCATCCATCCTCATCCTTCCTTCCGGTTCCTTGGACGTCACTATGTACACAGATGCTTCCAAGGAGGGCTTGGGTGCAGTGTTGATGCAGCATGGATAGGTTGTGGTGTATGTGTCACGACAGCTAAAGAATCATGAATGCAACTACCCCACTCATGACTTGGAGTTGGAGGTTGTAGTCTTTGCATTAAAGATATGACATCACTATTTTTATGGGTTGATAGTTGAGATTTTTACATACCACAAGAGCCTCAATTACATTTTTTATCATAAGAAGCTAAATATGAGGCAAAGGTAGTGGATGGAACTACTAAAAGATTATGATTGTACCATCTCCTACCATCCTGGTAAGAGAAATATGGTAGCAGACGCCTTGAGTAGATGACCATACACTGAGGGTTCGATATCCTGGCTGCAGACTTGGGATGTTCTCACTACACTTAGTGAGTGACATCTATTTGAGGGCACATCCGATGTAGTGATGGTGCCAGCCAAGTATAGCAACTTGTGGGACAGGATTGTTCAGAGCCAACAGACAGATCCAAGGATCCAGGAGCTGTACCATAGGTACTTGAAGGTTCAATTCCATGGGTTTCAAGTCCGTGAATCCATCATATGGAATGGGGACCGTGTATGCATCCCAGATGTCAAGGAGTTGAGGAGAGAGATCCTAGATGAGGCGCATAGCTCGAGACTTTCCATATATCTAGGTGGCAGCAAGATGTATAGGGACCTCCGCCAACCCTTTTGGTGGTAAGGCATGTAGAAGGATGTAGACGAACATGTTAGAAGATGTCTTACTTGTTAGATGCTGAAGGCAGAGCACAAGAGGCCTCCTGGTTTACTGCAGCCTCTTCCCATCCTAGTGTGAAAATGGGAGAGCATCTTTATGGATTTTGTCACATCATTGCCACACACCCCTGAAGGGCATGATGCAATATGGTTCATCATTGACCTATTGACTAAGTCATCCCATTTCATCTCGGGCAACATGACATATACACCAGTACAACTACGTAAGTTATACATTCAACACATCATTCGGTTGCATAGGATACCCAAAGAAGTAGTGTCAAACAGATATTCCCGTTTCACATCACATTATTGAGGAGAATTCATGAGATTCTTGAGGAGCGAACTATGCATAAGTTTAGCATACCACCCATAGACAAATGGGCAGTCTGAGAGGACCATTCAGACATTGGAAGACTTGTTGCGGGCTTGTATGGTTGAGTGGAAGGGATCCTGGAATGATCACCTTCCGCTAGTTGAGTTCATGTACAAAAATAGCTACCACGTCAGTATAGGCATGGCAGCATTTGAGGCATTGTATGGAAGGTGATTGATTGCGCCCGGATCTACCCTTTTAATAGTGTCGAATTAACGATTTCGTTGCAGCCAGATAAATCCAGATCGATCAAAAATTAACCACACGGATCGATAAAAAATTAACCACACGGATCGATGAATCGTCGAATGAAATTAAGTGCGGTTTTATGTTTGTTTAACCTGGGAAAGCCCCAAGGTCGACTCAAGGAGGCAAACGAACAACTTAAGATTAGATCAGATGAATTAGGTCACGATTTTCCAAGTCTGATTTTTTTAATTTTTCAATGCAATAAAAATGCAGATGCACCGATGCGGATGAACTAGGTCATTAAGAAAATCAACAAGTTAGCCAAAAATAATGTTAATCTGAAATTAATCCAAATTGACCAAATTATATTTTTCTTGTAAACCTAATCCAATTATTAATGCAAAATGGATTTTTTTGTAATTTTTGGATTTAAAATGCAATGATGAAAAATGCAAACTTTTATAAGGTTTTATGCAATTTTTCGTGCAAATGAAATGCACAAATTATGAAAATTTTACTAGAAGTTAAATATGATGAAATAAAGCTACACTATTTTTTAGAATTTTCTGACACTTTATGATTTTTTTTACGAATTTTTTACTGAAAACAGAGCGACTGTGAGTATTTAATTCCTAATTAATCCACGAAATCAAATTATCCAGAGAGCTATTTATTTCAAATAGATATTTTAATAAGGAATCCAGGAGAGTTGAAATTTCTCAAAAATAATCTTCATGGATTTAACAAAAAGTCAATTACAGAATTCACTCTATAATTTATTCTATGCACAAGACAACTCCAAATTGGACGAAATTTGGACTGTAATTAAAGCACACGTAAAGACATCATTCACAATTTTTTTATTATCACTCAAAGTTAGGGGTCTCTTTGCAATTATAGAATCAAAATGAAATGAACTGAAATGTGCTCAGAATGTTTTTGAAAATAACAAAACATAGCGTACTGAATACACAATTTTCATAAAACATTAAAAATAAAATAAAATGACCTTTGTTGAACTTCTCCTGCAAGCTAAGACGCGGGGAGGGCGGCCTCACCTGGTGGTGTGGGGGCGAGGCACCGATGGGCGGTTGGAGGCACGTTGCGACCGCGAGGAGCACTAGAAGCTCTGGGATGGTCGCCGGTGGAGGGAGGATGCGTTGGCGGTGTGAGGGCTTGCGGTGAAGGGCGCATCTGTGGTCGGCGGAGCATTGGCGGAGGTGTCTACCTGCGGGGCTGACCTACAAGACAAGGGGATGCTGGGGTGCCAGAGCGGTGGCGCACCACGATGATGGCATCGACGGAGGAGGCAGGCGACGTCAGAGAGGGAGCACGACGTGGAGACATGGCACGACCAAGGGGGAGGGGGGCAGAGCTACCTCCCTGTTTTCCTTATTTTTTTTGATGTAATATTTTTTTGATTTTTTTGTAAACAGCAAATGAAATGCAACGGAGAAAAGGGGTGTGTGGGTTGATTGTGATGTTGTGTTAAATGATGAACAATAAGGAAGAAAATATGTTAGATAAAAAATTAAATGAAAAGACAGGAAAGAAAATACTTACCTATGAGGATTGCTGAATTTGAAGGAGCAATGTTGCACTCCGATCGTCATCGCTTCGATTTGATTCTGTGAGAAATTGAAGAAGCTCGGTTGTGGCCCGAAGAGATGCACAACGACACGAGGAGGAGTCCTCGTGGATCTCGCCTTTGAAACCGTCGTTGCTCAACCGAAAAATATTGATGTTGTCACCAACAACACTGGGGGATGGTGGTCTCTCCCTCTCAATTGAAGAGATGGAGGATGATGAAAAATGGAGGATGAGATGTGAATATAAAGAGGAGGAAGGAGTTAGAAAAGAGGCGGAGAAGATGGAGGGATGGTGGAGGAAGTGGCGAGTTGATGGCTTGGAGTGGAAGACAAGTAAGGGGAGAAGAAGTAAAAGGGGAATAAAATAAATAATTAATAAAGTAATATAGTAGGCTACTAAAAATAATTAAAATAGAAACAATAAAATAATAATAATAAATCTGAAAAAAATAAAATAAATCCGAAAATAATAAAAAAATGGACATGTGGCAGCTCCAAGATCCGCCACATGTCATTCCTAGAAAATTCAAAAACTAAATGTAAAGAAAAATAAAAAAGAAATGACAAAAAGGATTAAATCAAAAAGTGGTCAACATGAAAGTTGCTCGTATCAACGCGATCTACAACTTTTGTGAAGGGTCAAAAATCAAATGAAACAACATGTACAAAAAATATTTTTGGTTCGTATATTATAGGTATAAAATACCATAGTTTTGTCTTTTGAATTTTTTTGTCATTTTTAAATAATAGAAAAATTAAAATAAAGTTAGAAAAATATGAAAGAAATATTTACAACTTAGTTTGTTTTTTTGTATTTTTGATAATTAAGAAAAGAAAAAAATAAAATAATAAAACACAAGGACAAAAAGGTCAATATGTACAATATACAATAGGGGCCCAAAACCCAAGTTTTGCATATGAGCTCCGATTTTAATGAAATTGGTATTGTTTTGAAGGTCTCTGAATGTATATTACTTTAAAAGTGAGTGACCAAGATCGAACACTGTATGAGAGAGATATGTACATTTTAAGACTCTTAGTTTCAATCTTGGATTGGGGTCTTATTGGTCAATTTTACAAGTTAGTATTTTTTTGATATTTTTCTTTAATTAGTGTTAGTAATATATACACTATGGAATCAATTTTATTGGATTTGGAGTTAGTATAAAATATATATACAAATAAGTGAAATATGGTGAATATACATGTGAGTATTTACAAGTGAATTGGGCTTCTTATTTAATGCAAATATGAATGCTAAAATGCATATATTACTTATGCATACATGAATGCTAATTATGCAATATAAGTAGAAATATGTATCTAATTACTCGGGAACAAAGCTCTATTTTCAACTTTTAGAGTGATGAATCATAGATTCATCAACCCCCTATACTTAAACTTTGCTCGTCCCCGAGCAATTAAGATGAAATGCAAGAGTGAAATGATTTTGGGTTCCATACCAAGGTCATGAATAAAAGGTGAAAATGGATCTTGACTCGATTTTTGGATTAATTGTGTGGCAGAACCTTATTGGGATCTGAATTTAAGACCTAACAGACTTCAAGTTCCACAAGTCTTCTATTCAAGACGCCTCAACAGTCAGGTCAGAACAAATCCTCAGACGTAAATTTCTGATGACTATGATTCTTACTTGTACGGTATAAGTGTAAAATAGCTCTCCACATCAGAAATGGCTAAGAACCAGCATCCTTTAACAAGGTAACTCTAATTACCCGATCCAACAACTCTTTCCTCAAGGAGCGGGGTATTCCCTTCTATGTTCAAGTATGACCTGCTCAAGAGGAGAGGGTAGAGAAAAGAGTGAACGGTAGCCAGTGTAGCTAACTATCCCGGGATGCCTGACCAGTGTAGCCAAGTCATCCAGCTGCGGACTTCTTGCTAATATACATACTCCGACAGGTATTTTATTTTCAATCTGGCATGTCTACTTTTTTGGAGTTCTTGCATTTTTCTTTTTTCCTTTTTTTTGAACTATATACAAGGTGCATCATGTACATCAGGAGTTTTTCCTCTTGAGCCAGTAGACTACCCTCTTTTGAAGCATTATTACAACCCACAACGTCCTGTCCTCAAACGTCAATACCACCAGACTAGGTTGGGATGCACTTCCCTCCCTAGAGGAGGACGGATGTTTCCACCCATGTGCTACTCCAAGCTAAAGGATTCTACCTCCTCACTACCTCATTAATGAAGAGCTACCTGCATGGTGCTTGTCCAAGTTAGGTCATTATCTAAAAGAATCATGCGTGTGCACGGAATATTCTACTTAGACTGATCAAGATGACGTGAATATAGACTTGCAGACTCAAAGAATTAAGTCATTTGACCTGAGAAATCTTAACTCCAGTTCCTATGAGGTTCCTCTGAAAGTAGGTGGATTAAAATCAAATCAAGTCCCTCCTCAGTATCTACTCATAACTTGGTTCAGAACCCACTAGCTTTTCACCTTGCAAATGCGAGATATGCAGATGAGATGCATATGACATGATATGTAAATGAATGGAATGCAAGATTCTTTTTCTTTCTTTCTATTTAGGTGCAGAGTTGATGCACAAGAGTAAATAAGAAGCCTTTGATTTTGAATTTTTTTGAATTTTTTTCACAAATTTGGTATACCTCTCATGTTACGTATTATACAAGTGTTATACAATATTCAATTTTACATCTATTTTACAAAAAAATTTCTCCATTTTTACCCATCCCGTAATTATTGTATATTTACCCATCCCATAATTATTGTATAATATATACAAAAATACGCGAAAGTATGAGCTATGGGTAAAGTATATATGTAATATATACACGTCCCCCTATTCTTAGCGTATTCTATGTCCTCAGAGCACAAAAAGCGAGGAAGAAGACATAGCTCGTGCTAAGCTAAGAGAGTAAAATTACAAAAATGTATAGAAGTCATCCTGCCCCCCTATACTTAGGCTCTGGAAGCCTAAATGTAGAAGAAGATAAAAAATGGGGCGGACGAGGTCAAGAGGGGAAACCGATGAGTATGTACATGGCGGGCATCCGTCTCCCCTATACTTAGGCTCTGGTCAGCCAAAGTATAGGGCAAGAGTGAGTATGAGGATCGATATGATCTAGAGGATGTACAATGAATAGACGCGGGTCACTCTCCCCCTATACTTAGGATCTGGTCATCCTAAGTATAGCCATAAAATGAAAAGATATGGAGCCGGGGCGAGTGATTCGAATCACTGGGGAGGGAGGGAGAGAAAGTATATGCAAGAAAGAGTGAGAATATACAAGGATTAAGAAGGTTTGTGACGAACCTTCTTGCGGACGTGAGGAGGTGGATAATATACATATGTGTCGATGTCGGAATTGTCCTCAGATGAATAATAGTGAGGTGTAGGGATCGTCCAACGAGGATCGACACACGGCTGCTTGCTCAGATATGGCTTAAGAACAACCGAACTAAGCTCATACATATAAATCACCTTATCTGGACCAGATGAGGACTCCTCAGAAAATTCCTTCTCAGGTATGGTGAAGGGAACTTTCGTAGTCGTTTTTCTAGAACCTGAATCATTGAGAGGAAGATGAGAGCGACGCACCTTGAGAGGTTCAGGGGAACACCTCGAGGAATCAATTCTTGACTTCCTCTCACTAGATAGCCGACTAGAAGAGGGAGCAACCATGTTTTTATGTGGAGTCAATTTAGTCTTGGTTGTCTCCTTTAAAGGTCCGAGATGTGATGTGGTATTGACCATGGGTTCCTCATAAGACGAGTCACCATATAGATTGTAATAGTCCTGAAGGGTCAGCACATGTCTCGGGGAGGTGTTACTGGTCTTAGTCAGCTTGGAATTATTGGGCTCTTGTGTCGTATCATCAAATGGCCAAGGCAATCAACAAAGGTTTTGTCTGACTCAATGATAGCTTCTGGTCATGAGCCCTCCTTAGAAGCTGTCACGGTGGTGGTGGAAGCAGTTGATGAAGTGGAGGTGTGGGGAGTCTCAGAACCAACAGTCGTCCGGATAGTCGGTCTCTCAGTTGTAGCAGAGAGGTGGGACTCATCTACCTCTCGATGGTCATGACTGTCAACGGATATGCGGGTCACCTAAGAGTAAAGTGTATCAAAGAATGGGTGACGTCGGAGCGATCCCAATGCTGAAAAATCGATCTCTCCCTAGTCTCATAATCTATAGTCACCTTAGCTAAGGCTAAGAACGGCTTCTCGAGAATAATCGAAGACTGGGTGAACTCTCCTTGGTGCTCAATGTCAATGACTGTGAAGTCTACCTGCAGTAGAGCACCTTGGAAAGTAACGATGACTAAAATATTTCCTCTAGATCATTTGATAGATCGATCAACCAGCTGAACGATCTCTCTCGACTTTCTGATTGGCATGATTTTGAGCTTGTCAAACACAGAGGTCGGGAGGATATTTATCGGAGAGTCATCATCGATTCTTGCATGGGTAAAGATAGTGACTTTGATTTCACATTCCACCCTAGGCAACCACTTAACTCTGCGGCTCTTGGTCTTTCTCCCCATCACCAAGGAGGTGGCCATAGACACTATGTGTCTCTCAGTCCTTGTTCTCTTAGTACCCAACCTCTTGAACATCAATTTACTCTTTACAAATCTCTTGAGGTCGTGGAAGTGATCTATGGCCTTTATTAAGGGAAACTTGAAAATCAATTCCTCATCAAGTGCTTCCCTTAGGGTAGGATCCGATTTTTCTAAGTCTTTTTCATTTTTAATTTTTATGTGTTTTTCTAATTTTTCAAATTTTTTGGTATTTTTGGTGGATGAATGATCATACTTTGGATTGGAGGGTAAGTGGTTAGTAGAAGAGGGAGGTAGATTGGACTCCAGCTGTACAAAATCTGTGGGCTCCCTGATGCTCGCTCGGTTTTCAACATCCAATCTGCTTACTTACTTTTCCACTTTCATACCCAGGCTGGAAGAAATTGAGTACAATATTTCCATGACATCTCTCAACTCGTTACCAAATGATTCATTTTTCTTAATAAGTCTAGAGATGTCATCCTCCACAAAATTCTCATGATAAATCAAGGGAGAGTTCTTCTCAATTGGAGGATACTGCTGAGATATTGGAGTCTCATACTCAACATACCTAGACTCTGGCATGTAATGCTGGGTGGAGTATGGACCATCTGAATGGCAGACACTAGTCGGAGCCTCATATGATGGAGTCAATAAAGAGGAGGTTCGTAGATTGAATCCATGAGTCCAATCCTATGAATGCATAGACTCTCTAAATGGCTGGAAAGAGGGTTGGTCAATGTAAGCTTGATCACTAAAGTCAATCAAGTCAGGAAGATCATTAGGTGCATGTCTATCCATTCGGTATGTTCGATCAACCAAGTAATTCTGCCAGTTGTCTGTCTCAGCAGTGGCTTGCTCTTCGTATAGTTCATTGATTCCAGCAAGATCTTGAAAATAAGGACAATCAACCCAAGATGGAAGTGGGTGTGAGTGTTAAAATATGGAGTAGGTGAGAAATGTGAAGAATTGGAGGAGCCAGTCGAAGTTTTGACTTCATAATCGGGTCGAAGTGGAACCGACCATCGATAAGGGTCTCTTGTGGATGGTGGAGGATACATGGAAGAAGGAGAAGGCGAAGATGAACGGTATATGGTCGAGGAGGAATGACAAGAGGTTTCAGGGTATAGGGACCAATATCCCGACATCTTGAAGTAGAAAAGGATGAATGTAAGCAGAATGAGGTAGAAAACGTTCAATTACATAGTATAACACACACTGACAAACACAAAGACAAACATAAGAGCAAACCCTGAGTCCACACTCAACACGATGAAGGACCCGAAACCGAGTCCGATTAGTCTGATTGATCTTAAGTATGAATTTTTAAGCAAGTAGCAAAGGTTACGTGCCCTATAGGGAAGTCGGCTCAAAGCTGAATACGTCTTCCCTGTTTAACCTGTCACCTAAGATACCGACACCCTTCCTTTCTTCGCTCCTATCCCAAGTTGATGAGTTCAAAGACCTGCCCCTATCTACCTGCAAGCAGGTGGAGGCTGACAAGGCTGGAACTTCACCCCGAGGGGTTACTAGCAACTTGTCACGAAGCACCGCTGATTCACCCCTATCTACCTGCCAACAGGAGAAGGTTACTTGGTGCTAGTCAGTGAACCTGAGAAAATTCAACTCGTGATATTTTCTAGGAATGGTTGGTACGTGACATGGAAGGCGAGGATTTGGGCTCTGCCTTAGGGTGTGCACATACACTCAAGTACCCTCACTCAACCTGAAAACAAGGTCAGGGTTACTCTCCCGCAGATAAAATTAATTTTAGTCAATTTTTTTCTGATTCAATTAGCAGTCCTGATTTTAGAGATTAGTTGTCACTGTAATTAATCCACACAAACAATCACGTCTACCATCCAGGCCCAATTCCTTTATCCTAGGTTAGAAAAATTGAGAGAGAGAGAGAATCAGAAAAAGCCGATGCGATCGAGAAAACGATGATGAATGCATGAGTAAGAAGACTTACAGTGCCTCCAGCTATCTACAATGTAGGATGCAATACTGAATTGAAATTTTTATACTAAATGAATGCAATCGATGAAAAGCCGCTCCTAGACAGGCAGTTCTATTAGCGAGTGAAGAATAGATTATATTTGGCTAAGTCCTGCATTCCAAGTGCGTCTTTTATGTGTGAAGTGTGGTCTTAAAATTTTACGAGCACAAACAAGTCCTAAAATAGCTCTAACAGCCGTAAGTGCAGGTCTTATTCTACGCAAAGCAATCCACACAGCACACGGGGATACGTTTTTATTATTCACTTACACACTCAAGAACCCAAACTCGAACCACTGGAAATGCAAACTTTTTTTAAAAATTAATGGAAATAAAAATCTTTTTGGCGTCTCAACAACCGACTCGATCCACGAATCGTCGGCCTCCGATGCACTTTGACATGCGTCGACTTCAAGAAAGCTGCTCCAAGTCCACTGGGCCCACGCACAAAAAGAAAAAAATTTATATCAGAGAGAGAGAGAGAGAAATCAAAATATATACAAAAATGATCAGAAAAAATAATTAGGGAAAAATAGATAATTACAAGGTGGCTCGAGGGTCAGACTACCCTTGTGAATGGAAAACGTAAATCTAATCTTCCAAAGTGATCCTAAGTCGTTTGCCTCCTGGCAACGACATCATTTGATTGTGGCCCGATCTACCCTTTTAATAATGTCAAATTAATGATTTTGTTACAATTAGATAAATCTATATCGATAAAAAATTAACCACACGGATCGATGAATCGTCGAATGAAATTAAATGCGGTTTTATGTTTGTTTAAGCAAAGGAACAACTTAGGATTAGATTACATGAATTAGATCACGGTTTTCCAAGTGGATTTTTTTTAATTTTTTTATGCAATAAAAAATGCAGACGCACCGATGCGGATGAACTAGGTCATTAAAAAAATCAACAACTTAGCAAAAAGTAATGTTAATCTGAAATTAATCCAAATTTGCCAAATTATGTTTTTCCTGTAAACCTAATCCAATGATTAATGCAAAATGGATTTTTTTTGTAATTTTTGGATTTAAAATGCAACGATGAAAAATACAAACTTTTTTTGGGTTTTTATGCAATTTTTCATGCAAATGAAATGCCAAAATTATGAAAATTTTACTAGAATTTTCTGACACTTTATGATTATTCTATGAATTTTTTCCTGAAAACAGAGTTACTATGAGTATTTAATTCTTAATTAATCCACAAAATCAAATTATCCAGAGAGCTATTTATCTCAAATAGATATTTTAATAAGGAATCCAGGAGAGTTGAAATTTTTCAAAAATAATCTTCGTGGTTTTAACTAAAAATCAATTACAGAATTCACTCTATAATTTATTTTATGCACAAGACAACTCCAAGTTGGACGAAATTTGGATTGTAATTAAAGCACACATAAAGACATCATTCACAATTTTTTACATTTTTTAGAGCGATAAATGAATATGTGGAAATTTCAGAGCTTAAAGGGGTAAAATATCACTGATTTTATATATCTGATTTTTAATAAATAATATGATGCTTACAAAAATGTAAATAAATAGCCACGAGATAAAGAATTAGTTGCTCATCAAAATGTTATTTTTGATTGAATAAAATGATGCTATTTACATCCAAATTATCACTGAAAGCCAGGGTCTCTTTGCAATTACAGAATCAAAATGAAATGAACTGAAATATGCTCAGGATGTTTTTGCAAATAACAAAACATAGCAGACTGAATATGCAATTTTCATAAAACATAAAAAAATGACCTTTGGTGAACTTCTCCTACAAGGTATGGCACGGGGAGGCTAGGGCTCGCGAGGCGCTACCCTCTCACGTGGCGGAGGAAGAGGTGGTGCATGGTGAGCAGCGACCGCGTACGCACGCGATGGGGAGGGCGCGATGCGGCGGAGAGCTATGCTGGAGCGGGAGGCAGAGTCACGGTGGAGGCGGCGTGCGGTACTGCGGCCACTGGCGATTGGCAGGCAGTGCTCCGCACGCGAGGATGGCGCTGGAGGAACAACTATGACGGGGCAGCGCAGGCTGGAGGGCGGCCTCGCTTGGAGGCGTGGGGGCGAGGCACCGGTGGGCGGTTGGAGGCGTGTTGCGGCTACGAGGAGCGCTGGCGGCTCTGGGCTGGTCACCGATGCAGGGAGGAGGCGCTGGCGACACGGGGGCTTGCAGTGAAGGGCACAACCGCGGTCGGCGGAGCACTGACAGAGGTGTCGACCCGCGGGGCTGGCCTACTGGACGAGGGGCTACTGGGGTACCGTAGCGGTAGCGCACCACGGTTATGGATGGCGACCGAGAGGGAGCACGACGTGGAGACAGGGCACGCCCAAGGTGGGGGGCGGAGCTGCTTCCCTGTTTTCCTTTTTTTGATTTTTTTGATGTAATATTTTTTTGATTTTTTTTGTAAACAACAAATGAAATGCAACGGAAAAAAGCGATGTGTGTTGATTGTAATGATGTTTTGAATGATGAACAATAAGGAAGAAAATATGTTAGATAAAAAATGAAATGAAAAGATATGATAGAAAATACTTACCTATGAGAATCGCCGAATTTGAAGGAGCAATGTTGCACTCCGATCGTTGTCGCCTCGATTCGATTCGGTGAGAAATCAAAGAAGCACGGTTGTGACCCGAAGAGATGCACTACGACACGAGGAGGAGTCCTCGTGGATATCGCCTTTGAAACCATCGTTGTTCGACCGAAAAATATTGACGCTGTCACCGACAACACTAGGGGCTGGTGGTCTCTCCTTCTCAATTGAAGAGATGGCAGATGATGAAAAATGGAGGATGAGATGTGAGTATAAAGAGGAAAAGGTGTTAGAAAAGAGGTGGAGAAGATGGAGGGATGGTGGAGGAAGTCGTGAGTTGATGGCTAGTGTGGAAGACAAGGGGAGAAGAAGTAAAAGGGGAATAAAATAAATAATTAATAAGTAATATAGCAGGCTACTAAAAATAATTTAAATAGTAATAATAAAATAATAATAATAAATTTGAAAATAATAAAATAAATCCGAAAATCATAAAAAAATGGGGTGACATTTGGCGGCTCCGGGAGCGGCCACATGTCGCTCCTAGAAAATTCAAAAATCAAATGTAAATAAAAATAACAAAGAAATAACAAAAGAGATTAAATCAAAAGGTGGTCAATACGAAAGTTGCTCGTCTCGACAATCTACAACTTTTGTGAAGGGTTGAAAATAAAATGAAGCCATCGGTACAAAATATATTTTGGGTGGTACTTTATAGGTATAAAATACCACAATTTTGTCTTTTGAATTTTTTGTCATTTTTAAATAAGAGAAAAAATAAAAGAAAGTTAGAAAAATATGAAATAAATATTTATAACTTAGTCTATTTTTTGGTTTTTTAGTAATTAAGAAAAGAAGAAAAATAAAATGATAAAATACATGGGCAAAAAGGTCAATATGTACAATATACAATAGGGGCCCAAAATCCAAGTTTTGCGTACGAGCTCTGAATTTAATGAAATTGGTCTTGCTTGGAAGGTCTCTGAATGTATATTACTTTAAAAGTAAGTAGACCTAAATCAGACACTGTATGAGAGAGATATGTACATTTTAAGGCTCTTAGTTTCTTAGATTGGGGTCTTAATGGTCAATTTTACAAGTTAGTATTTTTTTTATATTTTTCTTTAATTAGTGTTAGTAATATATACACTATGGAATCGATTTTATTGGATTTGGAATGAGTATAAAATATATAAATAGGTGAAATATGGTGAATATACATGTGAGTATTTACAAGTGAATTAGGCTTCTTATTTAATACAAATATGAATGCTAAAATGCGGATATTACTTATGCATGCATGAATGCTAATTATGCAATATAAGTAGAAATATGCATCTAATTACTCGGGAACAAATCTCTATTTTCAACTTTTAGAGTGATGAATCACAGATTCATAAGGGATGTACCACTCCTTTATGCTGAAAGCAGGTGGGTGAAAACATCATGTTCACCCCGCAGATCACAGAGGAGACCTCTAGAGCCGTTGGGACTACTGGGAAGAAATTGTTAACCATGCAGAGCCGTCAGAAGAGTTACGCCGACCAACAACATTGGGACCTCAAGTTTCAGGTATAATATCATACATTCATGCTTACATGATATAAGTCATAACCAATCATGTGTGACTAAAGTGTTCCTCCTAACTATATGTGAGGAATTTTGTATTCTTATGAGTATCTTCAATGAGAGGCGTACAACGTTTTGGTGCCAAGGGCAAGCTAGCACCGCATTTTATGGGTCCATTCGAGATTTAAGCCATGTTGGAAAGATGGCGTACAGTATGGCCCTTCCCCCATAACTTGAGAGCATTCACGATGTATTTAATGTGTCAAATATTTAGAAATATATCTGAGGTCCCTGACATGTTATCAGCTATGAAGGCTTGGTGGTGGAGCCAAACCTCTCCTTTGCTAAGGAGCCGGTTCAGATACTGGATCATGCGGTCAAGAGGTTGAGGGGGAAGGAGATACCTTTAGTCAAAGTTCTATGGCGAAGTCAAGACATCGAGAAGGAGAAATGGAACCTGAGGCGGACATGAAGGAAAAATACCCTCAATTGTTCACAGGTATGGAGCCGAGATCGTAGTCAAATTCTATTTGAGATTTTTATGGATTTTGTTCTCATTGAGATTTTTATGGGGTTTCGCTCTGTTTGAGATTTTTATGGGCTTATTCCTCTGTGAGACATGGACACAGTGAGTTGGGTGTTGAAATCGACCAGAGTCGTCTTAAACCTCAGGGATAATACTTCCTTTGAGATTTTTATGATGTAAAAATATTGAAATACGAACGTGGATTAAATTGCAAAAATTTGACTAAATCTAGGCTAGATTAAAAATTTGCTTTTGTTAAATTCCAATAAATTCATTTGAGTATTCTATTAAGTAGTGTTTGTAGATAGCTTTCCAATAAGTCCAAGAACGTAATAATCTGACTTCAGAAGCTCAAGTATGGCCGTTTTAGCGAAGAGGGGTCCATGTCATAGGATTCGAGCAAATTTCCTCTGGATCTGGGCTAATTTGCAAAACTGCTTTTATTCGAGTACCCAAAAATTTCATTTGAGTAGTCTATTGCGTTGTGCTTGTAGATAGCTTTGCAACGAGTCCAAGAATACAAAAATCCGACTTCGAGAGCTGAGTTACGGCTATTTTAGCAAAAAGGGGTTCCAATCGTATTCGGATTCGAACCCCGATTCAAACCCGGGTTTCGACCCGATAAAACCAATCCCTCTTGCCCAAAATGCCCTCAAATCTCTTCCCTTCGACCAGCAGCCCTTTCTCCTCCCTTTTCTCTTGTTGGAGCACCGTCGGAGCTCGCCGGAGCGCATAGAATCGGCGATAGAAAGCCGAAATCGCGTAGAGAAGGTCTAGGTCAACCCCATGTGCGATTCTCATCATGAACGGAGGGTTGATCACGTTGTTCTTCACTTACGGAATAATCGAGGTGACGGAAAACTTGAGGTACGATGTTTCCCGCTCTCTTGCTGTTGGATTCCATGCATTTTCTTGAACCTACATACTTGAGCATTTTTAGAACATTCGAGATTTGTGTGGATAGTTGGAAGATGCATGATCGTTTGACAAATTGGAGTCTAGTTGCTTGCGGTTCACCATTATATTCTACCCTATGTATTTGGGGGTTGAGATATCTTTGATTTCCTGGATCGTGACTTAGGTTGTCCCAGTAGCTAACACCTTGATTTTTGTACTCTTGCCAAGGTGGCATAGAGCTCATCTTGTAAATGTTCTTTTGGTTCACTCAATACTGGGGATATCATTTACTCCTATAAACTATCTTTTAAGAATCAAACTCCTATTTCATCCCAATATTTAACCATGTTATTATCTACTATGATTATTGTAGTGACCGATTTATGGTGCACTGCATCATATAGCTTTTGCCTATGTTGTTCTGCTTGTCCAAAAGACTAATTTTGGCTGATTCTTAAAAAAAAAATGCAAATCGGGGTGCATTCTTGCCGTGCATATTTGGTATTCTCGCTGATAGAGCAATACCTAAGTTGTAGATCATAACCGACTATAATAGTTGCTGCCTTCAAGTCATTCCATATTGCTATAACTACAAATATGGATAAACAACTCTAGTACATAGAAATCACTAGTTTAGGTTGGCAACTCTTTTTGCATTCTTTTTTATTTTCCCTTTATCTTCCTGTAGCATAGTATTTATTCTTGAGACTTTCTTTTGGAAGACTACATAACCAGATCCTTACACATGTTAGAATTTATATTCCTGATGGTTTCCTCATCGGGCTTTCATGGAAGAAGCATTTTGAATCTGTGTTATGCTCTAGACCCACTTCATAATTACTAACATTTGCCGGAACAATTACCATATATCAGAGAGATAGAGGGTGCTTTACATGTTTTAATCAGTAAATTCGGGAAATCACAGAAACAATGACAAAATTAGACGACAAAGATTGAGTTGCAGAGTGGACTTAGTGCGTGGCAGGAATCTCCTCCAACTAATTGGTCCACCAATTTGCCGTGTTTTCTCCACACTGGATTTCTCCTATTTTTGGATATATCACAAAAAAATCATGTGTGTAAAAGTGATTGATTTCAGTCATTTGTGGAAATGCAATTATGATCTAGTGAGAATTGGATGGAGCTTTCATTATACGTATACTAAATCCTTCCATTTAAAATTCCTATTATCGGATCCGTTCAAGGTCAACATCCAATCACAATCACACATATGTTGCTATTCTTGAATTTCCTCAAATCACAGGAGATGTCTTGCCTTGATAATGATTCTTTCTGGGATGTCAAAAGAGTTGTCCATATAGTTTATATTAAATGGGGTTGATCATGTACACTCTACCAAGGTTGACAGCTGAAACTCTCAAGAGGATGCGGACTTAATATATGGTAGAATAAGTACGTGCAAAGGTTATTTTACTCACTATGACGGTTGCTATTTGTGGTGATTATCATTCTAGTGAAAGGATATTTCACGGAGTTTGGGTAGATGGAGTAGGCGCTTCAAGGGATGAGATATGCGTCCTTGGGACCTTCAGGAGAAGCCTAGATGACCGCGATCCCAACCGTTATTGTAGCTGCGATGGTTGGGGGACATTTTGCTTGGCATACCGAGGTGCTAATCTGACGGTGTTGGCCTCTCGACACTTGAGTGCTTTAGCCCAGTGCTCGAGTGCGGGTCAAGTATTCATGGTTGGTGGTGTAGTATTTTGCTGTCCTCTTAGAGTTAACACTCGTGTACTAGCTAGTGTAGACCACATTGGTTAGTATTCCAAGTGGGAGCCTTAAGAGGGGAGTTCTAGAAAATATGGTTAATGAAGTTGGAAATGGGATATAATTCTTCTGAGTATAAGGAGGATTGGGTTGTCACGATGATACATGGGCTGGAATCTAAATTGTGAATCAGAAGTATCATTGGGAAGTGGGGCTAAGTGGACGTGTTGGAAACTTAGTTAGGATGTATTATACCCTATCATATGCTTACGGAGGCACCCCAACCCTACGGCATTCATTTTACCTTAGAGTTATAGTGTGAGATCGTATCCAGATCAAGACCACGGACTATCCACAAAGCTTAGTTACTCATATTCATATCTAGACCAAACAATAATAATTAAAATGTAATTCTTTGTGAGATCAATTACTCAGTTGTTTCTTTTGCACACATTTAATTATATCTTGCATGTTGTATTGTTTTTGTCGTATTGAGCAACTTTGCTCATAACGTACCTATGTATGAACCCCTAGGTTCGCAGTAGTGACTAGTTGGATCCATCATTTTTTGTTCAGTTTCACCCTTTTTGTAGTATGATGACCGAAAAATCACACAAAATCCGGGTAAAGGTAAAAACAAAGGTCGTTGCGACCCGAATCTCGTAGATCGGTCAACAAGAAAATTAGACCACCAAATAAAAGTAATCAGACAATAATTCGAATAAGGGTCTCGCTATTTATTTAACCTGGTATAGCGATCAGGGTCGAATACAAGGAGTACAGATTGGCTCAGAGAGCCTACAAAGTAGTATAAAAATAAATAAAAGAATAAAATATTTTTGGTGGTTTTTATGTATTTTTAAATTTTTTTGTGTTTTTAATTATGAAGAAAATAACAGAAAAAGCTAGAAAAAGGCACAAACAATTATTTATTCAACCACACAAATCAAATCAGAAAAATGTAATAAAAATGTTTTTGAGTTTTACAAATATGTAAGTGTTTTTGGTAATTTTCTCAGATTTTTATATTTTTTTGTTGATTTTATAAAAATAGAAAAAGGTACAAACATGAACTAATGTGCAGTCTGATTTGAAAGGTTATTTAAAAATAGATAAATAACCTCTAAAAATGTGGAGACAATTTTATATCAAACTACAAATAAAACTAAGCTACATGAGAAGAAATTGCAATTTCTTGATATTGTTAGAATTTTTACTGATTTTTATAAGATTTTTAGGGTTTTGCAATTTTTAGGGGTTTATGTATTCAAATGCAGCAAAAATCGGACTGAAGCAAATAATCAATAAAAGAAATACCTAATTTTTTAGAATTTTTGGGGGATTTTTAATATTTTTAGTTGATTTTCCAATTCAAACATTAACAAAAATAGATGTTTTTGAATTTTTAAAAATAGAAAACAACAACAAAAATGTCCCAAAAAATTAGTAAAATTTTTACACAGTGGCAGGAGCCATGTGTCCAACTTTCACAATTTTTGGAGTTGATTGATATTTTATTCAACAAATAAACAAGACACAACACACATGGACCTAATCATAAAAAAATAAATTCTAAGGGCTAAAATGGAACACGTGCAGAAAGTATAGGGGGCTTAATGTAAAAAGCACATCAAATTTGGCACATGCTCTAATCAACCATGCACATGGGCATAAATGCAAATAGTCAAAGTAAAACTTCAAACCATAACATTAATAAACCCTACCCAATACATGCAATTTTTCCAAAATATCACGTGTCGAAGCACGTGCACTACAACTGAGGGGACTAAAATGTAAATACAAAAAAGTATAAGGTCCACAATGCAATTTTTCCAAAATAAAAACAACTACACTTAAAAATTACAGGACTAAACTCTAAATGCTAAAGAAGGAGGGGCCTAAGTGATATTTACCCTTTTATTATGATCCGACGGTTGATGGGCGTCCTCTCCAGATCTAACGGTCGAGACTCGTGGATGCCCCTTCGTTGATCCGCGACTCCGATCTGATCCTCTGATGGATCGACGGTCGAGAACCTCCTTCAGATGGAGGGACAACATCTAATCTGGCACGAGGGGGGCTCGATCGATGGTGATGGAGGCTCCTGGATGAACAACTCCCTGGAGAGGTTCGTCGGGCCAATATACGCGATGGAGACCTCCTCCTGTGCTGCTAAGATGGGGGAATTGATGCTGGTGATGATCCGCAGCGAGTGGTATGCTAAGATTGGGCTGGGAGGACATGGAGGGTCCCCGGCAACGTCGAGTACCTGTAGCACCTGTGCCTGAGCAGTTCAGCCTCCAGATGAGGATCTTAAGCCTCGATACCTACACAGGAAACAAGAGGGGTCGAGGGCAAACTGCTTCGACCCATTAGCGGGAAAAATGGGCGATCGGGGGAGTCGAGGCGTGGTCCTCCGGTGAGCGGCGGCGGAGGAGGACCTAAGTCCTGGTTCCGGGGTGAACCAGGATGATCGGATGGGCGTAGAAGGTGTGGAGGAGTCTTGTGGAGGTGATAGGATGGTCGGATAGGAGAATGAGCGGTCGGGTGATCGGGAATCGGCCGCCGAAGGCTGGCGGCGCTAAACCTAAAGATCGGAATTGAAGCTAAGCTACGGGCTAAAGAAGGTACCTGATGGTCGGATTCATCTTTGGGGGAGGTCAGATACCTCCTGGGATCCTCGCCTCAATGGAGTGACGCCACCAGAGGCTCGAGCTCGCCGGTGACGGAGCGTGACGACGTGGGTCACCGGACCTAGGGCAAACACGTCTCCTCCCTCGCTGCAACACCCCCTCGGGCTTACTGTCACTCAAGGCAAGAGAGTGTAGGTACTAGAAGTCGAAGACGGAGGCCGAAGGTGCGGAGGAAGGCAGTTGGATCTTAACCTATATACTGCTAGGGGTCCGGGAAGATTGGAGTTGGGCGCGCACATCAATGCACGGACCCTTAAGGAACTGATCGGGCGAGGATCGCGGATGTGCCTGCTGCAATCGGAGCTCAGGGTTTGGGCAAATGGGAGGCGGATCGAATTGTCAAAATGTCGAGAAATCGGGTCGACGAAGCGGATTCGCGGAGATGTAGTCCTGGGGTTGGGGAGTTGACCGGGGGTCAACATCCCCCGTGGACCAATGAGAAAAATACGAGCCCCGAATTATTTGGAAATTAATTTTAAAATAGTAAATGATTTTATTTAAAAATATTTACATCATGAAAAACATTTCTTATTTTTCAAAGTATTTTTTGGTGATTTTTTATTTATTTTGGAAAAATAAATTAATGTATATACATAATATATTATTATATATAGGTATAAATACCTGGGTATTTTTATTTTTATTAGTTTATTTTTGTATAATTATCCCTATTTTATATTTTATTTATTTAGAAAATAAAATGCGGGATATAAAATTATTTTTAATTTATTTTTATTGTTTATTTACAAGGATAAAATAAATAGGTGAATGTACATATATACATGGTATATGCAAGGGTGAGAGAGAGAGAGAATTTTTTTTCTTTTTATTTTATTCTTCTCATTTTTATTTTTATTTTAGAAATATATACAAGTTATGAGGAACACATAAATATTTTTATTTTATGAAAATAATATATATAATGGAGGGAAAAATATGTACAATGGTGAATGGCCCTATCTCTCTCTACTTGTTTTATTTTGCGGTCAGGCCAATGATTGGCCCTCCCTTGGGTTTGGGTCACTCAATATTTATTCTAAATATTTCCTTCTTTTTCTTTATTTCTTTATTCTTTTATTATTACACAAAGACATGCTAATTATGGTTATTTACATGAAGCATGCAATTTGACAATTTATTACATTTACAAATATTTACATGGTGTTTTGCAATGATTTCTAGCTAAAATAAAGTAATAAAGAGTGATGAATGGGGATTCATAACCCCCTATACTTTACTTTTGTCAGTCCCTTAGCAAACACTTATTTGAAAAAGAAGTGCAAAAAGAGAAAGAAAAAGAAAAAGATGGGAAATCAAGGTTGATTATTAAACTTTCCTTCGTTAAATTGAAGTATGGAGCTCAGTCAGACCTTTGGATTATTAATTTGTCAGAACCTTATTTAGACTTAAGCTTAAAACTTAACAGCCTCTAAGTTCCACCGATCCATGGTCAGGAGTCTTTAATAAACAAGATCAGAACAAGTCAACATACACAAACTCTAATGACTATGAATCTTTCCTTGTACTGTGTAAGTGAAATGTAGCTCCCCACTTCAAAAATGACAAAGAAACAACCTCCCTCAAGGAGGTAACTCTGATGCCTCAGTCTAGCAACTCTTTCCTCGAGGAGCGGGGTATTCCCTTCTAAGTTCAAGTACAACCGGCTCAAGAAGAGGGGGAAGAAGAGAATGGACCATGACTAGTGTAGCCATGTATCCCTAGGAGCTCTAATCAGTGTAGCTGAGTCTCCCGCTGCAAGCTTCATGAGATGGTCATGTGTAACATAAGCTTCGCTTTATTTGACTATATACACTCCGGTGGGTATTTTATTTTCAATCAGACCCACCACTTTTTTGGAGTTTTTCTTTCTTTGCATTTTTTTATGTGCATGTGTACAACATATCTACATGGTGCAGCATATATACATAAGGAATTTTTCCTCTTGAGCCAGTAGATTATCCCTCTTTTGAAGCTTTATTGCAACACACAACTCCTGCCTTTAGACTTCATCACCACCAGACCAAGTTGAGACGCACTTCCTTCACTATAAGAAGAAGAGAGGTTCCGCCTAGAAGTACTACCCTCGTATGCTACCCCAAGCCAATGGAAATTGCCTCCTCCCCACCTCATCCGTGGAGAGCATGTGTAAAGTGTAAAGACATTGTCTCTGAGAGTCATATGTGCGTTGTTAAGTGCTCTACTTAGCCTCATCAAGATGACATATGCTCATAGCCTAGTGGACTCAAAGAATTATGTCCCCATGGACATGAAAAGTCTTAATCCTAAGCCCTATAAGGTTCCTCTTAGAATTAGGTGGATTAAGGTCTTAACCAAGCTCCATTTTCCAATTTAATTCCAGGCCAGTTTAAATGTCAACCATGATTTGAAAAAACTTTACAAATATTTATAAATATGCAAATTTTTACAAACTTTTACAAATGTGCAAAATTTTTGAAAAATGTTTGAAAACATGGATGTATGCATGAATGCGAAGTTTTACAAAATATTTACAAACATTTACACAAGGTTTTTGCAAACTTTTTGTTTTTCAAACATTTTACAAAAAATTTGTACTATATACATAATATTGATATCAAAATATTTACAAACTATTTACACAAATCATTACAATCATTTGTACAAAAATAATTTTTTTAAATAGATAGGTATGTGCAAGAAGAATTTTATGTACAAGGGGAAATTTTTTAAACTTTTATGGATTTTTAGCCATTTTATTTATTTACACACTCACACAAAGTACGAGTTATGGCTAAAGTATATATGAAATATATACGACACCCCCTATACTTAGCTCGAACTATGTCCTCAGAGTGATCAAGAGCGATGAAGTAGACATAACTCGTGCTTAGTATAGGGAAGTGAAAATGAATGGTATATACAAATAGGAATCCAAGAATATAATGAAGAGGACTCGATGTTTCCCCTTATACTTAGGATCAAGTAATCCTAAGTATAGCAAGCTGTACATGAAGGGAAATCCAAGTGGAAGGATGTACAGGGTCTACCCTCCTATACTTAGGGTAAAATATCCCTAAGTATAGGCAGCAAAACAGAGGTAGAAAGAATCAATAGAATACCGAGAGTCTTACACCCCTTATACTTAGGGTAAAGTACACCCTAAGTATAGCATAATCATAAGATAAGGATGGGGTGTGGGACTAAAGAATGGAGTGATATAGACAACTGGATCTATACAAGTCGGAAGAACATTGATAATCATGCGTATCTCACGCAAAGTGAATAGGGGCAACGTCAATGACCCGGGGATCATGATCTAGATATGGCTTGAGCCGCTAACCATTAACACGAAAGGTAGCATTAGAAGACAACTCAGATATATGAATACTCCAATTGTCATGTACCTTTCGGACCAGATAGGGTCCCTACCATTTGCTTTGTAGCTTCCCTGGAAATAAACGAAGCCTAGCATCAAACAACCATACTCTTTGTCCTGTCTCAAACTGTTTGTGGCTGATATGGGAATCATGCCACTCCTTCACTCTCTCCTTATACTGTAGGCTGCTCGAAAAGGTTGTATCACGAAGCTCCTCCAGGGATGCTAACTCTACCCTCCTATGATCTCCTACACTCACTGGATCCAAAAGTATATCAGTAACAACCCAAAGTGACCTACGTCTCAGCTCAACAGGTAAATGGCAGGGCTTGCCATAAACGAGGCGAAAGGGAAATGTAACCAAAGGAGTCTTGAAGGATGTCCTATATGCCCACAAGACCGAGTCCAAAAGCTGTGACCAATCCTTTCGGTCAGGGCGGACGACCTTCTACAATATAGTCTTGATCTCCCTGTTCGACACTTTAGCAAGACCATTCGTTTGAGGGTGGTATGGAGTGGTTACTCGATGGTCTATGCTGAACTCGCTAGCAAGGGCCTTTACCTTGTTGTTGACGAAATGAGACCCCCCATCAGATATCAACACTCGAGGTACCCCGAACCATGAAATGATATTCTTCCTCAAAAATCTGCAAATAGTCCTAGCATCTGCGGTTTGTGTTGGGATGGCCTCAACCCAACGACTCACATAATCCACGGCCAACAGAATATACTCAAATCCCTGACTCTTAGGGAATGGACCCATGAAATCGATGCCCCATGCGTCAAAAACCTCACAGAAGTGAATGGGCTGCATCGGCATCATATCACATTGTCCACAAGTGCCCATCCTCTGACAGTAAACCTCTTCACAAACTCATCAGAGTCCTTGAAGAGAGTAGGCCACCATAGGCTAGATTGGAGTACTTTCTGTGTCGTTCTCCTCCCAGAGTGATGTCCTCCTGCCTCAAGCTTGTGGCAGTAGTTGAGGACGCTATGGTCCTGAGGAATGCACCGACGCCAGATGCTATCCTTCCTTCATGATAAAGGATGGGATCCTCCCAATGGTAAAACTTGGCCTTCACGAGGAAGGTCTCAAGTTTCTGCTGCGCCAATCTTGTGGAACTTTCTTGACGACAAGATAGTTCACAATATCGGCATACAATGGGAGAGAGGCGATAGCAAGGATCACCTCATCTGGGAAGGTCTCACATATAGGCTCAATCTGCTAAGAATCCTCAAGATACTCCAGTCGGGAGAGATGATCCGCCACCACATTCTTGACTCCAGGCTTATCCTTAATCTCTATATCAAACTCCTGGAGTAGAAGGATCCATCTGGTCAATCTGGCTTTGGCATCCTTCTTTGCCATGAGGTACCTGATGGTGGTATGATCAGTATAGATGGTCACTCTAGATCCAATGATGTAACATCTGAACTTTTCTAGGGCGAAAACTACGACTAGCATCTCCTTCTCAGTGACGGTGTAGTTTCGTTGAGCGGCATCCAAAGTACAGCTAGCATAGTGAATAGCAAAGGGGACTCCATCCCTCCTCTATCCTATCACGGCCCCCACGGAAAAACGGAGGCATCCATCATGATCTTGAATGTGAGAGATTAATCAGACGGCTGGAGAACACGAGCTTCTACAACACGACTCTTGAGAGTCTTAAATGATGCAAGACACTTATCATCAACAAGGAACTCGGTGTCTTTCATTAGCAGATCAGTTAACGGTCGGGCAATCCTACTGAAATCATGTATGAAGCACCGGTAGAAAATGACATGCCCCAGAAAAGACTGTAACTGCCGTAAGTTGGACGGTGGATCGAGTTTTCTAATGACATCCACCTTGGCTGGATCGACCTCCTTTCCCCTGTTGGAGATGATATGGCCAAGCACCGTCCCTTGAGTCACCATGAAGTGACTCTTCTCCTAAGACAACACAAGGTGAACCTCTATGCATCGCTGAAGGACGCGGTCTAGGTATTCAAGACAAGAGTCGAATCCGTCACCGTAGACCTAGAAATCATCCATGAAGACCTCCAAGCACTCCCCCACCATGTTCGAAAAGATGGACAACATGCATCTCTGTAATGTCACCGGGGCGTTGCACAATCCAAATGGCATGCGTCTGAAAGCATATCTCCCGAAGGGACAGGTGAAGGTGGTCTTGTCTTGGTCCTCGGGCGCAATGGCCACCTAATTGTATCCGGAGTACCCGTCCAAGAAACAGTAATGGCTCTTCCCTGCCAGCCTCTCTATAATCTGATCAATAAAGGGCAGGGGGAAATGGTCTTTCTTGGTGGCATGTTTCATCTGTAGTTTACACAGACCCATCAAGAAGTGGGTACCCGGGTAGCGATCTCCTCTCCAGACTCACTAACAACTGTGGTGATGCCCATCTTCTTGGGCACCACATGTAATGGACTGACCCATTTGGAGTCGGAGATGGGGTTGATAAAATCGGTGCTCCACCATTTCAAGATCTCCTTCATGACAACATCTCGAAGGTTCGGGTTCAACCGCCGCTGGAACTAACGCGACGGCTTCGTGTCCTCCTCGAGATAGATATGGTGGGAGCACATGGTCAGACTTATCCCCTGGAGATCGGCTACACTCCATCCTATCGCCTTGCAGTTCTTTTCAAGAACCCCCATAAGACGGGATTCCTGCTCTCTAGTCAAATTGGCGGAGATAATGACTGGGTACATCTCATGCTCACCCACAAGGAACCTATACTTCAACGATGACGATAGCGGCTTCGGCTCTGGACAATATGGTGCTGGTGGATCTGGCCTTTGAAAAGTCTGTGTGAATGCGGCCAAATCTGCCTGGGAGAATGAGAACTCTTGCTTGTAATCTGAATCTGGCGAAGGCTGCTCTGCTGGTGTGTCTCTTCTCTATACTGGATTAGCCTCCTCCCTAGTTGTAGGTTCCGTGGAAGTCAGACAAGGTATCAAATCATCAAACTCTGCCCAATCTAAATCTGACTCCGGGGGATCTGTATCAGAATCACAAACAAAATATGCCTCACAATCGGGAACCGTCTCTGCTACCTGAGATGTATCCTGGACCAAGAATACACTCTCCAAGCTCTCCTCTGCTATCGTCTCTGCATCAGCGAACTCTGAAGGTGAGAGGATGGCATGTGCTACTGAATCTGCCTAAACTGCCTCATCATCTGTGATCACAAAATCGCAGTCCTGGTGGATGTCTCGCTCTGCCTCTATCATCTGCTCTGAATCTGAAGTCATCTCTAAGCAGGAGGAATCTCTGGCTCTAGTCTCCCCGACCATCTCTAATTGTATACTCTTGTCCTCGACGCGAAATTACACCTTCCCGCTATCATGGTCAGACACTGCCTTGGCTGTGGCCAAGAACGGGCATCCTAAAATGATGGGGGTATCGGTCACGGACTCAGGGATCTCCATGTCCAACACAACGAAGTCCACGGGGAATTTCAGGCCCTGAATCATGATGACAACGTCCATTAGCAGCCCCTTCAGCCTCTTGACAGATCGATTATCAAACTGAAGGACCGTCTTACTCTGTCGGAGAGGGCCCAACTCGAAGCGGCCGAGAAGGATTGCCGGAAGTAGGTTGATCAAAGAACAGCTGTCAAATAGAGTGCGGTCGAACCTCTGCTCATGATGTGGCATCTGACATACGGGGCTCCTGCATCTGGCCTCTTGGCTGGCAGATGGTTCTGAATCGCGAAGCATGTGGCGCGAGTGAGCACATGGATCTCTGACTGGTGATTCCGCCTCTTCCTCCTAACTGTGATCCTGTCTCTGAGTGATCTCTGGAAAAGAGGTATGTGCTCCAAGGCCTCATGTAGAGTCAATTGTATGTGAAATTTGTCCATCATCTGCTGGCTGAACTCTATCTGGTGGTTCTTTTTAGGATTTTCTTTTTCTACCCCTTTGCCAAGTGGAGTTCTCGAGGAAAGGGGACTACTGGGTCCTTCTCTGATGAAGGACTAGAAGAGGGTCTGGAATGCTCATGCACAACAGAATCCACACAAACATCATCAAGCAACACAGGTGGATCCGAAAACAACAAACCCTTTCCTTTATTTGCAGAAATGTCCTGAGATACATGCACTGAAGGAAAAACAACAGGAATAGCATAATAGTAAATGGTGGCCTCAGTACCACCCTCGGCATCTGGACACGCGGCGTCAGTACTGTGCTCGAGCTCAGCAACTGGTATGGTGGCGTCAGTACCACCTCCTCCAACTGGTGAAGCGACGGCCTCAATATCGTCGGCTGGATCAACATCCATGGTGGTGTCAGCACCACTGTCATCATCATGATCACGAGTGGCATCAGCACCGCTCTCCTCCTCGCCTGGTGCTCCTGAATTGGCATGGGATCGTCGCTCAGACGAGGCGTCGCCTGTTGGCATCCTATCGCTCCTAAGTGTAACAAAATCAGCATTAAACATGTATGTAGACATATCACCAAGTGAAGCACCAGGAGTGGTAATCTCAGTGAACTCTACCTGCTCAGACTTCCTCTTGAGGTTGTTCAGGTTCGGCTCGATCTGGGTAGGGATGGTGGCCTTCCCTCTCACTATCTCCCTCATCTCCTGACGGAACTCATCCATCTCTCGTTGAAAGGTAGCCTGCTGCTCGGACATGAGGCGGGTTAGATCATCAAGTACGGGGTTTTCATAGGTCGGCCCATGAGAACCTGACGGGTGACCTCGCTGGTAGTGAGGCTTCTGTTGCTGGTGAGGGTGAGAGGGGTACTGTTGATGATACTATTGCTGAGGATGCTCACGCCTCCAAGACTATCCCTGCCGATAGGGACGAGGACCATACTGCTAGTGGTGGGATGGTTGTTGCTGCTATACTGGGGGCTAGGGCTGCTGGTGAGTCTCTCGTTGCTGGCCGTACTGACCACCCTGAACAGGAGGCTGCTGCCGGGAACTGATGCCTCCGGCTGACCAACAGAATCCGAGATGGTCTCGTCAGATACCGGACTGGGGTCGGTCATACCAAATCCCGTTGACATCCATCAACGGCTCCTGCTCGTAGGTGGGTGGGGGAGTACTACAGGGGTTGGTCCAGCTGATACACCACCATTTGGCTATCCTGAGATGGTGGTGACTAGACGTACTGCTGCTACGGCTGGTAGGGCTCTTACTGAACGTGGTGGACATGTCGGTACGAGGCAGAGGGCTGGGTCGAACTACTGCTGCTGTTGTCTGCCCGTGACCTGAGACGGGGCTGAGAAGCCGTATGTGCCTCCTGGAGACACATGATCTGGGTCTTTAAGACACTCAGCATCTGTGCCATCTGGTCGATCTGTGTCATGCCCTAGCACTGCTTCTTCTCTATCAACTCGATCCGGTCCAGCTTCTCGCTTATGATGCCCATGTCTGTGGCTGCCACTAATGAAGTGGAAGGACCAGCATCGACCCGTGCTATCCTCTGAAACTACACGGCCTGTGGCTGGGGGCGTCCCTAAGTGTAGAGGCAGGTCTGGGACATACTATATAGTTCTCGTCCATCTCCTCATAGATGGCCCAGACCTGATCCTCATCCTTGGAGAAGTAGGAACCGCCACAAGAAGCATTCACCAAGCCCTGCAGCTCTGGTGTAAGTCCGCAAAAGAAGCTCTGAACTAGGTTCGACTTCGAGATATCATGGTGCGAGAATCTATTGGTAAGATCTCTGAACCTCTCCCATGTCTCGTGAAATTTCTCGTTGGGGAGCATGGAGAAGTTGCTGATCAAGGCCCTCGCTGCATTGGTCCACCCGAGTGGATAGTATTTGTTCAAGTACTCGATGTGGAGCTGCTCCTAGGTAGTCACAAATCTCGCCAAATGCTTCAACCATTTGACTGCACGGTCAACAAGGGAGAAAGGGAAAGTAATCATCCGAATGGTATCCTCGTCCACCTGCCGATCATGGATGGTGCTGCAGATCATCTCAAACTCCTAGAGATGAAGATGGGGCTCCTCAATCGCGAGCTCGTGGAAGCGGGGAAGAAGCTGAAGTGTCTGTGGGGGGAACTTGAAGTCCCCCACGATCGCTCGAAGAACGATCCACCTGTGTGTGACCATCGATCCGGGGTTGTGCAATTCCCGCATCGGTCTGGCTGGTGTTGGCTGGACCGTCTCCTCAGGCCGATCTGGATCTCCCGCTCCTGCAGCTCGCGGCTGATCTCGTGCTGTCCTCAACCTCTCCATCTCTCTCCTCATCTCCACCATGAAAGCTCCCTGATCCCGTATCTGGTGATGCATCGTCTCGAGGGAAGCTAACATGGTGTTATTAATCATACCATGGTCCAACACATATGTCGTAGTCTCTGCTCTCGGACCCTCGGTGCGCTCCTCACTGTTGGACATGGTCTCTACAAAGGCAAAAGACCCAAACTCAGGTGCCGATAAATCATCTGTCTGTTGTCTCTGATCTGGCACTGGCACTGGCACTGGTATCTCAGAAGTGGAAGAAGGGTGGTCAAGGGGGAATAGGGCGGAATCGAACTCAGGTTCGGAGAACGGGTCTCGTCTCTCACGAACTAACCTAGAAGAACGGGTTGGAGTGTTGAAAAGTGATGCAGCCAAAGGCTGCCTAAGAGACATCATGCCCATCATCTTGATCTGGCGAGTCAGGCGGATGAGATCTGGAAACACACAAGACAAACAAACAAACCCCCGATTCACCTACGCAACACGGAGCTGAAGACCGTGAAGGTTTGGTCAATTATCTTATCAATTTTGTTTAGGTGATCAAGTCAGTCTATCAGAGCGGTTACGCGAGCTGATGGGAATCCAATCCTCCCACCAGACTGTCCCATATAAAAAGGTCGATAGTATCATAAGAGATCGGATATGGCTCTAGCCTAATGTACAGGTCGCTCTCTCGCTCATCCAAACCAGACAATGAGGGGTTGCTCTCCCCAAGATAAATTTTTAGGTGAAGTGTCTTTTATGGTCAAGTGTGTTTAGTAGTCCCAATTTATAGTTTTTTAGATTTTTTTCAAGAAAACAATGCCTAACGATTTTTTCGGTTCTCCTGATTATTTAAATCCGAAAACAGAGGGGAGAAGATAAAAAGCCGATGCGGATGAAATCAATGATGCATGCAGAGTAAGGGATGCGTACCTGACTCTAGCAGTCTACATGCAAAGTGATCCGCGCATAAATGTAAAGATAAAAATTAAACTACCTATATGATGCACGAGAAACCAGCCTTAAACAGAGCAATTTCTACACGTAAAGCATAGTAGTCGGGTACTTAAACCTAAGTCCGGAGTCCTATCTTGGGAGCCACTCGGTGTCCACCACAACGGATCCTGCACGCACTATATGTGACTCCTCAAGGCACGTAGACTAGAGTTTAAGTAATCGGGCTTTTTCTTGTGAATTAATTAATTAGGTCCAATTACGATCTAATAGGAGCAGGTAGATAATAAGGGATTGGGTCCTAATCAATTACATCACAATCAAGATAAAATCCTAAGATAAGGCCAAAACCACGTAAATCAGATAAGAATTAATGAAAAATGCGAGAAAACTAAACCGGAGAAAAACACGGTGAGGTCCCCCAAGCACACTGGTGCTCGACGAAACATACCCCGATATCACCGATAGAGTTCAAGTGTTTGTCCCTGCATTATTACAATAATAATTCTGGAAGAAAATAAACTAATCTAAGCTACAGCTATGTACGCTAAACTATGGCTATCTGTGGTTATTTTTGGTTCCCGTACTACTTCTCTCCTCGCTCTCTCCTGCGGCTCTATGCAGAAAAGAGCTGCCTTTAATTCTCACGGTTGCATCGGCTTCCGAAAAAGCCACCTCGATCCTCGGGCCCTCGCAAGAAAATAAACAAAAGTGTATCCGAAAAATCACACAAAATCTAGGTAAGGGTAAAAACAAAGGTCGTTGCGACCCAAATCTCGCAGATCGGCCAACAAGAAAATTAGATCACAAAATAAAAGTAATCAGACAAAAATCCGAATAGCGGTCTCGCAATTTATTTAACCTGATATAGAGACCAGGGTCGAACACAAGGAGCACAGATTGGCTCAAAGAGCCTACGAAGTACTCTAAAAATAAAATAAAAGAAAAAAAATATTTTTGGTGGTTTTTATGTATTTTTAATTTTTTTGTATTTTTACTTATGAAGAAAATAAGGGAAAAAGCTAGAAAAAGGAAAAAACAATTATTTATTCAACCACACAAATCAAATCAGAAAAATTTAGTAAAAATGTTTTTGGATTTTACAAATTTTTAAGTGTTTTTGGTAATTTTCTCATATTTTTTGTTGATTTTATAAAAATAGAAAAAGGCAAAACATGGAACTAATGTGCAACCAGATTTGAAAGGTTTTTAAAAAATAGATAAATAATCTCTAAAAATCTGAAGACAATTTTATATCAAACTAAAAATAAAACTAAGCTACAGGAGAAGAAATTGCAATTTTTTGATTTTTTTTAGAATTTTTACTGGTTTTTATAAGATTTTTAGGGTTTTGTAATTTTTAGGGGTTTTATGTATTCAAATGCAACAAAAATCGGACTGAATCAAATAAACACAAAAATAAACAACGGGTTTTTAATATCTTTAATTGATTTTCCAATTCAAACAATAGCAAAAATAGGTTTTTTGAATTTTTAAAAATAGAAAACAGCAACAAAAATGTCCCAAAAAATTAGTGAATTTTTTTACATAGTGGCAGGAGCGAAATTTCCAAATTTCACAATTTTTGGAGTTGATTTGATATTTTATTCAACAAATAAACAAGACACAACACACATGGACCTAATCCCAAAAAAACAAATTCTAAGGGCTAAAATGGAACACGTGCAGAAAGTATAGGGGGCTTAATGTAAAAAGCACATCAAATTTGGCGCATGCTCTAATCAACCACGCATAGGGGAATAATTGCAAATAGTCAAAGTAAAACTTCAAACCATAACATTAATAAACCCAACCCAATACATGCAATTTTCCCAAAATATCACATGTCGAAGCATGTGCACCAAAAATGGGGGGGGGCTAAAATGCAAATACGAAAAGTATAAGGTCCACAGTGTAATTTTTCCAAAATAAAAACAACTGCACTTAATAATGATTGGGCTAAACTATAAATGCTAAAGGAGGGGCCTAAGTGATATTTACCCCTTTATTATGATCCGACGGTTGATGGGCGTCCTCTCCAGATCTAACGATCGAGACTCGTGGATTCCCCTTCGCTGATCTGTGGCTCTGATCTGATCCTCTGATGGATCGATGGTCGAGAACCTCCTTCAGATGGATGGACGAGATCTCTGGCACGAGGGGGGCTCGATCGACGGTGATGGAGGCTCCTGTAAGAACAGCTCCCCGGAGAGGTTCACTGGGCCAATACGCGCGATGGAGACCTCCTCCTGTGCTGCTAAGATGGCGGAATTGATGCTGGTGATGATCTGCAGCGAGTGGTATGCTCCGATGGGGCCGGGAGGACCTGGAGGGTACCCGGCGACGTCGAGTACCTGGAGTGCCTGTGCCTGAGCAATTGAGCCTCCAAATGAGGCTCTTAAGCCTCGATACCTGCATAGGAAACAAGTGGGGTCGAGGTCAAACTGCCTCGACCCATTAACGGGCAAAATGGGCGATCAGGGGAGTCGGGGCACGGTCCGCCGACGAGCAGCGGCGGAGGAGGACCTAAGTCCTGGTTCCGGGGAAAACCAAGATTATCAAAGGGTCGTAGAAGGTGCGGAGGAGTCTCGTAGAGGTGATAGGATGGTCGAATGGGAGAATGAGCGGTCGGATGATCGAGAACCGACTGGCGAAGGCCGGCGGTGCTAAACCTAAAGATCGGAATTGAAGCAAAGCTACGGGCTAAAGAAGGTACCTAATGGTCGGATTCGTCTATGGGGTGGTCAGATGCCTTATGGGTTCCTCGCCTTGATGGAGCGATGCCTCCAGAGGTTCGAGCTCGCCGGTTACGGAGCGTGATGACGTGGGTCACCAGACCTGGGGCAAACACGTCTCCTCGCTCGCTGCAACACCCCCTCGGGCTTGCTGTCACTCAAGGCAAGAGAGTGGAGGTCCTAGGAGTCGAAGACGGAGGTCGAAGGTTGGAGTAAGGTAGCTGGAGCTGAACCTATATACTACTAGGGGTCCGGGAAGATTGGAGTCGGGCGGACACCTCAATGCACGGACCGCTAAGGAACTGATTCGGCGTGGATCGCGGATGTGCCTGCTGCAATCGGAGCTCGGGATTTGGGCAAATGGGAGGCGGATCCAATCGAGAAAATGTCGAGAAATCAAGTCAACGAAGCGGATCCGCGGAGATGTGTTCCGGGGGGGGGGGAAGGGGGGGAGTTGACCGGGGGTCAACATCCCCCGTGGACCAATGAGAAAATTCCGAGCGCATAATTATTTGGAAATTCATTTTAAAATAGTAAATGATTTTATTTAAAACTATTTACAACATAAAAATGTTTCTTATTTTTCAAAGTATTTTTTGGTGATTTTTATTTATTTTTGTGAAAAATAAATTAATGTATATACATAATATATTATTATATATAGTATAAATAGATGGGTATTTTTGTATTTTTATTTTTATTAGTTTATTTTTTGTACAATTATTCCTATTTTATATTTTATTTATTTACAACATAAAATGTGGGATATAAAATAATTTTTATTTATTTGTATTGTTTATTTACAAGGATAAAATAAATAGGTGAATGTACATATATACATGGTATATGCAAGGGTGAGAGAGAATTTATTTTTGTTTTTATTTTATTCTTCTCATTTTTATTTTATTTTTAGAAATATATACAAGTTTGGAGGAACACACATATATTTTTATTTTATGAAAATAATATATATACATGGAGGGGGAAATATGTACAATGGTGAATGACCCTATCTCTCTCTACTTGTTTTATTTTACGGTCAGGCCAATGATTGGCCCTCACTTGGTTTTGGGTCACTCAATATTTATTCTAAATATTTCCCTCTTTTTCTTTATTTCTTTATTCCTTTATTTTTACACAAAAACATTCTAATTATGGCTATTTACATGAAGCATGCAATTTGACAATTTATTGCATTTACAAATATTTACATGGTGTTTTGCAATGATTTCTAGCTAAAATAAAGGAATAAAGAGTGATGAATGGGGATTCATCATAGTACATTTGTGGATAGTTCTTCTACTGTTTCCTATGATTAGTTTCTTTTTGAGATATATTGCATGTAATTTATAATTGTAGACATCTATATTTATTCTTATATGTATATTTTTGTGGATATGCAAATGGACAATGGAATGAAATCGAATTGGTGTATGGAATGAATCAATGGAAATACAGGTTATTGTGAACAGGTTGAATGCAAAGTAAGGAAAATTTTAAAATTCCAATGCATGTTGCTATTTTCTCATGCTTTGATAAATGTCAAATATTCGAATGTGAAATGTATATGCATGGATTGGTTTGTCGAGTACCCGGATCCTAGAGGGGGATAGGCATCACAATAGGCATACATTTCTGAGTTGAATATGGGTCTCTTGCTACAATAGTTTGAGCCTCATAACCATGTGTCTACAAATAGTGGGAAGGTGGAGTTGGATCCTGAATCCAATTCTATGTGCATGAGGGCTCATTGAGTGTAGAACAAGAGGGCATGTGAGATTCAAGCCAGATAGGGTGAATATATGGTGTAGTCCTCTCTATTTGATCGTCAGAAGGAAGTCTTTGGGTATAGGGTGTATAGGTGTAATCTTGACCCATGCAAGTTGATCAATCATTATTCTCAGCAGTTGTTTGCTTAAGGTATATGTCATAATGACTAGCAAACTTTTGGATAGAAGGTGTACTACACTATTATGAGAGGGTATCGGGTGGGTAAGAACATGTAGAAGGTGAGAAGTATGAAGAAGTAGCGAACAAGTGAGGTGGTGAAGTCGACTGAAGTTCCAACTTCAGGGTTCGGATAGGGGGTGGATTGGGAATACATGGTGGAATGGAAAAAGAAGAAGATGATGATCCTAGCAGAGAGCGAAACAGATACAAGATAAAAAAAATTAAACAAACTCGTTGATTCATCTACTCGACACTTGTGAAGGCACGTCAGGGTTCGACCGCTTATCTTTTCAATTTTAATTTAGTGATCAAACAATCTTAAAGATTGAGCAGAGATGTTAGGTGACGAATTTTTTCACAAAGGCTATCCCGAGTTCATACAACTAGTTGCATCTACTTTCAGCTAGTATAGGTGTAACTGCGAACATTAAAATACGGCTATTCGTTACTTGAGGACTGAGCCTTCCACGGTGTCCTCTAAACCACCCATTCTGCTAAGGGAAGTACGGACCGTACAAAGGCTAACCATGTTCCCTAATTGAGAAGTAGCAAGTTGTTTCTAAAAATAGTAGTCTGAATGAAAACTTTCAGATTTTTGGCTCTACCTTAAGTGTGCTATGTTGTCCTTAAAAACAATGACTAGACACAAGGGTTAACTTTATGTCAATTTTATTTACATTCTCCTTGATTAGCGGCCCCGATTTTAAATTACGATTATCACTGAGGTCTTAATTGAGCATAAAAATTTCATGCCTAATGAGTAGTCACAATTCCTTTAATTCTTAAGTTGTAAAAACTGAGGAGGGAGAATAAAAATCCAATGCAAGCATAGATCAATGTTGCATGCTTAAGAAATGTAATACAAAAAAATTAAATTTACACTAGATGATATGCGTAGAGGAAAAGCGCCCTAGATAGACAGTTCTATTAGCGAGAAGAACAGATTTCAAATTTGACTAAGTTGAAGGATCTACCAGTGCGTATATTTAGTGAAAAATGTATGTCCTGAAATCTACGAGCACAAGCAAAAATAATTCTAATCTAGCGTAAGTGCTCCTAAATTCTACACCACACTACAAAGAGTCCAGTCTGAATTATTACAAATTATCAAGGTTCAGAGAGAGACCTTGTGAAATTTGTAGAAATTTAAATTCAAACTAACTCTCTCTTACAAAATAAAAACAGTATTATCCGCAGTTCTTTGAATTTTGTCAAAAACTTTGCTCCGAGCTATCTGTGAAGAGAAAAATTACGGTTAGTATCAGAAGTGAAAGGAAGATGCAAAATAAAATGCAAAAAAATAAAATACAAAAGAAAAAATAACACAGAAAATATTTTCACAAAAAAATATTTACAAAAATATTTGAAACCATAAAAATACACCGTTCTCCAACAACAGTGCCATCTGATGAGCGTGAAAATCGCCTCTTTAATTATCGATAATTGTATTATAGTAGACAAAATTCATTCTATCAAAAATCACAAATTTTGAATATTATTGGAATATTTTAACTTGGTAATATACCAAGGTCAAACAAAGGGAATGGACAATTTCTAGTTACATGGTTTTAAATTAAATCAAATAATTAATTAAATGTTTGGTTAATTTCTGTCTGAAAATAAAGAGAAAATATGATGATGCAATACGAGAAATAACAGAGAGAACAATTCAGCACGTGATCTATGATGATGATTTTTATTCCCAACAATGTTGATCAATATCCTCAAAAGAAAGTCACAGATAGAATAGTTATTGGCAAGGCATGTAGTCAATTTGAACCCCAAACTGCATGCAAGAAGTTTAATAGATCAATTTAAACTCCTGCAAAGTAAATCAATAAGAACTTTTAAGAAGATTATCTTTCCACCTGTATTCTTGTGATTTTATCCTTAAAAAGTGAATTAATAATGTCAAGGTACTATATATAATAAATATCCGTAATGTAGCCTCTGTAATAATATCAAATTTCTCAAATAAAGCACAAATGTGTCTTGAATTAAGATTGCTAAAATCCTCAGATAAACTTCCATTTTAATCAAGCCGTGTTGTAATTTAATCCTCAAGAAATAATAAACAAACTAAGCTCCTTTTTTAAAAACCCCTTTATAGATGAAACTATTGAAGAATGCAAGATAATTGATCAAAATCAAATCCTTGAAATTGAGTCCTCGCAAAAAGAATCAAGGATCTTCTCAATAAAATACGACACAAAATGTCAAAAATTAACGTACATATATCAAGAGGTTCAAATACAAATAATAATCATCATCAATAGTAATAATCATCAATGATCTGTTCACGAGATATATAATATGAAAGAGCAAGGAATAAGCTTCAAAATGACATATTATTCATAAAAAATAGATTTCAGACGGAGAAGATATGCTAAAATGAACTATCATGGACTAAAATGTAAATAAAAATAAAGTTTTTCCATCAAATTGATCCCTGAAGGGGCTTATCTCTTAAATTTGAAACCCGTAGGGGTTCTCTGCAATTTGCCTACGCACACTAGCACGAAGCACATGACTCAGGTGCATAGGCATTTATGCTATTTCTTGAAAATATGTGGGCCCAATTGCAATTTGTCCATTGCCACACATACGATGCACTTGTGCGGTGAGGCTCGGTGCAGAGGCTTAGGCATGGAAGCCCGAGCCTCCACGTGGTTTGTGTTGGGTGTTCTGGTCGAATTGGTGCTGAGCGTCAGCCGGTTGTTTAGAGGGCGAAGCGGAGGCAGCGCAGACGGTGATGTCGGACGGCGGTGGAGTTGCACCTCAATCGACACAGGATTGAGGGTCGCGATGCAGGATCAATATTGTGGTCACTAAGCATACGACCTTAATCTTTTGAGAGACAAAGAGTATGATCAATGTGTACTTGTATGCAAGAACTATTACTTCGGGCATACGTATCCTACATACAATCCATGATGGTGGAACCTTTTGCCTTGACGACAAACCATGGGTGTCATTTATATGATCCTCCGTATCATATTCAAATTTGAATTAATTATTATGAATCATATTCACATAATTAATTCTTTCAAGGGCAACTATATTCATAATAAAGTGTTAATTTTAACTATATTTAATTAATTTACTCATATTAAATTAGCTATCAATCCAATTCAACCAACAAATAATTAAAGTTTGATGATATTACTATGTAATATATACCCTCATAAGTACGTATTATTTTGTATTTCAATAATTAGAGTACAAATTGACTTACTCATATTATTTCTTCCTCAAAAATGGATCAGTCAAGTACACTTGAGTTATCTTGGGAGGGAGCATTTTCTTGACATGCAAGACTCTAGTTATGAAACCAAGCCAACATACCTGATCCCTTCACCATTACGATTGAGAACAATAAAAAATAATGCCAATGTACTTACAGTTTTATTGATCAACTTTGATGATCGACATTTAATTATATAGCAATAACATGTAAATCTTAGACATCTTAAAATATTTTTGAGATCCTAAATTTCTAGGCCTATCAAACAACCATGTTTTGCATTTAAAAGTTGTCCTACAACTATTGAAGGATAAACTAGGATTTTCATGAAACACATATTCAATGGCCATTGCTTTATAATAAATTGTTTTCATAAATATAAATTACACATCAATTTTAATCATGTAAAATTCAAATTTTTTGTGATTTCATTGAATGATAAACACATTAAGCAAGAAGATTTTATGGTCCGATCATCCTCCGACCCATCTCCACTAAATATGGAATATATAGGGCAAACAAAGTCAGAATCACGTGAAATAAATTCAAGAGATTTGTTGGTTTAATTATCTACTTAATACAAGTATTTGTTTTGATATTTTATGATGATAAAAGTAAGAAAAAAGTAATTTATTACAGATCCATGAATACAAGCAAAAATAATTTTGTAGTAGGAACTCTTCAAATTTTAATTCATGCATTTTTGGTGTCAACAATTGGATATTGTTTTTGGGATATATTTATACTTTCTAAATATATTTTAATAACAAAAAAACATGCCCAGATAGTGCATATACCGTGGGTTTTTATTTTAGCAAAATGTCCATTCGAAACTTGCATCTCATACAAAACAACGAGTCCTCGCGCATTCGAAATACAAAACCTTGCTCACATTAGGTTTTGGATCACATCTGAACCTTTACCAAGGCTCTGATACAATTTGAAGTCTATATAATAAGACTTAAGTGCATCGCAGAAGCGTGAAGATCGCATCCAATGCAATCTAAAGCAACTAGTCATACTAGTTGCTCGGGGCATCAGAATTTAAAATTTTGATGAAATGAAACTACATGATTTGAGAACACTTCTCAAATCATTTCATCAAGATCAAAAAGAAGATATAGGAATACCTCTTGAAGCTTGGTTGCGATCGATGTCTCTAAAGTAAGAGACTGCCTGTGTCAAGTCCAACCTGATGGAGGAGATGCATGTGAGCGCGTTGCTGAGACATGTGATTCTCACAATACAAAATGAAGATCCAAGAAATGAATCTCCTAATTTCATCTCCCAAAATCAAGGTCTTCTTTGAGTGCAAGGAGCATCGAGAAAGACGGATATCCACAAGTGGTCGATGTGGCGACACGATGGCGGAGCGACGACGAGGAGTCTGTCTAGGTCAAGAGGTGGGCTACCACTCTTGGGAGAGAGAGAGAGAGAGAGAATGGGCATGTGATGATAATAAGAGGGACAGAGAGCTTGAAAATTATGTAGTGTAAAAGAAGAGCTAAGGTTGCATGTTCTTTCATAATATTTTGGATGTCTATGATGACAATCCGCGTGCTATACAAAATCAATGGTTGAGATTATTTTGTGTTTTAAAAAATTGCCATGATTTCATTGTATAAATTTACAACAATAGTTATTTTAAATTGAATTAAATAAATTTAATAATAATCAATATAGATTAATTCAGTCAAATCAATATACATGGAAGGATTCGGAAGGAGGCAAGGCTCCTTCCAATTAAGGAGTGGATGACTACCTTGAATTAGGACTCAAGGGTGGTCGTCTACCCTCTTTTATTATAAGGTGACTTCCATCTTCCAATTATGTGAGATTACATATCTCACATAATCCTTCATTATTTTCAACAACTTTTATTGCAAATTTATTCACAATAATAATTCTAAAATATTTTATGGAAATTTCAGTCAAGCTATTGAAAAAATCTGAATCGCATTCATGCATCCAAAATAAAAATGTAAATTGTATTTTCAATTAATTGTTCAATGTGAATCCAATTCACATCAACATTTAATTTATAAATACTATTTATAATTAACTCTCTATAATATATTGTCAATCACATCTAATATATATATATATATATGATAGCCACATTTTTCATATCCTTGATAATTAAATCATATTTCATTATCTTGAATCTCCATTTTTATGTGTATAAGTAATATGAAAAATATTCATATTATTCATGATAATTAAACCACATAAAACTATCAATTTCCCAATGCTCAAATACATTTTCAACGATGGAATTATTCCTGAACTGTTTCAAGAATAATGCACTTTCTCTGCAGATACTTGGACATAAGGACATGGAGATTGTACGTTCCACGTATAATGACTTGGATGTTGAGATCATATCTCAAATCCAGATTTCGAGGACCTCTTGTGGACGTTTGATTAAATCAAAACCGTAAATCTTATCTTCTTATTATATATGAATCCTATTCAGATTAATGTCCAACATTTGGACTAAGATTTTATTACTTCTCTATTGAGAAGACTGACTAAAATCTAAACCTGTTTCCTCACTCCCTCTGAATTGAAGCATCATGGTTATATAATCATTTATGATCACATCACCCTTGAGTATTCCTAATAACTGTATATCCTGCATACTAGAAGACCTAGAATAAACCTGACATTTTAGATCTCTTTTAGATTGTCTTCTTCGAGATTTTATCATTAAGTTTCTCATTCAATCATTGGGAGTTGGTATTGATCACATGCTTTCCAAAAGAGTATATTATACCTACAAACTCTTATCATGCTTCCAAAGCATTATGGCCATGGATGGAATTTTATCGATCCCAATACCTCATGAGTGAGCTCATATCTTCTAGTTTAGTACTGAATCTGTATGATCCCTTTGAGAGATTGCATTACGCATATGCCCTAGAATGCACACTAGCTCATCGGTGTATAGACCTTGATTAGATCATCAACCTAATGATTTGTCAAATGTACAAATTCAAACATATCGTAATACATCTTTCTCTGATCAACAGATACATGCCTATATTGATCGGAGCCCCACCTCAACCATCCACCTGCATAGATCGAGCATTCTTCTCATAGTCATCCTTTGTACGCAACCTTTTCCCCTTAGGCTCACTCATCAAGTCGAGATTAAGGCCAAGACTTCTTTCCCCCACCTTCGTTGAAGGTCGAACCACATTCCCCGACACTTCTCCTCACTTTGCTATGCAATAACCGGATCGGAGAGTCCCCTTCGAGTCACCATATCCCTTGCAGGTGTTGGTTCGTGCAAGGAGGCCCATTTTAAACCCCAGCTGATGCGGCGGATCAACTCCAGGAGGACAATTACCGTGGTGTTCATCCGACCATCCTTCTGATCATCGAAGCAACTCACTCGATGCGGAGTGCTCCTACAACCTTGCTGAACTCCTCAGATCCTTTATTGGAGCGTCAAATCTCCGTCCTCGCTTAGTTTAAGTTCACCGCGATCGAGTTTATCCAGGACCCTTTTCAGCCGTTCAATCAGGAGTTGTCCCCCAGATTCGATCAGGATTGTACACCCACATTCGATTTTTTAATAATCTGATTGGATTCCTGGGATCATTTGACATGCACGTCCTCGATAAGAGCAAAACTGTCAGATTTTTAGAGGAATATCTGAGCCATCGATCTTCTCATCCTCGTGCATACTCCACGTGTTTGAAAAGGGTATATTGCGCCTTCTACCCGATCGTTTATCTTATTTAGCTTCAGTCCAATAATATTTTGTGTAGTTAAAAACATTTATAGTCAGACCCTTATGCTTTTTTTATTTGCATTTCAGTTTAGCCCATTTTGAATCACGTGTATCCCTACATGCCACGTTGGGTTATTTGCAGTTTATGTCTTGAACTTTTATGCTGTTATGAAATGAATGTTAAATTTTATAGAATTGCACTTATGCCTTGTGAGTCTGGATCATGTGTACGTGTGAGTTTGCTATATTGTTTGCATGTTTGTCAATGTGCATTATTAGTGTGTTATTTGCTTTATCCTAAAAATTAAAATAATTTCATTCAGTTCCCTGGGAACTATTTTTAACTTTTTGTCTTTTCTGTGAATTAATAAATAGGAAATCAACTCCAAAAATTATTATTGACTCTTGCTTATATGTTTTCTTTGTGGTGATTTTTAATAGCTGGTTTCTTTGCATTTTCTACTATTAAAAATTTAAAAACATATAAAAATGTCATGTATGAGTTGCAAAAATTATAAAAAAAGCGAAAAAACTTTTAAAATTCCATAAAAATTCATATAGTTGCCTTTCGTTATATTTGATTTCTAGTATCAATTTGGTTTGAAAAATCTTCATAAAAACCTGAAAAATTGTAAAAAAACCATAAATATTATAAAAATTGTAGAAAAAAAATAAAAATCCAAAAATTATGTTTTCAATTTCTGTTTGTAGCTTTTTATTTATATTTTTCATAAAATATCATCTAAGAATTTTAAGCACTTTAAGTATTTTTAGTTTGCCAACTATTCCAAGTTGTGCACTATTTTGTATTTTTAGCATTGCTTGATTTTTAGAAAATCACAAAAAATCTGAAAAATTTTAAAATATTAAATACTTTAAAATCCACAAACCTAAACATCTTTTCTCTGTAATTTTCTGAACATTTTTTACTATTTTGAAAAATACAAAATAGTGTTGTGTGTATCTTTTGTCTTGTGTGCTTATTTATATTTTATTAAAAATTTAAAATTTGAAAAATTAAAAACCACTAAAAATGCTTTCCTTCTTGAGATTCGACTGCTTAGTTTTTAAATCACACTCCTTGTGTTCGACCCTCATAGTTATACTAGGTAAATAAAATAATAGATAGCTTACATTGATTGCTTGATTTTCATTAGTGGTTGATTTTCTTATTGGTCGATTGGATTGATTGAGGACAACAACATTTGATATTTATTTCATATTAGTCGATTGCTTTTTGTGGACATCAGAATGACGCCATTGTTGGGGAGCATGGCTTAGTAGTTAGATTTTATTTTTTCTCATTTTTGTATCTATTTGTTATGATTGCTTTCTAACATTCTTCTATTTTGCTTTTTGTGCGAGGAACAGCCCGAGGACGACCTGGTTCGCTTTTGGAGAAGATCGCATCTGAGGAGGAGCAGAGGAGGAGAGGAGGTAGTTAGATTAGATAGATAGTTAATTATTTTTGCAAAAAAACATTTATTGTAATAATTTTTGACTCCATGGACTCTGTTTGGACACTTGGTTGATTCGGGGTCTGTCTTTCCGAGGGTCGGTGCACTCGAGGGACCTCAATGTGGTTTTCTAAAATTTTTCACCTTTATTTTCTATTTGATTCCCGAGGATTCGGCCCTTATATTTAGTACTTCTACTTGATTGAGATCGTAATAAGCTAGGTCCAAACAACTAAATTGCTTATCTGTTCCTATATAACGTAATTGGACTTGGCTAAAATAAACATAAAAAGTTAGTTTAATTATTTAAGAGACCACGCCTCGTGAGGAGTCGCATACAACGCGAGCAGGACCCGTTGTGGCGGGCACCGAGCGACTCCCAAGATTGGACTTAGGTCTTTTATCTGATTAGTTAACTATCGTTCTTCACGCTAATAGAAGTTGCACATCTAGGGATGATTTCCTGATGCATCATATAGGTAGTTTAATTCTTGTATTTTATTTTATGCGCAGATCACTCTGCATGTAGAGTGTTGGATCAAGGTACGTATTTCTATCTAGGCATGCATCATTATGTTTGATCGTGTATCGATTTTTCCAAATTCCTCCTCCAGTTTTATTGGACTTAAATAATCAAGGAATTCAGAAAATTCATTAGGCATTGTATTCTTTCAGAAAAATACATACAAAGTGAAAACAAATAAAATTTAGGGCTATGATGAATCTTCGATTCATTACGTTATTGAGTCATTAACACAGCGATCCACAAACTTAAACACATATTTTATGCCATGAAATAAATCAAGGGAAGTGCATTATCTGTATCATGTATTAGATATTTCATGACTCTCGTAAGCAACATACATTAACCATTTCTCCCTCTTCCAGCATCTAGTAATAGTTTTAAGACGAAATGATTTTAAAATTAATTATCTTATATTCCTTCCTTTTTCTAGATGATTATTTATATTATTAACAACCTCTTTTGTGTTGCTTGACCTCAAGTACATTTTAGCATTACCTTGAATCTTGACTCTCAATTAATATCTTAGCAAATATTATATGGTGAACTTGCACCATGAGCTGAAATTAATTAGAATAGCTAACATTGTAGAAAATGGTGGCACCATATTTATTGTTATTTTAATAATGATATAAAGAAAAGAGGCCACTAATGCATTAACGTAAAAAGACACGAGGTGCCTTGATGAAGAAATGCCAATATGAAGAGGTGTCAAATTAGTTGTTGCTTTTATGAAGAGGTGCAATGCTAATATGAAGAGGTGCAATTTAGTTGGTGTTGTTATCAAGAGGTGCAATGCCAATATGAAGATGTGCCAAATTAGTTGTTTCTTTTATCAAGAGGTGCAATGCCAATATGAAGAGGTACCAAGTTAGTTGGTGCTTATATAAAGAGATGCAATACCAATATGAAGAGATGCTTATGTTGAAATTGAGAAGATGCATCGCTTGGTGGGAATGATTACACAAATGTGTATAAAAGGGAGGGGAGGCAAAGGGGAAGGATCGAACAATGGGTGTCCAACACTTCTCCCATTCCTAGTCTCTAGCTTTCCCTCTCCTCATAATCACCTCATCTATTCTTATAATCCATCTTAATTGTTGATGAGAGAATCAAAGTGATTTCGTCAACTTGTGCATTCGGTCTCCCAGTGAATCCGACTCCTGAAGCTCCACCCCGAGTGCCGCTAAAAGTCATCCAACACCATAGACATCTGTCAACCATCATTTCCTCAGAACCTCTGCACATCCGACTCCAGAGGCTTCCTCCCGAGCCGTCGACCATCATATTTTATCTCACATTTATTTTATTATTTTATATTTGTATATCTGTCTTATTTTGGTATCTTCTTGTTCGTACAATTATTCATCAAGACTATCGCGATGATCCGTATCTAACGGTGATTATCCTCGACTTTTGGAGAGCTGGGATGCGACACGAGGATCGAGCTTGATTCGTGGTTGTGATAACATCCAACTCGCCTTGCCAGGATATCCAGTTTCGTGAAGTGTTAATGTGTACGAGTCCAAATGGAGGTTGCCGTATAGAAGGGGAGTGATCATCACTTGCCGACCTACATTGTTGCCTTTTCCAACTTTCATTTCAATTTTTGTTATTCAAACAATTTGCAACAAACTCATCAATTTATAAAAGTATTTTTACTTGCAAAATAAAGTGCAGAATCTTCCTGTCCCTATGGATTCGACCCTGACTTACCCTATACTTTACCCTGTGCATAATATAGCTAAGTCTTGTAATTTATTTATTCGAAGTGTATTTTTATGTGTTCGCGACGACTATCCCATGTAAAAATCGGGTATATAAACCCTTGAAAATACGCCTCAACATTTTGACATCGTTGCTGGGGACAGAAAACTATATGTGTTTTATTTTATTTCTAAAGTTTTCTTTCTATATTTAACTAATAATTTGTATTTCATCTTCACCGGTTCCACTTCATCAAATCATCTCGTGTGGAAAAGGATCAATTTTGAATAACATTTGAGATCATTGATGGAATAACATTGTGATAAGTTTTTTTCTTACTTAGGCATTTATAGGATATCTGAATATTCCTTGTGTGTGCTATATTTGTCTTTACAAAAAGAAAGAGAAATCAACTTATACTATCTATTTGTTCATAGCATCTCCATATGATCTTTTCTCTCTCTTAGTTTCACGTGCATTAAAAAGATCACTAATTGTTTGTCGATAAAGATAAAATCATAATTTAAATTGGACTAATATCAACTGGTCATAAAAAAATTTATAAATCTAAAAAAGGATTGTTTGAAGACTTGTGTGTTGCACTCTCTCACAATCTCACAAGCACACGTGTTCTTAATAGAGGAGCCCAAATCCTAGGTCTGTAATAGTTCTCTGAAACCTACTTTGTTAAGTACACTTGTCCCTGAGGTGTTTAACTAAGAGTGACGAGGGGTTTTAGATCCATGTTGATCTAAGAAAGGCTTGCATCCTACTTACCCTCTGACTGACCTCAGAACCAGAAGAAAGGCATTGTGGTACTCATAGAATTATTTTGAACCGCTAGATTTCTTTGGAAACGTAAATTTTGGATTCTTGTGTGCTTAACCCTAATTTGTTTGATATTTATTTTGTGATTGATTGATACTAGGGAAATCTCATACTTATCCCATCTAATTAAACCTATAATCACCTCTTTGACACATGGATGGAGAACTAACCTTGTTTATGGCCATCATACAACAATTAAAATGCATGGCAAAATGACAAGAGGCACAAGATGCTTTCCTTCAATAATTAAAAACACACCAAGGGATAGCACCAATTCCGGGCATCGCATCAGACTACTATGACCTGATCAAATTCATACAACACAGTTCAAACTCAAGAGGTCTTAAAGCAATATATTGAAACCCCTTCCATATTATCTTCTCAACCACAGCTACCTACTCAAACTACGCAGTTTGATGTTTTTGTCAATGCCTCTCACCAACTAATTGGTCATAACACAATCACCCCAACACAAAATACCCTATTTGATTCTACCCAAGATGTACAAATATTTGCTAGAGAGACTACACCAACATCGAAGCAAGGTCACACATCCCATTCCTTAATATTTTTAGATCACGAAATAAATCCCATTAACTTAGAAAATCATGCGGATCCTATGGATAATTATGATATTTTTGAGAGTGGGATGCCATATTTTGATCTTTATGATGAATCTTGACACTGACCTTTGATCAAGAATTAGAGAAGCGAATATGTCCCGTTTCAATATGGGAAGACAACTCATCGTACTCAGTAGTTGATCACCAATTCCCTTCTTTTGATATTGAGTCACATCTAGATCATAGAAAATGCATGTCGCATGATTATACATGATTGAAATAAAGGATACCCTTAAACCAGTCAGGGAGGATCAATGGTTGACCATAGGAGATCTGCCTTGGCATAATCCACTCACGATAGTCATATATCTCCAAAGATAGCTATAGAAGAGGAGCATTTTATGCCAATCATGGACCCCACTTCTGACTATAATCCAACACACCCGCCCTCTCATCTTTCCAAAACTTCACCACAAATTTGTTGCCCACAATGGATTTGTAAAAGTGTCAAGGTATATACTATGAAAGAAGTCATTTGCGATAATCATTTAAAAGAAGAAAACACCTCCTCATTTATGTTTAAGGACAAGCCTTACTTTGTAGAACAACATTTTTTATTGAATAGAGGACCACCAATTTTCGATCTGTCCGAGCCTGATCTCAACCTATCATAGCAATTTGAAGACCCTTTGAAGGAATTTTACCACAATGTTTTCAATCTAGATTTCTTCATCATACCGACACCACGTACCACCTTCATATTTATCATTTCACCAAATATAATCACACATAATGTTACTCAATTAGGTGTTCGATTTCTTTCTATGATTCTAAAACTGTATGGACAATATCACCCCAAATTAACCAATACGGATGCCATGCTAACGAGGAATACATGGTACACCTAACATTGATGCCCCGCTAGAGGCGCTAAAACCAGCACACACTTCTTAGCTTGGCTAATTTCTTCTCATGACAACTGAATTGTCCAAAAACTATGCATTAAATAAGCATGGGGGTGCCCTTTCAATAAAAAACAAACAAACAATAAGAAACCTTCTCCAATTCCAAATATCTACCTGCACCCATTGTCTTATCATTCTCCACCAAGTTTATTACATTTGCATTTACCATGAGGGCATGGCAAATCTTAAGCATTGGCGGGACACCACCAAAAAATTACATTTTTTCATACATATAGCATCACATTTCTGCATAAATTTGCATGTTTTCTCTATTTCAATCTCTAAGTTTACATATATGGAGAATAATAGCCTCGCTATTAAATACCACATGAAGTATGAGATTTGAAGTGATCCTGAGCTTACAATGCTTATGTCTCTCTTTTATTCTTTTGTATCTAAATCAAGAGACTTAGCATCAATTCAACTATTAAAACTTGATATCAATAATGAACTCAAACAATATATACAGAAAAGATCAAGAGTTTTGTACTGTGATACTAGCTTGACATACAAAAGGCTAAGGGGGTCTGACAATGGTTGTACTCATAGTTTGTGAGATGGTGAGCTTATCAGGAAGTAGATGAGTAGAGAGTGTTTCCACCAAATATACGTGAGGAAGAGAGTCCATCATAAAATGTAACGGAGTGTTCCCAACTGGTCAAGCAATTGTCCATTATGTATAATTATTATACACACTTGATACCTTCATACACCAGTCTCTTGCTTGACTTTCTACATATTTATCAAATCCACCACTTCTTTTAAAATTCTTCCATTAATAATCCATCTTGTTTCATTTCATTCGACTTGTTACTCCCTCTTCTTCTATTATGCATCAAAATAGAAATGTTCTTCAAGATTCTATTCTCCATCTACAACAAAATACATGTCCTTTTTTGTTTTCTAAGTCCCAAAAGAAAGTACTAAAGCACATCGGTTCTCTTGAAAAGTGAAGAGTAATATTGAAAAAAACAAGAAAGAAAAGGATAAAAAAGAAGTATTGCAAAAAAAGATAGAAGTATAGCAAAAAAAGAGATATTGCAAAAAAAAGCAAAAAAAAAAGAAGAAGAAAGAAAAGAAGAAGAAGAAAAAGAAGAAGCCAGGAGAACCATTGTGTGAAAATTCTTTTTTCATGACCAGTATATGCCATATGCTATCTATATATTCATCTTCTCCAAAATCATCTTATAATGAGCAATATTGTCACATATTAGACCTCACTCATATCTTTCTATAATTTTTAACCTAAGTAAAGTCATCTCCACCAAATAAGACTTAACCTAAATACTCAACAAATTAACCCATTATTTTTCTTGTTGACCAGTTGGAGGAAGATGGGTTGAGTGTTAAATTAATTATGAAGTTGGAGCTTGTAATAATACTCTGAACCTCCATCTCAGGCATTTTCTGGCTTAGTGTATCATAGCTAGAGGATTATGGATGAAAATACTTGATCAATTCAGTACATTTGACACTTGAACCTATCCTCAGGTCTAATAACATTGTTGATGCTAGGTATCATTTAATCGGAATTGAGCAAGTCTCTACATTAAGTCATGTCTTGAGGACACTTGAGATGACTAAGCATTGTAAGAAAAAGTTCATTTCCACTCTCAAATTTTATGAAATAAAGGATAATTTCTTATATCCCTCTGAGACTATGGTCAACCTATATGTCTACATTAGAGTATTGAGATTCTTCATTTACATTTTGCTAGGGACTAGTAAATCTTAAGCATGGGGGTATGATGGATCTTCGATTCATTACGTTATTGAGGCATTATCACACCAGTCCACAAACTTAAACACATATTTTATGCCATGAAATAAATCAAGAGAAGTGCGTTATCTGTATCATGTATTAGATATTTCATGACTCTCGTAAGCAACATACATTGACAATTTCTCCCTCTTCTAGCATCTAGCAATAGTTTTAAGATGAAATGATTTTTAAATTTATTATCTTATATTCCTTCCTTTTTCTAGATGATTATTTATATTATTAAAAACCTCTTTTGTGTTCCTTGCCCTCAAGTACTTTTTAGCATTACCTTGAAGCTTGACTCTCAATTAATATCTTTGCAAATATTATATGGTGAACTTGCACCATAAGCTGAAATTAATTGGAATAACTAACGTTGTCAAAAAAATGGTAGCACCATATTTTTATAATTATTTTATAACGATATAAAAAATAGAAATAATGAAAAGGGGGCAACGTTAGTGGGGAATTAGAAAAGAGTCCACTAATGCATTAATGTAAAAAGGCACGAGATGCCTTGATGAAGAAATACCAATATGAAGAGGTGCCAAATTAGTTGTTTCTTTTATGAAGAGGTGCAATGCTAATAGGAAGAGGTGCAATTTAGTTGGTGTTTTTATCAAGAGGTGCAATGCCAATATGAAGAGGTGTCAAATTAGTTGTTACTTTTATGAAGAGATGCCAAGTTAGTTGGTGCTTATATCAAAAGGTGCAATACCAATATGAAGAGGTGCTTATGTTAAAATTGATAAGATGCATCCCTTGGTGGGAATGACTACACAAATGTGTATAAAAGGGAGGGGTGGCAAAGGGGAAGGATCGAACAATGGGTGTCCAACACTTCTCCCATTCCTAGTCTCTAGTTTTCCCTCTCCTCGTAATCACCTCATATATTCTTATAATACATCTTAATTGTTAACGAGAGAATCGAAGTGGTTCGTCAACTTGTGCATTCGGCCCCCAGTGAATCTGACTCCTGAGGCTCCACCTCGAGTGCCGCTAAAAATCATCCAACACCATAGACATCTGCCAACCATCATTTCCTCGGACTCTCTACGAATACGACTCCAGAGGCTTCCTCCAGAGCCGCCAATCATCATATTTTTATCTCAATTTTATTTTATTATTTTATATTTTCTATATCGGTCTTATTTTGTTATCTTCTTTTTCGTGCAGTTATTTGTTAAGATTATCGCGATGATCCGTATCTAACCTTGATTATCCTCGACTCTTGGAGAACTGGGACATGACACGAAGTTCGAGCTTAATTCGTGGTTGTGATCACATACAACTCGCCTCGCCAGGATATCCAATTTCGCAAAGAGTTAATGCGTACGAGTCCAAATGGAGGTTGTCATATAGAAGGGGAGTGATCATCACTTGCCGACAAACATTGTTGTCTTTTTCAACTTTCATTTCAATTTTTATTATTCAAACAATTTGCAATAAACTCATCAATTTATAAAAGTATTTTTACTTGCAAAATAAAGTGCAGAATCTTCTTGTTCCTATGGATTCGACCATGTCTTATCCTATACTTTACCCTGTGCATAATATAGCTAAGTCTGGTAATTTATTTGTTCAAAGTGTATTTTTGTGGGTTCGCAACGACTATCCGATGTAAAAATCGGGTACATGAACCCTCGAAAATACGCCTCAACATTTTGGCACCGTTGCCGGGGACAGGAAACTATATGTGATTGTTTTATTTCTAAATTTTTTCTTTCTATATTTAACTAATAATTTGTATTTCAACTTCACAGGTTCCACTTCATCAAACCAGCTTGTGTGGAAAAGGATCAATTTTGAATAGCATTTGAGATCATTGACGGAAAAACATTGCGATAAGTTTTTTCTTACTTATGCATTTATAGGATATCTGAATATTCCTTGTGTGTGCTATATTTATCTTAAAAAAAGAAAGAAAGAGAAATCAACTTCTACTATCTATTCGTGCATAGCATCTCCATAGGATCTTTTCTCTCTCACAGTTTCATGTGCATTAAAAAGATCACTAGTTGTTTGTCGATAAAGATAAAATCATAATTTAAATTGCACTCATATCAACTGGTCATAAAAAATTTCTAAAGCTAAAAAAGGATTGTTCGAAAACTTGTGTGTTGCACTCTCTCACAATCTCACAAGCATACCTATTCTTAATAGCAGGGCCCAAATCCTAGGTTCGTAACCTACTTTATTAAGTACATTTATCTCTGAGGTGTTTAACTAAGAGTGACGAGGGGTTTAAGATCCATGTTGATGTAAGAAAGGCTTGCATCCTACTTACCCTCTGACTGGCCTCAGAGCCAGAAGAAAGTCACTATGGTACTCATAGAATTATTTTGAACCGCTAGATTTCTTAGGAAACGTAAATTTTGAATTCTTGCGTGCTTAACTAAACTCTAGTTTGTTTGTTATTTGTATTGTGATTGATTGATACTAGGGAAATCTCATACTTATCCCATTTAATTAAACCTATAATCACCTCTTTGACCCATGGCTGGAGAACTAACCTCGTTTATAGCTATTATACAACAATTAGAATGCATGGAAAAATGACAAGAGGCACAAGATGCTTTCCTTCAACAATTAAAAACACACCAAGGGATAGCCCCAACTACGGGTATCGCATCAGACTACTATGACCTGATCAAATTCATACAACAGGTAGTTCAAACTCAAGAGGTCCAAAAGCAAATATATTGAAAACCCCTTCCCTATTATCCTCTCAACCACATTTACCTGCTCAAACTACGCAGTTTGATGTTTTTGTCAATGCCTCTCACCAACAAATTGGTCATAACATAATCACCACAACACAAAATACCCTATTTAAATCTACCCAAGATGTGCAAATATTTTATAGAGAGACTACACCAACATCAAAGCAAGATCACACATCATATTCCTTAATATTTTCATATCACTAAATAAATCCCATTAACTTAGAACCTCATGAGGATCCTATGGATAATTATGATATTTTTGAGAGTTGGATGCCATATTTTGATCTTTATGATGAATCTTGGAATAATGAAGAGAGATATATAACCAATGCACAATCCACACCGACCTTTGATCGAGAAGTAGAGAAGCAAATATGTCTCGTTTCAATATGGGAAGATGACTCATCATCCTCAGTAGTTGATCTCCAATTCCCTTCTTTCGATACTAAGTCACTTCAAGATCAGGGAAAATGCATGTCACGTGATTATACATGGATCGAAATAAAGGACCAGTCCGGGAGGATCAATGATTGACCATAGGGGATCTGCCTTGGCATAATCCACTTACGAGTTATACATCCTCTAAAGGTAGCTATAGAAGAGGAACATTTTATGCCAACCATGGACCCTACTTCTGACTATAATCCAACACACCTGCCCTCTCATCTTTCCAAAACTTCACCACAAATTTGTTGCCCACAATGGATTGATCAAAATATCAAGGTATATACTATGAAAGAAGTCATTTTGGAAGATGATTTAAAAGAAGAAAATATTTCCCCATTTATGTTTAAGGACAAGCCTTACTTTGTAGATCAACATTTTTTAATGAATAGAGGACCACCAATTTTCGATCCGTCCGAGCCTGATCCCGACCTATCATATCAATTTGAAGACCATGTGAAGGAATTTGACCACAATGTTTTCAATCTTGATTTTTCATGATACCGACACCGCGTACCACCTTCATATTTATCATTTCACCAAATATAATCACACATAATGTTACTCAATTAGGTATTCGATTTCTTTCTATGATTCTAAAATTGTATGGACAATATCACCCCGATTTATCCAATACGGATGCCATGCTAATAAGGAATACATGGTACACCTAACATTGGTGCCCCGCTGGGAGCGTTAAAACCAGCACACACTTCTTATCTTGGCTAATTTCTTCTCATGACAACCAGCACACACTTCTTATCTTGGCTAATTTCTTCTCATGACAGCTTAAATTTCCAAAAACTATGCATTAAATAAGCATGGGGCACCCTTTCATTAAAAAACAAACAATAAGAAACCTTCTCCAATTCTAAATATCTACCTGCACCCACCATCTTATCATTCTCCACCGAGTTTATTACATCTGCATTTACCATGAGGGCATGGCAAATCTTAAGCATTGGGGGACACCACCAAAAAAATTGCATTTTTTCATACCAATAGCATCACATTTCTGCACAAATTTGCATGTTTTCCCTACTTCAATCTCTAAGTTTACATATATGGAGAATAATAGACTCATTATTAAATACCACATGAAGTATGAGATTTGAAGTGATCCTGAGCTTACAATGCTTATGACTCTCTTTTATTCTTTTGTATCAAAATCAAGAGACTTAGCATCAATTCAACTTTTAACACTTGATATCAATAATGAACTCAAATAATATATATTGAAAAGATCAAGAGTTTTGTACCGTGATACTAGATTGACATACAAAAGGCTAACGGGGTCTGACGATAGTTGTACTCAGAGTTTGTGAGATGGTGAGTTTATCAAAGAGTAGATGAGTAGGGAGTGTTTCCACAAAATATATGCGAGGAAGAGAGTCCACCATAAAATGTAAGGGAATGTTCCCAACTGGTCAAGCAATTATACATTATGTATAATTATTATACACACTTGATACCTTCATACACCAGCCTCTTGCTTGACTTTCTACATATTTATTAAATCCACCACTTCTTTAAAAATTCTTCCATTAATAATCCATCTTGTTTCATTTCATTCGACTTCTTTCTCCCTCTTCTTCTATTATGTATCAAAATAGAAATGTTCTTCAAGATTCTATTCTCCATCTACAACAAAATACTTGTCCTTTTTTGTTTCCTGAGTCCTAAAAGAAAGTATTAAAACACATTGATTCTCTTGAAAAGTGAAGAGTGATATTGAAAAAAGGAGAAAGAAAAGGAGAAAAGAAATATTGCAAAAAAATGAGAGAAGTATAGCAAAAAAAAGTGATATTGCAAAAAAGAGAAAAAAGAAAAAGAAGAAAGCAAAGAAGAAGAAGAAAAAGAAGAAACCAGGAGAACCATTGTGTGAAAATTCTTTTTTCATGACCATCATATGCCATATGCCATCTATATATTCATCTTCTCCAAAATCGTCCTATAATGAGCTATATTGTCACATATTAGACCTCACTCATATCTTTCTATAATTTTAAACCTAAGTAAAGTCATCTCCACCAAATAAGCCTTAACCTAAATACTCAACAAATTAACCCATTATTTTTCTTGCTGGCCAGTTGTAGGAGGATGGGTTGAGTGTTAAATTAATTATGAAGTTGGAGCTTGTAATAATACTCTGAGCCTCCATCTCAAGCATTTCCTGGCTTAGTGTATCATAGCTAGAGAATTGTGGATGAAACCACTTGATCAATTCAGTACATTTGACACTCGAGTCTATCCTCAGGTCTAATAACATTATTGATGCTAGGTATCATTTAATCCGAATTGAGAAAGTCTCTACATTAATTCATGTCTTGAGGACACTTGAGATGACTAAGCATTGTAAGAAAAAAATTCATTTCTACTCTCAAATTTTATGATATAAAGGATAATTTCTTATATACCTCAAAGGCTATGGTCTACCTATATGTCTACATTAGAGTATTGAGATTCTTCATTTACATTTTGCTAGGGACTAGCAAATCTTAAGCATGGGGGTATGATGAATCTTCGATTCATTACATTATTGAGGCATTATCACACCGGTCCATAAACTTAAACACATATTTTATGCCATGATATAAATCAAGGGAAGTGTATTATTTGTATCATGTATTAGATATTTCATTACTCTCGTAAGCAACATACATTAAAAATTTCTCCCTCTTCCAGCATCTAACAATTTTTTAAGATGAAATGATTTTAAATTAATTATCTTATATTCCTTACTTTTTCTAGATGATTATTTATATTATTAACAACCTCTTTTGTATTCCTTGCCCTCAAGTACTTTTTAGCATTACCTTGAAGCTTGACTCTCAATTAATATCTTAGTAAATATTATATGGTGAACTTGCACCATGAGCTGAAATTAATTGGAATAGCTAACATTGTTAAACAAATGGTGGCACCATATTTTTATCGTTATTTTAATAATGATATAAAAATAGAAATGATGAGAAGGGGCAACGTTAGTGGGGAATCAAAAAAGAGGCCACTAATGCATTAATGCAAAAAGGCACGAGATGCCTTGATGAAAAAATGCGAATATGAAGAGGCGCCAAATTAGTTGTTGCTTTTATGAAGAGGTGCAATGCTAATATGAAGAGATGCAGATTAGTTGGTGTTTTTATCAAGAGGTGCAATGCTAATATTAAGAGGTGTCAAATTAGTTGTTGCTTTTATGAAGAGGTGCAATGCCAATATGAAGAGGTGACAAGTTAGTTGGTGCTTATATCAAGAGGTGCAATACCAATATGAACAGGTGCTTATGTTAAAATTAACAAGATGTATCCCTTGGTGGGAATGACTACACAAATGTGTATAAAAAAGAGGGGAGGCAAAGGGGAAGGATCGAACAGTTGGTGTCCAACACTTCTCCCATTCCTAGTCTCTAGCTTTCCCTCTCCTCATAATCACCTCATCTATTATTATAATCCATCTTAATTGTTGACGAGAGAATCAAAGTGGTTTCGTCAACTTGTGCATTCGGCCCCCCAATGAATCCGACTCCTGAGGCTCCACCCCGAGTGCCGCTAAAAATCATCCAACACCATAGACTTCCACCAACCATCATTTCCTCGGACCCTCTGCAAATCCGACTCCAGAGGCATCCTCCCAAGCCACGACCATCATATTTTTATCTCGATTTTATTTTATTATTTTATATTTTTATATCTGTCTTATTTTGTTATCTTCTCTTTCGTGCAGTTATTCGTCAAGACAATCGCGACGATCCATATCTAACAGTGACTTAGTCGACAAGGAATAAAGTAGGGGGAGATATGGCAGATAAATTATATAGAAATCACATCAATAAAACCCTCATTTTTATTCTTCAATAATAAATTCTTTGGGACCTATTTCACTCTTTATTATATGTACATCAAATTAATAAACTTTGTACGTAAAAGTTATAGATAAAAATAAAAAATTGATTTCACCAAAAAATATTATATACTCAACATTCTACATCAGATTAAAATCCAAAATCAAAACTTCACAGACTAATGTCTTCTCCATATGAATTTAAAATGCATCAAAATCACCGTTAATTGTATGTAACTTTTTATTAGCTATTTAATGAAGGGTTTCATTTAATTTGGAGTTAATATGCAAAAGTTAGGTTTTGGATCCCTATTGTACAATATACATGAATAAATTATTCATTTTATTTATTCTTTATGTTTTTCACAATTTTATATTTGTATAATTTTGTAAATATTATTTATAGTATATATACATATTTAGATATAATAAGACTATAAAAATATAATAAAATAAAATAATATATAAAATACATAGATGAATACATTATGCAATATACCTATGTAATTAACCCATACATTTCATTAAGTGTACGAATAATTCGATAAACTAAAAAAATATTTATACATACTTAATTAAGTTATAAATATGTAAATAATGTAAAAAATAAAACATACAATATATAGGTAAATATACCTATAATTTACATGTAAATATTAACTTACAATAAAAACCTTCAGAAAAATAAACAAATATATGGATAACATAGTACATTAAATTACAAACACTTTTATATTTTATAAAAAAATCAATTAATTTATTAGCTATTTGTTATCGATTTTACCAATAATTTTCCCAGAGATTTTTTGTGGTTGGCCTACATGGACCAACCAAAACACTCCCTATGTTGACTTGGGTCAACACCCCCCTCTCCCTTCCTCGAGTTCCCATTCTATTAAAACCCGAATTTCATCATTTTCTTCGCTTAAGCTCTTGATGCTCTAGCTTGACGTGTGCATTTCATGGAGATTGAACACCCCTAAATTATGCCCTAGCCAAAGATCAAATTGAGTGTCCCTAAATCAGTTGCAATCCTCGATCAAAGTTCACATCTTGAGCAACCTATAAGTAAACACATCTAGCAACCTTCCTCAATTTGATCCCTCTTCGAGCTCCTAATGCACTTGCCTTGTGCATGTGTGTGTTTCTGGTGACAGAGCTTCGAGGCGGAGTAAGGAGGAGAGGAGGAGGTCCAAGGCGTTGCTCTGGTGAGGCCTCTTCTCCCTGATTTACATGTATGAGCTGCTCCTATCTTCTCTATTTTTAGGCATACTTAATCTTAGTTTTTCCATTATAGAATGTACTTAGTAATTAAATCTATAGTTTGGACTAAATTCCAGAATCTTTGATTGTCGGAGCTCACTACTTCAACCATGTTTCACCGTGAATCTTATGTTTTTAGACCCCCTGATCATGCACATCTTCTTCCCTATCGCATGATGGGCATATTCCACCTTTCGCCCCAACCAGACCCTCTTTGGATCTGCAAATCGGGGCTCCATCTCTACCCTTTGCTGAAGCCCCTTCACCCACCTCCATATTCATGCGTGGCAGCTTCAAATCGGGTCGAGGCGATTTGCTTCGAGCCCAAGATCTTTCTTCTGTGGGTACAAGCATCAAGGGAATCGAAAAGGGTTGATTTCAGTGTAGGAGAAGCTCTCCAGGCACCCAGAACTTTGATGAGATCCAGGCTCCTTCCTGACGGGGTCCAAACTTTCTTGTCGATGCCACTTGATGCAGAAGACTCCCAGGAGGACTATGAACCAATCAATACAAAGAATGGTGATCGGAGTAAGGAGGAACGCCTGATCGAAGCAAGGATAGGGATATGTTCTTCCTTATTCTTGCTTTGAACCTCAGCACCGTCTGATGCCAAGCATTGCCCAGATCTAATATGGACCGATGATTCCTCGTGAAATGTTGTTTCTCCTTCCAGTCGCTCGATTAAGTTAAGTGGTGCATATGTGGTGTCACCACAGGTGCTCTCTTCCACCGATTAAGTGATAAATTGTACATCCCCCTTCATTTTATTTTATTTTAATTTTAGTCATGTAAATAATTTTCATAGTTGTAAAAATTTTGTAATAATTGCAAGAAGGCCCTTACCTTTTGCAGATTTACGTTTTGGTCCTTACAAGCTCAACTCATGTGGCTCCCCACATGAGCGGTATTTTGCATGTACACCCTAATGGATTTGGTAACTAATAATAAATATATGCAATGTAAAGTTAATTTATAAATGTTTCATAAATTTCATGTAGACCCCTGCATTATATTTTAATTATAAATATGCCCCTACTAGTTCAATTATTTTTTGTGTTTGTGTTCGATTTTCTAAAAAAATCATACATGCTCCAAAAATAATAAAAAATATGAAAATGTGGTTGATGCAATTATCTTCTTCATCATAATTTTTATTTTGCATTTTATTTATTTTCCTACTTATTAAAAATAAAAATAGCACAGATATTCCTTATTAGCTTTAAAAATCAAAAAATATAAAATAGAATTTAAAAATTCCAAAAAAATTAGTATATGTCTATTATAATATTTAGTGCCTCCAGATCAAAATCTCTAAAAATAGAACATTATAAAAAATTTAACGTTCCAAAATCCTTATAAAATTCATAACAAAATATTTAAAAAATTCAAAATATTCAGTTATGTTTCTGAATTTCCTTTATATTATATATTATCTATCAAAAATGGTTTGAAAAAATTTGACTCTATTTGGTATTTTTAAATTCAAAAACAATTCAGTCTAACTAGAAAGTCCCTGATTTTTTGTATTTAGGACTTTAAAAATAATTAAAAATAATAAAATTTCTTGAAAAATAACAAAAAATTTGAAAAAGATAAAAAGATAAAAGGATTTGATTTTGTATTTTTTATTATATTTAGATATGTTTATAAGTACACATCCCCATATTGTATTATATAACTATACATACTTAATTTTTTTATAAATTATTAGAAATCCCTTATAATCATTTTAAAAAAAAATCACATATATATAAACATGACTATATTTATTAATATTTATTATATGAGACTTGTATTACATATATATCCGTATATATACACATAACCATATTATATATCTAAAATAAAAAGAAAAAAACATAAAATTATAAAAAAAATAAATAAAAATAAATAAATTAAAATAAAATTAAAATAATAAATAAATAAGTTATATAATAAAAAGTTAAAATTAATAATTATTTGATATAAAATTCCACAAATTCATCAATTACTTAATTGAGGAACAATGTACAAAATCTGCCATTATTATTTATTCATTATTTATTTATAAATAATATACTTGCCACACCGACATGTCTTCCAGTGTTAGACACCCTACTCTATTTCTTACTATAAACATTTATTTATAGGGTTATAATAAATTTTGATTCACACCTGCTTATTTATTGCTTCATATTATTGAATGGGATAATTGTTATTTAATCGATTGGTCTCTATTAGCGGTTACCAAATCGAATGCGCCCCTCCCTTGTGTGGAGTGCAAGACCCTCCTCACCTGATCAAGTTTTGGGCTGATCAAATGGCACCATTGTCGAGGAGCAATAGAGTATGGCACACTTTTGTATATTGATATTTATTTGATTGTTCTGATCACTCTTGCTTGTTCATTTTCCTTGTGAGGTAATGGATGAAAACTGTGAGTTCCTAGGAAGTTGACGCAACCAAACTAACTAGAAGCAAGCAGGAGAAGGACGTAGGGGAGAGAGGAAGAAGAGTGGCCTTACTTTTAGCCTTATTTTATTTTATTTTTGTAAAATTAACTTGTAATAATTTTTGGACATTAGACACTGCCACAACTCACGAGGTTCAGTGCTTGGGTGATTGTTCACTTGGGGGCCTTGTCGTGTTTTTCGCTTTTCATTGCATTTCTTTTTCTTTATTTCATGCATTTTGAGTTTTCCACCTTTCTTTTGTTTGTTTAAATGTGATTAAGCCTTAGTTTAAGATTTGTTTGCTCGATAGATTAGGTTCAAGGACCTAATTAAAAATGCATGTACATATAGTTCGCGCTTGGACTTAGTCAAATCTGAATTGTTGATTATTTAGTCTTGAGACCGGTCGCCATGAGAGGCTCCATACAACACTTGTAGGACCCGTTGTGGTAGCACCAAGGATTTTCTAAGACCGGACCTAGGTTTCATATCTAGATAGTTAGCGTCTAGTGCATTCATCATCATGCATTGCATATAGTGTAGGTTTCAACTCTACTTAGCATCCTGCACGAAGAGAGCTGGAGGTGAGGCGAGCGTCTCTATGGGAGCATGCATCATTGATTTACGCTTGCATTGCATTTCTAAGTCTCTACCTCTGATTTTGATCACTTAGGATGCTAAAAGAATTGATCCCTCTATTTTTATTAAAAAGCAAAAAAAGTGATAATCGATGAAACTCGAACTGCTAATTTCACTCGACCCTAAAATCAAAAAGAAAAATCCTTAGATAGACTAATCCCCTCATTGTACTCAACATTTTATACTTGGAATGTACACACTAAGGATTAGTGCCCCAGTCCCAGACCTACCTGCATGCATGTACATTTTTTTTTAAATTCACCTAACTCTAAAATTTGACAAGATGAAAAGACCAAGCTCTCACGGTCATCGATGTGTTGAGTTAATGAATTAAGGGGTTTGTTTGTTTATATTTGTGTTTGTTTATGTGCATACTCAATCTTATCTGCACATTTGCTCCTTCTTGCATATCTTGACTTGACCATCGTGCTCTCCCGATCCCCGTCTTTTGTTTCGGAGATGGTCAACTAGAGTTATTTTATCCATATCGCATGGATCCTTCTTACTCTCTAGCCGATCCACCTCCATTTTATCAAGAGGACTTTGCTCATGGTTTTTCCTTTTTGTACATATCTGCCTTATCTATAATTTTAGGCATCACACTTTTACCCACCACCACCGTCACATAGCCCACCATCTCACCCATCTAATACTGAGCTGTTTAAGTCACCGCTTCTTGATACCGCTCTTGAGTAGATGACCCGATTAGTGGAGCAAATGAACTCGAGGATAGATGACCTTACTAATATAAAAAAGAGCTACACTGACGCTTCACCTTATGATTTCATGGATTCACTTGTGGATGCCTATGAGAGCTTGTAATTGCCTAAGATACAAAAAATAAGAAAATTTTAAAAAGTACAAAAAGAACCCATGAGACACATAGCTGAGTCAGTGTGTGAGGAGAGGGCACCCATGCCAAATCCTATACCAACACACACATCCACCACAGTTCCCACTTTTCTTCTCAAGGATGATATTTTACAAATTGCTCTTAGTCATCCTTGTGGAGATGTTGATTTTGATCTCTTCCCTTGTATGAAAGAGATAGAAAATCTTAAAAAATGTTGACTCACCTCAATGTGGCGGTATCAAAAGGCCATGAAACATTTATTTGCATCCAAACCCTAGAAAATAAAGCGAAGAAGTAGATCTAAGCGACACATTCTGACCATGGGCACTGCCTACGCCATCATTCACCATCCAAACATTAGGAAAGGGAACATTGTTACACCTCTTGTGAAATGCACCATTTCTGACTATTCCTGTGAGCACACTCTCCATGATAGTGGTACTTCGATTAATACAATAGCCTTCTCATTGATACTATCTCTTCATCTTGGGCCTCGCAAGGAAACCATGATGATTTTCCAGTTTTCTGATGGATCAACAAAGAGGCTAATTGGTATTCTAGATAACGCCGTCATTCAGATCTAGGACATGAGCTTCACTGTTGACTTTTTGTATTGCCCATGGAACCTCCACCCATGTGGAGCATCCTCCAATCATCCTGGGACGACCTTTTCTCGCCACTGCGAGATTATTTATTGATTATGGATCTAGAGAGATTCACTTTCATTCTGCTGACGAGAGCGTTGTCTTGATCACCGCACCCAATGTTGACCAAAGACCCGGAGTTGGTGAGAGTGTACATGTATTAGCCAATCTTGAGGACTATGACCTTGATACTGATATCAAAGAGGTTTGATTTACCATGGATGATTCTGAGACCCGAAAATTCCTTTTCAGAGAGGAAGACTCAAAAAGCATAGACCTTGGAGTTCCCCCTTCAGGTGTGTGGCGATGTGTTGATAAAATACACGGTATTTACACTACAGACGCTTTAGTGCGGAGGGCAGACTTAGGAGAGACATCCTATGTCAGACTTGACCTTACTATTTCCATTGACAAGTTCTGATCTTTTCATTCTGAGATTTATGAGAATTCCCAGGCCAAACATAACCACAATACTCTCACCAACTAGTTCGTACCTTGCTGTTTTGGGTTGTCGAGGATCTTCATCAGGTTGATCCTGATCGGTTTGTGTAAACTGAGGATCCCGATATCGACATGCATCTTGTTAGATCCATTCTTCAGTAATCACACAAGGTTCACTTTCTACCTTCTTGATCATTGTATATACATTTCTTTGTATACGCACATTCATTTGCTTCCTTCCATCTACTATTTTTCTCATCCACTTTATTCAGTGTGTTTTCCTTGCTTAGGACGTACTTTGTCCTAAGTACAGGGTACGTGGATGAGCTGAGTGTTCTTTCTTCATTCTGTTTCATCATTTTTGTTATTGTCTATACTTAGGGCTCTTTTACTCTAAGTATAGGGGGAGTGATGCGTCCATTCACCAAATTTATTTTTTTTTCTGTTTATTGGTTTCTTTTGGTCCCCTTAACCATCTCCTCTCTCATTGATATTTCTGCCTATACTTAGGGATATATTACCCTAAGTACAGGGGGAGAAAGATCGAGTTGTGATCTATTTATTCCCACCTTCGACAGTCCATGCATGTAGATACAGTCTGTTATATTTAGGATTATTTCATTTTAGATATAAGAGGGATGGTCGAGTTATCATTTATTTTTTTTCATTCTTTATTTTGTCGTTATGGTATAGGCTTTTGTATATTCAGTATGAGTTACATCTTCTCTTTTTTTCTTTGATCTATAAGGACATAACTCAAGTTAAGTATAAGGGGCCGTATATATGTTTTATATACTTTAGTCATAACTCGTACTTTGTATATTTATAATAATATTGCTAATTATTAAGAATTAAAACATACAAATTCTTTGTAATTATGGTTAATAAATCGATTCAAATGCAAAATGTTTAAAAATTTGTTTAAAAATATTTGTGAAAAATCTTTTAAAAAATGTTTGAAAAATATTTTACAAAATATTTCTACCTTTGTAAAAAATGTTTTGTTTGTAAAAATTTCTTTCTTTTGTGTGAATAAAACATTTTGAATTACGAATGGTTTGAAAAATGGTTGCAAACATAGTTTGAAAAATCTATACATACTATTTGAAAAATCTTTGCAAAATGATTTTCAACTTTTGTAAATTCTTATAAAAACTATTTGTCAAATTATTAATTTCAAAATAAAGTTTTAAAATGATTACAAAATTTACAAAAACTTTTTCAAATTATTTGAGAACTATGTACATAATCCACTCAAAAAAACTTTTACAAATTTAGCACATTGACCTATAAATAATAATTAAGTTCCTATACATACTTAGTGTAAGTCTCCACCTCATTCTTGTAAATGCCAAGAAGCACGCCCATGTAAATATTTGCACATATCCCTTTATTCTAGAACCTCCTGTTTTTGAAAAATCTCAAAAAATGCAAAATGTTTTCAAAAATTGCATAAAAATTTGTAAAAGTTTCTCAAAAATCATAAAAAGGTTCAAAATCAGAAATTTACATCACAAAATATTTTCTTCGCATTGTACATAGCATTTGTATTTTCTGGATTGATAATTATAATTGAACTAGTCCAAATAAAATTTGAAGATTGGACCTGGGTTGGACCATAATCAACTTAATCACAAGAAACTTATAGGAACTTGAATTAAGGCACCTTAGGTCTACTAGATTTAATTCTTTGAGACCACGAGACTTAGCTCAATGTCGTCTAGACAGAAGGATATGGTGAGATCCTCAAGCGCATCACGGAAGCGTGAGCATCATATCGAATACGACGTAGAACGATTAATCGTACTAGTTGTTCTATGTAGCGGAAATTAAAATTTTTTATGTGACGAAACCACATGACCCAAGAACACTTCTCGGATCATTTCATCTAAACCACAAACAAGTAATAGGATTACCTCTTGAAGTGTGGTTGCGATCGAGTCTCTAAAGGAAGAGACCTCTTGTCTCAAGTCCGATTCGACGGAGGAGACGCTTGCGAGCGTGTTGATGAAACACGTGCTCCTCGCAATCCATGTTGATGATCCAAGCCACGGATCTCCTTATCTCGACACACGAGATCCGACATCTTCTTCACGAGCGAGATGCACCGAAGGAGACGGAGATCCGCAGGCAAATGATCAGGCAACATAACGACGACGTTGCGGCGATGGAGAACCTCTCTAGGGCATTCATAGTGGATGGCCACATGAGAGAAATAGAGTGGGAGTGTAGAGAGAGAAAGAGAAAGAGAGATTGTTCTCTTGTGTATAAAGAAGAGCAGTGGGGTGCCTATCCTTTTATAATATTTTGGGATCCACGGATCTCAATCCATGGGCAACACATATCCAATGGCTCTCATTGATTTGTGTTTCTTTTAATGGCTAAGATTTGTGTTGGTAAAAACCAACAACAATTAGTTTAATTTAGATTAAATCTATATTGATAAATCAATATAAATCAATCCCAAAATAAATCAATCAAGCATGGAGATTATGGAATGAAGATTGCCTCCTTCCATAAAATTGGATTTGATGGCAATCTCATGCAATCTCATGATATCTCATGAGATTACTTTATTCCATGGAAATCTCCAAGATTTACAACACTTGTTGTAAATTATTCTACAAAAATAATTCATAATTATTTTATGAATATTTCAATCTTGCCATTGGAAAATTGTGAATCACATTCACAATCCAAAATAAAATATGAATTACATTTTCAATTAATTATCCAATGTGAATCCAATTCACATCAACATTTAACTAACAAATGCAAATTACAAATAGCTCTCTCTTATATATTATAAATCACATTTATAATATATGACTAATATGGATATTGCTATCCACATTATTCATATCCATGATAATTAAATCACATTTAATCATCTTGGATCTCTATTCTCGTGTGCCCAAATAATATGAATCGCATTGACATTATTCACATCTTTGATAATTAAATCATATTTAATTATCTTAGACAACTCTCCTTATAATATGAATCAAATTCATATTATTCATGATAATTAAATAATATTTAATTATGAATTTTCTCAATGCTCAGATACACATATCAACAATGAAATTATCCTGAACTCTTTCAAGGATAATGCGCTTTCTCTACGGATACTTGGAGATAAGGACAGGGAAATTGTATTGTTCCACATATAGTGACTTGGATATTGAGATCATATCTCAAATCCGGATCGCGGACCTCCCATAGATGCCTGATGAAATCAAGATCACAAATCAAATCTTTTTGCATCTGAATCACATTCATATCAATGTCCAACATTTGGACCAAGATGAGATTACTTCTCTACTGAGAGGAGTCACTAAAATCCAGACTCATTTCATCACTCCCTAGGAATGGAGGCGTCATGGCTATACAATCGTTTATGATCACATCACCCTCAGGTATTCCCAATACCTATACATCCTGCATACTGAAAGAGAATAAACCCAAAGTATTGGATCAACTTTATACTGTCTACTTCAAGATTTTTATCAATAAGTTTCTCATTCGATCATTGGGAATTGGTATCGATTATATACTTTCCAAAAACATATATCAAACCTAGGTCCTGATCATATACTTTCCAAAAGTATATATCAAACCTACAAATTTAGTCAAGCTTCCAAAGCGAGACGACCCTGCACGGAATTTGATTCTTCCCAATATCTCATGAGTGAGCTCATGTCTTCCGATTCAGTAGTGAACATGTATGATCCCTTTGACAGATCGTATTACTCATATGTCCTTATATGCACACCAGCGCGTCGGTGTATAGACCTTGGTTAGGTCATCAACCTATTGGTCTGCCAAATGTACATACTCAGACATATAGTAACACATCTGTCTCCGGTCAGAGGATGCGTGCCTATATCATGACAACATACAATATAGGACTTTGGTTATCTCGATCTCGTTAAGTCAACTCTTTGACTTAACTAGTCTGACACCTCTGAATCTCTATTCCTATGCAGAGGACCTGCATCAAGAGGTCGGTTAGATATCAGCCTAAATGAGAAAGGATTGCCATCTCCTACTCAGGATGGAGATCATCTCTTAACAATCATTTGACGGCGCTTGATGAGTCCTCAATCTAACCCTTTAGATATTCATCCAAGCATCAACCTCTATGATTCAATTATTGAATCAACAACTATATGATTATTAAGATGGCCATGGTACATAACCCTAATTGTACTAAGGGACCTATTATGCAAATTATTTTGGTCTTCATTTTAGATCAGGGAATGATATGTGCAATAACATTTATTGCATAATGGCTCGCTGTGGGCTCGCATGTCCAACAATCTCCCACTAGCCCAAAGAGACATTAATGCGCTAATCATTTAAACCCACACTCATGTGACAATCATAGTCTATTTAGAAAATAGTTAGGTAAGCTGATCAGTCACTCTGTTCCCGCGAGACTACGCCAAGTCTTTTTACGGCACTTGCATATCCCCAGTAACGGTGCTCGCATCTAATGCGAATGTTGCATCTTATGCAACCAATACTCAATCTTGTTAGTTATAGTGTCCTTGACACTACATCTTAATAATTATCATAACTAGTATTTCCATTATCCTTATCAGATACCCTTATCCTGGAGATCACTATTTCTTAAGGTATCCACTTAAGACCTTTTAGATCTCTATCTATAAAGTCTTAAGTTTTTTAAGATAAGACTTTGAGATCACTATCTCAAAAAAAATCTTATCATCTATGAAGATTTTGTTATTACTGTAATCAAGTGTTTTATCTCCATAGTAGGATTAGTAACAGTTTACTACTCCCCCCACATGGCAGATGTCTATCTTTTGTACACATCTGGCATATACTTAGCTTCTCATAATTGATGCACAAGTGCAAGAAGTTCTAGCATTCACTTCCTCAAATCTTTGAGGTGCTATCCCTTTAGATAGGTCAGTACCAAATCTTAAGGGAAGGAAGCCTTTCTTGGAATTTCCAAGAATGGAATATGTCCAAGGTGTACTACAAATGTGACATCCCCAATACCCTCTTCTCTTTGCTTCTGAACACCTTCAGAACTAAGATGCAAGAAGTATCCTTGAGATCAATTCTCAAGTTATGGAACAACCAGATTATAAAACATTTATTATTATCCTTATATAATTTTAAATGATTAGGATATCATATACATTTGGCATCATGAACACAAAGGCACTACAACTAAGTTTCACATGGCTCATCAAGATTCTATCTGAAACCATAACATTTATAATTTCATCAAATCTTATGGTCCAACTTCAAGAATCGTATTTGAGTCCATAGATGGATTCCTTAGTTTGCACGTCTTGCTTTCCTCAACCATGAAGCCCTGGGGCTGCTTCATGTGAATATCCTCTGAGAGGTATTCATAGAGGAATGCAATCTTGACTTACACCTTGAAGATGCAATAGTCAAGTTGTGTAGCTAAGGTTAGCAATATTCTCATGATTTTAAGCATGGTTACTGGAAAGCAAGTCTCATCGCAAGCAATGCCTTCTATTCCGGTGTGTAGCTCATGGCTACAAACCGTGCTTTGAAGGTCTCTACCTTCTCATCAGGTTCCCTCTTCTCCTGAAGATCCATTTACACCTTAACGGGTGTTACCTTATAGGTGGATCCTCGAGGGTACATATACAACATTTGTATATGAAGTATACTTTAGACCTTTGTTGCTAAAATCCATCTTTCCATGTCATGATCCTCAGGAGCTTCATCAGATGAAGTCCGATCATTGTTAGACTTAATCGACACATGGAATGTATCCTCAAACTCATTGGAAGAAGTATTAGTGTTTCATCTTTAATTGTCCTTTTAATTCCTGATTTCAGGAGCCTCGTTATCATCTCAAGATTAAATGAGTTCCTTCACTTCATTTTCATCTTGATTCTCAAGAGAGTCATCCTATAAGAATCACATTCTCAAAGATGAGATCTTTTAAGAATCTCAAGGTCATAAAGTAGGTACACAATACCATCCTTTATTTTCCTAATGAAGTAGCACTCTCTAGTGCTCAATTCCAACTTACTTGCATGGAATATTATTAAGGATGTATAGTGTAGTCTCTACTACATATATACCTGTATACTAAGAGGAAATTACGTTAAAATACATCATTGATCAAATCATGTCACACATGATCCAATTGTATCTCCCTACAACTCTATTGAGTTTAGGTTTATCAAGAGGAGTGAGATAGGAATGATATTCCTTTTTCCATAAGGTATACCATGAATTCATCTAATAGGTACTGATTACCTAGATTAGACCAAGTTCATTTTCATCTTCCTTTAGACTTTGGTTCCAAACCAAAATTATGAAATCTTTGAATATTTCAAAGGTTTCTTAGGTAAAGATAAGAAATCTCATATCATACACAATCATCAATAGATATCACATATCCACAATGTTCATTATGATATAGATGATCCACATACATCAATATGTATGCGATCCTGAATACCTTGACATCTTACACCATTCCCAAAGAAGGGTGTATTCGACATTTTACTTTGAATACAATATTCATAAGTATGTAAGTTTTGAAATTTTAGACATTCTAAAGTTTCATCTCTTACTAGTCTATTAATCTCATCAACTGACATATGTCCAAGGCTTGATGCCAGACCATTGTTAAATGATCTTCATCCTCCTATTGATCTTTAAAAGTTCAATTTTCAGTATTAGAAATTTTAATGAACCATTAATTAATTTTCTAATTTAATAGAGTCCATTAGATGTTATATTACTATCTGAAATATATATCCATCATAACTCTTTATGATAGATAAATTCTAGAATTCATGTTTGTCTCCAACATTTAGAAATAAACAGTTAGTGTATTCTAACATCTGGATTATAGAGACATTCTCTAGGACTAAGGGCTACCACTGAAATTGAGAAGTCTATCAATCCAACAGAGTTTGTTGCAACAATTGCATCAATATACATGTAGAAGACTATAAACCTTAAGATCAAGTTTTCTAGTCTTCAAAAACATATGCAACCCATTGCAAGTGTTATTAGAAGATTGAGATACAATTATAAGACTTTATCTTGTTCAATAAGGAAGTCAATATCAATGATTTAAGTAGATTATTCTGATTCTCTAGCTGAGTTCTTCTCTAAGGATTCTAGATAGACTTGATCGTCATACTATCAACACACCAACTTATTGCCGTATTGGCATTTATCCAACTCTTAGGATGTCATATGGAAGTCATAGAAGTACGGTCAACTCTTTGAATATCCTTCTCATCTTGTGTCTAACCCATGCTTCCACTGCGCTCCCTTTATCTATAAACAACCATTGCTTAAGACTAAGGATCTCTTATGTTAAATTCAAAAGAATTCAATGTAAGAGCATTTCGACATTTATACATGCTTCATAAAATTCATAAAATATGAAAATTATGAAGCTTCATGAATGAGTAGAGTATAGACAGTAAAATAATGACACTCATCATGTCTACATCCATCTAGACTCTAAAACATTGGTTCAGGTAGGTATTCAAATATTTTGAATACATCATCTCTTATAGAGCTACCATTCTGCATGATGCAGTGAACCGTCATTCATGATAAATGTCAAGAGCACATATGTATGCCAGAATATCTTCTTAGATTTTTAGAAGGATTATATGACAATTATGATCATCATCGACATGTCACTTCCAAAGTACATTTGATAATATCAAGACTATAGAGACATACAAATCCTAGGGTTGCATATCTATTGTCTGTTTAATTGTCATTCCTCATTATTATGAGGAAACTTGCATATTGCAACAACATACATTATGTGTCCAACTGCAAGTATAATATCTAGATCATGAGTCCAATCCATGATATTTTACTGGTTATTACTGAGTATAACATTGAGTGGGTTTAATGAAGGATTATCTGAAATAAGAAATTTGCATAAGAGTATATATTTATATATACATATTTTACTTTGATTTAGGAATTTTTATATCAAAGTTGTCTTGCCATGTCAACACTGAAAGTTCATTCCCTTAATCACTTTCAATATAAGAGATATACTTACCATTATATCTCAAGCAAGATCTGGGATCTCCTTCCTTATCTTTGTTACATCCCAATAATATGAGAACATGTAACTCAGATAAAAAGAAGCGGGAACACATTCCGCCTTGCAAGTCCAACTTGCACCTCCCAATTCAGTCTTTAACACCCGAGCCCACCACCCCTAAGGTGACGTTGACTCGTCATTAATTGAACCAACCATCAACAGGAATACAACTCGCTATGCGCAATCCAATATCGCCCCAATAATATGAGGACCCGATATTGGGGTCACTGCGCATACGTACTTACTCTTTCGAGATGCGAAGATCCCGATCCAAATGGATTGTATGTAGGAGCTGTCACTTCAGACATGCGTCTCCTACATACAATATCTGGCGACGGAACCCTTCGCCTTGACGGGGGACCATGGATGTCACTTATGTGATCCTCCATATCATATTCAAATTCTAATTAATCATTATGAATCATATTCTTTACGATTAATTCTTCCAAGGGAAATAACACCTAAATTTATAATAGAGTGTCTTAATTTTAATTGGATTTCAATTAATCTAATCATATTAAATTAATGATCCAATTAATATCCAACAAACATTCTTACTTGTTACTTGAATTATGGTATTATCTCAAATACTTATTATTTCAAATTTTAATAATAAAAAATACATCATGATTTCTTAAGCATTATACCAACCCAACCCGCTATCATGGCCAGTACCGACGAGAGTGGGACAGACCACTCACGGTGCAACCTGCTACCCCAACGCTCCCCCTACTAGACACCATATCCACCTCGGTAAAGGATAATGTAAAATAGATCACTTTATACTTGTGATGATCATCGGTTCTTCAACTGAAATTATACCATATAATAATAATCAAAACAATTTTGATTAACATTATAATGAGATTTGCTAAACAAATCCCAAATCCTATTCAAGCAGCATGTTTGTTGGATTGTAGATCATGTAGATCATGTAACCAATTAGTTATCTAGATCACATCTAATCAAATATTGGTTAAGGCAATGTCATTTAAGAAAATAATTATACTCAAATATTTCACAAATATTTATGCACAATTATTCCAGGAAATTAAACAATTTAATTTCACTAATTGAGTAAATGACAATCACTAGGTTCTTGATTAGGAAAGTGTTTCCAGCAGTGACCCTCGCTTACTAAAAATATCCTATCTCAATCAAATTAAATCCAAATAAAGCATAGTAAGTTTCTAAAGTTTGCTAATTTTATTTACAACATAACCTAAGTGGTTTGCACACATTTCAAGGCGTTTCAAATCCGATTAACTCTTTAATTACGTTAAGACTCGCATTCTCCGAAACTGAGGATACATGTCACTAAAATGACATATCTCGAGCATACGGAATCCAAATTACGTTAAATTAGATTCTACGGTTTCCTTATTTAATGGAGAACAAAAAACAATTATTTTTGTCTTTAGACAATCGAAATAGTGCCGAAAACAATCTCAAAACAGAGATGCAAAAATGAAATGCAAGAAAACTTCGCAAACCCTAATGAACCCAAGTCATCCTCGATTTACAGATCATATCCAAAACCATCCAACCTAGCTCTGATACCACTTGAAGGATATGGTGAGATCCTCAAGCGCATCACGGAAGCGTGAGCATCGTATCGAATACGGTGTAGAACGACTAGTCGTACTAGTTGGTCTATAAATTTACTTATGTGACGAAATCAAATGATCCAAGAACACTTCTCGGATCGTTTCGTCTAAACCACAAACAAGTAATAGGATTACCTCCCTAAACCCTAAACCCTAAACCCTAAACCCTAAACCATAATATTGGATTTGGTGGCAATCTCATGCAATCTCATGATATCTCATGAGATTGCATTATTCCATGGAAATATCCAAGATTTACAACAACACTTGTTGTAAATTATTCTAAAAAAATAATTCATAATTATTTTGTGAATATTTCAATCTTGCCATTAGAATGTGAATCACATTCACAACCCAAAATAAAATGTGAATTACATTTTCAATTAATTATCCAATGTGAATCCAATTCACATCAACATTTAATTAACAAATGCAAATTACAAATATCTCTCTCTTATATATTATAAATCACATTTATAATATATGAATAATATGGATATTTCTATCCACATTATTCATATCCATGATAATTAAATCACATTTAATCATCTTGTATCTCAATTCTCGTGTGCCCAAATAATATGAATCGCATTCACATTATTCACATCATTGACAATTAAATGACATTTTATTATCTTAGATAACCCTCCTTATAATATGAATCAAATTCATATTATTCATGATAATTAAATCATATTTAATTATCAATTTTCTCAATGCTCGAATAAACATATCAACAATGAAATTATCCTACACTCTTTCAATGATAATGCACTTTCTCCGCGGATACTTGGAGATAAGGACGGGGCGATTGTATTGTTCCACGTATAGTGACCTGGATATTGAGATCATATCTCAAATCCAGATCGCGGGCCTCCCATAGATGTTTGATGAAATCAAGATCGCAAATATAATCTTTTCATTGCATCTGAATCACATTCATATCAATGTCCAACATTTGGACCAAGATCAGATTACTTCTCTACTGAGAGGAGTCACTAAAATCCAGACCCGTATCATCACTCCCTAGGAATGGAAGCGTCATGGTTATACAATCGTTTATGATCACATCACCCTCAGGTATTCCCAATACCTATGCATGCTGCATACTGGAGGACTCAGAATAAACCCGAAGTATTGGATCAACTTTATATTGTCTACTTCAGGATTTTTATCAGTAAGTTTCTCATTCGATCATTGGGAGATGGTATCGATCATATACTTACCAAAAGCATATATCAAACCTAGGTCTTGATCATATACTTTCCAAAAGTATATATCAAACCTACAAATTTAGTCAAGCTTCCAAAGCAAGACGACCATGCACGGAGTTTGATTCTTCCCAATATCTCATGAGTAAGCTGTAGAGGACCTGCATCAAGAGGTCGGTTAGATATCAGCCTAAATGAGAAAGGATTGCCATCTCCTACTCAGGCTAGAGATCATCTCTTAATAATCATTTGACGGCGCTTGATGAGTCCTCGGTCTAACCCTTTAGATATTCGTCCAAGCACAGGCCTCTATGATTCAATTATTGAATCAACAGTTGTATGATTATTAAGATGGGCAGGGTACATAACTCTAATTGTACTAAGGGACCTATTATGCAAATTATTTATTCTTCATTTCAGATCAGGGAATGATATGTGCAATAACTGAAGGATATGGTTAGATCCTTAAGTGCATCACGGAAGCGTGATCGTCGTATCGAATACGACGAAGAACGACTAGTCGCACTAGTTGTTCTATGCAGCGGAAATTAAAAAATTTTCATGTGACGAAACCACATGATCCAAGAACACTTATCGGATCGTTTCGTCTAAACCACAACCAAGTATTAGGTTTACCTCTTGAAGCATGGTTGCGATCAAGTCTCTAAACGAAGAGACCTCTTGTCTCAAGTCCGATCCGTCGGAGGAGACGCTTGCGAGCGCGGGGATGAACCGCGTGCTTCTCGCAATCCATGTTGATGATCCAAGCGGCGGATCTCCTGATCTCGACACACGAGATCCGATGTCTTCTTCATGAGCGGGGCGCACCGAAGGAGACGGAGATCCACGAGCAAACCATCAGGCAGCATAACGACGATGCCGCGACTATGGAGAACCTCTCTAGGGCATCCATGGTGGACGGCCACATGAGAGAGATGGAGAGAGGACGTGTAGAGAGAATGAAAGAGAGAGAGAGAGAGAGATTTGTTGCCTCAACTTATGTGTCAAGAAGAGCAATGGGGTGCCTCTCCTTTTATAGGGTTTTGGGATCCATGGATCTCAATCCATGTGTCAACACAAATCCAATGGTCCACATCAATTTGTGTTTCTTTCAATGGTCATGATTTGTTGCTAAAAATACAACAACAATTAATTTAATTTAAATTAAATATATGTTGATAAATCAACACAATTTAATTACAAAATTAAATCATCAATACATGGAGATAATGAAAGGAGAGAAAGCCTCTTTCCATGTGGAGAGGGGGGACGGCCTCCCTTTCCTAATGGGAGTGGTGGCCGTCCACCCTCCTCCATTAGGAAGGTGGCTATTTCACCTTTTATGTAATCTCCATTATTTGCAACAACTTTTCTTGCAAATTATTTCACAAAAAATAAATCCAATTTATTTTGTGAACATTGCAATCATGCCATTGAAAAATTTTTGAATCACATTCACAACCCAAAACAAAATGTAAATTACATTTTCAATTTGATGTCCAATGTGAATCCAATTCACATTAACATTTAATTAACAAATGTAAATTACAAATAGCTCTCTCTTATATATTATAAATCACATTTATAATATATATGACTAATATGGATATTGCTATCCACATTATTCATATCCATGATAATTAAATCATATTTAATCATCTTGGATCTCTATTCTCTTGTGTCCAAATAATATGAATCACATTCACATTATTTACATCTTTGATAATTAAATCTCATTTAATTATCTAAGATAACTCTCTTTATAATATGAATCAAATTCATATTACTCATGATAATTAAATCACATTTAATTATCCATTTTCTCAATGCTCGAATGCATATATCAACAATAGAATTATCCATGAACTCCTTCAAGGATAATGCGCTTTCTCCGCAGATACTTGGAGATAAGGACAGGGCGATTGTATTGTTCCACGTATAGTGACATGGATATTGAGATCGTATCTCAAATCCAGATCGCGGTCCTTCCATAGATGCTTGATTAAATCAAGACCGTAAATCTAATTTTCTCATTGTATCTGAATCACATTCAGATCAATGTCCAATACTTGGACCAAGATCAGATCACTTCTCTACTGAGAGGAGTCACTAAAATCCAGACCCATTTCATCACTCCCTAGGAATGGAAGCGTCATGGTTATACAATCGTTTATGATCACATAACCCTCAGGTATTCCCAATACCTGTACATCCTGCATACTGGAAGACTCAGACTAAACCCGAAGTATTCGATCAACTTTATACTGTCTACTTCATGGTTTTATCAGTAAGTTTCTCATTCGATCATTGGGAGTCGGTATCGATCATATACTTTCCAAAAGCATATATCATACCTAGGTCTTGATCATATACTTTCCAAAAGTATATATCAAACCTACAAATTCAGTCAAGCTTCCAAAGCGAGACGACCGTGCGCACGGAATTTGATTCTTCCCAATATCTCATGAGTGAGCTCATGTCTTTCGGTTCAGTAACTGAACCTGTATGATCCCTTTGAGAGATCGTATTACTCATATGCCCTTATATGCACACCAGCGCGTCGGTGTATAGACCTTGATTAGGTCATCAACCTATTGGTCTGCCAAATGTACATACTTAGACATATAGCAACACATCTGTCTCCGGTCAGAGGATGCGTGCCTATATCATGACAGCATATGATATAGGACTTTGGTTATCTCGATCTCGTTAAGTAAACTCTTTGACCTAACTAATCTGACACCTCCGAATCTCTATTCCTATGCAGAGGACCTGCATCAAGAGGTCGGTCAGATATCAGCCTTCAGAGATAAGGATTGCCATCTCCTACTCAGGCTGGAGATCATCTCTTAACAATCATTTGACGGTGCTTGATGTGTCCTCAATCTAACTCTTTAGATATTCAGCCAAGCACCAGCCTCTATGATTCAATAGTTGAATCAACAGCTGTATGATCATCAAGATGGCCATGGTACATAACCCTAATTGTACTAAGGGACCTATTATGCAAATTATGTATTCTTCATTTCAGATTAAGGAGTGAATTGCAATAACATTTATTGCATAATGGCTCGCCGTGGGCTCGCATTTCCAACAATCTCCCACTAGCCCAAAGAGCCATTAATGGGCTAATCATTTAAACCCGCACTCATGTGACAATCATAGGCTATTTAGAAAATAGCTAGGTAAGCTGATCAGTCACTCTGTTCCCGCGAGACTATGCCAAGTCCTTTTACGGCACTTGCATATCCCCAGTAACAGTGCTCACATCTAATGCGAATGTTGCATCTCATGCAACCAATACTCAATCTAGTTGGTTACATTGTCCCTGACATCATAACCAGTATCCCCATAATCCTTATTAGAATACCTTCATTCCCGGAGATCTCTATCTCCTAAGGTATCTATAGTTTAGACCTTTATAGATCACTATCTACATGGTCTTAAACTTTTGAAGATAAGACTTTGAGATTACTATCTCAAAAATCTCCTCATCTATGAAGATTTTGTTATTACTGCAATCAAGTGTTTTATCTCTACAGTAGGATTAGTAACAATTTACTACTCCCACTGCATGACAGACATCTGGTATTTGTACACTCTAGCATACACTCAGCTTCTCGTAACTAATGCATAAGTGCAAGTAGTTGTAGCATTTACTTCCTCAACTCTTTGAGGTGCTATCCCTTAAGATAGGTCAATACCATATCTTAAGGGTTAGAAGCCTTTCTTGGAATTTCTATGAATAGAATATGTCCAAGGTATACTACAAATGTGACAGTCCAATTATCCTCTTCTCTTGGCTTCTGAACAACTTCAGAACTACGATCTAAGAGGTATCTTTGAAATCATATTTCAAGATATGGAATAACCAGATTATAAAACACTTATTAATATCCTTATATCATTTTAAATGATCAGGATATCATCTACATTTAGCGCGATGAACACATAGGCACTCCCACTAAGCTTCGCATGGCTCATCAAGATTTCATTTGAAATCATAACATTTATAATTTCATCAAATCTTATGGTCCATCTCAAAGAAGCTTATTTGAGTCCTTAGATGGATTCCTTATCTTGCACACCTTGCTTTCCTCAACCATGAAGCCTTGGGGCTACTTCATGTGAATATCCTCAGAGAGATATTCATAGAGGAATGCAATCTGGACTTACATCTCGAAGATGCAATAGTTAAGTTGTGTAGCTAAGGTTAGCAATAATCTGATGATTTTAAGCATGTTCACCGAAAAGCAAGTCTCATTGCAAGCAATGTCTTCTCTTCCATGTGTAGCTCATTGCTACGAACTATGCTTTGAAGGTATGTACCTTCTCATCAGGTTCCCTTTCTCTTGAAGATCCATTTACACCTTTACGGGTCTTACCCATATAGGTGGATCCTCGAGGGTCCATGTACAACACTTGTACATGAAGTCTACATTAGACTTTTATAGCTAACATCCATCTATCCATGCTATGATCTTCAGAAGCTTCATCACATGAAGTTCGATCATTGTCAGATTTCTCTGACACATGGAATCCATCCTCAAACTTATTTGAAGAGGTTTTAGTGTTTCATCTTCAATTATCCTTTTAGTTTCCAATTTTTTAGGAGCCTCATTATCTTTTCAAGATTAAATGAGTTCCTACACTTCATTTTTATCTTGATTCTCAAGAGTCTCAACCTCCAAGAATCACATTATCAGAGATGAGATATTTCAAGAATCTCAAGGTCATAAAGTAGGTATCCAATACCATCCTTTATTTTCCTAATGAAGCAGCACTCTCAAGTGCTAGATTCCATCTTGCATGGAACCTTATTAAGGATATACATTGTAGTCTCTACTACACATATATACCTGGAAACTAAGGGATAATTATGCTAAAATTCATCATTGATAAGATCATGTCACACATGATCCAATTGTATCTGCCTATAACTCTATTGAGTTAAGGTGTGTTAGGAGGATTGAGATAGAAATGATATTCATATCTCTATAAGTTATTCTTTGAATTTGTCTAACAGGTACTTGCTACCTAGATTAGATCAAATTCATTTTATCTTCCTTCAAACTTTGGTTTTAAACCAAAAATAATGAAATCTTTGAACATTTCAAAGGTTTCTTAGGTGAAGCGAAGAAATCTCATATCATACATAATCATCAACAGATATCACATATCCATAATGTTTACTATGATATAGATGATCTACATACATCAATATGCATGAGATCCTGAATACCTTGGCATCTTACACCTTTCTCTAAGAAGGGTGTATTGGACATTTTACTTTGAATACGATATTCATAAGTATGTAAGTTTTGAAATTTTAGACATTCTAAAGTTTCATCTCTTACTAGTCTATTGATCAAATCAATAAACAAATGTCCAAAGCTTGATGCTAGATCATTGTCAAATGATCTTCATCCTCATATTGATCTTAAGTTTTAATTTCAGCATTTAGAAATGTTAATGAGCCATTCATCAATTTTCTAGTTTAGTGGAGTCCACTAGATTTTAGATTACTATCTGAAATATCTCCATCATAACTCTTTATGATAGTTCTACCTCAGAATTCATGTTTATTTCCAACATTTAGAAACAAACAATGAGTGTATTCTTATATCTAGGTCATAGAGACATTCTCTAAGACTAAGGACTCTCCCACTGAAATTAACAAGTCTATTAATCCAACAGAGATTGTTGCAACAATTGCATCAATATCCATATGGATAACTATAAACCTTTAAGATCAAATTTTTCAGTCTTCTAAACATATGCAACCTATTGCAAATGTCATCAGAAGATTGAGATACAATTATTTGACTTTATCTTATCAATGATTTATGTAGATTGATCCGATGCTCCATCCGAGTCCTTCTCTAAGGATTCTAGATAGACTTGATAGTCATACTATCAACACATCAACTTATTGCAGTATTGGCATTCATCCAACTCTTCGGATGACATATGGAAGTCAAAGATGTATAGTCAACTCTTTGACCATACTTCTTATTCGGGTCCAACCCATGCTTCCACTGCGCTCCCTTTATCTATAAGCAACCATTGCTTAAGACTAAGGATCTCTTATGTAAGAGCATTTCAACATTTATACATGCTTCATTAAATTCATACAATATGAATATTATGAAGCTTCATGAATGACCAGAGTATAGATAGTAGAATGATGACACTCATCATCTACATCCATCTAAACTCTTAAAACATAGGTTCAGGTAGGTACTCAAACAATTTGAATACATCATCTCTTATAGAGCCACCATTCTGCATGATGCAGTGAACCATCTCATTCATGTTAAATGTCAAGAGCACATATGTATGCCAGAATATCTTCATTAATTTTATAAGGATAATTTGACAATTGCGATCATCATCGACATGTCACTTCCAAAGTACATCCGATGAGAGATCAAGACTATAGAGAAATACAAACCCTAGGGTTGTAGTCCTATTATCTATTTAATTGTCATTCCTCATTATTATGAGGAAACTTGCACATTGCAACCACATACATTATGTGTCCAATTGCAAGTACAATATCTGGATCATGAGTCCAATCCATGATATTTTACTGGTTATTATTGAGTATATCATTGAGTGGGTTTTAATGAAGGATTATCTGAAATAAGAAATTTGCATAAATATATAAATATATATATTTTACTTTGATTTAGGATTTTTTATATCAAAGTTGTCTTGTCTTGTCAACACTGAAAGTTCATTCCCTAAATCACTTTCAATGTAAGAGATATACTTACCATTATATCTCAACAAGATCTGGGATCTCCTTCCTTATCTTTGTTACATCCCAATAATATGAGAATCTGCAACTCGGATAAAAAGAAGCGGGAACACATTCCGCTTTGCAAGTCCAACTTGCATCTCCCAATTCGGTCTTTAACACCCGAGCCCACCACCCCTAAGGCGATGTTGACCCGTCGTTAATTGAACCAACCGTCAACAGGAATAGTACTCGCTATACGCAATCCAATATCGCCCCAATAATATGAGGATCCGATATTGGGGTCACTACGTATACGGCCTTACTCTTTCGAGAAGCAAAGAGTCCGATCCAGATGCGCTTGCATACAGGAGCTGTCACTTCGGACAGGCGTCTCCCACATACAATCCCTGGCGACGGAACCCTTCGCCTTGACGGGAGACCATGGATGTCACTTATGTGATCCTCCACCTCATATTCAAATTTTAATTAATTATCGTGAATCGCATTCACATAATTAATTCTTCCAAGGGAATTATTAACTCTAATAATATTAGAGTATTTCAATCTTAATTGGATTCCAATTAATCTAATCATATTAAATTAATGATCCAATTAATATCCAACAAACATTTTAATAGTTACTTGAATAATGGTATTATCTCAAATACGTATTATTTCGAATTTTAATAATTAGAAAAATACATCTTAATCCCTCGGACATTATCCCGGCCCTACCCGCTGTCATGGCTAGTACCGACGAGAGTGGGACGGACCACATACGTTGCAACCCGCAACCCCAATGCTCTCCGACTAGGCACCATATCCGCCTCGGGAAAGGATAATGCCAAATTGATTAATTTGTACTTGAGATGATCATCGGTTCTTCAACCGAAATTGTACCATATAGTAATAATCAAAACATTTTTGATTAACATTATAATGAGATTTGCTAAACAAATCCCAAGTCCTATTCAAGCAACATGTTTGTTGGAATGTTGATCATGTAGATCATGTAACCAATCTTGATCTAGATCACATCTAATCATTTGTTGGTTAGGGAAAAGTCATTTAAGGACATAATTATCATCAAATATTTCACAAATATTTATGCATAATTATTCCAGGAAATTAAACAATTTAATTTCACTAATTAATTAAATGACAATCACTAGGTTCTTGATTAGGAAAGTATTTTCAGCAGTGACCCTCACTTCCTAAAAATATCATATCTCAATCAATTTAATCCAAATTAAGCAAAGTAAATTTCTAAAGTTTTCTAACTTGATTTACAACAGAACCCAAGTGATTTGCACGCATTTCAAGGCGTATCAAATCCGCAATTAACATCTTAATTACGTCATGATCCGCAGTCCCCGAAACAGTGGATACATGTTCACTAAAATGAGCATATCTAGAGCAAACGGAATCGAAATCACGCAAACTCAGATCCTACGGTTTCCTTATTTAATGGGGAATAAAATCCAAATATTATTTTCGTGTTTAAACAATTTAAACAGTGCCGAAAATAATATCAAAACAGAGATGCGAAAATGAAATGCAAGAAAACTTTCGCAAACCCTAATGAACACAAGTCGTCCTCGGTTTATGGATCGTATCCAAAAACACCGACCTAAGGCTCTGATACCACTTGAAGGATATGGTTAGATCCTTAAGTGCATCACGGAAGCGTGATCGTCGTATCGAATACGACGAAGAACGACTAGTCGCACTAGTTGTTCTATGCAGCGGAAATTAAAAAATTTTCATGTGACGAAACCACATGATCCAAGAACACTTCTCGGATCGTTTCGTCTAAACCACAACCAAGTATTAGGTTTACCTCTTGAAGCATGGTTGCGATCAAGTCTCTAAACGAAAAGACCTCCTGTCTCAAGTCCGATCCGTCGGAGGAGACGCTTGCGAGCGCGGGGATGAACCGCGTGCTTCTCGCAATCCATGTTGATGATCCAAGCGGCGGATCTCCTGATCTCGACACACGAGATCCAATGTCTTCTTCACGAGCGGGGTGCACCGAAGGAGACGGAGATCCACGAGCAAACTATCGGGCAGCATAACGACGATGCCGCGGCTATGGAGAACCTCTCTAGGGCATCCATGGTGGACGGCCACATGAGAGAGATGGAGAGAGGACGTGTAGAGAGAATGAAAGAGAGAGAGAGAGAGATTTGTTGCCTCAACTTATGTGTCAAGAAGAGCAATGGGGTGCCTCTCCTTTTATAGGGTTTTGGGATCCATGGATCTCAATCCATGTGTCAACACAAATCCAATGGTCCACATCAATTTGTGTTTCTTTCAATGGTCATGATTTGTTGCTAAAAATACAACAAAAATTAATTTAATTTAAATTAAATATATGTTGATAAATCAACACAATTTAATTACAAAATTAAATCATCAATACATGGAGATAATGAAAGGAGAGAAAGCCTCTTTCCATGTGGAGAGGGGGGACGGCCTGCCTTTCCTAATGGGAGTGGTGGCCGTCCACTCTCCTCCATTAGGAAGGTGGCTATTTCACCTTTTATGTAATCTTCATTATTTGCAACAACTATTGTTGCAAATTATTTCAAAAAAAATAAATCCAATTTATTTTGTGAACATTGCAATCATGCCATTGAAAAATTTTTTAATCACATTCACAACCCAAAACAAAATGTAAATTACATTTTCAATTTGATGTCCAATGTGAATCCAATTCACATTAACATTTAATTAATAAATGTAAATTACAAATAGCTCTCTCTTATATATTATAAATCACATTTATAATATATATGACTAATATGGATATTGCTATCCACATTATTCATATCCATGATAATTAAATCATATTTAATCATCTTGGATCTCTATTCTCTTGTGTCCAAATAATATGAATCACATTCACATTATTTACATCTTTGATAATTAAATCTCATTTAATTATCTAAGATAACTCTCTTTATAATATGAATCAAATTCATATTACTCATGATAATTAAATCACATTTAATTATCCATTTTCTCAATGCTCGAATGCATATATCAACAATAAAATTATCCATGAACTCCTTCAAGGATAATGCGCTTTCTCCGCAGATACTTGGAGATAAGGACAGGGCGATTGTATTGTTCCACGTATAGTGACATGGATATTGAGATCGTATCTCAAATCCAGATCGCGGGCCTCCCATAGATGCTTGATTAAATCAAGACCGTAAATCTAATTTTCTCATTGTATCTGAATCACATTCAGATCAATGTCCAATACATGGACCAAGATCAGATCACTTCTCTACTGAGAGGAGTCACTAAAATCCAGACCCGTTTCATCACTCCCTAGGAATGGAAGCGTCATGGTTATACAATCGTTTATGATAACATCACCCTCAGGTATTCCCAATACCTGTACATCCTGCATACTGGAAGACTCAGACTAAACCCGAAGTATTCGATCAACTTTATACTGTCTACTTCATGGTTTTATCAGTAAGTTTCTCATTCGATCATTGGGAGTCGGTATCGATCATATACTTTCCAAAAGCATATATCATACCTAGGTCTTGATCATATACTTTCCAAAAGTATACATCAAACCTACAAATTCAGTCAAGCTTCCAAAGCGAGACGACCGTGCGCACGGAATTTGATTCTTCCCAATATCTCATGAGTGAGCTCATGTCTTCCGGTTCAGTAACTGAACATGTATGATCCCTTTGAGAGATTGTATTACTCATATGCCCTTATATGCACACCAGCGCGCCGGTGTATAGACCTTGATTAGGTCATCAACCTATTGGTCTGCCAAATGTACATACTTAGACATATAGCAACACATCTGTCTCCGGTCAGAGGATGCGTGCCTATATCATGACAGCATATGATATAGGACTTTGGTTATCTCGATCTCGTTAAGTCAACTCTTTGACCTAACTAATCTGACACCTCCGAATCTCTATTCCTATGCAGAGGACCTGCATCAAGAGGTCAGTCAGATATCAGCCTTCAGAGATAAGGATTGCCATCTCCTACTCAGGCTGGAGATCATCTCTTAACAATCATTTGACGGTGCTTGATGAGTCCTCAATCTAACTCTTTAGATATTCACCCAAGCACCAGCCTCTATGATTCAATAGTTGAATCAACAGCTGTATGATCATCAAGATGGCCATGGTACATAACCCTAATTGTACTAAGGGACCTATTATGCAAATTATGTATTCTTCATTTCAGATTAAGGAGTGAATTGCAATAACATTTATTGCATAATGGCTCGTCGTGGGCTCGCATTTCCAACAATAACATTTATTGCATAATGGCTCGCTGTGGGCTTGCATGTCTGTCATATATTACCTAAGTAGAATATTTCAAAACACATGCATGACTCTTGTCGACAATTACCTAGCTTGCACACATGCATCTTAAACTTTACTTACCTAAGTTGAAGTGGTAGAGAGATGAATTTGTCAGCATGAGATACAAGCTCATGGAAACATCAGAAGTCACAAATCTGTGGTCATTGTACTCCAACCCGATCCAGTAGCCGTGAGGTCCAATGAAGAGATGTCATCAGTTGCAATAACACATCAAAAGATGGATAATCTACTGCTCAAGTGGAAAAGGTCTATATATAAATTATGTTGTACATAAAAAATGCATATTCAAAAACTCCAAAAAGAAAAGATGGGCAAAATTCAAAGAAGAATCAATTCCCTTCAGAGCATGCATATAGCAAATAAGCAAGCTTGAGCTTTAAAGTGAAATGTATTCGAGCCTGCAATCGGATGATATGGCTACACTAATCAAGCATCATTAGATAGGTAGCTACATTGGCTACAATCCAGTCTTCTCCGCACCTCCTCTTATTGAGCTAGATGTACTTGAACTTAGAAGGAAATACCCCGCTTCTCGAGGAAAGGGTTGTTGTATTGGGGAATTAAGACCACCATGTTGGAGAAGACCAACTTTTACCACTTCAATCGAAGAGAGCTACATATCACAAACACTATACATGATTGAATCATAGTCATAAGGGATTGTTTATGATATCAAAGTGTTCTGACCTGGCATTTGAGGAGACTTGGGCAGAGTTTCGTGACTATCAAAGGTTGTTGTGTTTCAAGTCCACTTCTCAAGAAGGTTCTGATGAAACTAACAATCCAAAGGTCTGATTGAGCTTCAAACTTCGATTTTATGAGGACAAGTTTACAAGTTAAAATCAATCCAAATTATTTCTTTTTCTTGTCATTATTTTATGTTATGCACTTATTGCATAAATGTTTGCTAGGGACTAGCAAAAGCAAGTATAGAAGGGTGATGATTCTCCATTTCGTCACCTTTGTTCTTTCATTTTTGCCTTTATTCCCTAGCTAAATACATACATATATATATCATTAATTTGTCAAGATAAACACTTTATATATTGTGCAAAATATTATATCATATATTATATACATGATGTATTTCTTACCGAAATAAAAGAATAAAGAAAAGAAAGAAAAAGAATGAAGTGTTGGACATGCGAGCCCACGGTGAGCCATTATGCAATAAATGTTATTACGAATATCATTCCCTGATCTGAAATGAAGAATAAATAATTTGCATAATAGGTCCCTTAGTACAATTAGGGTTATGTACCATGGCCATCTTAATGATCATACAGCTGTTGATTCAATTATTGAATCATAGAGGTTGGTATTCGGATGAATATCTAATTAATTAGATTGAGGACTCATCAAGCACCGTCAAATGAATGTTAATAGATGATCTCCAGCCTGAGTAGGAGATGACAATCCTTTCTTATTTAGGCTGATATCTGACTGACCTCTTGATGCAGGTCATCTGCATAGGAATAGAGATTCGGAGGAGTCAGATTAATTAGGTCAAAGAGTTGACTTAACGAGATCGAGATAACCAAAGTCCTATATCATATGATGTCATGATATAGGCATGCATCCTCTGACCGGAGACAAATGTGTTACTATGTGTCTGAGTATGTACATTTGGCAGACCAATAGGTTGATGACCTAACCAAGGTCTATACACCGACGCGCTGGTGTGCATGTAAGGGCATATGAGTAATACGATCTCTCAAAGGGATCATACAAGTTCATTACTGAACTAAAGACATGAGCTCACTCATGAGATATTGGGAAGAATCAAATTCTGTGCACGGTCGTCTCGCTTTGGAAGCTTGATTGAATTTGTAGGTTTGATATATACTTTTGGAAAGTATATGATTGAGACCTAGGTATGATATATGCTTTTAGAAAGTATATTATCGATACCAACTCCCAAATGATCGAATGAGAAACTTACTGATAAAACCATGAAGTAGACAGTATAAAGTTGATCCAACACTTCGGGTTTATTCGGAGTCTTCCAGTATGTAGGATGTACAAGTATTGGGAATACCTGAGGGTGATGTGATCATAAACGATTGTATAACCATGACGCTTCCATTCCTAGGGAGTGATGAAACGGGTCTGGATTTTAGTGACTCCTCTGAGTAGAGAAGTAATAGGATCTTGGTCCAAATGTTAGACATTGATCTGAATGTAATTCAGATGCAATGAGAAGATTAGATTTACGGTCTTGCTTTAATCAAGCATCTATGGGAGGCCCGTGATCTGGATTTGAGATATGATCTCAATATCCAAGTCACTATACGTGGAACAATACAATCTCCCTATCCTTATCTCCAAGTATTCGTGGAGAAAGCGCATTATCCTTGAAAGGGTTTAGGATAATTTCATTGTTGATATGAGTATCCGAGCATTGAGAAAATGGATAATTAAATGTGATTTAATTATCATGATTAATATGAATTCGATTCATATTATAAAGAGAGTCATCTTAGATAATTAAATGAGATTTGATTTTCAAAGATGTGAATAATATGAATATGATTCATATTATTTGGGCACATGAGAATAGAGATCAAGATGATTAAATGTGATTTAATTATCATGGATATGAATAATGTGGATAGCACTATCCATATTAATCATACATATTATAAATATGATTTATAATATATAAGAGAGAGCTATTTGTAATTTACATTTGTTAATTAAATGTTGATGTGAATTGGATTCACATTGGACATTAAATTGAAAATGTAATATACATTTTATTTTGGGTTGTGAATATGATTCACAAGTTTTCAATGGCATGATTGCAATGTTCATAAAATAATTATGGATTATTTGTGTGAATAATTTACAACAATGGTTATTGTAAATAATGGAGATTTTCATAAGATATGAGATCTCATGAATATGGAAGTGGAGTGCCTCCTTCCTATTAAAGAGGATGGATGGCCTCCTTGAATTGGATTCAAGGTGTGTTGCCACCCCCTTTATGGAAGGGAGGCATGCCTCCTTCCTAAATCTCCTATATTGATTTGATTTAAGTTAATTTATATATTGATTATTTATTCAATATATATTAAATTAAATTAAATGTTGTTGTGTTTTTAGCAACAAATCATGACCATTGAAAGAAACACAAATCAATGTGAACCGTTCGATTTGTGTTGTCCCATGGATTGAGATCCATGGATCCCAAAATATTATAAAAGGAGAGGCACCCCTTTGCTCTTATTTAACACAACACACAAGAGAACATTAAGTCTCTCTCTCTCTTTCTCTCTCTACATATCTACTCTCTCTCCCTCTCATGTGGTCGCCCACCATGGATGCCCTAGAGAGGTTCTCCATCGCCACAACGTTGTCATTATGTTGCCCGATCGTTTGCTTGTGGATCTACGTCTCCTTCGGTGCGCCTTGCTCGTGAAGAAGACGTCGGATCTCTTGTGTCAAGACCAGGAGATCCCCCGCCTGGATCATCAACATGGATTGCGAGAAGCACGCGATTCATCCCCGCGCTCGCAAGCGTCTCCTTTGTCGGATCGGACTTGAGACAGGAGGTCTCTTCGTTTAGAGACTCGATCGCAACCACGCTTCAAGAGGTAATCCTATTACTTGTTTGTGGTTTAGATGAAACGATCCAAGAAATGTTCTTGGATCATGTGGTTTCGTCGCATGAAAAAAATAATTTCCGCTGCATAGAACAACTAGTGCGACTAGTCGTTCTTCGTCGTATTCGATACGATGCCCACGCTTCCGTGATGCGCTTGAGGATCTAACTATATCCTTCATGAAGTGTCAAGGACACTGAATGACCCTAGCCCTTGAGACTCAGTCATCATGATGACTCGATCGACAAGAAATAAAGAAGTGGGAGATAATGCAGATAAATTGTATAGAAACCACATCAATAAAACCCTCATTTTTTTTCTTTAATAATCCATTCTGTGCGACCTATTTTATTATTTATTATTTATACACTAAATCAATAAACTTTGTACATAAAAGTTCTAGATAAAAATACATAAAAAAATTAAATTTGATTTCACCTAAAAATAATACATACTGTGCATTCTACACTAAGAATAACATCCAAAGTCCAACCATCACACATTCATATCTTCTCCACATGAACTCAAAATGCAACAAAATCAACTTTAATTTATATATAACTTTTATTAGATTTTTAATGAAGGTGGTTTCATTTAATTTGAATTTAAGATGCAAAAGTTAGGTTTTGGATCCATATTATACAATATACAAGAATAACATATTCATTTTATTTATCCTTTTATTTTTACAATTTTTTATTTTTATAAATTTTTCAATATTATTTATAGTATATACATATATTTATAATATAATATAATAATAAGAAATATAATAAAATAAAATATTATACAAAATACGTAGATGAATACACTATACAATATACCTATGTAATCAATCCATACATTTCATTAAGTGTACACATAACTTCAAGAAAATGAAATAAAAATCTATTTATGCATGCTTAACTAAGTTATAAATATACAAATTATGTATATAAAATAATAAAATATAAAGTACAAAATAAAAATAAAATATACAAGATAAAGGTAAATATACAAATAATTTACATGTAAATACTATCTTATAATAAAAGCTTTAGAAAATAAATAAAAATATGGATAAAATATTATATTAAATTAAAAACAGTATTTTAATAAAAAACAATTAATTCATTAGCTATTTGTTATCGATTTTACCAATAATTTCCCTTAGGGATTTTTTTGGTTGATCCATGTGGACCAACCAGAACACTCTCAGTGTTATCCGTGGTCAACACCCCATCTCCCTTCCTTGAGTTGGAATTCTGTCAGATGTTAGAGTTTCACTACTTTTTCTGCTTGATCATGACGTTATGGCTAGGCGTGATGTCGTGACCCCGATTCTGAACCGTCGGATCCTCCCATATCCGGATCTGGTTACTTAGCAATAATTTATTCAGCAATCAACTAACGTTCAAAAATAGAATGCAAATAAAAATACTCAGAAGAAAGTATTTCAACACTTTTCCATTCACAAAATAAAGTTTAATTGATCCATTGTCCTACCACAACCATTTACATGTACATCAGCTGGAAGGAAATACACAAAAAGATTACCAACTACCTTATAGGGTAAAGCTATTGTGGTTGATTGGATGGCTAAAGTCCTTGCGATGGTTCACCGATACCTATTGGATTTTCCATAAATCATAGGATAACAATTAGCGAATGCTAAGTAATGAAGAAGAGAAAAGCAAACAAAATGGTGTAGTTTTGCAAAACTTGTTGTCATGAAAAGTTACATTCCTTCTCATTAATTTAAGTCACATTCCTTCTATTCCACATCAGGGATTAGTCCAGTGAACCCCACCATTCTTGGACTTCCGAGCTGTGGACACTTTGGGATTGGAGATTGCATTGATCTGGTGAGCTTATGCTGCCGCACGTCGCCTCAACCAATCCTCCAATACGACCCTGATAATTTTCCTTTTCATTTATTAATCAGGGTTTCAAACCCTCAGCCTGGCAAAGAAAGAAGCACACCATCCTCGAGGACCTGGTTGCTTAAAACCTAAGGCTAACATTTAACTACATAACCTAGTGGCCTTAAATACATGTTATCATGATCCAGCCGCTATTGAACCACCCGTGCCTCCACGTGGCATGACCACATCTTCTGTAGTTCAACCCGAATATATTGGCACCCGGTACCATGTGTTGCAAATCATTCTTGCACACTTATCATAATAGGGAAATTGTGTACCACTTAGGTAGGGCAAAGACAATATGGGTTCCTTCCAGCAAACATACATGTTGCATGCCTGACATGTAGTTCTACTCCTAGTCATTCTTAACGTAACACATGATCCTTATCAGGATCCAAACCAACAAACATCGATTCCCATGATATAATTCTTCCGTTAGGCCTTCAATTTGCATATTCCTCAATATTGAGTATAAACCCAAATATATATATATATATTAATTCACACACATATATACTCATATTTATGCTTATTTTAACTCTGAAACCCTATCTTTCCAAGCCACTACATCAATTCGATTCTTAAACCTTATTTTAATGAGAATCACAAAGTAAATTTTCATATTTTATAAAAAATAACTAAACTTAGGGTTCTTTATGGCGAAGAACATAAAATAAGGAATTCTAATAATCTCGTGTGAAAATCCAAAGCAAGAAGGAAGGATTTCGCTTCCTAATCGAGCTCTATCACACATATACAATGTTTATCGTGATTATTTTTCAAAATGAAAGATTTATAGCTCCTGAAACAATCGAATTTCATTTTCATATCAAAAATGCTGAGAATGTGACATGAACACGAAGAACGAACGAAGAACACGGAGAATGCAAAGAACACACAAAGAACACGAAGAATGCGAAGAACATAATTTCTCTTAAAATTTCGGCAGAGCTTCCCCTTATAAAAGGTGATATTTCTAAGAAAAAATTAGGCAACATTTCCTCTTATTCTGGGACATATTTCTAGAAAAATTTCGATAGAATTTTCCCTTAAATCGGGACATATTTAAAAGAAAAATGAAAAGAGTCTCCTCTACAAAATCACCGAGAGGAAAACAACGAAACTGAAAAGATAAAATCAAAGAACAAGAGATGAAGAATCCGTAGACACCACGCATCTTACATGAGTGAAGGTGTGACGAATCGCAGGGTTTACTGGCGTGCATAGCCGCCTCCACCTATGTTGGGTATTACACAGATTTCTCCTCGAACCACAACATAAAATGAATTGGAAAGAAGATGAATTGAAACCCAAATTGGAAAAAGAACATGAATCGAAACAAAGCCAACTAGAAGAGGATCGTACCTTTCTCGTCCTCGTTCTTCCAGCAGCACTTTGCTAGTGCTCCTTCCCTGCCTCCCACTCCTCCTCCTGACCTCTCTACCCTAGCCCTTAGGGTGGTGGTGGTAGTGGAAATCATAGAGAATGAATGGGTAGGGGATATTTATAAGCTCTAGTAAACCACTAACCATGGTTAGTAAACCATGATTTATACCTTAACTGTGGTTAGAGGCCCATGGTTTTGCCAAAACTTATACAAAACTTAGGGCTTAAGTTAGAAAAATCCAGAAGTTTCTAGATTCGCTAATGACATTTAATTAGCATTGATTAATCGAGAAATACATGGGTCTAAATGTCTCTCACAAGGCGGAGACAAAGTCGTTGTGGCGACCCTCTATAAAACCCGGCTAAGTCAACAATTAACCCACAATAACAATAAAACAATAAGAAGCAAATGTGGAGTTAAAATTTATTATAACTCTAAAATAAGTGTATATAGGTGCAAGTATGTGTAGAGTGTCGAACTCAGGGAGCAAGCAGGATAGATCTCAAAAGTGCTCAAGATTGAATGTGATGATTTTCCTACAAATGTGCTATTTTTGTGGGTTTTTAATTTTATATAATTTTTATTTAATTTTTTATTTTATATTTTTATATTTTTATTTTCTGATTTTGTATTTTCTTTTTATATTTTATATTTTTGTATTTTATTTTTCTATAAAATGAGATATAAAGCTATATAGAATACATAAATACAAGAGAGAAATAAAGAGAGGTAAAAATATTCAAAATTCAGGAAATGAAACATTTTTGTGCTTTTTATATTTTTGTAATGTTTTTGTGATTTTTCAAGGTTTTTCCTGATTTTTTGGTATTTTTAAAGGCAAAAATACTAGAGATCGGTAAGCAAAGTTGCTGGCCGAACTTAAAATGAGGATAAAAAATAACAAACAGAATCAAAACTTCCTCAAATTAGTTTTAAAATTAATATAAAAAAATAGGGGAAATTCAAAAACTGAAATTATATTTTTAGGATTTTTGTGAAATTTTTAATATTTTAATGAAGATTTTAGGGGTTTTGTAATTTTTACGAGTTTTCTTTTGAATTTCTTAATGATTTTTGGACTGAAGTTAAAACACATGAAAAAACAAAAGATAATTTTTTTTGAATTTTTCAAAAACTTTTTATAATTATTATGTATTTTCTAATGGAAACATTATTGAAAATGCATGTTTTTGAATTTTTATAAATAATAAAATGCAATAGAAATAAAAAGAAAAAATATAGCGTAAAAGAGTAGCTAAAGAGGAAGCTAAGTTAAATTTTTGGTGATTTCTGGAACTTGATAGATGCAGAAAATAAATAGAGACAACAAAGAGAAACTACACTACTCGCAAGGGCATATATGTAAATATCTATAAATCCAGGGTCCAATGTGCAATTTCTCCAAAAAATATATATCTATTTAACAAAAATCTAGGACCAAATGCAAATACATCAACCCGCAAGGGTATGCCTACAAAAATCCCAGCCCCGCACGTGACTAGCACGCGCCTGGCGAGGACCTATATGCAAATACCAAGACTTGAGGGCCTAAGTTGCAAATTTTCCAAAAAAATTCCACTTAATAGAGAGGTTCCTGGAATAAAACTAAATAACTAGACATGCAATGGGTCCCTTGCAAAATTCCCACCACCCCACGTGCACGGGTCACGTGAGGTGATGTGGATTGGACCTTAATGCAAATATGAAAAGTCAGGGGGTCTAAATGCAAATAATACAAAAAATTTAAAACTACAAATGAAAGTTTATAAACTAATAAATAAATACAAAAATAGGTGGGGGCTTGAGTGCAAAATACCCACACCTGGCTCATCCAACGGTGGGCATCGCATCACTTGACACGTGGCAGCTCAGGAACACCCGATGACGATTCGGTGATGAGCGGCAGTGATTAGATCCTCCAAGGGTGATCGGACGGTGGCGAAACGTGAAGATCTGATGGCTGACGTGCACCTGGAGCTCCAGCCTCGATCCGACGGTTCTGGGGGCGGAGCAAGAACAGGGAAGCAACGCCGGTGAGGCAAGCTTCCTCGAGCTCGAGCTCCATCCTCCGGCGGTCTTTGGGCTCCAAAAAATGGCTGGAGAGCTCCTGTAGTCCTCCTATTCCTCCTGGTGGCTCCAAAAAGCTCCGGCTAAGGCCAGAGTTCACTCGAAGGGGCTGCGGAGCTGGAGGGCTCCTGGACTCTCTGGCGAAGTACCAAGATGAGCCCCTGGCTCTCCATTGACGCTCAAGACCTGCAATAAGAGTGAAAGGGTCGAGGGCAAAGTGCCTCGACCCCGCGGGAGTGGAATGGAAGCGTGGAGCGGCGAAATGGGACGGTCAGCTGGAGCGAGCTCCGGCGAGGTGGTCGATGAGGTGATCTAACGGGTGAAAATCGAATCTAACGACGGGATATTACTCCTAGGATTATGGAGATTGAAAAGAGTAAAAGAAAATAAGAAAAAACAAGATGCCTCGAAGGTGAATCACCTGAGGAAGACCTCGACGGCAAGGGTATTCACCGAAGGTGGTGGAACACCATGGGCCCCTCCTCGATCATTCTGACGGCTGCCTGGAGAAGCTGTCACCTCCTCCTTGCAAGGGAGTGCGATAGATGGAGAAGAAATTGGCAGAATGGGGTTCAAATCTTGATTTGAAAATTGAGTCTCCATATAAAGGGTTGATGGATGGTGATAACACGGGTTTGGCAAGGGTCTAGATATTCACACAAGGCGGAGACAAGAGTCGCTGTGGAGGCCGCTCACTAAACCCGTATTAGTCAACAATTAACCCACGAAGATATAAATCAAGTAATGAAAATAGAAATGGAGTTAAAATTTATTATTAACTCTACAAAAATGTGTATAGTGCAAGTATGTGTAGATTGTCGAACTCAGGGAGCAAACAAGATAGATCGAGCACAAATGTGTAAAATGTGATATGTGATCAAATGTCTACAATCATGCAAATTGTTGTGGGTTTTTAACTTTATTTTTTATTTAATTTTTTATTTTATATTTTTATATTTAGTTTTTAATTTTCTGATTTTGTATTTTCTTTTTATAATTTATATTTTTATATTTTCTTTTTCAATAATAGAATATATATACAAAGTAACAAAGAGAGGGATGAAGTATTTATAAAAATCACTAAAAATACTCAAAAATCAGGAAATACAATGTTTTTGTCTTTTTATAATTTTATGTCGTTTTTGTGATTTTTAGAGATTTTTTTGAATGTTTTTGGCATTTTTAGAAGTCAAAATACTAGCAAACAGTGAACTTAGCTACTGGCCAAAATTAAAATGAGTATTAAAAGTAACAAACAGTATCCAAAATTCCTCAAATTAATTTTAAATCAAAGTGAACACAGAAACTGAGTTTGTATTTTTAGGATTTTTCTAGAATTTTTTAGATTTTTATGAAGTTTTTAGGAGTTTTCAAATTTTTAAGGTTTTTGTTTTGAAATTTTTAATGATTTTTAGACTGACACTAAAGGATGATAAAATACGCAAAATATAATTTTTTTTGGAATTTTTCAAAAACCTTTTCTAATTTTTATGGATTTTCTAATGCAAACAGTGCTTAAAATGAATGTTTTTGATTTTTAATAATTATGAAAATGCAATAAAAATGCAACACAAAAATATGGCGTGAATGAGCAAGCAAACATGAACTAATTTTTTGGTGACAATTTGTAGATGCATGCAATAAATAGATACAACAATAAGAAACTACACTACTGGCAAGAGCATATGTGTAATTAAGCAAACATCCCAGGGGCTCCTTGCAATTTTTCACAAAATTTCACAACTAAATATCACATTTAATGGACCGAATATGAATGTCAAAACCCGCAATGGTATTTTTACAAAAACGCCAAGCCCACTTGCGTGCGCATGCGCTCTAAGTAGGGCACCAATGCAAATAACAAAACTTGCAGGGGCTCTATTGTAAATACTCCAAAAATATAAACTAGATCTGGAAGTTTTTGTCCCAAAATGAAATAACCAGACCCGCGAGGAGTCCTGTGCAAAATGTCCAATCCCCTCACGCGCACAGGCACATGAGGTGACGTGGACAAGGACCTACGTGCAAATAAATAAAGTTCGGGGGTCTATATGCAAATATTACAAAAGTTTTACAACTACAGCCGAAATTTTACGGACTAAAAAAATACAAAAAGATTCTGGGTGTCGATGCAAAATACCCAGATTAGGCACAGATCGAATGGTTGAGGGCGCTCCACTTGCCACGCATCACGCCCTCGTGCGACGATGACGCTTCGTGATCCAACGCTCCGGATTATATCTTCTGGGATGATGTGACGGTGGGGTTTCGGGAAGATCCAACTGTGGGGGATCAAACTGGGGCGGCGACCAGATTGGATGGTGGAGAGACAGCGAGGAAGAATGGGGAAGAACTCATGCGAGGCGAACTTCCCCGAGCTAGATCTCGGGCCTCCGATGGTCTTCAAGCTCCAAAATCGGCCGACGGCTCCCTGGTGGGGTCCTCTATCTCCTGCGGGCTCCAGAAAATCTCGACGACGGCCGAGGCTCGTGAGGGAGGACGGCGAAGCTGGGGAGCTCCAAGGATCTCCGGCAAGAAGCAAAATGAGCCCCATGCTCGAATCATAGTGCGTTGACCTGCAAAAAGATGTGAGAGGGTCTAGGGAAAAATGCTTGGACCCCGCGGAGGTGGAGTGTCGGTGTGAAGTGGCAAAACGACGGGTGGTCGGAGGTGCACTCCGGCGAGGATCAGGTGAAGGGCGAATCGAATGACGAAATGTGAAAGTTTTTGAGGAGAAATGATTCTAAGAATAGGGAGAATAAAATACAACAGAAATAAAGGGGAAGGAGGTGTTGCCTCGATGTACGGAGCCAGAGGGAGATACCTCAACGCCAGCGAGAAGGCGGAGGTGCTTGGAGCCTCCTCTGGCGTCTCTCGACCTGCCTGAAGATCGGAGGAAGAAGCTGTCACCTTCTTCTTTCGATTTGGCACGAAGGACGAGCTAAACCTATGGAAGAGGGGTTCGAATTCGAATCGAAGGTCGAGGCGCCCTATATGGGGTTGACGGATGTGTGAGTAAGAACGAGACGCAGCGGCTTTCACGTCGACCCATCGATCGAGGTTGTACAAGGGCGGGCATGCCCAATGATCGAGGGTCAAAGTCAAGAAGATGTTAACTCAAAAGGGCGCAAGAACAAGCCTCGAAAAAAATCGAGAAGGAGGTGTCAAACCGAGGTCTGAACAGGCAGAGGGGGGAGGACAACCAGTTGACCGAGGTCAACGTGGCCTGTCTCCTGGTTGGTCCACGTGGACCAACTAGGAAAAATCCCTGGAAAATGATTAGTTAAATCATTTAAAAATAAGAAATGATTTTATTATTTTTAGGTTATAAAATGAAAAATATTTGTTATTTTCTAAGGTATTTTAATCTGATTTTTAATTATTTTTATGAAGTGTTCTTTTACAAGTTACCTTTTATAGGCTATATAGGTATATACATCTATATATTTTAATATTTTATTTTTGTTTTGTATATTTAATTTTATTTATTTTTGTTTATTATTTTATAAATTTATAAAATATTTTTATCACCTGAAAAAAAATTTATTTTATTTTTCTGAAGTAATTTGTACACTTAATAAAATATGAGTATTAAATATACAGGTATATGTATAGGTATTATACCTATGTATTATAATACAAGTATTTTATTTTGTATTTTATTTAGATTTTTATTATTATTTTAATGTACAAATATATTATATGTAATATTCACGAAATTTTTAAAATATAAAATTATAAACATAATGAATAATAAATAAAAAGAATATTTTAATCTGTACAAGTATACAAGTGGGGTCCAAAACTCAACTTTCAAACCGTAACTCTGAAAAATACGAAACCACCGCCATTAAATAGATTATTTTAAACTATATACAATTAAAGGTGAATTTGTACATTTCTAGTTTTTATTTGCAAGATACAGGTCTGGGAAGTTGGGATTTTAGAATCTTATTCAGATCATAACTTTTTATTTGTGTATCATTTTTGTGTGAAATCAATTTTGTATTTTTCTTTATTAAATATCTACAACTTTCATGATCAATGTTTCTTTTTTGAAGTATAAAAAGTGGAACTAAAAATAGGTCCCAAAATAAATAAAGAATGAATAGAATCAAAGGTATTTTTATTGGTTTTTGGCCCTTATCTCCCCCTACTTTATTCCTTGTCGACCTATTCATCGAGATGCCTAGATCTCGGGGTTTCGGGTCATAAAATATTTACAATGTTTTATTCTTTTTATTTTCTTATATTTATTCTATAATTTTGGCTTTAATTACAGTATTTTATACACTATTTACATGCACATGCATGAATGCTAAGATGCGGGAATTAAGGGTATTTACACGCATTTGCTAGGATTTTTTAGGCCAAAATGATAGAATAAAGATGAAATGTGGATTCATCATCCCCATATACTTTACCTTTGCTAGTCCCTAGCAAACACTTATGTAATAAGTGTAGAAGAAAAGAAAAGAAGAAGAAGAAGAAGAAGAATGTGGACTAAGTTTAACAATCAAACTTGTCTTTATAACATCAAAGTTTGGAGTTAATTCGGACCTTTGGAATTCTAGTGAGGGAAGAACCTTAATGAGAAGCGAATTTGAAATCCAACAGTCCCTGAGAATCCAAAAACTCTGTTCAAGTCTCCTCAATAGCCAGGTCAGAAATACTTCAACTCATATGCAAACCCTTACGACTATGAATCTTACTCGTACAGTGTAAGTGATGGTGGCTCTCCCCAACTAAAATGACAACGAGATTGACTTCTCCAATATGACAACCCAATGATTCCCGAATCCAACAACTCATCCCTCAAGGAGCAGGGTATTCCCTTCTAAGTTCAAGTGGCAACCAGCTCAAGAGGAGGGGTGAAGAGAAGAATGGACGGTAGCCAGTGTAGCTACCTATCCTATGATGCCAGACCAGTGTAGTCAAGTCATCCAGCTGCAGGCTCACATGATTTGACTTTGAAGCTCAAGCTTTTTTATTTGACTTTGCTCATATGTACACTCCGGCAGGCATTTTTATTTTTGTACAGGCATGTCCACTTTTTTTGGAGTTTTTGCTTTTTGCATTTTTTTGAATACTATATATAGCAGCATTTACATAGGGAGTTTTTCCTCTTGAACCAGTAGACTATCCCTCTTTTGAAGCTTTATTGCAACCCACAATCTCCTATCCTCGAAACTCATCATCACTGGACGGGTTGGGGTGCACTTCCCTCCCTAGAGGAGGACAAGTGTTTCCACCTGTGTGCGTCACATACCGGCAAATCCAACCCCCTGACCACTCCAACTGAGTTGAGCCATGTGAAAGGTGCAGGTGTCCAAGTTAGGTCATTATCAACAAGAATTGTGCATGTGCTCCGAAATACTCTACTTAGGCAGTCAAGAATCCATTGAACCAACTCTCATGATCCCCAAAGAATTAAGTCAACTAGACCTGAAGTACCTCAATTCCAGTTCCTATAAGGTTCCTGTTAATTAGGTAGATTTTAGGGTCCAGTGAAGCTCCAATCTTCGGATTTTACTTAGACTCATTCAACTATCAAACTCAATCCGAAAAATGCTCATGATATGCAAATGCTATGCAGAAAATATTTTTGTAATGCAATTTTCAAAGACTTTGAACTTTTTATGGGTTTTTGAAAAGATGATGCACATGCGATTTTTGTATTTTTCAAAAAAGTTTTTCAAATGTTTTTGGATATTTAATTTTGCAAATATTTTTGAGATTTTTGAAAACAAAAGGTTTTGGATAAATATTAGGTACAAATATTTACTCAAGGATGTATTTTATATTTACAAGAAGTGGATTTTAAGAATTTACAAGGGTAAGTGATCAATTTTATAGGTATATACATAGAGAATTTTAGATAAGATGTATGTATTCCTCAAACTTATTTGACAAAGGTTTTTTAAACAATTTTAAAAACTATAGTCCAAAATAATTTTTACTAATGGTTTTAACAAACATGTACACACATTTGAAAAGCATTTTGCAAAGGTTTTCCAAACAGTATATATAGATTTTTCACATATTTTTGCAACCATTTTTCAAACCATTTGCAAATCGTTTTTCAAACTTTTTATTTCACAGAAATAAAATAATTTCACAATCAAAATGTTTTTACAAAGGTTGAAAACATGTAACAAAATGTTTTCCAAATAGTTTTCAAAAGATTTTTCACAAGGATTTTCAAACTATTTTTCAAACATTTTGCAAAAAATATTTTCATCTAATTTATCAATCAGTAAGTATAAAAAGAATTTGAGGAATAATCACATCTTGAGGTTTTTAATGAATTTTATAAAAGAATAATTAGCCATAGTTATTAGTAAAAATACGAAAGTACGAGTTATGGCTAAAGTATATACACAGTATATACGACCCCCATACTTAGCTTCAGCTATGTCCTCATAGATCAGAAAGAAAAGAGAAGACATAACTCGTACTGAGTATAGAAAAGTCTAAAGAATAAACGAATGAGAGATGAATGAAGAAACAAATGAGAAGTCGATCGTCCCCCCTATACTTAGGATCAAATAATCCTAAGTATAGCAGACTGTACACAAAGCAGGGAGGGTCAAGGGTGGGAATGAACAGATCGTACTCAGATTGTCTCCCTGTATACTTAGAATAAGATATCCCTAAGTATAGACAAGAAGAAGAGACAATGGAGAGGATAAAAGAATAGAATCAACTCAGGGTGCACACCCCCCTATACTTAAGACAAAGTACGTCCTAAGTATAGAAAACTATCTACAAGGGGCGACACCTTTTTGGTAGATACAGAGGATAGAAAAGGAAAAGAAGAAAAGAAGAAGAGATATCAATGGATGGAAGAATGATAGAATGATATGGACAGATGGATCTATACAACGGAAGATGGAAGTGATAACCATGTATGAGATGCAAATGATTTGAGTCGAAGAACACATCTCATACCAGAAGGATGGGGCAACGTCAACGGTCGGCGGATCATAGACTAGATATAGCTTCAGGTGCTGATCGTTAACATAAAAGATAGAGGAAGATGACAGCCCGGATATATCAATGCTACCATTGTCATGTACCTTCCTGACCACATATGGACCTTTCCACTTACTCTGTAATAACCTGGAAATAACTTCAGCCTGGAATCAAACAACCATACATGCTGATCGGGCTCAAACTGATTATGGGTGATATGGGAATCATGCCATGTCTTCACTTTTTCCTTATATTGTAGGCTGCTAGAAAAGGTTGTATCTCTCAACTCCTCCAGGGTTGCCAACTCTGCTTTCCTCTGTTCTCCTATACTCTCGGGATCCAATAATAACTCAGTAACTGCCCAAAGTGACTTGTGCTTGATCTCCACAGGCAAATGGCACGGCTTGCCATAGACGAGACGAAAGGGAGATGTCCCTAATGGTGTCTTGAAGGAAGTCTGATAAGCCTACAAGACCGAGTCCAAAAGCTGTGACCAATTCTTTCGGTATGGGCGGACAATCTTCTGTAAGATAGTCTTGATCTCCCTATTCGATACTTTGGCAAGCCCATTAGTTTGAGGGTGATATGGCGTGGCAACACGATGGTCAATGCCGAACTCGTCTGCAAGGGCCCTAACTTTATCATTAATGAAATGAGACCCCCCATCTGAAATCAGAACTCTATGTACCCCGAACCGTGAAATGATATTTTTCCTTAAAAATCGACACACGGTCTTAGCATCTGCAGCTCGGGCGGGGATGACCTCAACCCATCGGCTGACATAATCCACAACGAGCAGAATGTGCTCAAACCCCTGACTCTTAGGAAATGTGCCCATGAAATCAATCCCCCATGCATCAAAAACCTCACAAAAGTGAATGGGTTGCATGGGCATCATGTCTCTCTGTCCGCAAGTACCCATCTTCTGACAGTCAGTACATCTCTTCACGAACTCATCTGAATCCTTGAAGAGAGTATGCCACCACAAGCCGGATTGGAACACCTTATGTATTGTCCGTCTCCCAGAATGATGTCCTCTTGTCTCAAACTTGTGGTAGTAGGTGAGGATGCTATGCTGTTCTTCTTGAGGAATTCACCTCCTCCAGATGCTATCCCCTCCTTCATGATAAAGGATGGGATCCTCCCAATGGTAAAACTTGTCCTTAGCTAAGAAGGTCTCAAGTTTCTGCCTAGGCCAACCCTAGGGAACTGTCTTGGCGACAAGATAGTTCACAATGTCGGCATACCATGGGAGCGAGGTGATAGCCAAGATCGCCTCATCTGAAAATGTCTCTGTGATAGGTGTGCTGGGCTCAGATTCCTCAAGGTTCTCTAAGCGGGAGAGATGATCCGCCACCACATTCTTAACTCCAGACTTATCCTTAATCTCAATATCAAACTCCTGGAGCAGAAGGATCAATCTGGTAAGGCGAGCTTTGGCATCCTTCATGGCCATGAGGTACTGTAAGGCAATGTGATCTGTAAATATAGTCACTCTAGATCCGAGAATATACGATCGATACTTATCCAAAGTAAAGACTACGACCAGCATTTCCTTCTCTGTCACGGTATAATTCCGCTGAGTGGCATCCAAAGTTCGGTTGGCATAGTGAATGGCATACGACAATCCATCCCTCCTCTGTCCAAGCATAGCCCCTACGGCAAAATCAGAAGCGTCCGCCATGATCTCGAATGGGAGAGACCAATCGGGTGGTTGAAGGACAGGAGCCGTGACTACCATATTCTTGAGAGTCTCAAAAGACGCAAGACACTTATCATTTATAATGAACTCGGTGTCTTTTGTCAGCAAATCAGTAAGCGGTCGGGCGAGACGACTGAAGTCCTGAATGAACCGTCGGTAGAAACCGACGTGCCCTAGAAAAGATCGCAATTGACGCAAATTGGACGGTGGATTGAGTTTCCTAATGATGTCCACCTTAGCCGGATCAACCTTCATGCCCCTGTTGGAGATGATATGGCCAAGGACCGTCCCTTGAGTCACCATGAAGTGACTCTTCTCCTAAGACAAGACAAGGTTGACCTCTATGCAACGCTGAAGCACACGGTCTAGGTAGTCAAGACAAGCATCAAACCCATCACCATAGATCGAGGAGTCATCCATGAAGACCTCTAAATAGTCACCCACAATGTCCGAGAAAATGGACAACAAGCACCTTTGGAATGTCGCGGGGGCGTTACATAGACCAAATGGCATCCATCTGAAAGCATAAGTCCCAAACAGACAAGTGAATGTCGTTTTCTCCTAGTCTTCGAGCGCAATGGCCACTTGATTGTAACTGGAGTACCCGTCAAGAAAACAGTAGTGACTCTTCCCAGCCAGCCTCTCGATAATGTGATCAATGAATGGCAGCAGGAAATGATCCTTCTTGGTGGCCTGATTCAATCGTCTATAGTCCACACAGACCCTCCAAGAAGTGGGTACCCTGGTAGCTATCTCCTCTCCAGACTCACTCACAACTGTAGTGATACCCGTCTTCTTGGGTACTACATGTAATGTACTAACCCACTTGGAGTCGGAGATGGGGTAGATAAAATCGACGCTCCACTACTTCGATATTTCCTTCGTGACCACATTTCGAAGATTCGGGTTCAGCCGTCGCTGGAACTCACGCGACGGCCTAGCATCCTCCTCAAGATAGATGTGGTGGGAGCACAGAGTCGGACTAATCCCCTGGAGATCATCTATACTCCATCCTATCGCCTTGCGGTTTCTTTCAAGAACCTCCATCAGATGAGATTCTTGTTCTCCAGTCAAACCTGCTGAGATAATGATTGGGTACATATCTGGCCCACCCGCAAGGAATCTATACTTTAACAAATGCGGCAAGGGTTTCAATTCTGGACAACTGGGAGGTGGAAGATCTGGCTTCTGATATGTCTGTGTGAAGGCTACCAGGTCTGCATGTGAGAACTCTCATAGCACATGAGAATCTGACGAAGGGAACCCTGATGAATCATTAATAAACTGTACTGGCTCGCACTCAGTCATGGTTGTCGGCTCAGAAGGAATCAGACACGGCAAATAGTCATCAAAATCATCCCAATCGATGTCTGAATCCGAGGGATCAGAACTAGAAGAACAAGAATGGAACTCTGCGTCACCACTCATCACCGAACTATCAGCCTCAAAGGTATCCTCGTCCAGGGGTGTGCTCTCCAGGCTCTCAACTTCCATCAGCTGTAAATAAGGTGAATCTGCAGGCAAGGTGAGGGTTTGTGCTACTGGATCTGTCCAAATAGATTCATCATCTCTCATCACAAAATCACACTCCTGGTGGATGTCTCGCTCAGCCTCTATCATCTGCTCGATATCACTGGACTGCTCTGAGCATGCTAATTCTCTCGCTCTGGTCTCGTCGATCGTCTCTATTTGTTTACTGAAAGCACACCTTCCCATTATCATGATCGGTCACCGCCTTGGCAGTGGCCAAGAATGCGCATCCAAGTATGATAGGGGCATCTGTTACCGACTCAGGGATCTCCATGTCCAGTACAACAAAGTCCACGGGGAATTTCAGGCTCTGAATGGTAACGACCACGTCTCTTAACAACCCCTTCAGCCTCTTAGTCGACCTATCAGCAAACTGAAGGACCGTCCTGCTCCGAAGAAGAGGACCAAACTCGAATTGGTCGAGTAAGGCTGTCGGAAGGAGGTTGATAGAAGATCTGTTGTCTAATATAGTACGATCGAACCGCTGCTCCTGAATCTCGCATCTGACATAGGGAGCTTCTGCATCGGGTCTCTTGGCTGGCATTCGGTTCTTAATGGTGCAACAAGTAGAATGGGTGAGCACATGGATCTGATCTCTGTGGTTCCTCCTCATTGTGGACTGTAGTCTTCTCTTTCAAGCTCTTTTGGAAGAGGGGGATGTGCTCAAGTGCTTCCTGTAGAGTCTTCTAGATCTAGAATCTATCAATCATCTGGTTGCCAAACTCTACCTGTTGAGTCTTTTTTGGATTTTCTCTTTTATTCCCCTTCGCCAAGCAGAGTGCTTCGGGGAAGGGGATGGTAGGGGCCTCCTCAGATGGAGGACTAGGAATAGGTTCTTGTGCCTGTGAAGGAATGGAATCCAAACAATGATCATCATGCAACACATATGGACTCGAGGTAGATACAGTAACCTTTCCTTTATTTATTTTTTTGTTCTTTTTGTTACCACAATCCCGAGATACAAAAGGTGGCAATACAATAGAAGGAAACTCAACAAAAGTAGAAGGGGTGGTCTCAGTACCACCAACGACATCTGACTTCACGGCATCAGCACTGTGCTCTGGCTCTGCATCAAAAATGGTGGCATCAGCACCACCGTCTACATCTGGTATCACGACGGCCTCAGTACTGTCGTCTGGATCTCCATCCTTGGTGGCATCAGCACCACCGTTATCAACATCATCATTAGCGGCATCAGCACCGCTATTCTGCTCATATGGCGCTCCTGATGCTTCGTGTGGTCGTCGCTCAGATGAGGCGCCACCAGTTGGCATCCTACCGCTCCTAGTAGTCACAAAATCAGCATCATACAAAGAAGACATGTCACTCAAACAATCAATTGGAGAAGTATCCTCTGTAAATTGTACCTGCTCAGACTTCCTTTTTAGATTGTTCGGATTAGGCTCGATCTGCACAGGTATGGAAGCTTTTCCCTTGATGATATCCCTCATCTCCTCCCGGAACTCATCCATTTCCCGTCGGAAGGATTCTTGTTGTTCGGAAAGCAAGGGGGTGAGGTCATCGAGCGCTGGGTTCTCAAATGTTGGTGCCTGAGAACCTGAAGAGTTCACTTGCTGGAAATGAGGTTGTTGGTGAGAATAATTCTGGGATGGCTGGGAGTATGTCTGGTGAGGCTGCTGACGTTGCCTCCACTACTTCCCCTGATAGGTGGGACGAGGACCATGCTGGTATTGCTGGTGGGCATCCTGGGGTTGCTGCTGGTGTTGCTGGTCGTTCTGATGGCCCTGAGCTGGGGGCTGCTGTTGGGAAGAGGTCCCTCTGGTGGTCCAGCAGAATCCCGGATGATCACGTCGAGTCCCGACTAGCTGTGGGTACCGGTCATACCATATCCCATGGACTTCCATCAATGGCTCTGCTCGAAGGATAGTGGAGGTAGAACTGCGAGTGTCTGATCAAGCTGATAGACCACCATCTAACTGTTTTGAGATGGTGGCTGCGACGGGTAATACTGTAGCTGTTGGACCGGCTCTGCCTGGATGTGGTTGACCTGGCGGTGTGAGGCAGGGGGCTGGGTTGAGTTGCTACTGCTGGGATCAGCTCGTGACCTGGGAGGCTGCTGAGTAGACATTTGTACCTCCTAGATGCAAAGAATCTACATCTTCAGGTCACTCATGTTCTTCGTAATCAGGTCCATCTGGGCAAGACTCTGACTCTACTTCTTCTCGAGGATCTCGAGGCAATCCAACTTCTCGCTAATAATTCCCATGTCGGCTGCTGCGGATTCGGCTTGGGCTGCAGCTGCCGACGGAGTGTGGGGACCAGCATCGATGTGGGTGATCCTCTAAAATGTTCCTACTCCTTGGGTGGGCTTCTGCTGCGTGTAGACTCGGGCTTGGGCCATAACTGTTGAGTTCTCTGCCATTCCTTCATAGATGGCCCATACGTCGTCTTCACCTTTGGAAAAATAAGACCCACCACAAGAGGCATTTACAAGCCCCTACATCTTCGGTGTCAGCCCACAGAAGAAACTCTGAACCAAGTTGGGCTTTGATATCTCGTGATGTGGACACCGGTCAATGAGCTCTCTGAAGCGATCCCAAGCCTCATGGAATTGTACATTAGGGATCATTGTGAAATTGTTGATCATAGCTCATGCTGCGTTCGTCCCGCCGAGAGGATAATACTTATTCAAGTATGCGGTCCGGAGTTGTGCCCAGGATGTGACGTACCTCCCAAGGTGTTTCAGCCAGTAGGCTACTCTGTCAGCCAAGGAGAATGGGAAGGCGATCATCTTAATTGTGTCCTCGTCCACGAATCTGTCATGGACAGTTCTACAAATCATCTCGAACTCTTGCAGATGGAGATGAGGTTCCTCGGTGGCTAGCCCATGAAACTTGGGCAATAACTTGATAGTATGCGGGCGAAGCTCGAAAATCCTGACGATGGGAGGAAGCTGGATCCATCGGTGAGTGAGGGTTGCGGCTAGGTTGTGCAACTGCCTCATGGTCATCTGTGGTGGCCTCTCTTGATCAGGGCCTCCACCTCTGCCTATGGCTTCTAGTATGTCTCCACCACCGCCCTCAGGTCTGTCATCTCTGCCCTCTCGCATCTGCGCCAGCTCTCTCATAATATCACCCATGAATACTCCCTGGTCCATGTTCTGTCTCTGCATGGTCTCCGGGGAGGCTAATAATGAGTTGTTGATGGCAGCTTGATCATATAGAAATGGAGGGTGCTCCTGCTCATCTGGGTGTTCTCCTCTATCTACCATGGCTGGATTCTCTGAAAAGGCAAAAGAACCCATCTCAGGTTCCATCAAATATTCTGAGCTCTGTGTTGCACTAAACTCTGAAACTACTGGACTGATGGAGGAAGAAGGGTGGTCAAGGGGGAACAGGGTGGAAGTGAACTCAGGTTCGGAGAGTGGGTCTTGACTCCCCGAAGCCGTCCTAGATGAATAGGGAGGAGTGCTGGATAGCGGTGCCGTCAGAGACAGCCTAAGAGATCTCCTTCCCATCATCGTGATTATTGAGAAGAGTAAGATTGAGAAATGAATAGGGGGGGCAAAATTGTGCACAATTGTGCAGTATTTTTGATCTTGACCTAAATCAACTAGCCAATCAAACACAATACAAGGGGTTCACCCACTCAACTCGTGAAGCCGTAAGGGATCGGATATTATCTTTGTAGTTTTTAGATTGAATTCAGGCTATTATCTTTGAATGAGTCCTTAGAGCGCTACGCCTATAGGAGAGAGAGTACTGCCAGAAGAGTATCCCGTACTTGTCCTCCTCCTGTGTAATCTGTAGTCTGCACTTTTTGAGGTCCTTTTAACCCTTCCTGGATCCCTACTCAGCCAAAGATATAGAGGGAGGAAGCCGATATGTGAAACCGATACTTCGGATCTCGCTCGCAACGAAATCACCCGTGAGCGTGCAAGAACCTACTCGGACGCAAGACGATGAGACAGACACCCCCGTGAAGGTGTGGCCTAGGCTCGATACTTCGGACAAGGTCGATGCTCTACACAATAGAGAGTCATCAATAGTGACCAAGCCCTACTCTTCTACGTATGATAGAAGCGCGGTAATCCAGGCGATACACAAGGCAGCCACAGACTGGGTTTTGGGATCTAATCCTTACGAAGCCGCTCTCTCACTTGGAAGGAGACCTTCCCATGCAACCTGAATACAAATGAGGGTATTACTCACCCCAAGCAATGAGTCAAATTAGCCAATTTTATTTAGGTCAAGTTTTCTTTAGCAGACCCTTTTTTTATTTTTTTTTGTGTTATCACTTGCTTTGAGTCAATTCAATACAAGTGCCTAACGTTTTTGTATTTTTCCTTGATTCCTATTTGATCCAAAAACTGGGGAACAGAGTCGGAAAAGCCAATGCAAGTTGGCACTAAGATGGAAATCTCACCTTAGTGCCTAAATGATGAATGCCAAGTTAGAAGACTTACAGTGCTTCCCAGCTCTCTACACGCGGGATGCAAAACAGGAATTTATAAACCTATGCCACATGCCGATATGCACATGGAAATCGTCCTAAGCAGGCAATTGCGAGCGTGAATAACCAAATGCTAAACGCACAAAATGAAACCTAGAAGTCCGATCTTGGGGGCCGATCGATGTCCACCACAATGGATCCTGCACGCGTTGTATACAACCCCTCCTGGTGCGGTGGTTTCAAATTATATGTTCAATAATAAATTAAATCTAAGTCCAAACAATAAATCTATAGGTGCGTGCAAAGGTTATTAGGGGTTTGGCCTTAGACTACACGATCAAGCAAGCCTAAAAACTAAGGGCTCATTCCACAAAAATGTAAAGACAAGAAAACAAAACCGGAAAATGATAGCGGTGAAAAATCGATAAAAACCACGGTGAGCTCCCAAGTGTACAAACACTTGGAAATTGGGCCCGAGTGTCCAAGTCCAAGGTACCTATATTATTACAAATTAATAATATCTCTCTCTCTCACAAAAGTAAATCACTAATTGTCCTCTCTCTCTCTCAAATCCCCCTGCTCTCCCCTGCCGGCTAGGGTAGAATAGCTGACTCCGCCTCCCAAGGCTGCTCAGGATCCCCTAGGTGATCCTCCTCGGTCGATGGTCCCTCGCAAGAAGACAAGAAAGAAAGTGGTCAGATAGTTCAAATATATATATATATATATGTATGTATGTATGTATGTATGTATCAACAATAGAGAGATCAAGTAAAGCAATAATGTAGGTAATTAAACGCATTCACTCAAAAATAAGATCTATATGATGTTGCTCACCGGCAACGACGCCATTTGATAACACGGGTTTGGCAAGGGTCTAAATATCTCACACAAGGCGGAGACAAGAGTCGTCGCGGCGACCGCTCACTAAACCCGTATTAGTCAACAATTAACCCACGACGATATAAATCAAGCAATGAAAATAGAAGTGGAGTTAAAATTTATTATTAACTCTACAAAAATGTGTATTGTGCAAGTATGTGTAGAGTGTCGAAGTCAGGGAGCAAACAAGATAGATCGAGCACAAATGTGCAAAATGTGATATGTGATCAAATGTCTACAATCATGCAAATTTTTGTAGGTGTTTAATTTCATTTCTATTTAATTTTTTATTTTATATTTTTATATTTTGATTTTTAATTTTCTGATTTTGTATTTTATTTTTATAATTTATATTTTTATATTTTTCTTTTTCAATAATAGAATATATATACACAGTAAGAAAGAAAGGGATGAAGTATTTATAAAAATCAGTAAAAATATTCAAAAATTAGGAAATACAATGCTTTTGGTCTTTTTATAATTTTATGGTATTTTTTGTGATTTTTAGATATTTTTCTGAATGTTTTTGGTATTTCTAAAAGTCCAAATACGAGCAAACAGTGAACTTAGCTACTGGCCGAAATTAAAATGAGTATTAAAAATAACAAACAGTACCCAAAATTCCTCAAATTAATTTTAAATCAAATAGAATAAACCAAAGTGAACACAAAAATTGAGTTTGTATTTTTAAGATTTTTCTAGAATTTTTTAGATTTTTATGAAGTTTTTAGGAGTTTTCCAATTTTTAAGGTTTTTGTTTTGAAATTTTTAATGATTTTCGGACTGACACTAAAGGATAATAAGACACGCAAAATATATTTTTTTGGAATCTTTCAAAAACTTTTACTAATTTTTATGGATTTTCTAATGCAAACAGTGCTGAAAATGAATGTTTTTTATTTTTAATAATTATGAAAATGCAATAAAAATGCAACACAAAAATATGGCATGAATGAGCAAGCAAACAGGAACTTAACCTATCTTTTTGGTGACAATTTGTAGATGCATGCAATAAATATATACAACAACAAGAAACTACACTACTGGGAAGGGCATATGTGTAATTAAGCAAACATCCTAGGGGCTCCTTGCAATTTTTCACAAAATTTCACAACTAAATATCACATTTAATGGACTGAATACGAATGTCAAAACTCTCAAGGGTATTTTTACAAAAATGCCAAGCCCACGTGCATGCGCATGCGCTCCTAGCAGGGGCACCAATGCAAATAACAAAACTTACGGGGGATCTATTGCAAATACTCCAAAAATATTACACTAGATCTGGAAGTTTTTGGCCCAAAATGAAATAACCAGATCCGCGAGGGGTCCTGTGCAAAATGTCCAATCCCCTCACGCGCACAAGCACGTGAGGTGACGTGGACAAGGACCTCCGTGCAAATAAATAAAATTCGGGGGTCTGTATGCAAATATTACAAAAGTTTTATAACTACAGCCGAAAGTTTACGGACTAAAAACAAATACAAAAAGAGTCTGGGTGTTGATGCAAAATACCCAGATGAGGCGCGGATCGAACGGTTGAGGGCGCTCCACTAGCCACGTGTCACGCCCTCGTGTGACGATGACGCTTCGTGATCCAACGCCCCGGATTAGATCTTCTAGGCTGATCTGATGGTGGGGCTTCAGGAATATCCAACGGTGGGGGATCAAACTGGGGCGGCGACCAGATCGGGCGGTGGAGAGACATTGAGGAAGAACGGGGAAGAACGTCGGCGAGGTGAACTTCCCCGAGCTAGATCTCGGGCCTCGGTGGTCTTCAAGCTCCAAAATCAGCTGACGGCTCCCTGGTGGGGTCCTCTATCTCCTAGTGGCTCCAGAAAATCTCGACGACGGCCAAGGCTCGCGAGGGAGGACGGCGGAGCTGGGGAGCTCCAAGGATCTCCGGTGAGATGCAAAATGAGCCCCAAGCTCGAATCAGAGTGTGTTGACCTGCAAAAAGATGTGAGAGGGTCCAAGGAAAAATGCCTAGACTCCGCGGAGGTGGAGTGTCGGCGTGAAGTGGCGGAAGGACGGGTGGCCGGAGGTGCACTCCGGCGAGGGTTAGGTGAAGGGCGAATCGAATGACGAAATGTGAAAGATTTTGAGGGGAAATGATTCTAAGACTAGGGAGAATAAAATTCAACAGAAATAGAGGGGAAGGAGGTGCTTCCTCGATGGCTGGAGCCAGAGGGAGATACATCAACGCCGGTGAGAAGGCGGAGGTGCTTGGAGCCGCCTCAGGCGTCGCTCGACCCGCCCGAAGATCGGAGGAAGAAGCTGTCACCTTCTTCTTTCGATTGGGCATGAAGGAGGGAGCTAAACCTATGGAAGAGGGGTTCAAATTCGAATCGAAGGTCGAGGCACCCTATATGGGGTTGACGGATGGGAGAGGAAGAACGAGGCGCAATGCCCTGTCACGCCGACCCATAGATCGAGGTTGCATAAGGGCGGGCATGCCCATTGATCGAGGGTCAAAAGTCAAGAAGATGTTAACTCGAAAGGGTGAAAGAACAAGCCTCGAAAAAAATTGAGGAGGGGTCACACCGAGGTCTGACACAGGCAGAGGGGGGAGGACAGCCAGTTGACCGAGGTCAACGTGGACTGTCTCGTGGTTGGTCCACGTGGACCAACCAGGAAAAATCCCTGGAAAATGATTAGTTAAATCATTTAAAAATAAGAAATGATTTTATTATTTTTAGGTTATAAAATGAAAAATATTTGTTATTTTCTAAGGTATTTTAATTTGATTTTTATTTATTTTTATGAAGTGTTCTTTTACAAGTTACCTTTTATAAGCTATATAGGTTTATACATCTATATATTTTAATATTTTATTTTTGTTTTGTATATTTAATTTTATTTATCTTTGCTTATTATTTTATAAATTTATAAAATATTTTTATCACTTCAAAAAATTTTATTTTATTTTTCTGAAGTAATTTGTACACTTAATAAAATATGAGTATTAAATATACAGGTATATGTATAGGTATTATACCTATGTATTATAATACAAGTATCTTATTTTGTATTTTATTTAGGTTTTTATTCTGATTTTAATGTAAAAATATATTATAACTAATATTCACGAAATTATAAAAATATAAAATTATAAAAATAATGAATAATAAATAAAAAGAATATTTTAATCTGTACAAGTATACAAGTGGGGTCCAAAACTACACTTTCAAACCGTAACAATGAAAAATACGAAACCACCGCCATTAAATAGATTATTTTAAACTATATACAATTAAAAGTGAGTTTGGTACGTTTCTAGTTTTTATTTGCAAGATACAGGTCTGGGAAGTTGGGATTTTAGAATCTTATTCAGATCATAACTTTTTATTTGTGTATCGTTTTTGTGTGAAATCAATTTTGTATTTTTCTTTATTAAATATCTACAACTTTCATGATCAAAGTTTCTTTATTTGAAGTATAAAAAGTGGAACTAAAAATAGGTCCCAAAATGAATAAAGAATGAATAGAATTAAAGGTATTTTCATTGGTTTTTGGCCCTTATCTCCCGCTACTTTATTCCTTGTCGACCTATTCATCGAGATGCCTAGGTCTCAGGGTTTCGGGTCATAAAATATTTACAATATTTTATTCTTTTTCTTTTCTTATATTTATTCTATAATTTTGGCTTTAATTACAGTATTTTATACACTATTTACATGCACATGCATGAATGCTAAGATGCGAGAATTACGGGTATTTACATGCATTTGCTAGGATTTTTGAGTCCAAAATGATAGAATAAAGATGATGAAATGTGGATTCATTAGATGGCCATGAAGAACGAGGTGCATTAGATGCATCGTCGATCCAAAGATCGAGGTTGCACATGGGCGGGCATGCCCGTTGATCGAGGATCAAAAGTCACAAAGACACTAACTCGAAAGGATGCATGAGCAAGCCTCAAAAAAATCTAGAAATAAGGGTCAAACCGAGGTTCTAACAATGGGACGGAGTGGAGGACACCCAGTTGACCATGGTCAACGTGGGTTGTCACCTGGTTGGTCCACGTGGACCAACCAGGAAAAACCCTGCAAAAATTCATTGCAAATTCATTTGAAAATAGTAAATGAATTTATTATTTTTAGGTTATAAAATTAAAAATATTTATTATTTTATGAACTATTTTATCAAGATTTTTATTTATTTTTATGAGGTATAAAAATACAAGTTGCCTTTTTAGGCCCATATAGGTATATATATATGTATATTTTATTATGTTATTTTTATTTTGTATATTTGATTTATTTATTTTGGTTTATTATTTTATAAATTTATAAAATATTTTTATATACTTAAATATATTTTTATTTTATTTTTTTGAAGTGTTTTGTACACTTAATAAAATAGAAATACTAAATCTATAGGTTTGTGTACGGGTATTATACCTATGTATTATATAGAGGTGTTTTATTTTTATGTTTTATTTATGTTTTTATTCATGTTTTAATACACACATATATTATAAATAATATTCACAAAATTATAAAAATATAAAATTATAAAAATAAAGAATAATAAATAAAATAATATTTTAATCTGTACAAGTATACTATAGGGGCCCAAAACTCAACTTTCAAACCATAGCTCCGCAAAATGCGAGACCACCTTCATTGAATAGCTTATTAAAAATTATATACAATTAAAGGTGATTTTGCTAGATTTCGATTTTTATTTGAGAGATACAGGTCTGCGAAGTTGGGATTTTGGAAACTTATTCAGATCATAACTTTTTATCTATACATTATTTTATAGAGAAATCAATTTTGTATTTTTCTTTATTTGATTAACTTTCATGTACAAAGTTTATTTATTTGAAGTACAAAAAGTGGAACCAAAAATAGGTTCCAAAACGGATAAAGAATAAATGAAGTAAAAGGAATTTTTATTGTGAGTTTGGCCCCTATCTCCCCTTACTTTATTATTTGTCGACCTAGTCATCTAGATGCCTCGGTCTTGGGGTTTAGGGTCATAAAATATTTACAATATTTTATTCTTTTTCTTTTCATTATTCTATAATTTTGGCTTTAAAAACTGCATTTGGTATATTATTTACGTACACATGCATGAATACTAAGATGCAGAAATTAAGGGTTTTTACAAGCATTTGTTAGGGTTTTTGAGGCCAAAATGACAGAATAAAGATGATGAAATGTGTATTCATCATCCCCCTATACTTTGCCTCTGTTAGTCCCTAGCAAACACTTATGCAATAAGTACAGAAAGAAAAACAAAGAAAATAAAAAGAAGAAAATTGGATTGAATTTAATCATCAAACTTGTCTTCACAAAATCAAAGTTTGGAGCTTAAGTCGGACCCTTTGAATTTTAGTGCGGGCAGAACCTTACTGAGAACTGGGTTTGAAATCCAACAGCCTTCGAGAATCCCAAAACTCTGCTCAAGTCTCCTCAATAGCTAGGTCAAAAATATTTGAACTCATAAGCAAACCCTTATGACTATGAATCTGACTCATACAGTGTGAGTGACGGTGGTTCTCCCCAACTAGAATGACAAAGAAACTGGCTTCTCCAATATGACAACCCAGTGATTTCCCAATCCAACAACTCATTCCTCAAGGAGCGGGGTATTCCCGTCTAAGTTCAAGTGGCAACTAGCCTAAGAGGAGGGGTGAAGAGAAGAATGGACGGTAGCCAGTGTAGCTACCTATCCTACGATGCAAGACCAGTGTAGTCAAGTCATCCAGCTACAGGCTCACATGATTTGACTTTGAATCTCAAGCTTTCTAACTGACTATACACGTATGTACACTCTGGCAGGCATTTTTATTTTTGTACAGACTTGTCCACTTTTTGGAGTTTTTGCTTTTTGCATTTTTTTAATACTATATACAACAGCATTTGCATAGGGAGTTTTTCTCTTGGGCCAGTAGACTATCCCTCTTTTGAAGCTTTATTGCAACCCACAATCTCCTGTCCTCAAAACTCATCATCACCAAATGGGTTGGGGTGCACTTCCTTCCCTAGAGAAGGACAAGTGTTTCCCCTTGTGTGCATCTCATATCAGCAAATCCAACCTCCTCACCACTCTAACTGAGTTGAGCCAAGTGAAAAGTGTAGGTGTCCAAGTTAGGTCATTATCAACAAGAGTCGTGCGTGTGCTCTGAAATACTCTACATAGGCAGTCAAGAATCCATTGAACCAACTCTCATGATCCTCAAAGAATTAAGTCAACTAGACCTGAAGTACCTCAATTCCAGCTCCTATAAGGTTCCTGTTAATTAGGTAGATTTTAAGATACAACCAAGCTCCAATCTTCGGATTTTACTTATACTCGTTCAATTATCAAACTCAATCCGAAAAAATGCTCATGCTATGCTAATGCTATGCAGAAAATATTTTTGTGATGCAATTTTCAAAGATTTTGAACTTTTTATGGATTTTTAAAAAGGTGATGCATATGCATTTTTTAGATTTTTCAAATACTTTTTTCAGATGTTTTTGGATTTTACTTTTGCAAATATTTTCGGGATTTTTGAAAACAAAAGGTTTTGGCTAAAAACTAGGCACAAATATTTACACGAGGATGCATCTTTAATTTACAAGAATTGGATTTTGAGAATTTACGAGGGTAAGTGGTTGATTTTATAGGTATATACATAGAGAATTTTAGGAGAGATGTAAGTATTCCTCAAACTTATTTGAAAAATGTTTTTCAAGCAATTTTGAAAACTATAGTCCAAAATAATTTTTACAATAAATTTCTACAAATATGTACACACATTTGAAATCATTTTACAAAGGTTTTCCAAACAGTATATATAGAGTTTTGAAATATTTTAGCAACTATTTTTCAAACCATTTGCAAATCATTTTTTAACCTTTTTTATTTCACACAAAGAAAATAATTTTTCAAACAAAATGTTTTTACAAAGGTTGAAAACATGTAACAAAACATTTTCAAAATAGTTTTCAAAATATTTTTCACCAAGATTTTCAAACTATTTTTCAAACATTCTGCAAAAAATATTTTCACTTGATTTATTAATCTGTAGATACACAAAGAATTTGAGGAATAATAACATCTTTTTATTAAAGGTCTTTAATGAATTTTATGAGTATAATTAGACATAGTTATTAGTAAAAATACGAAAGTACGAGTTATGGCTAAAGTATATAAGCAGTATATACGATCCCCGCTATACTTAGCTTGATCTATGTCCTCATAGATCAGAGAGAAAAGAGAAGACATAACTCGTACTGAGTATAGAAAAGTATGAAGAATGAAATAGAGATGAATGAATGAGAAGTTGACCGTCCCCCCTATACTTAGGATGAAATCATCCTAAGTACAGTAGATTGTACACAAAGCAGGGAGGGTCAAGGGTGGGAATGAACAGATCGTACTCAGACTGTCTCCCCCTACACTTAGGGTAAGATATCCCTAAGTATAGACAAGAAGAGGAGACAATGGAGAGGATCAAAGAACAGGAGATCTGTGGGTGCACACCCCACTATACTTAGGACAAAGTACATCCTAAGTATAGAAGACTGACAAAAAGGGGCGGCACCTTTTTGATAGATAAAGAAGATAGAAGAGGAAAAGAAGAAAAGAAGAAAAGAGAGTACACAGATCTCATCTCAGTGAGTGCACCCCCCTATACTTAGGACAGAGTACGTCCTAAGTATAGCAAAATCATAAGATGACAATGGGGTGGCAGACATACGGGAGAAGGAATTAATGATATGGACAAATAGATCTATATAGTGGAAGATGGAAGTGATATCATGTATGAAATGCAGGTGATGTGAGTCAAAGAGCACATCTCATACCAATTGAATGGGGGCAACGTCAACGGTCGGTGGATTGTGATCTAGATATAGTTTCAGGCGTTGACCATTAATGTGAAAGGTAGAGGAAGATGACAACTCGGATATATCAATACTAACATTGTCATGTACCTTCCTGACCACATACGGTCCTTTCCACTTACACTGTAATTTCCCTGGAAATAATTTCAACCTAGAATCAAATAACCATACGCACTGATCGGGCTCAAACTATTTATGGCTGATATGAGAATCGTGCCATGTCTTCACTTTTTCCTTATACTTAGGCTGCTAGAAAAGGTTGTGTCTCTTAGTTCCTCCAGGGCTGCCAACTCTGCTTTCCTCTGTTCTCCTATACTCTCAGGATCTAATAATAACTCAGTAACTGCCCATAGTGACTTGTGCTTGATCTCCATTGGTAAATGGTACGGTTTGCCATAGACGAGACTAAAGGGAGATGTCCCTAATGGTGTCTTGAAGGAAGTATGATAGGCCCACAAGACCAAGTCCAAAAGCTATGACCAATCCTTTCGGTCTGGGCAGACAACCTTCTGTAAGATAGTCTTGATCTTCCTGTTCGATACTTCAGCAAGACAATTAGTCTAAGGGTGATATAGAGTGGCAAGACGATGGTCAATGCCGAACTCATCTACAAGGGTCCTAACCTTTTCGTTAATAAAGTGAGACCCCCCATCTGAAACCAGAACTCTAGGTACCCCGAACCATGAAATAATATTTTTTTCTCAAAAACCGGTGCGGCTCGGGTGGGGATGGCCTCAACCCAATGACTCACATAATCCACAGCAAGCAGAATGTACTCAAACCCCTGACTCTTAGGAAATGGCCCATGAAATCAATCCCCCATGCATCAAAAATCTCACCAAAGTGAATGGGTTGTATGGGCATCATGTCTCTCTGTTCGCAAGTACCCATCTTCTGACAGTCAGTACATCTCTTCACGAATTCATCAGAATCCTTGAAGAGAGTAGACCACCAAAGGCCAGATTGGAGCACCTTCTGTGTTGTTTGTCTCCTAGAATGATGTCCCTCTGCCTCAAGCTTGTGGCAGGGTGAGGATGCTATACTGCTCTTCTTGAGGAATGCACCTCCTCCAGATGCTATCCCCTCCTTCATGATAAAGGACGGGATCCTCTTCGCAAGGAAGGTCTCAAGTTTCTGCCTGGGCCAACCTTGTGGAACCGTCTTGGCGACAAGATAGTTCACAATGTCAGTGTACCATGAGAGCGAGGTGATATCCAAGATCGCCTCATATGGAAAGGTCTTTGTAATAGGTGCGATGGGCTCAGATTCCTCAAGGTTCTCTACGCGGGAGAGGTGATCCGCCACCACATTCTTAACTCCAGGCTTATCCTTAATCTCAATGTCAAACTCCTAGAGCATAAGGATCCATCTGCTAAGGCGAGCTTTGGCATCCTTCTTGGCCATGAGGTACCGGATGGCGGTGTGATATGTAAAGATATTCACTCTAGATCTGAGAATGTGCGATCTATACTTATCCAAAGCAAAGACTACAGCTAGCATCTCCTTCTCAGTCACGGTGTAATTGTGCTGAGAGGCATCCAAAGTCCGGCTAGTGTAGTGGATGGTATACGACAATCCATCCCTCCTCTATCCAAGCATTGCCCCTACGGTAAAATCAAAAGCATACGTCATGATCTCGAATGGGAGAGACCAATCGGGTGGCTGAAGGACAGGAGTAGTGACAACCATACTCTTGAGAGTCTCAAAAGACGCAAGACACTTATCATCTAAAATGAACTCGGTGTCTTTCGTCAGCAAATCAGTGAGAGGTCGGGCAATACGACTCAAGCCCTAAATGAACCGTCGGTAGAAACCGACATGCCCCAGAAAAGACCGCAACTGTCGCAGATTGGACAATGGATTGAGTTTTCTAATGATATCCACCTTAGCCAGATAAACCTCCATGCCCTTGTTCTTGTTCTCCAGTCAAACGAGATTCTTGTTCTCCAGTCAAATCTGCTGAGATGATGACTGGATTCATATCTGGCTCACCCGCAAGGAATCTGCACTTTAGCAACCGCGGTAAGGGCTTCAATTCTGGACAACTGGGAGGTGGCAGATCTGGCTTCTGATATGTCTGTGTGAAGGCTACCAGGTCTGCATGAGAGAACTCTCGCTGGGCATGAAAATCTGACAAAGGGAACCCTGCTGAATCATCTATAAACTATATTGGCTCGTACTCCATCCTAGCTGTCGGCTCAGAAGGAATCAGACATGGTAAATAGTCATCAAAATCATCTCAATCAATGTCTGAGTCCGAGGGATCTAAACTAGAAGAACACGAATGAAATTCTGGTTTACCACTCATCCTAGAACTGTCGGCCTCAAATGTGTCCTATGCCAGGGGTGTGCTCTCCAAGCTCTCAACTACCATAAGCTGTAAGTATGCTGAATCTGCGGGCAAGGCGAGGGTTCGTGCTACGGGATCTATCCAAATGGATTCATCATCTGTCATCACAAAATCACACTCCTGGTGGACTTCTCGCTTAGCCTCTGTCATCTGCTCAGTATCACTGGACTACTCTGAGCATGCTGATTCTCTTGCTCTAGTCTCGTCGATCGTCTCTATTTGTATACTTTCGCCCTCTACACGAAAGTACACCTTCCCACAATCATGGTCGGTCACTACCTTGGCAGTGGCCAAGAATGGACATCCAAGTATAATGGGGGCATATGTTACCGACTCAGGGATCTCCATGTCCAATACAACAAAGTCCACGGGGAATTTCAGGCTCTGAATGGTAACGACCGCGTCTCTTAACAACCCCTTCGGCCTTTTAATCGACCTATCAGTAAACTGAAGGACTGTCCTGCTCGGAAGAAGAGGACCAAAATCGAATCGGTCGAGTAAGGCTGCCGGAAGGAGGTTGATAGAAGAGTCGTTGTCTAATAGAGTACGGTCAAACTGCTGCTCTTGAATCTCGCATCTGACATAGGGAGCTCATGCATCAGTTCTCTTGGATGGCAATCTATTCTGAATGGCAAAGCAAGTGGAGCAGGTGAGCACATGGATCTCATCTCTGTGGTTCCTCCTCTTCCTGAGGACTGTAGTCTTCTCTCTCAAATTCTTTTGGAAAAGGGGGATGTGCTCAAGCGCCTCCTGTAGAGTCAGCTGGATCTGAAATTTGTCAATCATCTGGTTGATGAATTCTAACTGGTGAGTCTTTTTGGGATTTTCTCTTTTATTTCCCTTCGCCAAGAGGAGTGCTTGAGGGAAGGGGATGGTAGGGGCCTTCTCAGATGGAGGACTAGGAATAGGTCCCTGTTCCTGTGAAGGAATGTGCTCCATACAATGATCATCATATAACACATATGGAGTCGAAGTGGATATAGAAATCTTTCCTTTATTCATATTTTTGTTATTTTTCTTGTTACCACAGTCTTGAGATACAAAAGGTGGAAACACAACAGGTTGAAGCTCAATAAAAGTGGAAGTGGTGGCCTCAGTACCACCCATGGCATCTGACTTCGTGACATCAGCACCACGCTCTAGATATGCATCAAGTAAAATGGTGGTCTCAGCACCACCATCTGCATCGGGTGTCACGATAGCCTCAGCATCGTCGTCAGGATCTCCATCCATGGTGGCATCAGCACCACCATCATCAACATCGTCAGCGGCATCAACACCGCTACTCTCCTCATCTGGCGCTCAGATGAGGCACCACCAGCTGGCATCCTACCGCTCCTAGTAGTCACAAAATCAGCATCACAAAAAGAAGACATGTCATCCAAAAAGTCACTAGGAGTGGTATCCTCTGAAGATTGTACCTGATCAGATTTCCTCTTCAAGTTGTTCGGATTAGGCTCAATCTGTGCTGGTATGGTGGCCTTTCCCTTGATTATATCCCTCATCTCCTGCCAGAACTCATCCATTTCCCGCCGAAAGGATGCTTGCTGTTCAGAGAGCAAGCGGGCGAGGTCATCTAGAGTTGGGTTCTCGAAGGCAGGCGCCTGAGAATCGGAAGTGATTCCCTGCTGGAAATGAGGCTGTTGTTGCTGTTGAGAGTAGTGATGGGGAGGTTGGGAATATGTCTGGTGAGGCTACTGAAGCTGCCTCCACTGCTGTCCCTGATAGAAGGGACGAGAACCCTGGTGGTATTGCTGGTGGGCATATTGGGGCTGCTATTGGTGCTGCTGGCTGTTCTGATGGCCCTGAGATGGAGGGTGTTGCTGGGATGAGGTGCCACCAGTGGTCCAATGGAATCTAGGGTGATCGCGACGAATCTCGGGCTGTTGTGGTTACCGGTCATACCAGATCCCATTGACTTCCATCAATAGTTCCTGCTCAGCGGAAGGTGGAGGGAGAACTGCCAGTGGTTGATCCGGCTGATACACCACCATCTGAGTGTTCTGAGATGGTGGCGGCAATGCGTAGTGCTGTAGCTGCTGGGCAGGCTCTGCAAGGATGTGGTGAACCTGATGGTACGTGGCAGAGGGCTGCGTGGAGCTGCTACTGCTGGATCAGCACGTGACTTGGGAGGCTGCTGAGTAGACGTCTATGCCTCCTAAATGCATAAGATCTGCATCTTCAGGTCACTCATGGTCTTCGTCAACTGGTCCATCTGGGCTAGACCTTGACTTTGTTTCTTCTCAAGGATCTCGATGCGGTCCAACTTCTCGCTGATGGTCCCCATGTCGGCAGCGGTGGATTCCGCCTGAGCTATGGCCACTGACGGAGTGTGTGTACCGGTATCGATGCGTGCAATCCTCTGAAATTCGACTGCTTGTGGTGGAATCTTCGGCTGTGTGTAGACGCATGCTTGGGCCATGACTGTGGAGTTCTCTACCATTCCCTCATAGATCTCCCAAACCGAATGCTCTCCCTTGGAGAAATAAGATCCACCACAAGAGGCATTCACCATCCCCTACAGCTCCGGTGTCATCCCACAGAGAAACTCTGAACTAGATTGGGCTTGGATATGTCGTGATGTGGATACTGGTCGATGAGCTCTCTAAATCGATCCCAAGCCTCATGGAACTGCTCATTTGGGATCATCGTGATGTTGTTGATCATTGCTCGTGGTGTGTTGGTCCGGCAGAGTGGATAGTACTTGTTCAAGTACTCAGTCTAGAGCTGTGCCCAGGATGTGACGTACCTCCTAATATGCTTCTGCCAATAGGCTACTCTGTCAGCTAAGGAAAATGGGAAGGCAATCATCTTGATCGTGTCCTCGTCCACAAATCCTTCATGGACAGTGCTGCAAATCATCTCAAACTCCTGCAGATGGAGATGAGGCTCCTCGGTGGCTAGCCCATGAAACTTGGGCAATAACTGAATGGTCTGCGGGTGAAGCTCGAAGTTCCCAACAATGGGAGGAAGCTGTATCCATCGGTGAGTGAGGGTTGCAGCTGGGTTGTGCAACTACCTCATGGTCATCGGTGGCGGCATCTCCTGGTTAGGTTCTCCTCCTCCGCCTTCTGCATGGGGTATGTCTTCACCACCGCCCTCAGGTCTGTCATCTCTACCTTCTCGCATCTGTGCCAGCTCTCTCATAATGTCACCCATGAATACTCCCTAGTTTCTAATCTGTCTCTGCATGGTTTCTAGGGAGGCTAATAGTGAATTGTTGATGGCAGCTTGATCATATATAAACGGAGGGTGTTCCTGCTCATCTGGGTGTTCCTCTCTGCCGGCCATTTCTTGGGTCTTTGAAAAGGTAAAAGAACCCATCTCAGGTGCCGTCACATGCTCTGAACTGTGTGTTGCACTAAACTCTGACACCACTGGACTGATGGAAGAAGAAGGATGGTCGAGGGGGGACAAGGTGGATGTAAACTCAGGCTCAGAGAGTGGGTCTGGACTCCCCGAAGCCGACCTAGATGAGTAGGAAGGAGTGCTCGATAGTGGTGCCACCAGATGTGGTCTAAGGGATCTCCTTCCCATCATTTTGATCTGGAAAAAGGGCGGATGAGATCTTGAATGCAAACAAGATGTGAAAACAAACCCCCAATTCACCTACGCAACTCTGACTGATGACCGTAAAGGTTCGATCTTTTATCTTGTCAAATTTTATTAAGGTGATCAGTCAATTTATCAGAGTGATTAAGCGAACTGTTGGGAACCCAACTCTCCTAGCCAACTATCCCAATCCCAAATGAGATCTTTCCCAGCCAGTAGGATTTGCGGACCGTTTACCGGCTACCCAATCTACCCCGTCTGCTAAGGACGTTGCAGTCCGCTTTACCGGTTACCAGAGAGATCATCACTGGAGAATGACTCACCAAAACCAGTAGTCATCTAAGATTTCGGTTGTGGCTCTAGTCTAGTGTTCGGGTCACTCTCTCGCCGCAGATAAATCAAACAAGGAGGGGTTACTCTCCCTAAGATAAAATTTTTGAAAGAATGAAGTGAGTTTTAGAGTCATGTTTGCATTAGCAGTCCCAATTTTATGGTTTTCACTTTTTTAATCTTTTTCTGAATAAAGACAACGTCTAACGAATTTTTCGATCTCCTGATTATTTTAAGTTCAATAAAAACGGGAAAGGAAGTCGGAAAAGCTGATGCGCGATCAAACACAATGATGCATGCAGTGATAGAAATGCATACCTTGCTCCAGCACTCTACATGCAGGGTGATCCGCGCATAAATTTAAAGACAGGAACAAAGCTACCTATATGATGCACGAAGAAACCGTCCCTAGATGAGCAACTCCTATTAATCGTGAAGCACAAGTAACTATGACTAGGAAGAGAGACCGGAGTCCGGTCTTGGGAGTCGCTCGGTGTCCACCACAATGGATCCTACATGCGCTGTATACGACCCCTCCCGACATGTGGTCTCTAGTCCAAGTCAATAGCTTTTTCAGTTGATTTTTAGCCAAGTTCAATTACGATCAATAGGCACAAGTAAGATATTAAGTGTTGGTCCTTAGCTATTTACGTCACAATCAATAAAAACTCCTAAATCTAACGGGTAAATCCACGTGAATCAAGTAAGTAATAAAGTTGGCAAAAACTGCGAGAAAACCGTGAAAACCGACGAGGTCCTCAAGGAAACAATCCCTCGGGCACTGGACCTCGTGAAGTGTCGAAGTCTCCGAATGTCCTAAATATTACAAGTTATGAGTCTCTCTCTCACAAATAATTACACAAATATATGCAGAAGAGTAAACTATAGCTAATTTACAAAATTCTCTAAGTCCTCCTCGTGCAGGGTGAAGCCAGCTTCACGTGGGTGCGTAGGCGCCTGAGGAAACGTGCCTCCCTCGATCTGCGGTACCTCGCACAAATCAACAAAGAGGGTGGTCAGATAGCTCAACAATGCTAATCAAATATAAAGGAAATAAATGAGGCAAAAATAGTAGACAAACAATCACAATCAGTCACAAAATATAACCTATACGCTGTTACTCCCTGGCTGCAACGTCATTTGATTAACCGAGAAATACAAGGGTCTAAATGTCTCTCACAAGGCGGAGACAACGTCGCTGTGGCGACCCTCTATAAAACCCGGTTAAGTCAACAATTAACCCACAATAGCAATCAAACAATGAGAAGCAAATGTGGAGTTAAAATTTATTATAACTCTACAATAAGTGTGTATAGGTGCAAGTATGTGTAGAGTGTCGAACTCAGGGAGCAAGCAGGATAGATCTAAAAAGTGCTCAAGATTGAATGTGATGATTTGGCTACAAATGTGCTATTTTTGTGGGTTGTTAATTTTATATATTTTTTATTTAATTTTTGATTTTATATTTTTATATTTTTATTTTCAATTAATTGATTTTGTATTTTCTTTTTATATTTTATAATATTGTATTTTCTTTTTCTATAAAATGAGATATAAAAATATATAGAATATATAAATATGAGAGAGATGAGAGAGAAATAAAAGAGGTAAAAATATTCAAAATTCAGAAAATAAAATTTTTTTGTGCTTTTTATATTTTTCTAATGTTTTTTGTGATTTTTCTAGGTTTTTCCTATTTTTTGGTATTTTAAAGGCAAAAGTACTAGAGATCAGTAAACAAAGTTTCTGGCCAAACTTAAAATGAGGATGAAAAATATCAAACAGAATCAAAACTTCCTCAAATTAATTTTAAAATAAAAAAATTGGGGGAACTCAGAAACTGAATTGTATTTTTAGGATTTTTTGTGGAATTTTTAAGATTTTTATGAAGATTTTAAGGGTTTTGTAATTTTTAGGAGTTTTCTTTTGAAATTTTTAATGGTTTTTGGATTGAAGTTAAAACACACGAAAACGAACAAAATATAATTTTTTTGTATTTTTTCAAAAAAACTTTTATAATTTTTATGTATTGCAAACAGTGTTGAAAATGCATGTTTTTTTAATTTTTATAAATAATAAAATGCAACAGAAATGCAAAGAAAAAATATAGCATGAAAGAGTAGCTAAACAAGAAGCTAAGTTAATTTTTTGGTGATTTTTGAAATTTTATAGATGCACAAAATAAATAGAGACAACAAGGAGAAACTACACTACTAGCAAGGGAATATATGTAGATATTCAGAAATCCAGGGACCAATGTGCAATTTCTTCACAAAATATATAGCTATTTAACAAAAATCCAAGATCTAATGCAAATACACCAACCTGCAAGGGTACGCCTGCAAAAATCCCAGCCACGCACGTGACTAGCACGCGCCTAGCGAGGACCTATATGCAAATACCAAGACTTGAGGGCCTAAGTTGCAAATTTTCCAAAAAATATTACACTTAACAGAGAAGTTCCTGGACTAAAACTAAATAACAGGACCTGTAGGGGGTCCCTTGCAAAATTCCCACCACCTCACGTGCACGGGTCACGTGCGGTGACGTGGATTGGACCTTAATGCAAATATGAAAATTCTGGGGGTCTAAATGCTAATATTACAAAACATTTACAATTGCAAATGAAAGTTTATAACTAATAAATAAATACAAAAATAGGCGGGGCTTGAGTGCAAAATACCCACGCCTGGTTCATCCAAGGGTGGGCGTCGCTTCACTTGACACGTGGCATCTCAGGAATGCCCGATGATGGTTTGGCGATGAGCGGCGATGACTAGATCCTCCAAGGGTGATCGGACGGTGGCGAAATGTGAAGATCTGACGGCTGACGTGCACCAGGAGCTCCGGCCTTGATCCGACGGTGCTGGGGGGAAGAGCAAGAACACGGAAGCAACGTTGACGAGGCGAGCTTCCCCGAGCTCGAGCTCCGTCCTCCGGTGGTCTTTGGGCTCCAAAAAACGGAAGGAGAGCTCCTGTTGTCCTCCTCTTCCTCATGGTGTCTTGAAAAATCTCCTGTGGAGGCCGGAGTTCACTCGAAGGGGCAGCGGAGCTGGAGGGCTCCTGGACTCTCCGGCGAAGTACGAAGATGAGCCCCAGGCTCTGCTTTAACGCTCGAGACCTGCAATAAGAGTGAAAGGGTCGAGGGAAAAGTGCCTCGACCCCACGGGAGTGGAATGGAAGCGTGGAACGGCGAAATGGGACGGTCGGCCGGAGCGAGCTCCGGCGAGGTGGTCGATGAGGTAATCTAACGGGTGAAAATCGAATCTAACGGCGGGATATTACTCCTAGGATTACGATGAACGAAAATAGTAAAAGAAAATAAGAGAAAACAAGATGCCTCAAATGTGAATCATATGAGGAAGACCTCGACGGCAAGGGTATTAGCTGGAGGTGGTGGAACACCCTGGGCCCCTCCTCGATCCTTCTAACGGCTGCCCGGAGACGTTGTCACCTCCTCCTTGCAAGGGAGCACGAGAGATGGAGAAGAAATTGGCAGAATGGGGTTCAAATCTTGATTTGAAAATTGAGTCTCCATATAAAGGGTTGACGGATGGACGCGAAGAACGAGGCGCAGCGGATGCATCGTCGATCCAAAGATCGAGGTTGCACATGGGCGGGCATGCCCGTTGATCGAGGATCAAAAGTCACGAAGACACTAACTCGAAAGGATGCAAGAGAAAGCCTCGAAAAAATCAAGAAAGAGTGGTCAAACCGAGATTATGACAACGGGACAGAGGGGAGGACACCCAGTTGACCGCGGTCAACGTGGGCTGTCACCTGGTTGATCCACGTGGACCAACTAGGAAAAACCCTGCAAAAATTCATTGAAAATTCATTTAAAAATAGTAAATGAATTTATTATTTTTAGATTATAAAATAAAAATATTTATTATTTTATGAAGTATTTTATCATGATTTTTATTTATTTTTATGAGGTATAAAAATACAGGTTGCCTTTTTAGACCCATATAGGTATATATATATTATTTTTATTTTGTATATTTGATTTATTTATTTTGGTTTATTATTTTATAAATTTATAAAATATTTTTATATACTTATATATATTTATTTTATTTTTCTGAAGTGTTTGTACACTTAATAAAATAGAAATACTAATTCTATAGGTTTGTGTATGGGCATTATACCTATGTATTATATACAGATGTTTTATTTTTATGTTTTATTATGTTTTTGTTCTTGTTTTAATACACACATATATTATAAATAATATTCATAAAATTATAAAAATATAAAATTATAAAACTAAAGAATAATAATAAAATGAATATTTTAATCTATACAAGTATACTATAGGGGCCCAAAACTCAACTTTCAAACCTTAGCTCCGCAAAATGCAAGACCACCTTCATTGAATACCTTATTAAAAATTATATACAATTAAAGGTGATTTTGCTAGATTTCGAGTTTTTATTTGAGAGATATAGGTCTGGGAAGTTAGGATTTTGGAAACTTATTCCGATCATAACTTTTTATATGTACATTATTTTTGAGTGAAATCAGTTTTGTATTTTTCTTTATTTGATTATCTACAATTTTCACGTACGAAGTTTCTTTATTTGAAGTATAAAAAGTGGAACCAAAAATAGGTCCCAAAATGGATAAAGAATAAATGAAGTAAAAGGAATTTTTATTGTGAGTTTGGCCCTTATCTCTCGCTACTTTATTATTTGTCGACCTAGTCATCTAGATGCCTCGGTCTCAGGGTTTCGGATCATAAAATATTTATAATATTTTATTCTTTTTCTTTTCTTTTCTTTATCTGTACATTATTTTTGAGTGAAATTAGTTTTGTATTTTTCTTTATTTGATTATCTACAACTTTCATGTACAAAGTTTCTTTATTTGAAGTATAAAAAGTGGAACCAAAAATAGGTCCCAAAATGTATAAAGAATAAATGAAGTAAAATGAATTTTTATTGTCAGTTTGGCCTTATCTCCCGCTACTTTATTATTTGTCGACCTAGTCATCTAGATGCCTCGGTCTCGGGGTTTCAGGTTATAAAATATTTATAATATTTTATTCTTTTTTCTTTTCTTTTCTTTATTCTAGAATTTTGACTTTAAAAACTGCTTTTTCTATACTATTTACATACACATGCATGAATACTAAGATGCGGGAATTAAGGGTATTTACAAGCATTTGTTAGGATTTTTGAGGCCAAAATGACAGAATAAAGATGATGAAATGTGGATTCATCAAGCACTAATCGCGATTAACTTTTACTAATCACAATTTAATTTTTAATGAGTTCATTTCAGATCAAAATGCCATTTTGAAAAGACTCCCACTACCCTTGTTAATTCGAGCAGATTAATGTTTAAATTAATTGATATCGTTCGTTGCAGTCGGATAATGAGAGCAGATCAAAAACCACTTTCAATTATAGTCAAATTAATTTTGAGCGGTAATTTTTTTACTTGGTTGGAAGTCCAAGGTCGAACTCAGGGAGGCAGCTGTCTCCTTAGGTTGATTCGAAGCAAATTTCCAAGGTTTGATTTTCGGAGGAGATATTTTTGGTCTTTTTCATATATTTTATGCAAGACACATGCAAAATCAGGCCAAATTACAAGTTAAATCAGAAAGATGGTCAAATTAATTCCAAAAATTATGAAACTTGGCCAGATGATGAAATATGATGAAATTAAGCTACAGTAGGAATTTTCTGACACTAAATGAATTAACTATGAATTAAAAATGAATGCAAGGTGATTTGACTGATTTAATTTTAATAAATACCAAATCATACTATTTTCATATATAAAATTATCCTAGATAGATCTAAGTGTGAAGAATCCAGGAAATTTAATAAACCTAAATTTTCATGTGAAATGGTCCTATTAAAAATCAATTAATCAAATCACTAAATGATTTATTTAGGCCTCGAGATATGTGCAAATGAGACGAAATTTTTATGCAAAGTAAAGTTTCTTATCCTAGATCTACTGTGATTTTTTGGAAATTTTTGGAGTCACATAGAAATCACTATCAATTAACAAGCATAAATGGGAAAAATATAACAAAATTTCACCAATTTAATAATAATAAAATTCCCTGATGTCACAAAAATTAACAAGTATCACATACGAAAGAGAACAAGTTAAGCTACACAATGCAATTTTCGGAATTAAAAATGGATGACAAAATGACAACAAAATAAACGTGCAAATGCAGGGGTATGAGTGCAAAGAAAATAAATGACAAATGCTATGGATGCAATACAAGGACTTGAATGAAATTACCGAAAAGTAAAAGTTTCCTTGATAACTTGCAAGGGGTGTCAACTGTCCCCTTTGCAAATGCCCATTTGTCTTTATTATGTGATAAATCTCCCCTATTTTGTGGCTTGAAATAGGGGAGCTTGGAGCTTCTTCGACCGGCCACGAGAGGAGATGGAGGGGCGGTTGGAGTCGGCGAGCGGAGGTGGCACGCGGAGGCGGCCAGCATTTGGGGGGGCGGCCGGAGGACGGAGGTGCACGCGCGGTGGCTGCGTTCGGCGGGGACGAGCGGCTGGGAGGCGCGGCTGGCAGCCGCGGGTGGGTGGCTGCGCAGCACCGCCGGTGGCGGGAAGGTAGAGACCGGCTCGCGGAGTGAGGAGGAGGGTGGCGCCTATGTTGGCTCGCGCGTAGAAACGTGGAGGACGGGGTCCCAGGGGTGCGGTGATGCTCCTGCAGGTGGCGCGCGCGGGTCTGAAGAGGCTGATGGAAGAAGAAGATGGCGCGGTCGATGGCGATGGGTGGAGGTTGTTGGACATGTGAGCCCACGGCGAGCCATTATGCAATAATTGTTATTGAGAATATCATTCCCTGATCTGAAATGAAGAATAAATAATTTGCATAATAGGTCCCTCTGTACAATTAGGGTTATGTACCATGGCTATCTTAATGATCATACAGCTGTTGATTCAATTATTGAATCATAGAGGCTGGTGCTTGGATGAATATCTAAAGGGTTAGATTGAGGACTCATCAAGCACCGTCAAATGATTGTTAAGATGTGATCTCCAGCCTGAGTAGGAGATGGCAATCCTTTCTCACATAGGCTGATATCTGACCGACCTCTTGATGCAGGTCCTTTGCATGGGAATAGAGATTCGGAGGTGTCAGATTAGTTAGGTCAAAGAGTTGACTTAACGAGATCGAGATAACCTAAGTCCTATGTTGAATGCTGTCACAGCATAGGCACGCATCCTCTGACCGGAGACAGATGTATTGCTATATGTCTGAGTGTGTACATTTGACAGACCAATAGGTTGATGACCTAACCAAGGTCTATACACCGGCGCGTTGGTGTGCATATAAGGGCATATGAGTAATACGATCTCTCAAAGGGATCATACAGGTTCACTACTGAACCGGAAGACATGAGCTCACTCATGAGATATTGGGAGGAATCAAATTCCGTGCACGGCCGTCTCGCTTTGGAAGCTTGACTGAATTTGTAGGTTTGATATATACTTTTGGAAAGTATATGATCAAGACCTAGGTATGATATATGCTTTTGGAAAGTATATGATCGATACCAAATCCCAATGATCAAATGAGAAACTTAGTGATCAAATCCTGAAGAAGACAGTGTAAAATAGATCTTGATCTTCGGGTTGACCATGGGTCTTCCAGTATGCAGGATGTACAGGTATTGGGAATACCTGAGGGTGATGTGATCATAAACGATTGTATATCCATGACGCTTCCATTCCGAGGGAGTGATGAAACAGGTCTGGATTTTAGTGACTCCTTCCAGTAGAGAAGCAATCTGATCTTAGTCCAAGTGTTGGACATTGATCTGAATGAGATTCAGATTTAATAAGAAGATTAGATTTGCGGTCTTGATTTAATCAAGCATCTATGGGAGGTTCGTAAGATCTGGATTTGAGATAAAATCTCAACATCCAAGTCACTATACGTGGAATAATACAATCGCCCTGTCCTTATCTCCAAGTATCTGCGGAGAAAGCACATTATTCTTGAAAGGGTTCAAGAATAATTCATTTGATGAAATGTATATCCAAGCAAGGACTTGATGAGATTTAATTATCAAGCATAATATGAATATGATTCATATTATTATCCAAGATAATGAAATGAGATTTAATTATCAAGGATTAAGAGAATGTGGATAGCACTATCCATGATATATGTGTGTTATAAATATGATTTATAATATACATATATAAGAGAGAGAATTTATGTAAATAGCATTTGTTAATTAATAATGTGGATTGGATTCACATTTATTAATTAATTGGAAATGCAATTTACTAATTAGTTTGGGTTGTGAATATGATTCACATTGTATTCAATGGCAAGATTGAAATATTCAAAAATTAATTTGGAATTAATTTGGTGAATATTTATTGTGATTAATTAAGGAATAATAAGATAAATAAAATGGAGCAAAATAAACCACCCTCCATAGGTGGCGTCACCCATGAATTGTTCATGGGTGACGCCCCCCATTTTTAGGGAGGTTGGTTGACTCCATTTTTATTTATCACATTATCTCTTAATTAGTTAATGTTAAATTAAATTATGTTGATAATGTTGCAACATTTTTTAATTTAAATAAATGTTGTTGGTTTTAACCAACAACAATCATAACCATTGATCTTACATAGACCAAGCCTAGCCGTTGGATCTATGAGTCCATGGATTGAGATCCAATGGATCCTAAACTAATATAAATAGAGGGCTAGGGCAGCCTTCCATGGAACATCATTAAGAGTTGTACAAGGTGACAACTCTCTCTCTCTCTCTCTTTCTCATTCTCGCCCTCTCTCTCTTTCTCTTCTCCATTAAGTGGCCGTCCACTTTGTGTTGAGAAAGGAGGGACTCTCGGCTTCTTCTTCGACGACTCGTGGATCTCCATCTTCTTTGGAGTTTTTTACTCTAAAGGAAGACGACGGATTTCGTTTGACGAAATCGGGGGAGCCATCGCTTGGATCTTCATCGAGGATTGCGGGAAGGAACGTGACTCATCATCGCGCCCGCAAGTGCGTTCTTCGTGGATCGGACTTAAGATAGGAGGATCTCTACTTTGGGATCTCGCGATCACAACCACGCTTCAAGAGGTATTCCTTATACTTTGTGGTTTGATGAAACGATCCGAGAAGTGTTCTCGTGATCATGTGGTTTCATCTTTAAAGTTAAAATTTTAATTTCCGCTGCATCTAGCAACTAGTGCGACTAGTTGCTCCGATTGCATACGATGCGATCGACACGCTTCCGTGATGCGCTTGAGGATACTCAATATCCTTCAAGTGGTATCAGAGCCATAGGTTGAATAAGGTTTTGGATATGATCCATAGACCTTAGACGATTTGGTTCTTGAAAGGGTTGCGAAATTTTACTGCATTTCAATTTTCGCACCTCTGTCTAATTGAATTTTTCTGCTCTGTTTAAAATGTTTAAAAACGAAATTTTCAATTGGATTTTGTTCCCCATTAAACAAGTAAACCCTAGGACTTGAGTTTACTAAATTTGGACTTCATTTGCTCAAGATATGGTCTTTTGAATATGACTATATTCACTGTTGCGGGAACTGCGGATTTGAACGTAATTAATGAGATGATTACGGTTTTAATCCGCCATGAAATGCATAAATTATCACTTGGGTTCTTTAATAAATCAAATAGGCAATCTTTGGAAACTGAGTTTGCATTTTTTGGATTTAAATTAATCAAGATATGTTAATTTTAGTGATTGGGGGTCACTGCTGAAAATTGACATTTTTTATCTTGAACCTTGTGATATGTCATTCAATTATCATGATAAAAATTAATTGTTAATTTTCTGGAATAATTAGTGATAAATATTTGTGAAATATTTAAAGAGATAATTATTTCATTGAATGACACTTGCCTAAACCACAATGATAAGATATTAGATCTTGATCATTGGTTCATCAACAAACATTGCTTTCATGAAAACCATAGTTTATCCTACAATTGTTGTAGGACAACATTTACATGAAAAACCCTTTTGCTTGAATAGGATTGGAGATTTGTCTAGCAAATCTCCTTATAATCAAAAATGTTTTGATTTATATTTATGGTATAATTTCGGTTGAAAAACCGATGAACATCTCAAAGTACATGATGGTCTATCTGGTATTATCCTTTCCCGAGGCGGATGTGGTGCCTAGTCGGAGAGCATTGGGGTCGCGGGTTGCAACGTATGTGGTCCGTCCCACTCTCTTCGGTACTGGCCATGACAGCGGGTAGGGACTGTATAATACCGGAGACAGACAATGTGTATTTTTCTAATTATTAAAATTTGAATAATACGTATTTTGAGATAATACCTACTATTCAAGTAAAAGACATGTTTGTTGATTGATGATTGGATTGATGATTAATTTAATGTGATTAAATTAATTATATCCAATAAACATTCTATTATGAATAGATGTGTATTTCCCTTGGAAGAATTAATTATGTGAATATGATTCACGATAATTAATTACAATTTGAATATGAGATGGAGGATCACATAAGTGACATCCATGGTCTCCCGTCAAGGCGAAGGGTTCCGTCGCCAGGGATTGTATGTAGGAGACGCCTGTCCGAAGTGACAGATCCTATATGCAAGCGCATCTGGATCGGGCTCTTTGCTTCTCGAAAGAGTAAGGCCGTATGCGTAGTGACCCCAATATCGAGTCCTCATATTATTGAGGCGATATTGGATTGCGCATAGCGAGTTCTAATCCTGTTGACGGTTGGTTCAATTAGCAACGGGTCAACATCATCTTAGGGGTGGTGGGCCCGGGTGTTAAAGACCGAATTGGGAATGCAAGTTGGACTTGCAAGGCGGAATGAGTTCCCGCTTCTTTTTATTGGAGTCGTAAGTTCTCATATTATTGGGATGCGACAAAGATAGGAAAGGAGATCCCAGATCTTGCTAGAGATATAATGGTAAGAATATCTCTTACATTGAAAGTAATTAAGGGAATGAACTTTCAGTATTGACAAGGCAAGACAACTTTGATATAAAAAATTCCTAAATCAAAGTAAAACATGTATATATAATATATATATATACCCTTATGCAAATTTCTTATTTCAGATAATCTTTCATTAAACCCACTCAATGTTATACTCAATGATAACCAGTAAAAATATCTTGGATTGGACTCATGATCCAGATATTATACTTGCAATTGGACACATAATGTATGTGGTTGCAGTGTGCAAGTTTCCTCAACATAATGAGGAATGACAATTATGTAAGACAATAAGACATCGCCTTAGGGTTTGTATGTCTCTGTAGTCTTGATCCTTCATCGAGTGTACTTTGGAAGTGACATGTCGATGGTGATCGTAATTGTCGAATAATCCTTATAAAATAAAAGAAGATATTTTGGCATATATATGTGCTCTAGACATTTATTCATGAATGACATGGTTCTCTGCATTATGCATAATGGTAGCTCGAAAGAGATGATGTATTCAAAATGTTTGAATACCTACCTGAACCTAAGTCTCTAAGAGTTAAGATGTATGTAGATATGATGAGTGTCATCATTCTATTATCTATACTCTAATCATTCATGAAGCTTCATAATATTCATATTGTATGAATTTAATGAAGCATGTATAAATGTTGAATTGCTCTTATATTGAAATCCTTTGAATTCAACATAAGAGATTCTTTGTCTTAAACAATGGTTGTTTATTGATGAAGAGAGCACAGTGGAAGCATGGGTCGGACCCGAGTAAGAAGGAAAGTCAAAGAGTTGACCTACTTCTGTGACTTCCATATGATATCCAAAGAGTTGGATGAATGCCAATACTGCAATAAGTTGATGTGTTGATAGTATGACTATCAAATCTGTCTAAAATCCTTAGTGAAGGACTCAGATAGAGCATCAGAATAATCTACATATAATCATTGACTCTGACTTTATTATTTCGTAAGATAAAGTCTGACAATTGTATCCCAATCTTCTAATGACATTTGCAATTAGTTGCATATATATATTAGAAGATTAGAAATTTGATCTTAAGGTTTAGTAATCATCTACATGGATATTGTTGTAATTGTTGCAGCAATCTCTGTTGGATAGATAGACTTCATATTCTCAGTGGGAGAGTCCTTAGTCTTAGAGAATGTCTCTATGACCTAGATATTAGAATACCCTAATTGATTGTTTCTAAATATTGGAAATAAACATGAATTCTGAGATAGAACTATCATAAATAGTTATGATGGATATATTTCAGATAGTAATCTAACATCTAGTGGACTCCATAAAATTAGAATATTAATGAATGGTTCATTACGATTTCTAATACTGAAAATCAAACCTTATAAGATCAATAGGAGGATGAAGATCATTTGACAATGATCTGGCATCAAGCCTTGGACATTTGCTGTTGATTTGATCAATAGACTAGTAAGATATGAAACTTTAGAATGTCTAAAATTTCAAATCTTACATACTTGTGAATATTGTATTCGAAGTAAAACGTCCAATACACCCTTCTCTGGGAATGGTGTTAGATGTCAAGGTATTCAGGATCTCATACATATTGATGTATGTGGATCATCTATATCATAGTGAACATTATGGATATGTGATATCTATTGATGATTATGTATGATATGAGATTTCTTCTTTTCACCTGAGAAACCTTTGAAATGTTCAAAGATTTCACAATTTTGGTTTAGAACCAAAGTTTGAAGGAAGATTAAATGAATTTTATCTAAACAAGGTAGCAAGTACCTATTAGATAAAATTCAAAGAATACCTTATGGAGATATGAATATCATTTCTATCTCACTCCTCCTGATAAACTTGAACTCAATAGAGTTGTAGGGAGATACAATTGGATCATGTGTGACATGATTTGGTCAATGATGAATTTTAGCATAATTATCCCTTAGTTTCCAAGTATATATGTGTAGTAGAGACTACAATATATATCCTTAATGAGGTTCCATGCATGTAAGCTGGAATCTAGCACTTGAGAGTGCTACTTCATTAGGAAAATAAAGTATGGTATTGGATACCTACTTTATGACCTTGAGATTCTTAAAAGATCTCATCTCTGAGAATGTGATTCTTGGAGGATTGAGAATCTTGAGAATCAAGATGAAAATGAAGTAAAGGAACTCATTTAATCTTGAGAAGATAATGAGACTCCTGAAATCGGAAACTAAAAGGACAATTAAAGATGAAACATTAATACCTCTTCAAATGAGTTTGAGGATGTATTCCATGTGTCAACCAAGTCTGACAATGATCGGACTTCATGTGATGAAGCTCCTAAGGATCATGACATGGAATGATGGATATTAGCAATAAAGTCTAAAGTAGACTTCACATACAAGTGTTGTATATGGACCCTCGAGGATCCACCTATAAGGGTTAGACCCATTAAGGTGTAAATGGATCTTCAAGAGAAGGGGAACCTGATGAGAAGGTAAAGACCTTCAAAGCTCGGTTTGTAGCCATAAGCTACACACCGGAAGAGAAGACATTGCTTGCAATGAGACTTGCTCTTCGGTGACCATGCTTAAACTCATCAGAATATTGCTAACCTTAGCTACACAACTTGACTATTGCATCTTCAAGATGTAATTCAAGATTGCATTCCTCTAAAGAATACCTCTCTGAGGATATTCACATGAAGTAGCCCCAGGGCTTCATGTTTGGAGAAAGTAAGGTGTGAAAGCTAAAGAAATCCATCTGTGGACTCAAATAAGCAGTTGGAACATAAGATTTGATGAAATTATAAATGTTATGATTTCAAATAGAATCTTGATGTACCATGTGAAGCTTAATGGGAGTGCCATTGTGTTCATCGTGCTAAATGTAGATAATATCCTAATCATTTGGAATGATATAAGGATGATAATAAGTGTTTTATATTCTGGCTATTCCATACCTTGAGATATGATCTCAAGAATACCTCTTAGATCTTAGTTCTGAAGTTGTTCAGAAGCAAAGAAAAGAGGGTATTGGGACTGTCACATTTGTAGTACACCTTGGACGTATTCCATTCTTGGAAATTCCAAGAAAGGCTTCCTTCCCTTGAGATTTGATACTGACCTATCAAAAGGAATAGCACCTCAAAGAGTTGAGGAAGTGTATGCTTGATGTGTACAAAAGCCAGATATCTGCCATGCAGTGGGAGTAGTAAACTGTTAGTATTCCTACCATGGAGAAAGAACACTTGATTGCAGTAATAACAATATCTTCAAAGATGAGAAGGCTATAGAGATAGTGATCTCTAAGTCTTATCTTCAAGAGCTTAAGACTTTATAGATAGAGATCTAAAAGGTCTTAACTGTGGATACCTTGAGAGATAATGATCTCCCAGAATAAGGGTATTCTGATAAGGATTATGAAAATACTGGTTATAATAGTTATTAAGCAATAGTGTCAAGGACACTATAAGTGTTTTGACTAGATTGAGTATTGGTTGCATAAGATGCAACATTCGCATTGGATGCGAGCACTGTTACCTAGGGATATGCAAGTACCGTAAAAGGACTTGGCATAGTCTTTTGGGAACAGAGTGACTGATCAGCTTACCTAGCTATTTCTAAATAGCCTATGATTGTCACATGAGTGTGAGTTTAAATGATTAGCCCATTAATGGCTCTTTGGACTAGTGGGAGATTGTTGGACATGTGAGCCCACGGCGAGCCATTATGCAATAATTGTTATTGAGAATATCATTCCCTGATCTGAAATGAAGAATAAATAATTTGCATAATAGGTCCCTCTGTACAATTAGGGTTATGTACCATGGCTATCTTAATGATCATACAGCTGTTGATTCAATTATTGAATCATAGAGGCTGGTGCTTGGATGAATATCTAAAGGGTTAGATTGAGGACTCATCAAGCACCGTCAAATGATTGTTAAGATGTGATCTCCAGCCTGAGTAGGAGATGGCAATCCTTTCTCACATAGGCTGATATCTGACCGACCTCTTGATGCAGGTCCTCTGCATGGGAATAGAGATTCGGAGGTGTCAGATTAGTTAGGTCAAAGAGTTGACTTAACGAGATCGAGATAACCTAAGTCCTATGTTGAATGCTGTCACAGCATAGGCACGCATCCTCTGACCGGAGACAGATGTATTGCTATATGTCTGAGTGTGTACATTTGACAGACCAATAGGTTGATGACCTAACCAAGGTCTATACACCGGCGCGTTGGTGTGCATATAAGGGCATATGAGTAATACGATCTCTCAAAGGGATCATACAGGTTCACTACTGAACCGGAAGACATGAGCTCACTCATGAGATATTGGGAGGAATCAAATTCCGTGCACGGCCGTCTCGCTTTGGAAGCTTGACTGAATTTGTAGGTTTGATATATACTTTTGGAAAGTATATGATCAAGACCTAGGTATGATATATGCTTTTGGAAAGTATATGATCGATACCAAATCCCAATGATCAAATGAGAAACTTAGTGATCAAATCCTGAAGAAGACAGTGTAAAATAGATCTTGATCTTCGGGTTGACCATGGGTCTTCCAGTATGCAGGATGTACAGGTATTGGGAATACCTGAGGGTGATGTGATCATAAACGATTGTATATCCATGACGCTTCCATTCCGAGGGAGTGATGAAACAGGTCTGGATTTTAGTGACTCCTTCCAGTAGAGAAGCAATCTGATCTTAGTCCAAGTGTTGGACATTGATCTGAATGAGATTCAGATTTAATAAGAAGATTAGATTTGCGGTCTTGATTTAATCAAGCATCTATGGGAGGTTCGTAAGATCTGGATTTGAGATAAAATCTCAACATCCAAGTCACTATACGTGGAATAATACAATCGCCCTGTCCTTATCTCCAAGTATCTGCGGAGAAAGCACATTATTCTTGAAAGGGTTCAAGAATAATTCATTTGATGAAATGTATATCCAAGCAAGGACTTGATGAGATTTAATTATCAAGCATAATATGAATATGATTCATATTATTATCCAAGATAATGAAATGAGATTTAATTATCAAGGATTAAGAGAATGTGGATAGCACTATCCATGATATATGTGTGTTATAAATATGATTTATAATATACATATATAAGAGAGAGAATTTATGTAAATAGCATTTGTTAATTAATAATGTGGATTGGATTCACATTTATTAATTAATTGGAAATGCAATTTACTAATTAGTTTGGGTTGTGAATATGATTCACATTGTATTCAATGGCAATATTGAAATATTCACAAATTAATTTGGAATTAATTTGGTGAATATTTATTGTGATTAATTAAGGAATAATAAGATAAATAAAATGGAGCAAAATAAACCACCCTCCATAGGTGGCGTCGCCCATGAATTGTTCATGGGTGACGCCCCCCATTTTTAGGGAGGTTGGTTGACTCCATTTTTATTTATCACATTATCTCTTAATTAGTTAATGTTAAATTAAATTATGTTGATAATGTTGCAACATTTTTTAATTTAAATAAATGTTGTTGGTTTTAACCAACAACAATCATAACCATTGATCTTACATAGACCAAGCCTAGCCGTTGGATCTATGAGTCCATGGATTGAGATCCAATGGATCCTAAACTAATATAAATAGAGGGCTAGGGCAGCCTTCCATGGAACATCATTAAGAGTTGTACAAGGTGACAACTCTCTCTCTCTCTCTCTCTCTTTCTCATTCTCGCCCTCTCTCTCTTTCTCTTCTCCATTAAGTGGCCGTCCACTTTGTGTTGAGAAAGGAGGGACTCTCGGCTTCTTCTTCGACGACTCGTGGATCTCCATCTTCTTTGGAGTTTTTTACTCTAAAGGAAGACGACGGATTTCGTTTGACGAAATCGGGGGAGCCATCGCTTGGATCTTCATCGAGGATTGCGGGAAGGAACGTGACTCATCATCGCGCCCGCAAGTGCGTTCTTCGTGGATCGGACTTAAGATAGGAGGATCTCTACTTTGGGATCTCGCGATCACAACCACGCTTCAAGAGGTATTCCTTATACTTTGTGATTTGATGAAACGATCCGAGAAGTGTTCTCGTGATCATGTGGTTTCATCTTTAAAGTTAAAATTTTAATTTCCGCTGCATCTAGCAACTAGTGCGACTAGTTGCTCCGATTGCATACGATGCGATCGACACGCTAACGTGATGCGCTTGAGGATACTCAATATCCTTCAGAGGTCGCTTGCAGATGGCCCGGTGTGACGTCTCCAGGGGCTGATGGAAGTGTGGATGGCCAAGGGGGGCGCGTGCAGATGAAGATGGCGAAACAAGGGAACTCCCCCTATTTGTTTAGAGTGCATAAATGTGGAATTAATTGATTCAAGAAAGTTCGTCGGAAAAATAAATAAAAATCACCGTTGCGTTCGCAACGTGTGATTTGTCTGTTGAAGTGCGATCGGTTTTGCGAATTGATGGACAGAATATGATGAAATCGAAGAGAGAGATTTGGGTGTAGAAGAGGAAGAAGCATAAGAAGAAAAGAGAAGAAGAACTAACCAGGAGATGGAGTCGGATGCATGGGGAAGAGGCTCTGAGTGGAGTCTCAGGTCTTTACTCGATGCAGCAGCAATGCAGAGCTCGAGCAGCTCACGCTTGAGCTGCGGCAAGGGACCTTGATCCCTTGGATCTCGCCGGAGGGGCCGTCTTCGCTCAACCTTGGTCTCACTCTCACTGTCACTGAGTATAGATAGGGAGCTCGGGGATTTCCCTTGCATTAGGTAGATGGGGATGAATGTGGGAGATGGAGAGGATATAAAGAGGAGGAGGCGGCGGTTGGAGAAGAGATGGAGAAGGTGAAGGAGATGGGGTAGAAGTTGGAGGTGTCGAAGTTCTCTCCTCCCCAAGTCAAGGGAGAGTGGGGTGGAATGGGTAGATGGGGGATGAGATGGCGCCACTTGGCGTGCTCGGATGTGGCCATGTGGCGTTTATTTAATTAGTAGCAAAAACCATGGGGTTGACACGTGGCGGCTTCCGGAGCCGCCACGTGTCGCTCTCAGAAAAATCCAAAGCTAAATGTAAAGATAAATAAAAAAGAAATAACAAAAGGGATTAAATCAAAAAGTGGTCAACACGAAAGTTGCTCGTCTCGTCGAGATCTACAACTTTCATGAAGGGTTGAAAATCAAAAGAAATAATCTGTACAAAAATGTATTTTTTTGGTGGTACCTTATAGATATAAAATACCGCATTTTATCTTTTGTATTTTTTTGTCATTTTTCAATAAGAGAAAAATCAAAATAAAAATAGAGAAAATATGAGGAGAATATTTAAAATTTAATCTATTTTTTATTGTTAATAATTAAGAAAATCAATGAAGGGCAAAACGGTCAATCTGTACAATATACAAAAGGGGACAAAAATCCAAGTTTTGCATACGAGATCCGATTTTAATGAAATTGGTCTTGTTTCGAAGGTCTTTGAATGTATATTACTTTAAAAGTGAGATACCTAATTCGGAGGCTGTATGAGAGAGATATGCACATTTTAAGGTTCATGGTTTCAAACTTTGATTGGGGTTTTATTAGGTAATTTTGCAAGTCAGTATTTTTTGGATATTTTTCTTTAATTAGTGTTAGTCATATGTACACTATATAGTTGTTTTATTGGATTTGGAGTTAGTATAAAATATATACAAATAAGGTATTTTCTCTAATATACAGGTGAATATTTACAAGTGAAATTGGCTTCTTATTTTATGCAAATATGAATGCTAAAATGCAAATGTTATCAATGCATGCATGAATGCTAATTATGCAATATAAGTATAAATATGCATCTAATTACTCGGGAACAAAGCTCTATTTTCATCTTTTAGAGTGATGAATCATAGATTCATCAGCAGCTTACGCTTAACTTTTGCTAATCATTAATTAGTATTTGGTAATGGTCATAACAATCCCCAATCCATCATTCATTTCTTTAACCGTACTTAATTAGTCAATGACAGTCATTATGGGTTAATGATGTCTTAAACCTATTTACTTCTCTTTCTTTTGAAAATCATAACAATTCCAAACGAAGTCTGATTTACATGAAACAAATTCCATTGGTTTCCTCTTGACGAACCAGATCTTATGATACAGGATCCGAGAGATGCTAAGTTCAAGGCTTTACACGTGATGTGCATTTCATGGAGATTGAACATCTCTGAATCAAACCATAGCCAAAGATCAAATCGAGTGTCCTTGAATCAGCTGCATTGCTTGATCAAAGTTTACAACTTAAGCAGCCTATAATAAAAACCTCCAAGAACCTTCCTAGAATTGATCCCTCTTCGAGCCCCTAATACCCTTGCCTTATGTGTGTGTGTGTGTGTTCCCAGTGTTAGAGAGAACATCCCCAAGGTTTGAGGCGGTGTAAGGAGGAGAGGAGGAGGTTCAAGGCATCGCTTCGGTGAGGCTTCTGCTCCTTGGTTTTCAAGTATGAATTGTGCCTATTTTCTCTATTTTTAGGTAGATTTAATCATAGTTTTCCATTCCTACATTTTACTTAGTAATTAGATATGTAGTTTAGATTAAATTCCAAAATCTTCGATTGCCAAAGTTCACTTCTCCGGCCATGTTTCACCGTGAATTCGATGTTTTCAACCCCCAAAGCATGCCCATCTTCTTCACTTAGACCCAACCGGCCTTGGAATCGCAAATCGAGGCTCCACCTCCGCCCTTCACCAGAGCCCCTCCGTTCACTTCCATCTTCATGCACAACAACTTCAAATCGGGTCGAGGTGATTCGCTTCAAGTCTAGGACATTTCTTCTACAGGTATGAGCAGCAAGGGACATGAAAAAGGGTTGATTTTAGTATAGGAGAAGCTCCCTAGGTACCCAAAAGTTTGATGAGCTCTAGGCCCCTTTCCAGTGGGCCTAGACCTTCTTATTGGTGACACTTGATGTGGAAGGCTCACAAGAGGAATATGGACCAATGATGAATCCGCGATTCATCATCTCAATATCTTGATCTTAGCAAAATCCTTGAGCAAATTCTCAAATAAATGTATATAAAATAAATAAATTAACAAAATAACTCCTGTAAATAAAACACAATAATTATTGTATATTGGATTGTACAAAATACATTAACAAGAAAAAGCCGCAGACATAAAGGAGTTTTATACATGTAAATAGCCCAAAACTTCATATATTTTAGTAATTTTATTTCAACTCCTTTTTGGCTAATTCTTTCTCTAATTTGTTCATAAAAATGTATATAAAAATACAAAAAATACAAAACAAATTTCAGCTTAAATAAATTCTCAAAATCCCAAAGATAAAAAGTCGTAAAGTCCAACTTCCCGGCCAAATTCCCGCTCCGTATGAATTCCAAATTCACCAAATTCACTTTTAAAGTTCAAGTTAGAAAATTATCTATCCAAAGGAAATGGTTTCATTAAAATCGGAGCTCATTTGTAAAAGTTGGGTTTTAGGACCTAGATGTACATTGTATATTATGTATATATTCATTCTTTCTTCATTTTTTATTTTATATTTCATAATTATTAAAACTCCAAAAAAATCATTCTTGTATTTATTTTTATTGTATTTTTTCCGTTGTAAATATCTCTTATTAAAAAGACAAAAAAATATAAATTAGAAAGTAAACAAAAAAATGTACATGTTATTTGTCTTCCTTTGTAAATTCTCAAATCTTTCTCTCTTTATTTATATTTTTAGTAGCCTACTTTATTTATTTATTTATAATTTATTTTCCATTCACTACAATAACTTCTATTCTACCACCAACCTCCATTCCACTCCATATTCTTCATCCAACCTCCCATTCAACTCCACCAATAATATAACCTCCCATTCAACTCCACCAATAATATAACCTCTCATTCAACTCCACCAAAATCTAACCTCCCATTCAACACCACCAACATTCTAAGTTCCCTTTCTCTTCTCTTTATATTCATTTGTACATCCTCATTTTTTTCTCATCCGCTATTCTAATAGAAAAAGGAGAGAGCTTGGAGTGTATTGTTGGTGACAGCGGCGAAGCGTCTTCCTCAAGCGACGACCTCCTTCAGGCGAGATCCGCGAAGCTCCACTCCGCGTCACGAGTTCCTCATCGATCTCGCGTAGCTTCTCCGGTTTTGATTTCACCAATCGGATCGAAGTGACGACAGGAGTCCAGCGTAGCTGCTCCGCAAATCCGGGGAACCTCAGGTAAGTATTTCCTCTCATATCCCTTGTTATTTTGTTTATCCCACATTTTTATTTCCTTGTTACTTTCACCACACCATCATTTTATTTCCTTGTTATTTCATGTTTCTTTAATTATGAAGTAGTCCATGTATATAGTTTGCTCGTGAGTTTTCTTTCCTGAAATTGCACAGATACTCCTATCTTTATAGATTAATTTGGACACCAATGTCGCATCATTTTATTCAATGAAAAATAACATGATGTTGAGCAATTAATTGCCTACCATTTTCATATTTATTTGTATTTTTATGAGTTATGGTGAATTAACTAAAATTATTTAAGTGAAATTCTGCATATTTTACCCAATCTGAGCTCTTAAATTCATATCTAACTCACGGCTGCTCCAAAAATCTTAAAAAATCAGGAATGATATGCTAACATATGATCTAATTTCCATCCAAATTTCATCGCAATTGGAATTGTCTTGTGCCTGCAATAAATTGTGGTGTGTTTTTAGTAAATGATTTTTAATTAAATCCACATACATCATTTTCACAATTTTTCAAGTCTCCTGGATGCCATATGAAAATATCTATATGAGATAATTTGCTCTTTCCTTAAATTTTGGATTTATTAGGAATTAATTACTCACTGTCACTTTGTTTTCACTAAAAAAATCATAAAAAATTCATATTTTGTCAAAAAATCCAAAAATATTATTGTAAACCTATAAATAAATGTGTATCCAGCAAATGTGTCTTACCTATAAATAAGGCACCTACCAAAGGGTATATTTGTAAGACTTTATTTATTTTAATTATATCTCGACAGCCAAGGAAGAGAGCCTAAATGGACCGCAAATAGCCTCAGGTTTCAGGCAGGTTCTGGTTTATAGTCCTCAAACCTTTAAATAAACATATCTTAAGCATTATTTTATCGGAATTTTATGTTCTTCATGTAGACCCAGTCCTTATTACATTCTCTTTCATCTAGACCACTTAATCTTTCATCTAGATGCATTATTTAATATTAATTAAATTGAGAAGTTATTTCTTCTATTGAGCACATTTATTTCAATTCAGTGATTCTTTTTGCTCAATAAATTGAGAAAATTTGGGATAATTTCTTTTGAGACTTAACTTGATACTCACTGATTAATTATTTCCGTAATAAGGAGGAGGCATTGATTAATTGTTTGACTTGACTACTTGCTCATTCTTGGATTGATGCTTGTATGCACATGTTCCTATTCATCTTGCATTATCATTTTGTCATCAATGCATCATTGAAAATCAATTAATTGCATTTATTTCTCTCTCACCACATAGCATAACAATATTTTTATTTACATTAAAAAATATTTTTTAAAAATATGCATCATATTTCTTTCATTGATTAATGAAATATTTTATTTAAAAATCCAAAAAAAGCCTAAAAAATAAAAACAATACCAAAAATAATTCACTTCTTCCTTGAAAGCCTAAAATTTTAAGATTATTTAATAATTATTTTTAGACCATCATATTACCTCTTCGAGTTCGACCATGAGATTTGACCAAGTAAAATAAATAACTTGACCGCATTGAGGATTAATCTATTGTATTAATTTCTCAACGTGATCATTTTTTAATATCTAGATTGTCCGGCTATAACTTCAGCATAATACTTATCATCAATTAACAAGGGCAAAATTTCTAAGTTCATCAGGAGGGGGAGGTGGGGTGGGTCGGAGGAGGTGAGGGCCAAGGAGGAGGGTGCCGGAGGAGGTGGGTGCGATAGAGGAGGGTTGAGAGGAGGTCGGGGCGGTGGAGGAGGGGAATGGAAGAGGTTAGGCGAAGGAAAGAGGGGCCGACGTAGGAGGGGGTCGAAGGAGGTAGTGGGAGGAAGGAGTAAGAGAAAGAAAATGATCAACCTTCGTTAGAAAGTAACATTATATGGAAAAATTAATGTCCATTTGGGACATAAGTAAACAACTAAAGTGAAGGGTATATGTGATAAAACTGGAAGATATGAGCACATATGTTCCAAAAAAGAGGAACATAATTAATATTGTATAAGTTAAGAGGAACACAAGTGATAAAAATCCTATAAAATTAACTAAGTTGTGGGACATATCATTAAGACCATGTTTGGTTTGGGGTTTACCTCCCTTGGGATGTGTTTACCCCCATAAACCTCCTTTTTTTCTCTTTCATGTGGGGTCAACTTTTCCTCTTCTTTTTTAGTACATTAAATAAATCATTTCTCCTTTTTTATATTCCAAAAAAAATATATTATACCATCATATCAACTAAAAAATAAACTACTCAACTTCTACCTACTTTTTCAAACTCCAATACAATCACATCACAATAACTACTCACTTTTTAAAACTTTAATACTATCATATCGTAACAAAGCCACCCCAATTTAACCCTCTATACAAATATCAAAACACAAAAACATGTTACTCCCTACCAGTTTACTCTGAGGTAACTCGCGTACCAACCGTATCCTAAGGGTGTATTTGGTTGGTGGGTTATCCAGGGGAGGATAACCCGTTTATGTGTTAGTGTGGTTGGTTGGTGGGTTAAGGGTTGGGAGTGTTTGTGTGATGTGACTGTATTGAAATTGAAAAGTTGGTAGTTATTATGGTATGATTGTATTGAAATTTGAAAAAGTGGGTAGTTGTTGCGATGCGATTGTATTAAAGTTTGAAATAGTAGTGGAAGTTGATATTTTATGATTTTTAAATAATATGATAATATAATATATATTTTTTTGTTAAAAAGAGAATGAGCCCCACTAGTGGGTTCGGAATGTGAGGTGCCAACCACGCGTCTTCCTCACGCCGACTCCGTCGCAGCTTTCCTACTTCCCTCCAGCTTCATCTGAACTGTGGATTGTTTTCTGAACCGCTTGTTCACGACCGTTCAAAATACTACCGCCTATCAAGGGACCACCTATTCTTTGATTGCATGTTTGCTGCGGACACATGGGCGCGAGCTTTTGCGGCCATGGGTTTGAGCAGCCCTCCGTCACACAACCTCCCCTGTTATCACTGATTGGATCGCTGGGCTCTCGGATCCTAATACCCACGAGATCTGGGCTGTTCTGCTTGCTGCCACCACTACGGAAATATGGAAGGAATGCAACAGCCGGTGGACTTCCAGCACCTCCTCCACATCTCACAAAACTAGCAGACTTGATAGTCTCTAATACACGATACTTACTGCAGTGATGGATGGCGCTGATTTTTGTGCTCTCAGTTGCCACGATATCACTTTGATAACAACTGTAAAGCTCCTTCTTTTTGACGACTTTTGTAACAACTTGTTGGTTTTGCTGCAATCTGCAGCTACATCAATGAATTATTTACCTATAAAAAAAATACTACCGCATCGGCCAGCCTCTTTCTTGTGGGCAAAGTTCTAGTATCCGATTCACGATCCTCAAATTGCACCCCGGAATTTGATTCCAATAGATAGCAGTTTAATCTCGTCAATGATCTCTTATGCATCTGAAATGTTTTGTCGAAGATCCCCTAGTTTACAGGTCTTCTCTACGGAGTTATGATTGCGATCTGGTTCGTGCTTCAAGAGTAACTAGTTTTGATGCCATGGTTTGTCCTTATTTAACCATTGCCCGATTCGATCTCTCAAGGAAAATCTTTAGTCATTGCTAGTTTTGATCGCTTGATATGTTTCTTGATGATCATGCTTGTAATTACGTGATGATCCAAGAAGCCACGAAATTGCAGGTTTGGTTTAGGGTTCCTATCAATGCGTGATTTGCGATTCGGGGTTCGGGATCTTGTCATGCACGTGCTTAAAAAATTGATTTGCATATTTGGTGCTTACTTTCAGCAGTTTGGACTCGATGGTGTTATCTCACGATTTTTGCTGTCATTCGGTATCTTTCCTTGGAGATTAAACGTGACAGTGGGATTTGGAGACTAATGGGACTCTAAAGTCGTTGAGGTATGATTTGAGTGGTGGTCTTTGCTCTGCATTGAATTAAACCACATGCTCCATCGCATGTGCGGGCCCCCGTTAATTTTGTCTCAGTATTTGCAATTTTGCGATTTGGGCCTGCCTTGACGTCATTTTGCAACCATGGTTGGTGCTGTAGAGTCAAATTGCAGCTCTTGTTTGGTGGTGGCTGGTGACAGTTTGACGTGATGATACCCCGATAGTATATGTTGCTGTTATTCTATGATCTGAGGTTTTTCTTCGAAAATTATTGGCAACAGGTCAGGGTCTTAATTGTGTTCAATAATTTCTTTGAGAAACACAAGTACAATCAAGTAGCTTCCATCTATTTGATTGTAGTCGGTGTCATTTTGAAGATTTTGAGGAAACAATCTCCAAGAAGTGATCTTCAAGGTATCTAATAAATGAGGGAGGACTATGACTAATATTATTGTCTTGTTGAGGTTCTACTTGATAGGATACGAGGATAGTTTATATTTGGTAACATCTTAGGCTAACTTTTGCCTAGGTATCTATTATCAAAAGCAGCAAAGCAATTTTGAAATTTCCATTGCATGCCATATATGTTGGCAACTATTCATTGGTATTTGGATATTTAAGTTATAGTTGAATTTCGGATGGAGCTTTCCCTCAAAACCGTAGACACTCAACTTACATGCTATTAGTCTTGGTAGTATGGAGATGATAACTTTTTCTGTGTTGCTGGCATATGGGCTCTTGCAGCTATTAATCATGGTTGGGTAGTATAGTATCCTTTTTTCTCTATTTGAGTGATTCCATGGAGATAGTATGTACACATTTTCAGAATTCATTCACATTCTTTTAAATACATGGGCTTGATACTATTTCAATGAACTTTCTATTGGTATGATGAGGGTTCACTTTTGTTACTTTGATTAGAGTTGCAAGGTTAACCATTTGAAGATTTTAGAGACAGAGTCCTGCATATATGCCATCATTTGCAAGATTCAGGTGAGTATTTGCAATAAGACTAAGAGACCTCAGTTTTTTTCCCCTTAATGCCTATGAAGGTTAAAAATTTCAAGGGAGGGTTTCTTCGTTGGTAGTTGGATATTTTAAGTTAGAGAAGAATTCCTTGAAACTGAAGATACTTGATTTACGTCCTACTATCTTGGTAATACGGAGAGGATAAGTTTTCTATGTTACTGACGGCTCTCACATCTAGTAATTCTGGTTGGGTATTGTAAGAATGCTTTCTTCTCTATTTGAAGATTGTCGATAGGGATTCCATAGGGATGGTCTAGATGTGCACTTTTTTAGATTCGTTCATGTTCTACATCTCTATAGGCATGGTATCGTGCAACAGATGCTTTGTATGGGTACAGTAAGTTCAATTTTGTTACTTGGACCAGAGTTGCAAGTCCATCAATTTGAAGATTTTAAAGAAAGTCTCATATCTATGCCAAAGTTTAAGTGATTATTGGCAACGAGAATATTATATAAATTATTTCCCATTAACACCTATCGAGTTCTTAAAAAAAATTAGGACACTGAAATTGAATTTAGTGTTTTCTACATATGAACTTTATCAGTGGTTTCAAGTTTATGTCAAACTTTTCCGTTTGAATCATGTATTTGCAGTAGAATTAAGATCGATATTATTTTTCTTGTAAAAGAGAAGTGCGGTAGAATCTAATTTTTGCAATATAAGATAAATCTATTTGTGGCAAGTTTCTGCTTATCAACAAAATTGAAAGGATGGCGATATTTGTATATGGATTGTCTGCATTTCATATCCCTATTTTTTCCGTCAGTGCTTGGGGAAATCTCAGCTTTGAGTAAAGAATTTGTTGGAACACTCCACAAGTAGTTGAGTGGTGATATGAAGATAAGGTCTGGTGTTATAAATATAGGTCTTCCTCTATTTCTAGTTGGCATGAGGTTATACTTTTATGCTGGAGATAAGATGTTTTTTGGATGTTGCATCATCTTTTTTTCTCAATCCCAGGCATGCTGAAGTTTATTGTGATATAGGAGATATGCTTATAAGTGTTATGAGATATATGCCTATTCTATATCTATACGCTTGGTTGGATAGTACAGATTTCACTATTAGAAGATATAAGAAATTTTTATCAAGTCATATATATATAGATATATATAGCTTGCTTGTGTTATATGCTTTTGTTTTTGTATTGTGGAGCATTTTCAGTCTACCTCTAATGTCTCCTTTGCTACTTTTGATTCTGGTTCTCTACTTTTTCCGTGTTGTGCGTGCTGTTCGTGTCCTTTTCAATGGGTTATAACTTAAAGGTGTACTTTGCAGGTTTTATGCATTTTGCCGTTTTCATTGTTGAGGGTCTATGCATTCTGTCATTTTCATTGTTGAAAATGAGGTTTAGGATCTTGTACATGGTTCTTTTGTTGACTTTTATATTAGGTTGGGAGTGACATGGCGACCTGGGGTCGATTTGAAAATTAAACAAGCGATTCCACATAGATAATAAAATTTTGAAGGTTTAGGTAAGTAGTAGGAAGTCTAAAACTGTTATAATATATTTATAGAAGCTCTATTTGATATTATATTTTGAGATTTTATAGCTTGCATAGGATGGAGTGCAACAAGTTTCTTTTTTCTTCATGTAGTGGTTTTTTATAGGTGTAGATCAGTGGAATATGTTATTATGTGCTGAAGAGACCGTCTAAGTCTATTTATGGTGAGCTTCCAAGGACCAATGTCAACAAAGTCATTTGATCTTTCTCTTCATGTAGTATGTTTGCAGTTTTTGTCTTTTGGGAATGTTTGTTAGAAGTTTGATGGTCCAGAATCAAGAACATGAATAATTTAAGGTATGTGGTTTACATATGTTGATATGTAGATAAGTCTTTCTATTGCGCAAGTTGACATGTCTCAACTAGCATGAGTAGGTTTGGAAGTCGAATTCCTCATTGGATTGCGATATTTTTGCGTTTTTATTTAAGTAGATTAATATTATTGAGATGCTATTGGAGTTCTTCCATATGAGAGGAGACATGATCAACACATGTGCTATTTTAGTTTTAGAGGAGTTGTTTGTATTTTTATATATTTGTGGGATTGGTGCTTTGCATGTACTTCATTGCAGGTCCTTTATTGCATATGTGAGAGTTCATTTCCTCATTCACTTCATCTCTGCTTTCTATATCATTTCACTTTCCTTTAAAGACATGCTATAAACCTTCTTTACATTAGAAGGTAAAATCTCCCTATTTCATTCCACTTCCTTTAAAGACATGCTAGAAACCTTTTTTACATCAGAAGGTAAAGGTATGTGGTGGGTTGGTATAAATGTCTTTATTAATTTGTTTATAGTTGTTGGCACTGATTTGTATTCTAAACTACTACCAGTATCGTTGGTAATGTACCATAGTTCTGCAATTTCTAACAACCAAGTGCTACCAAGATGACAATGGAAGAATTATAGTTGAATCATGACTGGGGATTTATAATGCCTTGTTTTTGGACGAGGAAGTCTTTGGGGCATTATTTTGACTAGGAGAAGTTGTTCTAAATTTAAGGTTGTTGTAGTGTCTAGTAGATATGCTGTTGCTTGTATTCGTGGATTTGATATTATTCCTGAAAAACTATGCTTTCAGCTCTCCATATCTAAAACATGGATTGATTTGATATTTGCTCACACGGAGATGCTTTCGGTTCTCCACATCTATGAACAGAGATGGATATGTATCAAGTTTTCTATTTAAAATTAGATAATGAAAGAACATTAACATAACAGAGTATGAAGTGTCTGGTAGGTTATTATGGTAGTTAATCTAATCTATTATTTGGATGTGAATGCCAAACTCCTTCAACAAAGGGAGATACAGATAGCCTGAGGATCATTGGTATCTTATACAATTTATTATTTTTAATCTTCAACTGGAAGACGTGGTATGAAAAGCTTTATGTAAGTTCACTGATGTTTTATTGGGAACCCTATATATTATCGGACATCACATTATTTGGTTGTCTTGTTTTGCGGATGTGAGTGGTAAGTTTAAATTGTGAAGGACACAGATGACCCTATATGTGGTTTGGAGGTGAATGTGAAAGGGTTACATCAAGAATGGGAGACCACTTAAAGAATTCTTTGTATTTTATTACACACACCATAAATGTGCAGTCTTCAGAGTGCTTCAATATGTAGCCTCAAGATCTTTGGGCATCTTGTTCTTTGGTTGACTGTTATATTAATGGTGGAAGTTGCAAGTTGAATACATGATGCATCTTGCAACCAAGGGATAAGTTACTATTTCCTTGATATTTTTTTGGTTGTCATAAATGTTAAAATAGTGAAATACAGTGTAGTGCTGCGAGAAAAAAAATCCAGTTTGTAAGAAGGTTGCAGTGTCCAGTAGTTGCAGACGCCTGCGGTTGTCCCGTTCTTGTGGGTTTTGATATCATATGCGGTTTCAGGAAGAATGTTATGCCTAGTTTGAACAATATTATGGCTGGAACATTTGAACGAATAACTGAAGCTACCTAACTTTTATGTTATGAAGGTACTATACATGTTACTGTCTTCGTTTTTTTAAAGAATAACTGAGGGTACTTGACTTGAATGTTGCTAGCCTTGGTTACATGGAGGGAAATCTTTGTGTAGTAAGTTCTCTCTTGTTTAGTTAACTGGAATGTTTTTATTATCAATTTTTGGGATCTTTTATGTATTGGTTGAAGATTACTGAGACAACAGTTCATGCCATGGAGGTTGTCAGTTTTAGAAGACTTGTTATGGTTCATAAATAATTGAGGATGGTGTTGCTACAACTAGCTTTTGACAACTAGAAACAGAACCAGATCTTATTGTGTATATAGAATGGTATTATTTATTATTACAGTGATAGTGTAGATTTGGCATTTTTACTCTGTTCCATCTGTTTTATCTGAGATTATTGTGTACTTCCTACATGATATATTTGAATGGAATTTAGTTTTTTTTTCTTTTTGTCTGATATTTAGTCTAACCCATGTTCTGTTTTGTCTGGGATTTAGTCCAACCTATCTTCAATTCTTAATATGTGATATAACCTTGTTTTGTAAGGTAAAGTGGGAGTGGAAGGAAGGGGATATTTTATAAATTTTATCTCCAACCAACTTTTGACAACTAGATATGTACGTAAATATGATCTACAGACTTCTATTTTTTATTGTCATGTCAGCAGTATTCTATAGTCTATGATATATTCATCAGCTCTCCCGGAGTAAACAAGGAGCAGACACTAAGTGTAGCCTGGAGAGAGGTTATTTATGAAGGATATGGTATTATCCTCAATCGCATCACGGAAGCGTAAGCGTCGTATTGAATACGACGTAGAACGACTAGTCGCACTAGTTGTTCTATGCGGCGGAATTTAAAAAATTTTCATGCGATGAAATCACATGATCCAAGAACGATTCTCGGATCATTTGATCTAGAACCGCACCAAGTATAAAGAAATACCTCTTGAAGCGTGGTTGATCGAGTCTCTACGAGAAGAGACCTCCTGTCTCAAGTCCGATCGTTGGAGAAGACGGTTGCGAGCGCAGGGATGAGTCGCGTGATCCTCGCAATCCAACAAGTTGATCCAAGCACGGTGAACTCCTAATCTCGTCGTACGAGATCGAACACCTTCTTCACGAGTGTAGCACTCCAAAGAAGATGGAGAACCGAAGAATGTCGAAGCAGTAGCGCGGTGGCGAAGTGACGACGAAGTTCTCCTCTAGGGTTTGGTGGACGGCCACCAAGGAGAGAAGAGGAGAAGAGATGATGTGCGGAATGAGAGAGATGTGCTTCAAAAACATAACCCTAGAGAGCATAGTATCTCTATTTATGTTTAATCCAATGGTCAAGATTATTGTTGGTAAAAAGCCAACAACTAATAGTTTAATTTAGATCAAATATATTTGATAAATCAAATACAATTCAATCTTAAATTAAATCAAGCAATTAAGGAGATAATCATCATGGAGATTACATCTCCCCATGAAACATGGTGGACGGCCACCAATTCCATATAGGACTTGGTAGCCGTCCACATGTTACCATGTGGAGGCAATCTCATGAGATTGCATATCTCCATGAAAATCTCCATTAATTTTCTAACAACTTTTATTGTGATTTATTCTTCAAAAATAATTCATAATTAATTTTGAAAATATTGCAAACCCAAAACAAAAATATAATTTACATTTTCAATTAATTACACAATGTGTATCCAATACACATCTATAACTAATTAACAAATATAAATTATAATTAGCTATCTCTAATACATTATAAATTACATTTATAATATATTATGAATAATTGGATATTGCTATCTACATTATTCTTATCCACAATAATTAAATCACATTTAATTATATTGGAAAATTTCCACATACATCAAGATAATTAAATCACATTTAATTATCATTCTCTTAATGCTTAGATATAATTCAACTATGGAATTGTTCTTGAACACTTTCAAGAATAATGTGATTTCTCCGCAGATACTTGGAGATAAGGACAGAGCGATTGTATTGTTCCACGTAAAGTGACTTGGATATTGAGATCACATCTCAAATCTAGATCTCAAGGACCTCTCATAGATGCTTGATTAAATCAAGGCCGTAAACCTAATCTTCACATTGCATCTGAATTTCATTTAGATCAATGTCCAATACATGGACTAAGATTAGGTCACTTATCTATTGAGAGGAGTCACTAAAATCCAAACATGTTTCATCACTCCCTCGTAATGGAAGCGTCATGGTTATACAATCGTTTATGATCACATCACCCTCAGGTATTCCCAACACCTGTACATCCTGCATACTGGAAGACCTATGATCATCCTGATGATGTAGATCACTTTTACACTGTCTTCTTCAGGGTTTGATCACCAAGTTTCTCAATCTTGATCATTGGGAATTGGTATAGATCATATGCTTTCCCAAAGCATATATCTTATTTTTAAATTTATGTTATGCTTCCAAAGCTTGACGACCATGCATGGAATTTGATCAGTCTCAATACCTCATGAGTGAGCTCATGTCTCCCGGTTCACAAGTGAACCTGTATGATCCCATTGAGAGATCGTATTACTCATATATCCTTACATGCACACCAGCTCGCCGGTATATAGACCTTGGTTAGGTCATCAACCTATTGGTCTGCCAAATGTATACACTCAGACATATAGCAACACATCTATCTCTGGTCAGAGGATGCATGCCTATGTTGTGACAGCATTCAACATAAGTCTTTGGTTATCTCGATCTCGCTAAGTCAACTCATTGACTAAACTAATCTGACACCTCCGAATCACTATTCCCATGCAGAGGACCTGCATCAAGAGGTCAGTCAGATATCAGCCAGATGAGAAAGGATTGCCATCTCCTACTCTGGCTGGAGATCATCACTTAACAATCATTTGATGATGCTCGATGAGTCCTCTATCTAACTCCTTAGATATTCATCCAAGCATCAGCCTCTATGATTCAATTAATGAATCAATAGCTGTATGATTATCAAGCTGGCCATGGTACATAACCTTTATTGTACAGAGGGACCTTATAATGCATTCATTCATTCAATCTCAGAGAGGGAGTGAAAAATAATCAATAACTTTTATTGATAAATCATTTATTACAATAACATTTATTGCAGGAATGGTTCGCCTCAGGCTCACATTGCTAACAATTTATGGTAACAATATTGAAATTTTTTGTAATACAATGAATGTGTTTTGAAGATGGTGGAAGAATTAGAGTCACATCTTGTTCGACAGGGCTCGATTCTGGATTTAAGACCTAATTAAAAAGAAAGGGGCTGAATGTTTTTTCAGTGTATAGATGTTTTTTCCATCCATTGATTTGGTACTACCGCTTCGGAGGCCGTGCTGTGGATATGAGGATTCCTTGGTTCTTCAGATGTATTAGTGGGTGTTATTCGGTATGTAGTGTTTTTTATTGAACACTATGGATTTTACTTATTAAAATGGGTTTCCACAAGAGAGGGATTTACTTTATGGACAGCTTAAATACTCGTCATCTTATGGTAACTATGTAGAAATGGATTTTCAGTACATCCAATTTGTTTTGAAGAGGGTGGAAGAGTTGAAGTCGAATCTTGTTTTGAAGAGCTCAATTCTGGATTTGAGGCATAGTTATAAAGGAAAGGGGTCGAAGTGTTCTTTCTCAGCCTTCTTTTTCCATCTTTCGATTTGGTGCTACGGCTTCAGAGATCATGCTCATGCTGTGAATACTTCTTCCGATTTATTAATGGGGATTCTAAGGTATGCAGTGTTATTTTTTGTTGAATACTACATATTTCACATATTAAAAATGGAGTATAAAAAGAACTTGTTGGAGTATCAAGAGCATGGAAGGCCGTATCGATATCAATATCGTTTCGATATCGTATCGATACAATATTTCGATGATATATCGCTGAAATATCGCCCATATCGACGAGCTTTTGTGAAGAAAATGCCTGGAAATTGGGATATATCGCCATATCGGTGCCCATATCGGTCCCATGTCGATATCGATATATCGGCGATATATCGCCGATATCGCGATATTTCCTTCCATGGTCAAGAGTTACAAAGGTCATTGTGAGCGCTGTCGGTTGTTTGCATGCAAATGCTAAGTAGTTGTACAACAAGAATGGACGTAATGGGGCGATAGCTTGAAGAACCTTTGGTATCTAAAGCATATTATTATTCTTTATATAGTCTCGCCACAAGAGAGGAGATGGATTTACTATATGGACAGCTTAAATAATCTTTGGTATCTTACGCAACCTATTATCTTCTATGATTTAACAAATTTGAAGATTGGTATGAAATATCTTTGTTGTTTAAATGAAGTTCAAAATCTCCTTACATCGGCATCTTCCAATTGAGATTCTTATTAGGATGGTAGTGATCGGGTGAATTTGAATCAATTTGAAGAGTTTGATGCTGAAGCTTTTAAGGTATGAGTAAGTATGCAATAAAGTGGCTTTATTTGATAAGATATTATGAGCATTATTATTGTAGGTCAAAACTTGATCGGAGATTATAGTAATTGGTTGAAGGTTATTGAGGAATTAGAGTTCATTACCGTAGGATACCAGTGCTTAATCTTTTGTTTCTGTTAAAAAATGCTTGTTCTGGTTCATCCATATCAATGATTTTGCAAGGTTAGGAGTTTCTATTCATGTTTGGATTCTTGTATGCACCTTGAGAATGAGCTCATTTTCTCCTAGATGGATGGTGTCCTGCTCCCTGATTTGATGGTTCTTAGAAACATCGGGCAAAGAAATATGAGATTTCGACTGAAAGTAGCATGGCGTAATTTATAGTTTGACAGTCACTTACCTTTTTGAATTTCATTAAGATTATTTGCCTGGTTTTCCTACTCATTTTGCAGATACTCGAATAGCATGCTAAGGAGTTGCACAACAAGAATGGATTCACATGATTGATAACTTGGACCTTTGGTATCTAAAACATATTATCTTTTTGTAGTATTGCCACAAGAGAGTGATTTACTAGATGGATAGCCTCAATAATTCTTGGTATCTTATGGGTAACAATTTAAAAATAGATATTTAGTACATCCAATTTGTTTTGAAGATGGCGGAAGAATCAGAGTCAAATCTTGTTTCGAGGGGCTCAATTCTGGATTTGAGGCATAATGACAAAGGGAAGGTTGATATGTTTGTTTTCAACTTCTAGATGGTTTTTCCATCTTTTGATTTGGTGCTACGAATTTAGAGCCCATGCTGTGGATACAAGGAGTCCTCAGTTCTTCGATGTATTAATGAGGATTATTAGGTATGCAACGTTCTTTTTTTTGTTGAATAGTACAGATTTTACTACTACCAATGAAATATAAAATGAACTCATTGGAGTATCAAGTGCTATGAAGGTCATTGTGAATGTTGTAGGTTGTTCACATCAGTTGTTTGTGTGCAAATGCTAAGGAGTTGTACAATGGGAATGGACGTACTGGATCAATAACGTGACGAGCTTTTGGTATCTAAAGCATATTATTATTCTTTCTATAGGCTTTCCACAAGGAAGGATTTATTAGATGGAATCTTGTGCGACTTATTGCGTGATTAAGTTAGTATTTAGTTTGAAGACTTTTATGCAATATCTTTGTTGTTTAAATTAAGCTTGAAATCTCTTGGCATTTTCATCTTTTAGTTGCAATCCTTATTAGGATGGGAGTGGCCAGGTGAATTTAAATCAATTTGAAGATTATAAAGGGATGATCCCTTTTCCGTGCTGAAGTCAATAATTTATAAGTATGCAATAAATTGGCTTTATTTGATAGGATATTACAGGATTTATGATCGGAGTCAAAACATGAACAGAGGTTGTGGTAGCTGGTTGGAGGTTATTGAGAAATTAGAGTTTGTTGATGGGTAGATCTTTTCTTTCTGTTCTGGAATGCTTGCTTCTGTTTATCCACATCTTTGTCTTTGCAAGGTCAAGAATTTGTATTCATGTTTTTGTATTCATGTCTGGATTCCTGCATGTCCTTGAGAATGGGCTCATTTTCTCCGAGATGGACGGTGTAGTGCTTACTGATTTGGTGTTTCTTAGCAACATTTGAGGCGAAAAAAAAGGATGTCGGCAGAGAATACAGAGCGTAATTTGCAGTTTGACAAGTCACTTACCTTTTTGAATTTTGTTAAGATTGTTTGCAAGGTTTGTCAACTAACGTTGCAGATCTCGAATAGTACGCTAAGGAGTTCCACAACAATAATGGACGCAATGATAGCTTGAAGAACCTTTGATATGTAAAACATATTATATTTCAGAAGTATTGCCACAAGAGAGGGATTTGTAGATGTATAATTTAAATAATCCTAGACAAACCTTTGGTATCTAAAACATGTATATTTCAGAAGTATTGCCACAAGAGAGGGGTTTATAGATGTATAGTTTAAATAATCCTTGACATCTTATAATAACAGTATGGAAATGGATTTTTAGTACGTCTACTTTGTTTTGAAGATGGTGAAAAAATTAGAATCAAATCTTCTTTGCAGGGCTTAATTCTTGATTTGAGGCATAATTACAAACGAAAACGGGTTGAAATATTTTTTTCACCTTCTAGGCATTTTTTCCATCTTTTGATCTGCTGCTATGCTTCAGAGACCATGCTGTGATTACGAGTTCTTAGTTCGTCCACTGTATTAATGGGGAGTATTAGGTGTGCTGCTGTGAAGGTTATTGCGAGTGTTGCAGGTTGTTCCCATCAGTTGTTTGCATGCAAATGCGAAGGAGTTGTACAACAAGAATGGACGTACTGGGTTGACAACTTGAAGAACTTTTGATGTCTAAAGCATATTATTATTCTTTATATAGTCTTGACACAAGAGAGGGCTTTACTATATGTATACCTTTAATCCTGATTGATATCTTTCACAGGGGCCCTAAAATCAAGCATTTTACCAAATCACGCCTGCACCGCAACCACTAATAGCCCTTATCGACCTTGCTGAACTAGATAACCGAGGTTTTCAGACTATTATAACAAATGCCTTAGTATTTTATGCATCTTATTGTCTTCTATGATTAGGTTAATGTTTTTGTTTGAAGACTTTTTTACAATATCTTTGTTGTCTAAATGAAGTTCAAATTTTACTGGCATTCTTGTCTTTCAATTGAGATTCTTATTTGGATGGGAGTGACTAGGTGAATTTGAAGATTTTAAAGGGATGATCCCTCTTCTATCAATTAGATGTAAGTATGCAATGAAGTAGCTTTATTTGGTAGGATCTTACAAGCTTTATGATTGGAGGTAGAAATATGATCTGACATTGTAGAAGTTGGTTGAAGCTTATTGAGGAATTATAGTTCATTGATGCAGGATGCATGTGCAAAATATTTTGTTTCTGTTCTAGAATGATTGTTCCTGTTTACCATAATTATGGTTTTGCATGTTGTTGTATTCATGTTTGGATTCATGTATGTACCTTGAGAACGAGCCCATTTTCTCCGAGATGGATGGTGTATTGCTTCCTAATCTGATGGTTCTACCAGGCAAAGAAGATGAGGCATCAACAGAGAATAGTATAGTGTAATTTACAGTTTGACTAGTCACTTAGCTTTTTGGGTTCTATAAAGATTGTTAGCTTGATTTTCAGACTATTATAACAGATTCCTTGGTATTTTATGAAGGATATTGTGAATCCTTAAGCGCATCACGGAAGCATGTCGATCGCATCATATGCAATCGGAGCAACTAGTCGCACTAGATGCTAGATGCAGCGGAAATTAAAATTTTTAAAACTAAAGATGAAACCACATGATCACGAGAACACTTCTCGGATCGTTTCATCAAACCACCAAGTATAAGGAATACCTCTTGAAGCGTGGTTGTGATCGCGAGATCCCAAAGTAGAGATCCTTCTATCTTAAGTCCGATCCACGAAGAACGCACTTGCGGGCGCGATGATGAGTCACGTTCCTTCCCGCAATCCTCGATGAAGATCCAAGCGATGGCTCCCCCGATTTCGTAAAACGAAATCCGTCGTCTTCCTTTAGAGTAAGCAACTCCAAAGAAGATGGAGATCCACGAGTCGTCGAAGGCGAAAGCCGAGAGTCTCTCCTTTCTCAACACAAAGTGGACGGCCACTTGATGGAGAAGAGAAAGAGAGAGGACGAGAATGAGAAAGAGAGAGAGAGTTGTAACCTTGCACAACTCTTGATCATGTTGTACCTTGGAAGGCTACCCTAGCCCTCCTTTTATATTAGTTTAGGATCCAATGGATTTCAATCCATGGGACACATGGATCCAACAGCCAGGCTTGGTCCATGTAAAATCAATGGCTATGATTGTTGTTGGTTAAAACCAACAACATTAATTTAAATTAAAATATGTTGCAAATTTATCAACATAATTTAATTTAACTAATTAAGAGATAATGTGACAACAAAAAGGGAGTCAACCAACCACCCTAAATTATAGGGGGTTATTTTGTCTCCTTTTATTTTATCTTATTATTTCTTAATAAATTGCAATAACTATTATTGCAATAATATCCACCAAATTAATTCCAAATTAATTTGTGAATATTTCAATCATGCCATTGATCATTATGTGAATCATGTTCACAACCCAAACTAATTTGTAAATTGCATTTCCAATTAATTAATAAATGTGAATCCAATCCACACTATTAATTAACAAATGCTATTTACATGGATTCTCTCTCTTCAATATATGTATTATAAATCATATTTATAATACACATATATCATGGATAGTAATATCCACATTCTCTAATCCTTGATAATTAAATCCCATTTAATTATCTTGGATAATAATTCTCATAATATGAATCACATTCATATTATGCTTGATAACCAAATCTCATTTAATCATCAAGTTCTTCTTGCTTGGATATGAAGTTTATCAAATGAATTATTCTTGAATCCCTTCAAGAATAATGTGCTTTCTCCGCAGATACTTGGAGATAAGGACAGGGCGATTGTATTGTTCCATGTATAGTGACTTGGATATTGAGATCTTATCTCAAATCCAGATCTTACGAACCTCCCATAGATGCTTGATTAAATCAAGACCGCAAATTTGATCTTCTCATTGAATATGAATCTCATTCAGACCAATGTCCAACACTTGGACTAAGATCAGATTGCTTCTCTACTGGAAGGAGTCACTAAAATCCAGACCTGTTTCATCACTCCCTCGGAATGGAAGCGTCATGGATATACAATCGTTATGATCACATCACCCTCAGGTATTCCCAATACCTGTACATCATGCATACTGGAAGACCCATGATCAACCCGAAGATTAAGATCAATTTTACACTGTCTTCTTCAGGGTTTGATCACTAAATTTCTCATTTGATCATTGGGATTTGGTATCGATTATATGCTTTCCAAAACATATATCATACCTAGGTCTTGATCATATACTTTCCAAAAGTATATATCAAACCTACAAATTCAGTCAAGCTTCCAAAGCGAGACGACCGTGCACGGAATTTGATTCTTCCCAATATCTCATGAGTGAGCTCATGTCTTCCGGTTCAGTAGTAAACCTGTATGATCCCTTTGAGAGATCGTATTACTCATATGCCCTTATATGCACACCAGCGCGCCGGTGTATAGACCTTGGTTAGGTCATCAACCTATTGGTCTATCAAATGTACATACTCAGACATATAGCAATACATCTGTCCCGGTCAGAGGATGCGTGCCTATGCTGTGACAGCATTCAACATAGGACTTAGGTTATCTCGATCTCGTTAAGTCAACCCATTGACCTAACTAATCTGACACCTCCGAATCTCTATTCCTATGCAGAGGACCTGCATCAAGAGGTCGGTCAGATATCAGCCTATGTGAGAAAAGGATTGCCATCTCCTACTCAGGCTAGACATCACATCTTAACAATCATTTGACGGTGCTTGATGAGTCCTCAATCTAACTCTTTAGATATTCATCCAAGCATCAGCCTCTATGATTCAATAATTGAATCAACAGCTGTATGATCATTAAGACAACCATGGTACATAACCCTAATTGTACAGAGGGACCTATTATGCAAATTATTTATTCTTCATTTCAGATCAGGGAATGATATTTGCAATAACATTTATTGCATAATGGCTTGCTGTGGGCTCACATGTCCAACAATCTCCCACTAGCCCAAAGAGCCATTAATGGGCTAATCATATAAACCCACACTCATGTGACAATCATAGGCTATTTAGAAATAGCTAGGTAAGCTGATCAGTCACTCTGTTCCCAAAAGACTATGCCAAGTCCTTTTACGGCACTTGCATATCCTTAGGTAACAGTGCTTGCATCCAATGCGAATGTTGCATCTAATGCAACCTATACTCAATCTAGTCAAAGCAGTTATAGTGTCCTTGACACTATTGCTCAATTATTATAACCAGTATTTCCATAATCCTTATCAGAATACCCTTATTCCGGGAGATCACTATCTCTCAAGGTATCCACAGTTAAGACCTTTTAGATCTCTATCTATAAAGTCTTAAGCTTTTGAAGATATGACTTTGAGATCACTATCTCAAAAAGCTTGTCATCTATGAAGATTTTGTTATTTACTGCAATCAAGTGTTCTTTCTGTTGGAAATGCGAGCCCACGGCGAGCCATTATGCAATAAATGTTATTGCATATATCATTCCCTGATCTGAAATGAAGAATGAATAATTTGTATAATAGGTCCCTTAGTACAATTAGGGTTATGTACCATGGCCATTTTAATAATCATACAGCTGTTGATTCAACTGTTGAATCATAGAGGCTGGTGCTTGGATGAATATCTAAAGAGTTAGATTGAGGACTCATCAAGCACCGTCAAATGATTATTAAGAGATGATCTCCAGCCTGAGTAGGAGATGGCAATCCTATCTCTAAAGGCTGATATCTGACTGACCTCTTGATGCAGGTCCTCTGCATAGGAATAGAGATTCGGAGGTGTCAGATTAGTTAGGTCAAAGAGTTGACTTAACGAGATCGAGATAACTAAAGTCCTATATCATATGCTGTCATGATATAGGCACGCATCCTCTGACCGGAGACAGATGTGTTACTATATGTCTGAGTGTGTACATTTGGCAGACCAATAGGTTGATGACCTAATCAACGTCTATACACCGGCACGCTGGTGTACATATAAGGGCATATGAGTAACACGATCTCTCAAAGGGATCATACAGGTTCAGTTTCTGAACCGGAAGACATGAGCTCACTCATGGGATACTGGGATGAATCAAATTCCATGCGCATGGTCGTCTCGCTTTGGAAGCTTGACTGAATTTGTAGGTTTGATATATACTTTTAGTATATGATCAAGACCTAGGTATGATATACACTTTTGGAAAGTGTATGATCGATACCAACTCCCAATGATCGAATGAGAAACTTACTGATAAAACCATGAAGTAGACAGTATAAAGTTGATCCGATACTTCGGGTTTAGTCTGAGTCTTCCAGTATGCAGGATGTACAGGTATTGGGAATACCTGAGGGTGATTTGATCATAAACGATTGTATAACCATGACGCTTCCATTCCTAGGGAGTGATGAAACGGGTCTGGATTTTAGTGACTCCTCTCAGTAGAGAAGTGATCTGATCTTGGTCCAAGTGTTGGACATTGATCTGAATGTGATTCAGATACAATGAGAAGATTAGATTTACGATCTTGATTTAATCAAGCATCTATGAGAGGCCCGCGATCTGGATTTGAGATATGATCTCAATATCCATGTTACTATACGTGGAACAATACAATCGCCCTGTCCTTATCTCCAAGTATCTGCGGAGAGATTGCATTATTCTTGAAGGGTTCAGGAATAATTCCATGAGATCTAAGCAATGAAGAGATCATGATTAAATGTGATTTAATCATCTTAATGTATGAAGAAATTATCCAATATAATTAAATGTGATTTAATTATCATGGATAAGAATAATGTGGATAGAAATATCCAATTATTCATAATATATTATAAATGTGATTTATAATGTATTAGAGAGAGCTAATTATAATTTATATGTGTTGATTAATTATTATGTGTATTGGATACACATTGTGTAATTAATTAACAATATGAATTATATGTTGTTTTGGGTTGTGAATATGATTCACAATTTTTTCCATGGTAAGAATGCAATATTCTCAAAGATAATTGTGAATTATTTTTTGAAGAATAAAACCCAATAAATTTGTTGCAAATAAATAAGAGAGATTCCAAGGAGATATGCAATCTCATGGATTTCCATGAGATTGCAATCTCCATGCAATCTCAAGGGGCGGCACAACATTCCTATAAGGAATGTGTGGCCGTCCACTTGGAAGGTACATGGAGATGAAATCTCCATGTATCCTCTCCTTATTTGTTGGGTTGATTTAGGAATAAATTATATTTGATTTTGTCAAATATATTTTAACCTAAATTTGTTGCTTTTGACAACAACAATCTTGGCCATTGGATTGACACAAATCAATCTCACCCATTGATTTTATGTGTCCCATGGATTGAGATCCATGGATCCCAAAACCCTATAAATAGAGAGGCATACTATGCTCTCTAATGACTTGCAATATTGGAGCTCTATCTCTCCCTCATTTCTTCATACACGCCATCCCTCTCTCCCTCTCTTGTTGGTGACCGTCCAACATACCCTAGAGAAGGGAATCGTCGTCGCCATCGCCACCGCGCTGCCGCTTCGACGTTCTTCGGTTTCTCCGTCTTCTTGGTGTGCTACGCCCACGAAGGAGACATTAGATCTCGTGTGACGAGATCAGGAGCAACCACGCTTGGATCAACTTCTTGGATTGCGAGGACGCTTCAAGAGGTATTGCATTATACTTGTTGTGGTTATAGATGAAACGATCTGAGAATGGTTCTCGGATCATGTGGTTTCATCGAATAAAAAATTTTAAATTCCGCTGCACCGAACAACTAGTGCGACTAGTCGTTCTTCGTCGTATCCGATACGACGATCATGCTTCCGTGATGCGCTTGAGGATAATATCCATATACTTCAAGTGGTATCAGAGCCAGGTTGACGGTTTCGAATATGATTCGAAAAACCGAGGACGACTTGGGTTCGTTAAGGTCGCGAAAGTTTTTATCGCATTTGATTTCGCAGATCTGTTTAGTAAATAAATTTGGTACTGTTTAAATTGTTTAAACACGAATTTAATACTTGTATTTTGTTCCCCATTAAATAAGGAAACCATAGTAACTGAGTTTACGTAAATCGGATTTCGTATGCTCTAGATATGGTTGTTTTAATGAACATGTATACACTGTTGCGGGAACTGTAGATCTGAACGTGATTAAAATGTTAATTACTATTTAGACTTACCTCGAAATGCGTGTAACATCACTTGGGTTCTGTCCTAAATCAAATTAGCAATCTATGAAAATTGATTTTGTCTAATTTGGATTTAATATGATTGAGATTTGCTAATTTTAGTAAGTAGGGGTCACTGCTGAAATTACAGTCCTAATATAGAATCAAGTGATTGTCAATTAGTGAAATTAATTGTTAATTTCGTGAAATAATCATGAAAAATATTTGTGAAATATTTGAACATGATTATTTACATAATTGACTTGGCCTCAACCAATTAATTGATTAGATTTGATCTAAATCTTAATTGGAAACACATTCATCAAACTTGATGTTTGATTGGTGATTGTCATTTAATCATTTAGTGAAATTAAATTGTTTAATTTCCTAGAATAATTGTGCATAAATATTTGTGAAATATTTGATGATAATTATTCCCTTAAATGACATTGCCTTAACCAATAATTGATTAAGATGTGATATAAATCATAATTGGAAACCACAATCTTTCAAACTTGATGCTTGAATAGGATTTGGGAATTTGTCTAGCAAATTTCCTTATAATCAAAAAATGTTTTGATTATTACTATATGGTACAATTTCGGTTGAAGAACCGATGATCATCTCAAGTACAAATTAATCAATTTGGCATTATCCTTTCCCGAGGCGGATATGGTGCCTAGTCGGAGAGCATTGGGGTTGCGGGTTGCAACGTATGTGGTCCGTCCCACTCTCGTCGGTACTGGCCATGACAGCGGGTAGGGCCGGGATAATGTCTGAGGGATTAAGATGTATTTTTCTAATTATTAAAATTCGAATTAATACGTATTTTGAGATATTACCATATATGTATTCAAGTAAAATAATCAAGTTTGATTGATTGAATTGGATTGATAATTAATTTAATATGATTAAGTTGATTATGTCCAATTGAAATACTCTAATATGATTAGAGTTAATAATTCCCTTGGAAGAATTAATTATGTGAATGTGATTCACGATAATTAATTAAAATTTGAATATGATATGGAAGATCACATAAGTGACATCCATGGTCTCCCGTCAAGGCGGAGGGTTCCGTCGCCAGGGATTGCATGTGGGAGATGCCTGTCCGAAGTGACAGCTCCTGTATGCAAGCGCATCTGGATCGGGCTCTTCGTTTCTCGAAAGAGTAAGGACGTATGCGTAGTGACCCCAATATCAGGTCCTCATATTATTGGGGCGATATTGGATTGCGCATAGCGAGTTGTATTCCTGTTGACGGTTGGTTCAATTAATGACGGGTCAACATCGCCTTAGGGGTGGTGGGCCCGGGTGTTAAAGACCGAATTGGGAGATGCAAGTTGGACTTGCAAGGCGGAATGTGTTCCCGCTTCTTTTTATCCGAGTTGTAGGTTCTCATATTATCGGGATGCAACAAAGATAAGGAAGGAGATCCCAGATCTTGCTTGAGATATAATGGTAAGTATATCTCTTACATTGAAAGTGATTAAGGGAATGAACTTTCAATGTTGACATGGCAAGACAACTTTGATATAAAAATTCCTAAATCAAAGTAAAATATGTATATATAAATACATACATCTATGCAAATTTCTTCATTTCAGATCATCCTTCATTAAAACCCACTCAATGATATACTCAATAGTAACCAGTGAAATATCTTGGATTGGACTCATGATCCAGATATTGTACTTGCAATTGAACACATAATGTATGTGGTTGCAATATGCAAGTCTCCTCATACTAATGAGGAATGACAACTAAATAGATAATAGGACTACAACCCTAGGGTTTGTATGTCTCTATAGTCTTGGTATCATCAAATGTACTTTGGAAGTGACATGTTGATGATGATCATAATTGTCATATAATCCTTATAAAAATCAATGAAGATTTTCTGGCATACATATGTGCTCTTGACATTTAATCATGGATGACATGGTTCTCTGCATCAAGTAGAATGGTAGCTCTATAAAGAGATGATGTATTCAAATTGTTTGAGTACCTACCTGAACCTATGTTTTAAGAGTTTAGATGGATATAGATGATGAATGTCATTATTCTACTATCTATACTCTAGTCATTCATGAAGCTTCATAATATTCATATTATATGAATTTAATGAAGCATGTATAAATGTTGAAAAACTCTTACTTTGAATTCTTTTGAATTTAAAATAAGAGATCCTCTATCTTGAGCAATGGTTGCTTATAGATAAAGGGAGCGCAATGGAAGCATGGGTTGGACCCAAGAAAGAAGGAAAGTCAAAGAGTTGACTGGACATCTGTGACTTCCATGTGACATCCAAAGAGTTGGATGAATGCCAATACTGTAATAAGTTGATGTGTTGATAGTATGACTATCAAGTCTGTCGAGAATCCTTAGAAAAGGACTCGGATGGAGCATCAGAATAATCCACATAAATCATTGATATTGACTTACTTATTGAATAAGATAAAGTCAAATAATTGTATCTCAATCTTCTGATGACATTTGCAATGGGTTGTATATGTTTTAGAAGACTGGAAAATTTGATCTTAAAGGTTTATAGTTGTCCACATGAATATTGATGCAATTGTTGCAACAATCTCTGTCGGATTAATAGACTTGTTAATTTCAGTGGGAGAGCCCTTAGTCGTAGAGAATGTCTCTATGACCTAGATATAAGAATACACTCATTGTTTGTTTCTAAATGTTGGAAATAAACATGAATTCTGAGATAGAACTATCATAAAGAGTTATGATGAAGATATTTCATATAGTAATCTAAAATCTAGTGGACTCCACATAAATTAGAAAAATTAATGAATGGTTCATTAACATTTCTAAATACTGAATTAAAACCTTTATAAGATCAATAGGAGGATGAAGATCATTTGACAATGATCTAGCATCGAGCCTTGGACATTTGTCTATCGATTTGATCAATAGACTAGTAAGAGATGAAACTTTAGAATGTCTAAAATTTCAAAAGTTACATACTTATGAATATTGTATTCAAAGTAAAAATGTCCAATACACCATTCTTCGGGAATGGTGTAAGATGCCAAGGTATTCAGGATCTCATACATATTGATGTATGCGGATCATCTATATCATAGTAAACATTGGGGATATGTGATATCTATTGATGATTATGTATGATATGAGATTTCTTCTCTTCATCTAAGAAACTTTTGAAATGTTCAAAGATTTCATTAATTTTGGTTTACAACCAAAGTTTGAAGGAAGATAAAATGAATTTGATCTAATCTAGGTAGCAAGTACCTACTAGATAAATTCGAAGAATACCTTATGGAGATATGAATATCATCTCTATCTCAAACCTCCTAACACACCTTAACTCAAAAGAGTTATAGGTAGATACAATTGGATCATGTGTGACATGATCTTATCAATGTTGAATTTTAGCATAATTATCCCTTAGTTTCCAGGTATATATGTGTAGTAGAGACTACAATGTATATCCTTAATAAGGTTCCATGTATCTTGGAATCTAGCACTTGAGAGTGCTACTTCATTAGGAAAATAAAGGTTGGTATTGGATACCTACTTTATGACCTTGAGATTCTTAAAATATCTCATCTCCGAGAATGTGATTCTTAGAGGTTGAGACTCTTGAGAATCAAGATGAAAATGAAGTGTAGGAACTCATTTATAATGAGACTCCTGAAATTGGAAACTAAAAGGACAATTAAAGATGAAACATTAATACCTCTTCAAATGAGTTTGAGGATGGATTCCATGTGTTAGAGAAATCTGACAATGATCGAACTTCATGTGATGAAGCTTCTGAAGATCATAGCATGGATAGATGGATAGCAATAAAAGTCTAATGTAGACCTCATATACAAGTGTTGTATACGGACCCTCGAGGATCCACCTATATGGGTAAGATCTATAAAGGTGTAAATGGATCTTCAAGAGAAAGGGAACCTGATGAGAAGGTAGAGATCTTCAAAGCACGGTTCGTAGCCATAAGCTACACACTGGAATAGAAGACATTTGCTTGCAATGAGACTTGCTCTTCGGTGACCATGCTTAAAACCGTCAGAATATTGCTAACCTTAGCTACACAACTTAACTATTGCATCTTCAAGATGTAAGTCAATATTGCATTCCTCTATGAATACCTCTTTGAGGATATTCATATGAAGTAGCCCCAGGGCCTTATGGTTGAGGAAAGCAAGGTGTGCAAGCTAAGGAATCCATCTATGGACTCAAATAAGCTTCTTGAAGTTGAATCATAAGATTTGATGAAATTATAAATGTTATGATTTCAGATAGAATCTTGATGAACCATATGAAGCTTAGTGGGAGTGCTTTTGTGTTCATCGTGCTAAATGTAGATGATATCCTAATCATTTAAAAATGATATAAGGATAATAATTAGTGTTTTATAATCTGTTTGTTCCGTAACTTGAAATATGATTTCAAAGATGCCTCTCAGATCTTAGTTCTGAAGTAGTTCGGAAGCAAAGAGAAGAGGATAATGGGACTGTCACATTTATAGTACATCTTGGACATATTCCATTTTATGGAAAATTCTAGTAATGGCTTCCATCCCTTAAGATATGGTACTGACCTATCTAAAGGGATAGCACCTCAAAGAGTTGAGGAAGTGAATGCTAGAACTACTTGCCTTTGGGCATCAGTTCTGAGAAGCCGGATGTATGCTAGAGGTGTAAAAAAACCAGATGGCTGCCATGCAGTGGGAGTAGTAAACTGTTACTAGTCCTACTAAGGAAATAAAACACTTGGTTGCAGTAACAACAAAATCTTCATAGATGACAATATTTTTTGAGATAGTGATCTCAAAGTCTTATCTTCAAAAGTTTAAGACTTTATAGATAGTGATCTAAAAGGTCTTAACTAAAGATACCTTAGGAGATAGAGATCTCCAGAAATAAGGATATTCTTATAAGGATTATGGAAATACTGGTTATGATAATTGTTAAGCTGTAGTGTCAAGGACACTATAACTAACAAGATTGAGTATTAGTTGCATAAGATGCAACATTCGCATTGGATGCGAGCACTGCTACTGGGGATATGCAAGTGCCGTAAAAGGACTAGTGGGAGATTAGCCCATTAATGGCTCTTTGGGCTAGTGGGAGATTGTTGAAAATGCGAGCCCACGACGAGCCATTATGCAATAAATGTTATTGCATATATCATTCCCTGATCTGAAATGAAGAATGAATAATTTGTATAATAGGTCCCTTAGTACAATTAGGGTTATGTACCATGGCCATCTTAATAATCATACAGCTGGTGATTCAACTGTTGAATCATAGAGGCGGGTGCTTGGATGAATATCTAAAGAGTTAGATTGAGGACTCATCAAGCACCGTCAAATGATTATTAAGAGATGATCTCCAGCCTGAGTAGGAGATGACAATCCTATCTCTGAAGGCTGATATCTGACTGACCTCTTGATGCAGGTCCTCTGCATAGGAATAGAGATTCGGAGGTGTCAGATTAGTTAGGTCAAAGAGTTGACTTAACGAGATCGAGATAACCAAAGTCCTATATCATATGCTGTCATGATATAGGCACGCATCCTCTGACCGGAGACAGATGTGTTACTATATGTCTGAGTGTGTACATTTGGCAGACCAATAGGTTGATGACCTAATCAAGGTCTATACACCGGCGCGCTGGTGTGCATATAAGGGCATATGAGTAATACGATCTCTCAAAGGGATCATACAGGTTCAGTTACTGAACCGGAAGACATGAGCTCACTCATGGGATATTGGGATGAATCAAATACCATGCGCATGGTCGTCTCGCTTTGGAAGCTTAACTGAATTTGTAGGTTTGATATATACTTTTAGTATATGATCAAGACCTAGGTATGATATACACTTTTGGAAAGTGTATGATCGATACCAACTCCCAATGATCGAATGAGAAACTTACTGATAAAACCATGAAGTAGACAGTATAAAGTTGATCCGATACTTCGGGTTTAGTCTGAGTCTTCCAGTATGCAGGATGTACAGGTATTGGGAATACCTGAGGGTGATTTGATCATAAACGATTGTATAACCATGACGCTTCCATTCCTAGGGAGTGATGAAACGGGTCTGGATTTTAGTGACTCCTCTCAGTAGAGAAGTGATCTGATCTTGGTCCAAGTGTTGGACATTGATCTGAATGTGATTCAGATACAATGAGAAGATTAGATTTACGATCTTGATTTAATCAAGCATCTATGAGAGGCCCGCGATCTGGATTTGAGATATGATCTCAATATCCATGTCACTATACGTGGAACAATACAATCGCCCTGTCCTTATCTCCAAGTATCTGCGGAGAGATTGCATTATTCTTGAAGGGTTCAAGAATAATTCCATGAGATCTAAGCAATGAAGAGATCATGATTAAATGTGATTTAATCATCTTAATGTATGAAGAAATTATCTAATATAATTAAATGTGATTTAATTATCATGGATAAGAATAATGTGGATAGAAATATCCAATTATTCATAATATATTATAAATGTGATTTATAATGTATTAGAGAGAGCTAATTATAATTTATATGTGTTGATTAATTATTATGTGTATTGGATACACATTGTGTAATTAATTAACAATATGAATTATATGTTGTTTTGGGTTGTGAATATGATTTACAATTTTTTCCATGGCAAGAATGCAATATTCTCAAAGATAATTGTGAATTATTTTTTGAAGAATAAAACCCAATAAATTTGTTGCAAATAAATAAGAGAGATTCCAAGGAGATATGCAATCTCATGGATTTCCATGAGATTGTAATCTCCATGCAATCTCAAGGGGCGGCACAACATTCCTATAAGGAATGTGTGGCCGTCCACTTGGAAGGTACATGGAGATGAAATCTCCATGTATCTTCTCTTCTTATTTGTTGGGTTGATTTAGGAATAAATTATATTTGATTTTGTCAAATATATTTTAACCTAAATTTGTTTCTTTTGACAACAACAATCTTGGCCATTGGATTGACACAAATCAATCTCACCCATTGATTTTATGTGTCCCATGGATTGAGATCCATGGATCCCAAAACCCTATAAATAGAGAGGCATACTATGCTCTCTAATGACTTGCAATATTGGAGCTCTCTCTCTCCCTCATTTCTTCATACACGCCATCCCTCTCTCCCTCTCTTGTTGGTGACCGTCCACCATACCCTAGAGAAGGGAATCGTCGTCGCCATCGCCACCGCGCTGCTGCTTCGACGTTCTTCGGTTTCTCCGTCTTCTTGGTGTGCTACGCCCACGAAGGAGACATTAGATCTCGTGTGACGAGATCAGGAGCAACCACGCTTGGATCAACTTCTTGGATTGTGAGGACAACGCGGTTCATCCCCGCGCTCGCAAGCAGTCTTGCCGACGATCGGACTTGAGACAGGAGGTCTCTTCTCTTAGAGACTCGATCAACCACGCTTCAAGAGGTATTGCATTATACTTGTTGTGGTTATAGATGAAACGATCTGAGAATGGTTCTCGGATCATGTGGTTTCATCGAATAAAAAATTTTAAATTCCGCTGCACCGAACAACTAGTGCGACTAGTCGTTCTTCGTCGTATCCGATACGACGATCACGCTTCCGTGATGCGCTTGAGGATAATATCCATATCCTTCACTTTCTCCATAGTAGGATTAGTAACAGTTTACTAATCCCACTGCATGGCAGATATCTGGCTTTTGTACACATCTAGCATACACTTAGCTTCTCGTAACTGATGCACAAGTGCAAGCAATTTTAGCATTCACTTCCTCAACTCTTTGAGGTGCTATCCCTTTTGATAGGTCAGTACCAAATCTCAAGGGAAGGAAGCCTTTCTTGGAATTTCCAAGAATGGAATATGTCCAAGGTGTACTACAAATGTGACAGTCCCAATACCCTCTTTTCTTTGATTCTGAACAACTTCAGAATTAAGATCCAAAAGGCATCTTTGAGATCATATCTTAAGGTATGGAATAGCCAGTCTATAAAACACTTATTATCATCCTTATATCATTCCAAATGATTAGGATATTATCTACATTTAGCATGATGAACACAATGGCACTCCCACTAAGCTTCACATGGTACATCAAGATTCTATCTGAAATCATAACACTTATGATTTCGTCAAATCTTATGTTCCAACAACAAGAAGCTTATTTGAGTCCACAGATGGATTTCTTTAGCTTTCACACCTTACTTTCCCCAATCATGAAGCCCTGGGGCTACTTCATGTGAATATCCTCAGAGAGGTATTCTTTAGAGGAATACAATCTTGAAGATGCAACAGTCAAGTTGTGTAGCTAGGGTTAGCAATACTCTGATGATTTCATGCATGGTTTCCGAAGAGCAAGTTTCATTGCAAGCAATGTCTTCTCTTCCGATGTGTAGCTTATGGCTATGTACCGAGCTTTGAAGGTCTCTACCTTCTCATCAGATTCCCTCTTCTCTTGAAGATCCATTTACACCTTTATGGGTCTTACCCTTATAGGTGGATCCTTGAGGATCCATATACAACATTTGTATATGAGGTCTACTTTAGACTTTATTGCTAATATCCATTTTTCCATGTCATGATCCTCAGGAGCTTCGTCACATGAAGTCCGATCATTGTCAGACTTAGCTGACGCATGGAATACATCCTCAAACTCATTTGAAGAGGTATTAATGTTTCATCTCTAATTATCCTTTTAGTTTCCGATCTTAGGAGCCTCATTATCTTCTCGAGATTAAATGAGTTCCTACACTTCATTTTCATCTTGATTCTCAAGAGAGTCATCCTCTAAGAATCACATTCTCAGATATGAGATCTTTTAAGAATCTCAAGGTCATAAAGTAGGTATCCAATACCATCCTTTATTTTCCTAATGAAGTTGCACTCTCTAGTGCTTAATTCCAGCTTACTTGCATGGAATCTTATTAAGGATATATAGTGTAGTCTCTACTACATATATACCTGGAAACTAAGAGGATAATTATGCTAAAATTCATCGACCAAATCATGTCACACATGATCCAATTGTATCTCCCTACAACTCTATTGAGTTCAGGTTTATCAGGAGGAGTGAGATAGAAATGATTTTCATATCTCCATAAGGTATTCTTTGAATTTATCTAATAGGTACCTGCTACCTTGTTTAGATCAAATTCATTTAATCTTCCTTCAAACTTTGGTTCTAAACCAAAATTATGAAATCTTTGAACATTTCAAAGGTTTCTCAGGTGAAGAGAAGAAATCTCATATCATACATAATCATCAATAGATATCACATATCCATAATGTTTACTATGATATAGATGATCTACATACATCAGTATGTATGAGATCTTGAATACCTCGACATCTAACACCATTCTCTGAGAAGGGTGTATTGGACATTTTACTTTGAATACAATATTCACAAGTATGTAAGATTTCAAATTTTAGACATTCTAAAGTTTCATGTCTCACTAGTCTATTGATCTCATCAACAGACATATGTCCAAGACTTGATGCCATATCATTGTCAAATGGTCTTCATCCTCCTATTGATCATATAAGGTTTGATTTTCAGTATTAGAAATCTTAATGAACCATTCATTAATTTTCTAATTTTATGGAGTCCACTAGATGTTAGATTACTATCTGAAATATTTCCATCATAATTCTTTACGATAGTTCTATCTCAGAATTCATGTTTATTTCCAACATTTAGAAACAAACAATGAGGGTATTCTAATATCTAGGTCATAGAGACATTCTCCAAGACTAAGGGCTCTCCCACTGAGAATATGAAGTCCATCTATCCAACAGAGATTGCTGCAACAATTACATCAATATCCATGTAGATGACTACTAAACCTTAAGATCAAATTTCGAATCTTCTAATATGTATATGCAACCAATTGCAAATGTCATTAGAAGATTGGGATACAATTGTCAATTGTCAAACTTTATCTTATGAAATAAGAAAGTCAGAGTCAATGATTATATGTAGATTATTCCGATGCTCTATCTGAGTCCTTCACTAAGGATTTTAGACAGATTTGATAGTCACACTATCAACACATCAACCTATTGCAGTATTGGCATTCATCCAACTTTTTGGATGTCATATGGAAGTCACAGAAGTAGGTCAACTCTTTGACTTTCCTTCTTATTCGGGTCCGACCCATGCTTCCACTGTTCTCTCTTCATCTATAAACAACCATTGTTCAAGACAAAGAATCTCTTATGTTGAATTAAAAGGATTTCAATATAAGAGAACTTCAACATTTATACATGCTTCATTAAATTCATTCAAAATGATTGTTATGAAGCTTCATGAATGACTTGAGTATAGATAGTAGAATGATGACACTCATCATATCTACATTTATCTTAACTCTTAAGTTCAGGTAGGTATTCAAACATTTTGAATACATCATCTCTTTCGAGCTACCATTCTGCATAATGCAGAGAACCATGTTATTCATGATTAATGTCTAGAGCACATATGTATGCCAAAAAATCTTCTTTTATTTTATAAGGATTATTCGACAATTACGATCACCATCGACATGTCACTTCCAAAGTACACTCGATGAAAGATCAAGACTATAGAGACATACAAACCCTAAGGCGATGTCTTATTGTCTTACATAATTGTCATTCCTCATTATGTTGAGGAAACTTGCACACTGCAACCACATACATTATGTGTCCAATTGCAAGTACAATATCTGGATCATGAGTCCAATCCAAGATATTTTACTGATTATTATTGAGTATAACATTGAGTGGGTTTAATGAAGGATTATCTGAAATAAGAAATTTGCATAAGTGTATATATATTATATATACATGTTTTACTTTGATTTAGGAATTTTTATATCAAAGTTGTCTTGCCTTGTCAACACTGAAAGTTCATTCCCTTAATCACTTTCAATGTAAGAGATATTCTTACCATAATATCTCTAGTAAGATCTGAGATCTCCTTTCCTATCTTCGTTGCATCCCAATAATATGAGAACCTACAACTCGGATAAAAAGAAGCGGGAACACATTCCTCCTTGCAAGTCCAACTTGCATTTCCAATTCGGTCTTTAACACCCGGGCCCACCACCCCTAAGATAATGTTGACCCGTCATTAATTGAACCAACCGTCAACAGGCTTAATACTCGCTATACGCAATCCAATATCCCCCCAATAATATGAGGACCCGATATTGGGGTCACTACGTATACGGCCTTACTCTTTCGAGAAGCAAAGAACCCGATCCAATTAAATCATATATAGGATCTGTCACTTCGGACAGGCGTCTCCTATACACAACAACTGGCGACGGAATCCTTTGCCTTGACGGGAGACCATGGATGTCACTTATGTGATCCTCCACCTCATATTCAAATTGTAATTAATTATCGTGAATCATATTCACATAATTAATTCTTCCAAGGGAAATACACATCTATTCATAATAGAGTGTCTATTGGATATAATTAATTTAATCGTATTAAATTAATCATTAATCCAATCATCAACAAACATGTCTTTTACTTGAATAGTAGGTATATTCTCAAAATACATAGTATTCGAATTTTAATAATTAGAAAAATACATATTGACTTTCTCCGGTATTATACAGTCCCTACCCTCTGTCATGGCCAGTACCGACGAGAGTGGGACGGACCACATACGTTGCAACCCGCGACCCCAATGCTCTCCGACTAGGCACCACATCCGCCTTGGGAAAGGATAATACCAAATAGATCATCATGTATTTTGAGATGCTCATCGGTTTTTCAACCGAAATTATACCATATAATATTCATCAAAATATTTTTGATTATATTATAAGGAGATTTGCTAGACAAATCTCCAATCCTATTCAAGCAAGAGGGATTTTTCATTTAAATGTTGTCCTACAACTATTGTAGGATAAACTATGGTTTTCATGAAAGCAATGTTTGTTGATGAACCAATGATCAAGATCTAATATCTCATCATTATGGTTTAGCAAGTGTCATTCAATGAAATAATTATCTCTTTAAATATTTCACAAATATTTATCACTAATTATTCCAGAAAATTAACAATTAATTTTCATCATAATAATTGAATGACATATCACAAGGTTCAAGATCAAAAAAATGTTAATTTCCAGCAGTGACCCCCAATCACTAAAATTAACTTATCTTGATTAATTTAAATCCAAAAAATGCAAACTCAGTTTCCAAAGATTGCCTATTTGATTTATTAAAGAACCCAAGTGATGATTCACGCATTTCGAGGCGGATTAAAACTGTAATTATCTCATTAATCACGTTTAAATCCGCAGTTCTCGCAACAGTGAATATAGTCATATTCAAAAAGCCATATCTTGAGCAAATGAAGTCCAAATTTAGTAAACTCAAGTCCTATGGTTTCCTTGTTTAATGGGGAACAAAATCCAATTGAAAATTTTGTGTTTAAACTTTTTAAACAGAGCCGAAAAAATCAATTTTACAGAGGTGCGAAAATTGAAATGCAGTAAAAATTTCGCAACCTTTCCAAGAACCAAATCGTCTAAGGTCTATGGATCATATCCAAAACCTTATTCAACCTATGGCTCTGATACCACTTGAAGGATATTGTGAATCTTTAAGCGCATCACGGAAGCGTGTCGATCGCATCATATGCAATCGGAGCAACTAGTCGCACTAGATGCTAGATGCAGCGGAAATTAAAATTTTTAAAACTAAAGATGAAACCACATGATCACGAGAACACTTCTCGGATCGTTTCATCAAACCACCAAGTGTAAGGAATACCTCTTGAAGCGTGGTTGTGATCGCGAGATCCCAAAGTAGAGATCCTCCTGTCTTAAGTTCGATCCACGAGGAATGCACTTGCGGGCGCGATGATGAGTCACGTTCCTTCCCGCAATCCTCGATGAAGATCCAAGCGATGGTTCCCCCGATTTCGTAAAACGAAATCCGTCGTCTTCCTTTAGAGTAAGCAACTCCAAAGAAGATGGAGATCCACGAGTCGTCGAAGGCGAAAGCCGAGAGTCTCTCCTTTCTCAACACAAAGTGGACGGCCACTTGATGGAGAAGAGAAAGAGAGAGGGCGAGAATGAGAAAGAGAGAGAGTTGTAACCTTGCACAACTCTTGATCATGTTGTACCTTGGAAGGCTACCCTAGCCCTCCTTTTATATTAGTTTAGGATCCAATGGATCTCAATCCATGGGACACATGGATCCAACATCCAGGCTTGGTCCATGTAAAATCAATGGCTATGATTGTTGTTGGTTAAAACCAACAACATTAATTTAAATTAAAATATGTTGCAAATTTATCAACATAATTTAATTTAACTAATTAAGAGATAATGTGACAACAAAAAGGGAGTCAACCAACCACCCTAAATTATAGGGGGTTATTTTGTCTCCTTTTATTTTATCTTATTATTTCTTAAAAAATTGCAATAACTATTATTGCAATAATATCCACCAAATTAATTCCAAATTAATTTGTGAATATTTCAATCATGCCATTGATCATTATGTGAATCATGTTCACAATCCAAACTAATTTGTAAATTGCATTTCCAAGTAATTAATAAATGTGAATCCAATCCACACTATTAATTAACAAATGCTATTTACATGGATTCTCTCTCTTCAATATATGTATTATAAATCATATTTATAATACACATATATCATGGATATTAATATCCACATTCTCTAATCCTTGATAATTAAATCCCATTTAATTATCTTGGATAATAATTCTCACAATATGAATCACATTTATATTATGCTTGATAACCAAATCTCATTTAATCATCAAGTTCTTCTTGCTTGGATATGAAGTTCATCAAATGAATTATTCTTGAATCCCTTCAAGAATAATGTGCTTTCTCCGCAGATACTTGGAGATAAGAACAGGGCGATTGTATTGTTCCATGTATAGTGACTTGGATATTGAGATCTTATCTCAAATACAGATCTTACGAACCTCCCACATATGCTTGATTAAATCAAGACCGTAAATTTGATCTTCTCATTGAATCTGAATCTCATTCAGACCAATGTCCAACACTTGGACTAAGATCAGATTGCTTCTCTACTGGAAGGAGTCACTAAAATCCAGACCTGTTTCATCACTCCCTCGGAATGGAAGCGTCATGGATATACAATCGTTATGATCACATCACCCTCAGGTATTCCCAATACCTGTACATCCTGCATACTGGAAGACCCATGATCAACCCGAAGATTAAGATCAATTTTACACTGTCTTCTTCAGGGTTTGATCACTAAATTTCTCATTTGATCATTGCGATTTGGTATCGATCATATGCTTTCCAAAACATATATCATACCTAGGTCTTGATCATATACTTTCCAAAAGTATATATCAAACCTACAAATTCAGTCAAGCTTCCAAAGCGAGACGACCGTGCACGGAATTTGATTCTTCCCAATATCTCATGAGTGAGCTCATGTCTTCCGGTTCAGTAGTAAACCTGTATGATCCCTTTGAGAGATCGTATTACTCATATGCCCTTATATGCACACCAGCGCGCCGGTGTATAGACCTTGGTTAGGTCATCAACCTATTGGTCTGCCAAATGTACATACTCAGACATATAACAATATATCTGTCTCCGGTCAGAGGATGCGTGCCTATGCTGTGACAGCATTCAACATAGGACTTAGGTTATCTCGATCTCGTTAAGTCAACCCATTGACCTAACTAATCTGACACCTCCGAATCTCTATTCCTATGCAGAGGACCTACATCAAGAGGTCGGTCAGATATCAGCCTATGTGAGAAAAGGATTGCCATCTCCTACTCAGGCTGGAGATCACATCTTAACAATCATTTGACGGTGCTTGATGAGTCCTCAATCTAAATCTTTAGATATTCATCCAAGCATCAACCTCTATGATTCAATAATTGAATCAACAGCTATATGATCATTAAGACAGTCATGGTACATAACCCTAATTGTACAGAGGGACCTATTCTGCAAATTATTTATTCTTCATTTCAGATCAGGGAATGATATTTGCAATAACATTTATTGCATAATGGCTCGCCGTGGGCTCACATGTCCAACATTTTATGCATCTTATTGTCATATATGATTAGGTTAATGTTTTGTTTGAAGATATCATTGTTGTCTAAATGAAGTTCAAATTTTACCGACGTTCTTGTCTTAATTGAGATTCTTATTTGAATGGAAGTGACTAGGTGAATTTGAAGATTTGAAAGGGATGGTCTCTCTTCTATGTTGAAGTCAATTAGATGTAAGTATGCAATGAAGTAGCTTTATTTGGTAGGATCTTACAAGCTTTATGATTGGAGGTAGAAATATGATCTGACATTGTAGAAGTTGGTTGAAGCTTATTGAGGAATTATAGTTCATTGATGCAGGATGCATGTGCAAAATATTTTGTTTCTGTTCTAGAATGATTGTTCCTGTTTACCATAATTATGGTTTTGCATGTTGTTGTATTCATGTTTGGATTTATGTATGTACCTTGAGAACGAGCCCATTTTCTCCGAGATGGATGGTGTATTGCTTCCTAATCTGATGGTTCTACCAGGCAAAGAAGATGAGTCATCAACAGAGAATAGCATAGTGTAATTTACAGTTTGACTAGTCACTTAGCTTTTTGGGTTCTATAAAGATTGTTAGCTTGATTTTCAGACTATTATAACAGTTTCCTTGGTATTTTATGCATCTTATTGTCATATATGATTAGGTTAATGTTTTGTTTGAAGATATCATTGTTGTCTAAATGAAGTTCAAATTTTACCGACGTTCTTGTCTTAATTGAGATTGTTATTTGAATGGAAGTGACTAGGTGAATTTGAAGATTTGAAAGGGATGGTCTCTCTTCTATGCTGAAGTCAATTAGATGTAAGTATGCAATGAAGTAGCTTTATTTGGTAGGATCTTACAAGCTTTATGATTGGAGGTAGAAATATGATCCGACATTGTAGAAGTTGGTTGAAGGTTATTGAGGAATTATAGTTCATTCCTGCATGATGCATGCGCTAAATCTTTTGTTTCTGTTTTAGAATGATTGTTCATGCTTACTATAATTATGGTTTTGCATGTTGTTGTTATCATGTTTGGATTCATGTATGCACCTTGAGAACGAGCTCATTTTCTCCGAGATGGATGGTGTATTGCTTCCTAATCTGATGGTTCTATCATGCAAAGAAGATGAGGCATCTGCAGAGAATAGCAGAGCGTAATTTACAGTTTGACTAGTCACTTACCTTTTTGAGTTCTATTAAGATTGTTAGCTTGGTTTTCCAACTCACATTGTAGATCTCCAATAGCATGCTAAGAAGTTGCACGACAAGAATGGACACATTGGATTGATAACTTGAAGAACCTTTGGCATCTAAAGCATATTATCTATCTTTCCATGGTATTGCCACAAGAGAGAGATTTACTAGATATATAGCTTAAATAATCCTTGGCATCATATGGTAATAGCATAGAAAGGGATTTTTTTAGGTACATCCAATTTGTTTTCAAGATGTTGGAAGAATTAGAGTCAAATCTTGTTTCATGGAGCTCAATTCTGGATTTGAGACATTTAAAAGGGAAGTGGTTGAAATATTCCTTTTCTGCTCTAGATGTTTTTTTTCCATATTTTGATTTGGTGACCATGGTGTGGGTCCTCAGCTTCTTCCGGTGTATTGATGAGGATTACTACATGTACATTATTCCTTTTTTGTTGAATAGTGTACAGATTTCACCTATTAAAAATGGAACATAAAAAGAACTCAGTGGAGTATCAAGTGCTATGATGGTCATTGTGAGTGTTGTAGGTTGTTCACATCAGTTTGCATGCTAATGCTAAGGATTTGTACAACAAGAGTGGATGTACTGGATCGATGACATGAAGAACTTTTGGTATCTAAAGCATATTATTATTATTTTTCTAGTCTCCCTACTAGAGAGGGATTTACTAGATGAATAGCTTAAATAATCCTTGGAATATTATGCAATTTATTGTTTCCTACCTTTTTGCAATATCTTTGTTGCCTAAATGAAGCTTAAATTTCCTCTTGTATGTGTCTTTCAATTGAGATTCTTATCAGGATGGGAGTGATCAGGTGAATTTGATTAATTTCGAATATTTTATAAGGCTTATCCCTCGTCTATGATATGGTATAAGTACGCAATTAAGTAGCTTTATTTGATAGGGTCTTACAAGCTTTGTGATTAGAGGTTAAAACACAAACAGAGATTGTAGCTACTGGTTGAAAGTTATTGAGGAATTAGAGTTCATTACTGTGGCACACGTTGGCTAAATCTTTTGTTTGTGTTCTAGAAAGATTGTTTCTGTCTACCACATCTATGTTTTTGCATGTTTTTTATTCATGTTTGGATTCATGTATGTGCCTTGAACAAGCTCATTTTCTCCGAGGTGAATTGTGTATTGCTTCATAATCTGATGGTTTTTAGCAGCATCTGAGGCAAAGAAAGATGAGATGTCTGCAGAGAATGGCAGTGTAATTTATAGTTTGACAAGTCACTTACCTTTTGAATTTTATTAAGATAGTTAGCGTGCAACTCACATTACAGATCTCCATTAGCATCTTAAGGAGTTGCACAACAAGAATGGATGTACCTGATTGCTAACTTGAAGAATCTTTGGTGTCTTAAGCATATTATCATTCTATAGTATTTCCGCAACAACAACATCAATGCCTTTTCTCACAATTAAGTAGGGTCGGCTACATGGATTCTTCACCTCCATTCAGATCTATCTTGGGTCAATCTAGGGTTTATATCCAAAAAGTTAAGATCCCTTCGCATAGTCTCTTTCCAACTCTTCTTGAAGAGTTAGAGTCGAATCTTGTTACGAGGGCTCAGTTCTGGATTTGAGGTATATTTACAAAGGAAATGACTTGAAATCTTCTTTTTCAGTTTCCAGTTGTATTTCATATCTACAGTTTTTTTAAGATTTGTGTATGCTCTTTGAGAATGAGCTCATTTTTTCCGAGATTGACGGCGTATTGCTTCCTGATTTGCTGGTTATTAGCAACATCTCAGGCACAGAAAGATGAGACGTCTTCCAACGTACTAATGGGAGATTGTTAGGTATGCAATGTTCTTTTTTATCGAATATTACATATTTCACTCATTAAAAATGGAACATAACAAGAACTTATTGTAATATCAAGTGCTACAAGCATCATTTTGTGTGTTATAGGTTGTTCACATCAGTTGTTTGCATGCAATTGCTATGGAGTTGTACAATAAAAATGGACACGTTGGTCGATAACTTGCAGAACTTTTGGTATCTGAAGTGTATTACTTATCTTTCTATAGTCTTGCCACTAGTACTATATGGATAGTTTTTGTTTGAATGAAGCTCGAAATTTCCTCATATACTTGTCTTTGAATTGAGATTCTTATTAGGATGGGAGTGACAGGTGAATTTGATTCAATTCAAGTAGTTTAGAGTGATGTCCCCTCTTCTACTATGGAGTCAATAAGGTTTAAGTGTGCAATGAAGTAGCTTTATGATTGGACGTCTAAACATGATCATAGCTATGATAGTTATGATTGTTTCTGTTTACCACATCTATGGTCTTGCTTGTTTTTTTGTTCATGTTTGGATTCCTGTATGCACTTTGAGAACGAGCTCATTTTCTCCTAGATGGACGGTGTCAGTGGTGTTGATGATCACATCAGTTGTTTGTATGCGAAAGTGAGGAGTTGCACAAGAAGAAATGATGCAATAGACTGATAGGATATGATCCTTCTTATGTTTTGAAGTCCTCAAGGTATAAGCTATTATGCAGTAGGAGTATAAATAGTACAGTTTAAAATATGACCATGCAGAAGCCTTACTTGAGGTTATTATGAGATTTCGTATCTTATCGTAGAGAGATTACAAGTTTCTTCTTCCTTGATATCTATGGATGATTTGTAAATTTTGGATTAGTGAAATAGGCTATGGTGCTTCGAATAGAAAATGTGAGTTTATTTATGAAAAGGTTTCACTGACATAAAACAACAAAGGAAATTGGGTGTTGTGATTGTGGCTCTTTGCATTCTCTATATGTTTTACCTCTGTAGATGGACAATCTCAGATTTGAGCAATATTCTGATGTTAACATTCTCAGACTCCCAGACTCGTCATTGGCTAGTTCCACTTGAGAGGGGGTAGAATACTCTAATGTAAATCCTTGCCTTTTCTTTGCCATGTTATGCTTTTCTTTTGATTCTTGGTCTTCATTGTCTTTTTTAACTCCGCCGTTGCCGGTCCCCAGCCTGGTTGAGAAAAGAGGAGGGGAAAGTGACACATAATTATATTTTCTTGTTATCATGCCCTTCATATGTTAATATAATTTTGCCTTTTTAGTTCTGGATGAAGCAAATATCGAGGCTCTTTTGTTGACCCCCCATACTGGAGTTGCTTGCTTTATTCACAATATAGGAACTGTGTTCAATCATTCCATAAGTGCATGATCTCATAGAGCATATCGTCTGCTGCAATCCCAGTTACAACAGACCTGTTGTAATCCCAAGAATGATGTTACTGCCTTCACATACAATATCAGCTTAAGACATGCAAGCGATAACTTTTTCTTGCTGCAGTGGTGGGATGAAGAGTATTCTTCTTTGTTGCTTTCTCTTCCCTGATGTGCTACTCTTTCAGGGATGGAGGATATGTTGTGTGTTTTGAGTATGAGCAACACAGAAGTGTATTTGAGTCAGATGCTATGCAGCCAGAACATCCAGACAAATAGCTCGAGCTAAAGGGCGATTGCCGCTGAAAGGGGGACATCGGGAGGACAACTAACTTGTCAGAATATTAGTAAGGTAGGATCGAGTTCATCCATGTGATATGTTCAGTGTGTGCGCATGTGCGCATGCTTGCGTGTAGGGTTAAATAGGGCATATATCATGTGAAATGGGGCATATATGACATGGTGAGATGGGTAATCACATGCGCACACACAAACATCACCATATATCACCATGTTCTCCTGTCAAATTCAACTACATTTGACACTTATATCATTTCTATCAAGACTCACTTCTTAACAATATTAGAATTGTTGAAATTGATCCTATCTAGATGGACATGTTAGAAACGTTTATTTTGCAAGAAATTTGGAACGCATATTTCATTTAATAAATTAAGTAAATTCACATAGATTCCTTAAAAAAAATAAAAAAACTCCATAAGAAAAATGTTCAGGTGTAGCTAGTTAGTTGCACCGTCAGCAGAAACAGTGACTCATAATCCTTCCATCTCTCTCATCAAAAATAGTGACTCACAGGTTGTCTATCTAGAATAGGTTGATTACAATAATGTTTAGATCATTAAAATTACATGTTCTAGATGGAGGGTAAAGGTGTCTTTGTTTCTGATGAAATTCATATGACATATTGGAGGGATATATAGATGAAAATATATGGTGATATTTTAAAAAATAATATTAAATATGGTGGAAAATAGGGGTTGGGGTAGTCCCATTTTTTCCATATACATACATATATTCATACATACATGGGATAAATGGGTCTGCCCCTTAAGGGTCCGTTCGGTAGGAGAATAAGCAGGAATAAGGATGGAGAATAAGGGGAATAAGGGTCTATTCTCCGTTCGGCTGGAGGATAAGAATAAGGAGAATAAGGTGAAATAAAGGTAGGTAAGGTGGGAAAAAGATAGGAATAAGAGTGAAATAAGATTGAATAATGGGGAATAGTCGTACCACTGGGAACCATGTCGGGAGGAGAATTGGCCCCTTATTCCAGGGCCTATTCTCCAACCAAACAGGGCCTAAGGGGAGCAAACTTAGCTCTCCCCATCCTATTTTATCTTTTTTTTTGATTTTTTTGATAATTTCTTTCGTGAATATTCATCACTATATCTCTATATTATGTCACTCAAATTTTGTGTGAAACAAAGACTCCTACGACCTCCATCCAGACAGTAATTTTTTAACGGTCACATTATTTTTAAATCGACCCCGTCTGGATGGAGGTCGTAGGAGTCTATTTTGCATAAAATTTAGGGATATAATTTTGAATTTACATGATTTTTATTTTAAAAAAATAAAAAAAATGTGAAAAATGGGGCAAGGGGAGCTAAGTTGCTCCCCCTAGAGGGCATACACAATTTACCCTATATATATATAGTGATGATATTATGAGAGCAAAAAACAATGAGAGCATGAGAGCAGTGATTCTAGATCATTAGATTTAAGGAGAGAGAAGACAAAATCTAGTGGTCCAGAATCATTGCTCTCATGCTCTCAGAGTTTTTTGCTCTCACGGGATCACTTCACTCTCTCTACACATATACACACACATGATCTAGTAGTCTCTTTAATGGGAGGTTGATTTATAGGTATGAATCGTGTTGTCTGCCCTCTCTCTTTCACGCCCTTGTTGGTTGTATTTATTAGAGATGCATACTATATGGATATAGACGTTATCATATCCTTATCTATTCTTAAATACAAATAGATGTAGATTGACAAATATTAAAATTATGTTACTATATCCTTGAAAAAATGATCTAAATATGTATGTAAAATAGAGATTGGTTGTACATGAATTAGAAATACTATATAAATTAGTTCACGAATGGCAATAACATGATATATGTATACGGATATAAATGTTTGCAGTTATTCAAAGCAATGTGTGTACAAAATGAATAGGTGGAGGACACACATATATATAAGAGAGTTGGGGAGATATAATATATATGTTCACAAAAACTATAGATTGACATCAAAATCCATCCGGATGAACCTCAGTTTTGAGCATATATTTTACCACACAATAGATTGTTGTGCACCATGTTTCAATAGTAAATCCATCCTCTTTGTTCAATGTTTCTGGCAAAATTTGTATTTATCATATACTTATAACTCCTTCCATTTTTGAAGATCAAGATCTGTCATCTCCTGGAACATTATCTCTGATTATCACCATCCATTGATTTCCAACTTACAACTAGAGGGTAGAGCTCCTCACAATGAAGCCTCTCTAATCCCTAGTAGCTTCAAACGGGTAGCAACTTTGCAGGAATTCCCAAAATATGGCTTGTGGCTCCGCCCTCTGTGTATCTTTGCTCATGTTTGGCAAAATTTTTCTTTCATATCCTCATGTTTTTAACCTCAATTCTGTATTTTCCACTCCAAATATTTTATACAAATCATCCTAATTTCTCTTGCATCTTGATCTATCTTTCATTAAGTTTTTTACTATTCAAATATTGGGAAGTCTCCTTTATGATTGATACTATAATAACAAATGTGAAATCATCATTTTCGAAAGGCAATGTTTATTCTACTTATTTTCATGCATTTAAATAGTACCCTCATTTTCTTCTAGGGTTTTTATCACTTGCCCCTCCGAGATAACACAATTTCAGTTATGCCCCTATTTTTTTCGGTAGTATCAGTTCTGCCCCTCACTTCTTTCTAATATATCACTTGTGCTCCTCGGGTTAGTTGCCATCCATCTCCAACACAAACAGACGTTAAGGACACAATGAGAATTACTTTTAAAAATTGGGCTGAAATTTCCAGACACTTCTTCTTCTTCCTCCTCCCACTTCCTCTTCCTCCCCCTTCTCTTCCTCCTTACAGCCTCCTCCTCCTTCACCGGCTCCTCTCGACCACCCCCAGCCCCTCCCTGCGCCTCCTCCCCCGGCCCCACGTACGCCCTCCGCCCCCGCACCTCCCCCAGGTCGCTTGCGCCTCCTCCCCCGCCCGGAGGTGTGCCCTCCACCACTGCATCGCCACATGCACCTGCATCGCCCCCCGCACCCCCTCCCCAAGTCGCCATTGCCCCTGGCCTCCTTCCTGATGGTCTCCACCCTCTCCCACTCGGCGACGGCCCGACCGCGCATCTCCTCCTGGGCGGGGGCCTCAAGCTTCTCGAGGATGCCGTCCTCATCATTGCGGTAGCCGTAGTAGGCAGCGTTGATGCGCTTGTAGATCTCATAGCGTGTGCGGTGCTTGCGGAGCTCAGGGGGCTTGTCGAAAAGTTCACGGATGCTGGAAAGGCGTCTTACGGCGCCTTAAGTAGCGGTGTCCTGGGCCGCGACCGTTGGGATTGGGAGGTCGGTGGAGAGGAAGGTGGAGGTGGAGTAGTGGGGCACAAGAGTAGGGGGAAGGGGAGGCCCCCCGAGCTCCCCGCACCTCCTCCCCAGCCCCACACCTCCTCCCAGCCCCGCACCTCCTCCCCAGCCCGCACCTCCTCCCTAGACCGCACCTCCTCCCATCTCTGCCCCAAGCTCCCCGCGCCTCCTCCCCAGCCCGCACCTCCTCCCAGCTCCGCCTCGAGCTCCCTGCACCTCCTCCCCAGCCCGCATCTCCTCCCAGTTCCGCCTCTCTTCCTCGGCCCAACCTCTCCAGCTCCATGCTCTGCCCCCTCCACTCCAGATCCACTCCTGATTTTATTCTGACCATAATATCCTTCTTAACCACACCATGGTTTGAATAAATCATGGTTATTTTAATTTTTTGACGGTCAATCTGACGGAAGGGCACAAGTGATAACGGAGAAAGATGTGAGGGGCACAACTGATATTATCAAAAAGATAAGGCATAACTGAAATTGCGATATCTCAGAGGGTCACAAATGATAAAAACCCTTTCTTCTATTGTAGATTCCTCTTCTTCTTCTTCAGAAATCGGATGTGTAATGATCATGTGCTATTAGGGCAAGAAATATCCACGTTAAACTCCACTTGCTTCTCGATACTCGCATATCTGAGGAACTAATGACAAAATCTATCATAGCATAAGTTATATCCTTTCACATTAATGAAATTTAAAATATAGCATCTTGTTCCTAAATCCATGCAAATATCGAGAAAGACTAATACTAACAACTTGTTGCGCTCAAGCTCATATGGATCCATTGACCACCATGGAAAATGCTTAACCCTATGTTTTCAAATAGTAATATTCACTTGTTATAAATCACTTTCATATTTTATGCGTAATAAATGTGGGATTATGTTTATGCATTACAATACATTGTAACACCCTTAACATCCTATATCTAATATTTACAAAGTGTGAGAGTGAGTTATAAGAGTAGGGAATCACTACTCTTTTTATTGGTTGAAGGGGGGGTTGGGGGTATTTGAATCATGGTGCTTTTAAAGTAGAAGCCACTGCTTCTACCACCAGACCATTAGATGGGTTTAGCGAATCTGATAACTGGAGAATTCCAAGGGTCGTACAGTTTCACAATGCGAAACTGCAGTCGGTGCATTGACCACTCAATAAATCATGATAAATAACAATTAACCCACTATATAAATCAAGCCATAACTATCCGAAATTTTGATTTAAAATTTATTATTCTCCAAAAACTAAGTGTATAGCAAGAAAGTATGTAGAGGTCGAACCACAAAGAACAAAACAGGCAGCCTACGATTTTTGCTAATCAATGTGTTGTATGTACAAATATGTCTCTCTTTTTTCTGGATTTTCAATTATATATATTAATTTTTATTTTATATATACAATAACCATTTATCTTGCAAGATTAATTAATTTAAAAAATCAAATAAAAATTATTTTATATCCTTAAATTATTTTGTAAAGAAATAAAATATAAAATAAAAAGTATTTTTGTAAAAATAATAAAATAAAAATACATGTACATAATACATAGGTATAATATATTGTACATAACACATTATACTGTATATACCCTATTTATATTTTTCATAAAAGTAGTTAAAAATCATAGGAAATAGTTTATAAAATGATAAACAAATTTTATTTTATACACTTTCTATTTTAAAATCATATACAATTTTATATTTAATATTCTTTTATTTTTGTAAATTCTGCTCTCTGATTGATCCACATGGGGGACCGTTGACCTCGGTTAACCTTCTCCCCCCAGCTGGGTCGACCCGATTTCCCTTCGCTAGAGTTCATTTCTTTGAATTTTCCCGATCTAACCCGACACCCTTTTGCCTCACTTTCAGCGCCCAATTCCTCTCCTAGCATCAGTGATCCTTGTGGATCCCTACGAAGGGTTTAATCTTTTCGGACCCTAAGGAATGCATATATATACTCTCCTCTACCTCTTACACTATTCCTTCCAAGCCACCTTCAGGTGTGTGATAGCCATCAGGAGAGTAGCTTTGGAGATGTAGGAGACGCTTGGAGGTTCGCATCTCACGACGTGGTCGGAGCTCTGCCGTGTGATGCTTCTTCTGCCTGCAGTAATAGGATTGAGGTCATAACCCCACGAATCACTACTCTTCACCTCGTCATTCACATCCGCACAGCAAGTTACCATTGATCACTTCCATTTCCAATCTCGCTTTGATTTTTCCCTCACAGTCACCTCCGCCATCTCTGCTCTAACCACCGAATCGGAGCTACCACCCTTTACATCCAACCATTCAAATCAACGCCTCCGCTCACAAACCATCTCCCGATGCAACCTGACCATCCTTAGACAATCTCTTCGAAGCTGGATTAGGGAAGGACCTCCTTCCTCCATTTCGGTAGGAGGTTGAATATTACCCATCCCCCCTTCCCCTGTTTTTATGCTAAATAACCCTTGCCGAAGCTTCATCTTCGAGCACAACACCCTCTTGCAGGTTTAGGTGCATTGGGAAGACTCGGATTTCACCTCAACTCTCGCTGAAGCAGCGCGCTAGGATATGGAGCACCACCTTGCCTATCCAATCGTCCATCTCTGATTAGAGCCCACCAGTAGATGCGGCACACCATTGCGAAGGTGTCGAACCCCTCGGAGCTTTGCTCCAACCAGCAGATCATCACATGTCACATGTCGAATTTCCCCAACCACCTTTTCTTGCAAACCTCCCCCCACCGTCAGATGACAAGCTCAGCGCCAGATCATATCAGAGCCGACCGACGGAACAGCTTTCCAGGCCATTAGATTAGACCTCAGGTGATTCACCTTCGAGGCATCTTGTTTTTTCTTATTTTCTTTTACTCTTTTCAATCGCCGTAATCCTAGGAGTAATATCCCGTCGTTAGATTCGATTTTCACCTGTTAGATCACCTCATCGACCACCTCGCCGGAGCTCGCTCCAGCTGACCGTCCCATTTCGCCGCTCCACGCTTCCATTCCACTCCCGCGGGGTCGAGGCACTTTGCCCTCGACCCTTTCACTCTTATTGCAGGTCTTGAGCGTCAATGGAGAGCCTGGGGCTCATCTTGGTACTTCGCCAGAGAGTCCAGGAGCCCTCCAGCTCCGCGGCCCCTTCGAGTGAACTCTGGCCTCAGCCGGAGCTTTTTGGAGCCACCAGGAGGACGAGGAGGACCACAGGAGCTCTCCAGCCATTTTTTGGAGCCCAAAGACCGCCGGAGGATGGAGCTCGAGCTCGAGGAAGCTCGCCTCACCGGCGTTGCTTCCCTGTTCTTGCTCCGCCCCCAGCACCGTCGGATCGAGGCCGGAGCTCCAGGTGTACGTCAGCCGTCAGATCTTCACGTTTCGCCACCGTCCGATCACCCTTGGAGGATCTAATCACTGCCGCTCATCACCGAATCGTCATCGGGCGTTCCTGAGCTGCCACGTGTCAAGTGATGCGATGCCCACCGTTGGATGAGCCAGGTGTGGGTATTTTGCACTCAAACCCCCACCTATTTTTGTATTTATTTATTAGTTTATAAACTTTCATTTGCAGTTTTAAATCTTTTGTATTATTTGCATTTAGACCCCCTGACTTTTCATATTTGCATTAAGGTCCAATCCACGTCACCTCACGTGACCCGTGCACGTGGGGTGGTGGGAATTTTGCAAGGGACCCATTGCATGTCCTATAATTTAGTTTTATTCCAGGAACCTCTTTATTAAGTGGAATTTGTTTGGAAAATTTGCAACTTAGGCCCTCAAGTCTTGGTATTTGCATATAGGTCCTCGCGAGGCGCGTGCTAGTCACGTGCAGGGCTGGGATTTTTGTAGGCATACCCTTGCGGGTTGCTGTATTTGCATTTGGTCCTAGATTTTTGTTAAATAGATATATATTTTGTGGAGAAATTGCACATTGGACCCTGGATTTCTAGATTTTTACATATATGCCCTTGCGAGTAGTGTAGTTTCTCTTTGTTGTCTCTATTTATTTTCTGCATCTATCAAGTTCCAGAAATCACCAAAAATTTAACTTACCTTCCTGTTTAGCTACTCTTTTACGCTATATTTTTTCTTTGTATTTCTATTGCATTTTATTATTTATAAAAATTCAAAAACATGCATTTTCAATAATGTTTGCATTAGAAAATACATAATAATTATAAAAAGTTTTTGAAAAATTCCAAAAAAATTATCTTTTGTTTTTTCATGTGTTTTAACTTCAGTCCAAAAATCATTAAGAAATTCAAAAGAAAACTCGTAAAAATTACAAAACCCCTAAAATCTTAATTAAAATATTAAAAATTTCACAAAAATCCTAAAAATATAATTTCAGTTTTTGAATTTCCCCTATTTTGTTATATTAATTTTAAAACTAATTTGAGGAAGTTTTGATTCTGTTTGTTATTTTTTATCCTCATTTTAAGTTCGACCAGCAACTTTGCTTACCGATCTCTAGTATTTTTGCCTTTAAAAATACCAAAAAATCAGGAAAAACCTTGAAAAATCACAAAAACATTACAAAAATATAAAAAGCACAAAAATGTTTCATTTCCTGAATTTTGAATATTTTTACCTCTCTTTATTTCTCTCTTATCTCTCTTGTATTTATGTATTCTATATAGCTTTATATCTCATTTTATAGAAAAATAAAATACAAAAATATAAAATATAAAAAGAAAATACAAAATAGGTAAATTGAAAATAAAAATATAAAAATATAAAATAAAAAATTAAATAAAAAATTTATAAAATTAAAAACCCACAAAAATAGCACATTTGTAGGAAAATCATCACATTCAATCTTGAGCACTTTTCAGATCTATCCTGCTTGCTCCCTGAGTTCGACACTCAACACATACTTGCACCTATATACACTTATTTTAGAGTTATAATAAATTTTAACTCCACATTTGCTTCTTATTGTTTGATTATTATTGTGGGTTAATTGTTGACTTAGCCGGGTTTTATAAAGGTTCGCCACAACGACTTTGTCTCCGCCTTGTGAGAGACATTTAGACCCATGTATTTCTCGATTAATCAATGCTAATTAAATGTCATTAGCGAATCTAGAAACTTCTGGATTTTTCTAACTTAAGCCCTAAGTTTTGTATAGTTTTGGCAAAACCATGGGCCTTTAACCACGGTTAAGGTATAAATCATGGTTTACTAACCATGGTTAGTGGTTTACTAGAGCTTATAAATATCCCCCTACCCATTCATTCTCTACGATTTCCACTACCACCACCACCCTAAGGGCTAGGGTAGAGAGGTCAGGAGGAGGAGTGGGAGGCAGGGAAGGAGCACTAGCAAAGTGCTGCTGGAAGAACGAGGACGAGAAAGGTACGATCCTCTTCTAGTTGGCTTTGTTTCGATTCATGTTCTTTTTCCAATTTGGGTTTCAATTCATCTTCTTTCCAATTCATTTTATGTTGTGGTTCGAGGAGAAATCTGTGTAATACCCTACATAGGTGGAGGCGGCTATGCACGCCAGTAAACCCTGCGATTCGTCACACCTTCACTCATGTAAGATGCTTGGTGTCTACGGATTCTTCATCTCTTGTTCTTTGATTTTATCTTTTCAGTTTCGTTGTTTTCCTCTCGGTGATTTTGTAGAGGAGACTCTTTTCATTTTTCTTTTAAATATGTCCCGATTTAAGGGAAAATTCTATCGAAAATTTTCTAGAAATATGTCCCAGAATAAGAGGAAATGTTGCCTAATTTTTTTCTTAGAAATATCACCTTTTATAAGGGGAAGCTCTGCCGAAATTTTAAGAGAAATTATGTTCTTCGCATTCTTCGTATTCTTTGTGTGTTCTTTGCATTCTCCGTGTTCTTTGTTCGTTCTTCGTGTTCATGTCACATTCTCAGCATTTTTGATATGAAAATGAAATTCGATTGTTTCAGGAGCTATAAATCTTTCATTTTGAAAAATAATCACGATAAACATTGTATATGCGTGATAGAGCTCGATTAGGAAGCGAAATCCTTCCTTTTTGCTTTGGATTTTCACACGAGATTATTAGAATTCCTTATTTTATGTTCTTCGCCATAAAGAACCCTAAGTTTAGTTATTTTTTATAAAATATGAAAAGTTACTTTGTGATTCTCATTAAAATAAGGTTTAAGAATCGAATTGATCTAGTGGCTTGGAAAGATAGGGTTTCAGAGTTAAAATAAGCATAAATATGAGTATATATGTGTGTGAATTAATATATATATATATATATTTGGGTTTATACTCAATATTGAGGAATATGCAAATTGAAGGCCTAACGGAAGAATTATATCATGGGAATCGATGTTTGTTGGTTTGGATCCTAAAAAGGATCATGTGTTACGTTAAGAATGACTAGGAGTAGAACTACATGTCAGGCATGCAACATGTATGTTTGCTGGAAGGAACCCGTATTGTCTTTGCCCTACCTAGGTGGTACACAATTTCCCTATTATGATAAGTGTGCAAGAATGATTTGCAACACATGGTACCGGTGTCAATATATTCGGGTTGAACGACAGAAGATGTGGTCATGCCACGTGGAGGCACGGGTGGTTCAATAGCGGCTGGATCATGATAACATGTATTTAAGGCCACTAGGTTATGTAGTTAAATGTTAGCCTTAGGTTTTAAGCAACCAGGTCCTCGAGGATGGTGTGCTTCTTTCTTTGCCAGGCTGAGGGTTTGAAACCCTGATTAATAAATGAAAAGGAAAATTATCAGGGTCGTATTGGAGGATTGGTTGAGGCGACATGCGGCAGCATAAGCTCACCAGATCAATGCAATCTCCAATCCCGAAGTGTCCACAGCTCCGAAGTCCAAGAATGGTGGGGTTCACTGGACTAATCCCTGATGTGGAATAGAAGGAATGCGACTTAAATTAATGAGAAGGAATGTAACTTTTCATGACAACAAGTTTTGCAAAACTACACCATTTTGTTTGCTTTTCTCTTCTTCATTACTTAGCATTCGCTAATTGTTATCCTATGATTTATGGAAAATCCAATAGGTATCGGTGAACCATCGCAAGGACTTTAGCCATCCAATCAACCACAATAGCTTTACCCTATAAGGTAGTTGGTAATCTTTTTGTGTATTTCCTTCCAGCTGATGTACATGTAAATGGTTGTGGTAGGACAATGGATCAATTAAACTTTATTTTGTGAATGGAATACTTTCTTCTGAGTATTTTTATTTGCATTCTATTTTTGAATGTTAGTTGATTGCTGAATAAATTATTGCTAAGTAACCAGATCCGGATATGGGAGGATCCGACGGTTCGGAATCGGGGTCACGACATCACGCCTAGCCATAACGTCATGATCAAGCAGCAAAAATAGTGAAACTCTAACATCTGACAGAATTCCAACTCGAGGAAGGGAGATGGGGTGTTGACCACGGATAACACTGAGAGTGTTCTGGTTGGTCCACATGGATCAACCAAAAAAATCCCTAAGGGAAATTATTGGTAAAATCGATAACAAATAGCTAACGAATTAATTGTTTTTTTATTAAAATACTATTTTTAATTTAATATAATATTTTATCCACATTTTTGTTTATTTTCTAAAGCTTTTATTATAAGATAGTATTTACATGTAAATTATTTGTATATTTACCTTTATCTTGTATATTTTATTTTTATTTTGTACTTTATATTTTATTATTTTATATACATAATTTGTATATTTATAACTTAGTTAAGCATGCATAAATAGATTTTTATTTCATTTTCTTGAAGTTATGTGTACACTTAATGAAATGTATGGATTGATTACATAGGTATATTGTATAGTGTATTCATCTACGTATTTTGTATAATATTTTATTTTATTATATTTCTTATTATTATATTATATTATAAATATATGTATATACTATAAATAATATTGAAAAAATTATAAAAATAAAAAACTGTAAAAATAAAAGGATAAATAAAATGAATATGTTATTCATGTATATTGTATAATATGGATCCAAAACCTAACTTTTGCATCTTAAATTCAAATTAAATGAAACCACCTTCATTAAAAATCTAATAAAAGTTATATATAAATTAAAGTTGATTTTGTTGCATTTTGAGTTCATATGGAGAAGATATGAATGTGATGGTTGGATTTTGGATGTTATTCTTAGTGTAGAATGCACAGTATGTATTGTTTTTAGGTGAAATCAAATTTAATTTTTTTATGTATTTTTATCTACAACTTTTATGTACAAAGTTTATTGATTTAGTGTATAAATAATAAATAATAAAATAGGTCGCACAGAATGGATTATTAAAGAATAAAAATGAGGGTTTTATTGATGTGGTTTCTATACAATTTATCTGCATTATCTCCCACTTCTTTATTTCTTGTCGATCGAGTCATCATGATGACTGAGTCTCAAGGGCTAGGGTCATTCAGTGTCCTTGACACTTCATGAAGGATATAGTTAGATCCTCAAGCGCATCACGGAAGCGTGGGCATCGTATCGAATACGACGAAGAACGACTAGTCGCACTAGTTGTTCTATGCAGCGGAAATTATTTTTTTTCATGCGACGAAACCACATGATCCAAGAACATTTCTCGGATCGTTTCGTCTAAACCACAAACAAGTAATAGGATTACCTCTTGAAGCGTGGTTGCGATCGAGTCTCTAAACGAAGAGACCTCCTGTCTCAGGTCCGATCCGACAAAGGAGACGCTTACGAGCGCGGGGATGAATCGCGTGCTTCTCGCAATCCATGGTGATGATCCAGGCGGGGGATCTCCTGATCTTGACACACGAGATCCGACGTCTTCTTCACGAGCAAGGCGCACCGAAGGAGACGGAGATCCACAAGCAAACGATCGGGCAACATAATGACAACGCTGTGGCGATGGAGAACCTCTCTAGGGCATCCATGGTGGACGACCACATGAGAGGGAGAGAGAGAGAGTAGATGTGTAGAGAGAGAAAGAGAGAGAGAGAGAGAGACTTAATGTTCTCTTGTGTGTTGTGTTAAATAAGAGCAAAGGGGTGCCTCTCCTTTTATAATATTTTGGGATCCATGGATCTCAATCCATGGGACAACACAAATCAAATGGTTCACATTGATTTGTGATTCTTTCAGTGGTCATGATTTGTTGCTAAAAACACTACAACATTTAATTTAATTTAATATATATTGAATAAATAATCAATATATAAATTAACTTAAATCAAATCAATATAGGAGATTTAGGAAGGAGGCATGCCTCCCTTCCATAAAGGGGGTGGCAACACACCTTGAATCCAATTCAAGGAGGCCATCCATCCTCTTTAATAGGAAGGAGGCACTCCACTTCCATATTCATGACATCTCATATCTTATGAAAATCTCCATTATTTACAATAACCATTGTTGTAAATTATTCACACAAATAATCCATAATTATTTTATGAACATTGCAATCATGCCATTGAAAACTTGTGAATCATATTCACAACCCAAAATAAAATGTATATTACATTTTCAATTTAATGTCCAATGTGAATCCAATTCACATCAACATTTAATTAACAAATGTAAATTACAAATAGCTCTCTCTTATATATTATAAATAATATTTATAATATGTATGATTAATATGGATAGTGCTATCCACATTATTCATGTCCATGATAATTAAATCACATTTAATCATCTTGATCTCTATTCTCATGTGCCCAAATAATATGAATCATATTCATATTATTCACATCTTTGAAAATCAAATCTCATTTAATTATCTAAGATGACTCTCTTTATAATATGAATCGAATTCATATTAATCATGATAATTAAATCACATTTAATTATCCATTTTCTCAATGCTCGGATACTCATATCAACAATGAAATTATCCTGAACCCTTTCAAGGATAATGCGCTTTCTCCACGAATACTTGGAGATAAGGACAGGGAGATTGTATTGTTCCATGTATAGTGACTTGGATATTGAGATCATATCTCAAATCCAGATCACGGGCCTCCCATAGATGCTTGATTAAAGCAAGACCGTAAATCTAATCTTCTCATTGCATCTGAATTACATTCAGATCAATGTCTAACATTTGGACCAAGATCCTATTACTTCTCTACTGAGAGGAGTCACTAAAATCCAGACCCGTTTCATCACTCCCAAGGAATGGAAGCGTCATGGTTATACAATCGTTTATGATCACATCACCCTCAGGTATTCCCAATACTTGTACATCCTGCATACTGGAAGACTCCGAATAAACCCGAAGTGTTGGATCAACTTTATACTGTCTACTTCATGGTTTTATCAGTAAGTTTCTCATTCGATCATTTGGGAGTTGGTATCAATAATATACTTTCCAAAAGCATATATCATACCTAGGTCTCAATCATATACTTTCCAAAAGTATATATCAAACCTACAAATTCAGTCAAGCTTCCAAAGCGAGACGACCGTGCACGGAATTTGATTCTTCCCAATATCTCATGAGTGAGCTCATGTCTTTAGTTCAGTAATGAACTTGTATGATCCCTTTGAGAGATCGTATTACTCATATGCCCTTACATGCACACCAGCGCGTCGGTGTATAGACCTTGGTTAGGTCATCAACCTATTGGTCTGCCAAATGTACATACTCAGACATATAGTAACACATTTGTCTCCGGTCAGAGGATGCATGCCTATATCATGACATCATATGATATAGGACTTTGGTTATCTCGATCTCGTTAAGTCAACTCTTTGACCTAATTAATCTGACACCTCCGAATCTCTATTCCTATGCAGATGACCTGCATCAAGAGGTCAGTCAGATATCAGCCTAAATAAGAAAGGATTGTCATCTCCTACTCAGGCTGGAGATCATCTATTAACATTCATTTGACGGTGCTTGATGAGCCCTCAATCTAATTAATTAGATATTCATCCGAATACCAACCTCTATGATTCAATAATTGAATCAACAGTTGTATGATCATTAAGATGGCCATGGTACATAACCCTAATTGTACTAAGGGACCTATTATGCAAATTATTTATTATTCATTTCAGATCAGGGAATGATATTCGTAATAACATTTATTGCATAATGGCTCGTCGTGGGCTCGCATGTCCAACACTTCATTCATTTTCTTTCTTTTCTTTATTCTTTTATTTCGGTAAGAAATACATCATGTATATAATATATGATATAATATTTTGCACAATATATAAAGTGTTTATCTTGACAAATTAATGATATATATATGTATGTATTTAGCTAGGGAATAAAGGCAAAAATGAAAGAACAAAGGTGATGAAATGGAGAATCATCACCCTTCTATACTTGCTTTTGCTAGTCCCTAGCAAACATTTATGCAATAAGTGCATAACATAAAATAAAGACAAGAAAAAGAAATAATTTGGATTGATTTGAACTTGTAAACTTGTCCTCATAAAATCGAAGTTTGAAGCTCAATCAGACCTTTGGATTGTTAGTTTCATCAGAACCTTATTGAGAAGTGGACTTGAAACACAACAACCTTTGATAGTCACGAAACTCTGCCCAAGTCTCCTCAAATGCCAGGTCAGAACACTTTGATATCATACGCAATCCCTTATGACTATGATTCAATCTTGTATAGTGTTTGTGATATGTAGCTCTCTTCGATTGAAGCGGTAAAAGTTGGTCTTCTCCAACATGGTGGTCTTAATTCCCCAATACAACAACCCTTTCCTCGAGAAGCGGGGTATTTCCTTCTAAGTTCAAGTACATCTAGCTCAATAAGAGGAGGTGCGGAGAAGACTGGATTGTAGCCAATGTAGCTACCTATCTAATGATGCTTGATTAGTGTAGCCATATCATCCGATTGTAGGCTCGAATACATTTCACTTTAAAAATCAAACTTGCTTATTTGCTATATGCATGCTCTGAAGGGAATTGATTCTTCTTTGAATTTTGCCCATCTTTTCTTTTTGGAGTTTTTGAATATGCATTTTTTATGTACAACATAATTTATATATAGACCTTTTCCTCTTGAGCAGTAGATTATCCATCTTTTGATGTGTTATTGCAACTGATGACATCACCTCATTGGACCTCACGGCTACTGGATCGGGTTGGAGTACAATGACCACAGATTTGTGACTTCTGATGTTTCCACGAGCTTGTATCTCATGCTGACAAATTCATCTCTCTACCACTTCAACTTAGGTAAGTAAAGTTTAAGATGCATGTGTGCAAGCTAGGTAATTGTCGACAAGAGTCATGCATGTGTTTTGAAATATTCTACTTAGGTAATATATGACGGACATGCAAGCCCACAGCGAGCCATTATGAAATAAATGTTATTGCACATATCATTCCCTGATCTGAAATGAAGAATAAATAATTTACATAATAGGTCCCTTAGTACAATTAGAGTTATGTACCCTGGCCATCTTAATAATCATACAACTGTTGATTCAATAATTGAATCATAGAGGCCGGTGCTTGGACGAATATCTAAAGGGTTAGACTGAGGACTCATCAAGCGCCGTCAAATGATTATTAAGAGATGATCTCTAGCCTGAGTAGGAGATGACAATCATTTCTCATTTAGGCTGATATCTAACCGACCTCTTGATGCAAGTCCTCTACAGCTTACTCATGAGATATTGGGAAGAATCAAACTCCGTGCATGGTCGTCTCGCTTTGGAAGCTTGACTAAATTTGTAGGTTTGATATATACTTTTGGAAAGTATATGATCAAGACCTAGGTTTGATATATGCTTTTGGTAAGTATATGATCGATACCATCTCCCAATGATCGAATGAGAAACTTACTGATAAAAATCCTGAAGTAGACAATATAAAGTTGATCCAATACTTCGGGTTTATTCTGAGTCTTCCAGTATGCAGCATGCATAGGTATTGGGAATACCTGAGGGTGATGTGATCATAAACGATTGTATAACCATGACGCTTCCATTCCTAGGGAGTGATGATACGGGTCTGGATTTTAGTGACTCCTCTCAGTAGAGAAGTAATCTGATCTTGGTCCAAATGTTGGACATTGATATGAATGTGATTCAGATGCAATGAAAAGATTATATTTGCGATCTTGATTTCATCAAACATCTATGGGAGGCCCGCGATCTGGATTTGAGATATGATCTCAATATCCAGGTCACTATACGTGGAACAATACAATCGCCCTGTCCTTATCTCCAAGTATCCGCGGAGAAAGTGCATTATCATTGAAAGAGTGTAGGATAATTTCATTGTTGATATGTTTATTCGAGCATTGAGAAAATTGATAATTAAATATGATTTAATTATCATGAATAATATGAATTTGATTCATATTATAAGGAGAGTTATCTAAGATAATAAAATGTCATTTAATTGTCAAAGATGTGAATAATGTGAATGTGATTCATATTATTTGGGCACACGAAAATTGAGATACAAGATAATTAAATGTGATTTAATTATCATGGATATGAATAATGTGGATAGAAATATCCATATTATTCATATATTATAAATGTGATTTATAATATATAAGAGAGAGCTATTTGTAATTTGCATTTGTTAATTAAATGTTGATGTGAATTGGATTCACATTGGACAATTAATTGAAAATGTAATTCACATTTTATTTTGGGTTGTGAATGTGATTCACATTCTAATGGAAAGATTGAAATATTCACAAAATAATTATGAATTATTTTTTTAGAATAATTTACAACAAGTGTTGTTGTAAATCTTGGATATTTCCATGGAATAATGCAATCTCATGAGATATCATGAGATTGCCACCAAATCCAATATTATGGAAGGAGGCAATCTTCATTCCATAATCTCCATGCTTGATTGATTTAATTTATGATTGATTTATATTGATTTATCAATATAGATTTAATCTAAATTAAACTAATTGTTGTTGATTTTTACCAACATAAATCTTATCCATTAAAAGCACAAATCAATGAGAGCCATTGGATTTGTGTTGCCCATATATTGAGATCCATGGATCCCAAAATATTATAAAAGGAGAGGCACCCCACTGCTATTCTTTATACACAAGAGAACATAAGTCTCTCTTTCTCTTTCTCTCTCTACACGCCCACTCTATCTCTCTCATGTGGTTGTCCACCATGAATGCCCTAGAGAGGTTCTCCATCGCCGCAGCGTCGTCGTTATGCTGCCCGATCATTTGCTCGTGGATCTCCATCTCCTTCGGTGCATCTCGCTCGTGAAGAAGATGTCGGATCTCGTGTGTCGAGATCAGGAGATCCATGGCTTGGATCATCAACATGGATTGCGAGGAGCACGTATTTCATCAACATGCTCGCAAGCGTCTCCTCCGTCGGATCGGACTTGAGATAGGAGGTCTCTTCGTGTAGAGACTCGATCACAACCATGCTTCAGGAGGTAATCCTATTACTTGTTTGTGGTTTAGACGAAACGATCCGAGAAGTGTTCTTGGATCATTTGGTTTCGTCACATAAGTAAATTTATAGACCAACTAGTACGACTAGTCGTTCTACGCCGTATTCGATACGATGCTCACGCTTCTGTGATGCGCTTGAGGATCTCACCATATCCTTCAAGTGGTATCAGAGCTAGGTTGGATGGTTTTGGATATGATCTGTAAACCGAGGATGACTTGGGTTCATTAGGGTTTGCGAAGTTTTCTTGCATTTCATTTTTGCATCTCTATTTTGAGATTGTTTTCGACACTATTTCGATTGTCTAAAGACGAAAATAATTGTTTTTTGTTCTCCATTAAATAAGGAAACCGTAGGATCTAAGTTAACGTAATTTGGATTCCGTATGCTTGAGATATGTCATTTTAGTGACATGTATCCTCAGTTTCGGAGAATGCGAGTCTTAACGTAATTAAAGAGTTAATCGGATTTGAAACGCCTTGAAATGCATGCAAACCACTTAGGTTATGTTGTAAATCAAATTAGCAACTTTAGAAACTTACTTTGCTTTATTTGGATTTAATTTGATTGAGATAGAATATTTTTAGTAAGCGAGGGTCACTGCTGGAAACACTTTCCTAATCAAGAACCTAGCGATTGTCATTTACTCAATTAGTGAAATTAAATTGTTTAATTTCCTGGAATAATTGTGCATAAATATTTGTGAAATATTTGAGTATAATTATTTTCTTAAATGACATTGCCTTAACCAATATTTGATTAGATGTGATCTAGATAACTAATTGGTTACATGATCTACATTCCAACAAACATGTTGCTTGAATAGGATTTGGGATTTATTTGGCAAATATCATTATAATGTTAATCAAAATTGTTTTGATTATTATTATATGGTATAATTTCAGTTGAAGAACCGATGATCATCACAAGTACAAAGTGATCTATTTTACATTATCCTTTACCGAGGTGGATATGGTGTCTAGTAGGGGAGCGTTGGGGTAGCAGGTTGCACCGTGAGTGGTCTGTCCCACTCCCGTCGGTACTGGCCATGATAGCGGGTAGGGTTGGTATAATGCTTAAGAAATCATGATGTATTTTTTATTATTAAAATTTGAAATAATAAGTATTTGAGATAATACCATAATTCAAGTAACAAGTAAGAATGTTTGTTGGATATTAATTGGATCATTAATTTAATATGATTAGATTAATTGAACTCCAATTAAAACTAAGACACTCTATTATAAATTTAGGTGTTATTTCCCTTGGAAGAATTAATCGTAAAGAATATGATTCATAATGATTAATTAGAATTTGAATATGATATGGAGGATCACATAAGTGACATCCATGGTCCCCCGTCAAGGCGAAGGGTTCCGTCGCCAGATATTGTATGTAGGAGACGCATGTCTGAAGTGACAGCTCCTACATACAATCCATTTGGATCGGGATCTTCGCTTCTCGAAAGAGTAAGTACGTATGCGCAGTGACCCCAATATCGGGTCGTCATATTATTGGGGCGATATTGGATTACGCATAGCGAGTTGTATTCCTGTTGATGGTTGTTTCAATTAATGATGAGTCAACGTCACCTTAGGGGTGGTGGGCTCGGGTGTTAAAGACTGAATTGGGAGATGCAAGTTGGACTTGCAAGGCGGAATGTGTTCCCGCTTCTTTTTATCTGAGTTACACGTTCTCATATTATTGGGATGTAACAAAGATAAGGAAGGAGATCCCAGATCTTGCTTGAGATATAATGGTAAGTATATCTCTTATATTGAAAGTGATTAAGGGAATGAACTTTCAGTGTTGACATGGCAAGACAACTTTGATATAAAAATTCCTAAATCAAAGTAAAATATGTATATATAAATATATACTCTTATGAAAATTTCTTATTTCAGATAATCCTTCATTAAACCCACTCAATGTTATACTCAGTAATAACCAATAAAATATCATGGATTGGACTCATGATCTAGATATTATACTTGTAGTTGGACACATAATGTATGTTGTTGCAATATGCAAGTTTCCTCATAATAATGAGGAATGACAATTAAATAGACAATAGATATGCAACCCTAGGATTTGTATGTCTCTATAGTCTTGATATTATCAAATGTACTTTGGAAGTGACATGTCGATGATGATCATAATTGTCATATAATCCTTATAAAAATCTAAGAAGATATTCTGGCATACATATGTGCTCTTGACATTTATCATGAATGACATGGTTCACTGCATCATGCAGAATGGTAGCTCTATAAGAGATGATGTATTCAAAATATTTGAATACCTACCTGAACCAATGTTTTAGAGTCAAGATGGATGTAGACATGATGAGTGTCATTATTTTACTGTCTATACTCTACTCATTCATGAAGCTTCATAATATTCATATTTTATGAATTTTATGAAGCATGTATAAATGTCGAAATGCTCTTACATTGAATTCTTTTGAATTTAACATAAGAGATCCTTAGTCTTAAGCAATGGTTGTTTATAGATAAAGGGAGCGCAGTGGAAGCATGGGTTAGACACAAGATGAGAAGGATATTCAAAGAGTTGACCGTACTTCTATGACTTCCATATGACATCCTAAGAGTTGGATAAATGCCAATACAACAATAAGTTGGTGTGTTGATAGTATGACGATCAAGTCTATCTAGAATCCTTAGAGAAGAACTCAGCTAGAGAATCAGAATAATCTACATAAATCATTGATATTGACTTCCTTATTGAACAAGATAAAGTCTTATAATTGTATCTCAATCTTCTAATAACACTTGCAATGGGTTGCATATGTTTTTGAAGACTAGAAAACTTGATCTTAAGGTTTATAGTCTTCTACATGGATATTGATGCAATTGTTGCAACAAACTCTATTGGATTGATAGACTTCTCAATTTCAGTGGTATCCCTTAGTCCTAGAGAATGTCTCTATAATCCAGATGTTAGAATACACTAATTGTTTATTTCTAAATGTTGGAGATAAACATGAATTCTGGAATTTATCTATCATAAAGAGTTATGATGGATATATATATTTCAGATAGTAATATAACATCTAATGGACTCTATTAAATTAGAAAATTAATTAATGGTTCATTAAAATTTCTAATACTGAAAATTGAACTTTTAAAGATCAATAGGAGGATGAAGATCATTTAACAATGGTCTGGCATCAAGCCTTGGACATATGTCAGTTGATGAGATTAATAGACTAGTAAGAGATGAAACTTTAGAATGTCTAAAATTTCAAAACTTACATACTTATGAATATTGTATTCCAAGTAAAATGTCGAATACACCCTTCTTTGGGAATGGTGTAAGATGTCAAGGTATTCAGGATCGCATACATATTGATGTATGTGGATCATCTATATAATAATGAACATTGTGGATATGTAATATCTATTGATGATTGTGTATGATATGAGATTTCTTATCTTTACCTAAGAAACCTTTGAAATATTCAAAGATTTCATAATTTTGGTTTGGAACCAAAGTCTAAAGGAAGATGAAAATGAACTTGGTCTAATCTAGGTAATCAGTACCTATTAGATGAATTCATGGTATACCTTATGGAAAAAGGAATATCATTCCTATCTCACTCCTCTTTATAAACCTAAACTCAATAGAGTTGTAGGGAGATACAATTGGATCATGTGTGACATGATGTGATCAATGATGTATTTTAACGTAATTTCCTCTTAGTATCCAGGTATATATGTAGTAGAGACTACACTATACATCCTTAATAATATTCCATGCAAGTAAGTTGGAATTGAGCACTAGAGAGTGCTACTTCATTAGGAAAATAAAGGATGGTATTGTGTACCTACTTTATGACCTTGAGATTCTTAAAAGATCTCATCTTTGAGAATGTGATTCTTATAGGATGACTCTCTTGAGAATCAAGATGAAAATGAAGTGAAGGAACTCATTTAATCTTGAGATGATAACGAGGCTCCTGAAATCAGGAATTAAAAGGACAATTAAAGATGAAACACTAATACTTCTTCCAATGAGTTTGAGGATACATTCCATGTGTCGATTAAGTCTGACAATGATCGGACTTCATCTGATGAAGCTCCTGAGGATCATGACATGGAAAGATGGATTTTAGCAACAAAGGAGTAAAGTAGACTTCATATACAAATGTTGTATATGTACCCTCGAGGATCCACCTATAAGGTAACACCCGTTAAGGTGTAAATGGATCTTCAGGAGAAGAGGGAACCTGATGAGAAGGTAGAGACCTTCAAAGCACGGTTTGTAGCCATGAGCTACACACCGGAATAGAAGGCATTGCTTGCGATGAGACTTGCTTTCCAGTAACTATGCTTAAAATCATGAGAATATTGCTAACCTTAGCTACACAACTTGACTATTGCATCTTCAAGGTGTAAGTCAAGATTGCATTCCTCTATGAATACCTCTCAGAGGATATTCACATGAAGCAGCCCCAGGGCTTCATGGTTGAGGAAAGCAAGACGTGCAAACTAAGGAATCCATCTATGGACTCAAATAAGATTCTTGAAGTTGGACAATAAGATTTGATGAAATTATAAATGTTATGGTTTCAGATAGAATCTTGATGATCCATGTGAAACTTAGTAGGAGTGCCTTTGTGTTCATGATGCCAAATGTATATGATATCCTAATCATTTAAAATTATATAAGGATAATAATAAATGTTTTATAATCTGGTTGTTCCATAACTTGAGAAATGATCTCAAGGATACTTCTTGGATCTTAGTTCTGAAGGTGTTCAGAAGCAAAGAGAAGAGGGTATTGGGGATGTCACATTTGTAGTACACCTTGGACATATTCCATTCTTGGAAATTCCAAGAAAGGCTTCCTTCCCTTAAGATTTGGTACTGACCTATCTAAAGGGATAGCACCTCAAAGATTTGAGGAAGTGAATGCTAGAACTTCTTGCACTTGTGCATCAATTATGAGAAGCTAAGTATATGCCAGATGTGTACAAAAGATAGACATCTGCCATGTGGTGGGAGTAGTAAACTGTTACTAATCCTACTATGGAGATAAAACACTTGATTACAGTAATAACAAAATCTTCATAGATGATAAGATTTTTTTTGAGATAGTGATCTCAAAGTCTTATCTTAAAAAACTTAAGACTTTATAGATAGAGATCTAAAAGGTCTTAAGTGGATACCTTAAGAGATAGTGATCTCCAGGATAAGGGTATCTGATAAGGATAATGGAAATACTAGTTATGATAATTATTAAGATGTAGTGTCAAGGACACTATAACTAACAAGATTGAGTATTGGTTGCATAAGATGCAACATTCGCATTAGATGCGAGCACTGTTACTGGGGATATGCAAGTGCCGTAAAAAGACTTGGCGTAGTCTCACGGGAACAGAGTGACTGATCAGCTTACCTAACTATTTTCTAAATAGCCTATGATTGTCACATGAGTGTGGGTTTAAATGATTAGCGCATTAATGTCTCTTTGGGCTAGTGGGAGATTGTTGGACATGCGAGCCCACAGCGAGCCATTATGCAATAAATGTTATTGCACATATCATTCCCTGATCTAAAATGAAGACCAAAATAATTTGCATAATAGGTCCCTTAGTACAATTAGGGTTATGTACCATGGCCATCTTAATAATCATATAGTTGTTGATTCAATAATTGAATCATAGAGGTTGGTGCTTGGATGAATATCTAAAGGGTTAGATTGAGGACTCATCAAGCGCCGTCAAATGATTGTTAAGAGATGATCTCCATCCTGAGTAGGAGATGGCAATCCTTTCTCATTTAGGCTGATATCTAACCGACCTCTTGATGCAGGTCCTCTGCATAGGAATAGAGATTCAGAGGTGTCAGACTAGTTAAGTCAAAGAGTTGACTTAACGAGATCGAGATAACCAAAGTCCTATATTGTATGCTGTCATGATATAGGCACGCATCCTCTGACCGGAGACAGATGTGTTACTATATGTCTGAGTATGTACATTTGGCATACCAATAGGTTGATGACCTAACCAAGGTCTATACACCGGCGCGCTGGTGTGCATATAAGGACATATGAGTAATATGATCTGTCAAAGGGATCATACATGTTCACTACTGAATCGGAAGACATGAGCTCACTCATGAGATATTGGGAAGAATCAAATTCCGTGCACGGCCGTCTCGCTTTGGAAGCTTGACTAAATTTGTAGGTTTGATATATACTTTTGGAAAGTATATGATCAGGACCAAGGTTTGATATATGTTTTTGGAAAGTATATGATCGATACCAATTCCCAATGATCGAATGAGAAACTTATTGATAAAAATCTTGAAGTAGACAGTATAAAGTTGATCCAATACTTTGGGTTTATTCTCTTTCAGTATGCTGGATGTACAGGTATTGGGAATACCTGAGGGTGATGTGATCATAAACGATTGTATAGCCATGACGCTTCCATTCCTAGGGAGTGATGAAACGAGTCTGGATTTTAGTGACTCCTCTCAGTAGAGAAGTAATCTCATCTTGGTCCAAATGTTGGACATTGATATGAATGTGATTCAGATGCAAAAAGATTTGATTTGTGATCTTGATTTCATCAGGCATCTATGGGAGGCCCGCGATCCAGATTTGAGATATGATCTCAATATCCAAGTCACTATATGTGGAACAATACAATTGCCATGTCCTTATCTCCAAGTATCCGTAGAGAAAGCGCATTATCCTTGAAAGAGTTCAGGATAATTTCATTGTTGATATGTGTATCTGAGCATTGAGAAAATTCATAATTAAATATGATTTAATTATCATGAATAATATGAATTTGATTCATATTATAAGGAGAGTTGTCTAAGATAATTAAATGTGATTTAATTATCAAAAATGTGAATAATGTCAATGCGATTCATATTATTTGGGCACACGAGAATAGAGATCCAAGATGATTAAATGTGATTTAATTATCATGGATATGAATAATGTGGATAGCAATATCCATATTAGTCATATATTATAATTGTGATTTATAATATATAAGAGAGAGCTATTTGTAATTTGCATTTGTTTGTTAAATGTTGATGTGAATTGGATTCACATTGGATAATTAATTGAAAATGTAATTCATATTTTATTTTAGATTGTGAATGTTATTCACAATTTTCCAATGACAAGATTGAAATATTCATAAAATAATTATGAATTATTTTTGTAGAATAATTTACAACAAGTGTTGTAAATCTTGGAGATTTCCATGGAATAAAGTAATCTCATGAGATATCATGAGATTGCATGAGATTGCCATCAAATCCAATATTATGGAAGGAGGCAATCTTCATTCCATAATCTCCATGCTTGATTGATTTATTTTGGGATTGATTTATATTGATTTATCAATATAGATTTAATCTAAATTAAACTAATTGTTGTTGGTTTTTACCAACACAAATCTTAGCCATTAAAAGAAACACAAATCAATGAGAGCCATTGGATATGTGTTGCCCATGGATTGAGATCCATGGATCCCAAAATATTATAAAAGGATAGGCACCCCACTGCTCTTCTTTATACACAGGAGAACAGTCTCTCTTTCTCTTTCTCTCTCTACACGCCCACTCTATTTCTCTCATGTGGCCATCCACTATGAATGCCCTAGAGAGGTTCTCCATCGCCGCAACGTCATCGTTATGCTGCCCGATCATTTGCCTGTGGATCTCCGTCTCCTTCGGTGCATCTCGCTCGTGAAGAAGATGTCGGATCTCGTGTGTCGAGATAAGGAGATCCGTGGCTTGGATCATCAACATGGATTGCGAGGAGCACGTGTTTCATCAACACGCTCGCAAGCGTCTCCTCCGTCGAATCGGACTTGAGACAAGAGGTCTCTTCGTTTAGAGACTCGATCGCAACCACACTTCAAGAGGTAATCCTATTACTTGTTTGTGGTTTAGATGAAATGATCCGAGAAGTGTTCTTGGATCATGTGGTTTCGTCACATAAAAAATTTTAATTTCCGCTACATAGAACAACTAGTACGATTAATCGTTCTATGTCGTATTCGATACGATGCTCACGCTTCCGTGATGCGCTTGAGGATCTCACCATATCCTTCTATCTAGACGACATTGAGCTAAGTCTCGTGGTCTCAAAGAATTAAATCCAATAGACCTAAGGTGCCTTAATTCAAGTTCCTATAAGTTTCTTGTGATTAAGTTGATTATGGTCCAACCCAGGTCCAATCTTCAAATTTTATTTGGACTAGTTTAATTATAATTATCAATCCAGAAAATACAAATGCTATGTACAATGCGAAGAAAACATTTTGTGATGTAAATTTCTGATTTTGAACCTTTTTATGATTTTTGAGAAACTTTTACAAATTTTTATGCAATTTTTGAAAACATTTTGCATTTTTTGAGATTTTTCAAAAACAAGAGGTTCTAGAATAAAGGGATATGTGCAGATATTTACATGGGAGTGCTTCTTGGCATTTACAAGAATGAGGTGGAGACTTACACTAAGTATGTATAGGAACTTAATTATTATTTATAGGTCAATGTGCTAAATTTGTAAAAGTTTTTTTGAGTGTATTATGTACATAGTTCTCAAATAATTTGAAAAAGTTTTTGTAAATTTTGTAATCATTTTAAAACTTTATTTTGAAATTAATAATTTGACAAATAGTTTTTATAAGAATTTACAAAAGTTGAAAATTATTTTGCAAAGATTTTTCAAATAGTATGTATAGATTTTAGATTTTTCAAACTATGTTTGCAACCATTTTTCAAACCATTCGTAATTCAAAATGTTTTATTCACACAAAAGAAAGAAATTTTTACAAACAAAACATTTTTTACAAAGGTAGAAATATTTTGCAAAATATTTTACAAACATTTTTCAAAAGATTTTTCACAAATATTTTTAAACAATTTTTTAAACATTTTGCATTTGAATCGATTTATTAACCATAATTACAAAGAATTTGTATGTTTTAATTCTTAATAATTAGCAATATTATTATAAATATACAAAGTACGAGTTATGACTAAAGTATATAAAACATATATATGACCCCTTATACTTAACTTGAGTTATGTCCTTATAGATCAAAGAGAAAAAGAGAAGATGTAACTCATACTGAATATACAAAAGCCTATACCATAACGACAAAATAAAGAATGAAAAAAAATAAATGATAACTCGACCATCCCTCTTATATTTAAAATGAAATAATCCTAAGTATAACAGACTGTATCTACATGCATGGACTGTCGAAGGTGGGAATAAATAGATCACAACTCGATCTTTCTCCCCCAGTACTTAGGGTAATATATCCCTAAGTATAGAAAGAAATATCAATGAGAGAGGAGATGGTTAAGGGGACCAAAAGAAACCAATAAACAGAAAAAAAAAATAAATTTGGTGAATGGACGCATCACTCCCCCTATACTTAGAGTAAAAGAGCCCTAAGTATAGACAATAACAAAATGATGAAACAGAATGAAGAAAGAACACTCAGCTCATCCACGTACCCTGTACTTAGGACAAAGTACGTCCTAAGCAAGGAAAACACACTGAATAAAGTGGATGAGAAAAATAGTAGATGGAAGGAAGCAAATGAATGTGGGTATACAAAGAAATGTATATACAATGATCAAGAAGTAGAAAGTGAACCTTGTGTGATTGTTGAAGAATGGATCTAACAAGATGCATGTCGATATCGGGATCCTCAGTTGACACAAACCGATCAGGATCAACCTGATGAAGATCCTCGACAACCCAAAACAGCAAGGTACGAACTAGTTGGTGAGAGTATTGTGGTCATGTTTGGCCTGGGAATTCTCATAAATCTCAGAATGAAAAGATCAGAACTTGTCAATGGAAATAGTAAGGTCAAGTCTGACATAGGATGTCTCTCCTAAGTCTGCCCTCCGCACTAAAGCGTCTGTAGTGTAAATACCGTGGATTTTATCAACACATCGCCACACACCTGAAGGGGGAACTCCAAGGTCTATGCTTTTTGAGTCTTCCTCTCTGAAAAGGAATTCTCGGGTCTCAGAATCATCCATGGTAAATCAAACCTCTTCGATGTCAGTATCAAGGTCATAGTCCTCAAGATTGGCTAATACATGTACACTCTCACCAACTCCGGGTCTTTGGTCAACATTGGGTGCGGTGATCAAGACAACGCTCTCGTCAGCAGAATGAAAGTGAATCTCTCTAGATCCATAATCAATAAATAATCTCGCAGTGGCAAGAAAAGGTCGTCCCAGGATGATTGGAGGATGCTCCACACGGGTGGAGGTTCCATGGGCAATACAAAAAGTCAACAGTGAAGCTCATGTCCTAGATCTGAATGACGGCGTTATCTAGAATACCAATTAGCCTCTATGTTGATCCATCAGAAAACTAAAAAATCATCATGGTTTCCTTGCGAGGCCCAAGATGAAGAGATAGTATCAATGAGAAGGCTATTGTATTAATCGAAGTACCACTATCATGGAGAGTGTGCTCACAGGAATAGTCAGAAATGGTGCATTTCACAAGAGGTGTAACAATGTTCCCTTTCCTAATGTTTGGATGGTGAATGATGGCGTAGGCAGTGCCCATGGTCAGAATGTGTCGCTTAGATCTACTTCTTCGCTTTATTTTCTAGGGTTTGGATGCAAATAACTGTTTCATGGCCTTTTGATACCGCCACATTGAGGTGAGTCAACATTTTTTAAGATTTTCTATCTCTTTCATACAAGGGAAGAGATCAAAATCAACATCTCCACAAGGATGACTAAGAGCAATTTGTACAATATCATCCTTGAGAAGAAAAGTGGGAACTGTGGTGGATGTGTGTGTTGGTATAGGATTTGGCATGGGTGCCCTCTCCTCACACACTGACTCAGCTATGTGTCTCATGGGTTCTTTTTGTACTTTTTAAAATTTTCTTATTTTTGTATCTTAGGCAATTACAAGCTCTCATAGGCATCCACAAGTGAATCCATGAAATCATAAGGTGAAGCGTTAGTGTAGCTCTTTTTTATATTAGTGAGGTCATCTATCCTCGAGTTCATTTGCTCCACTAATCGGGTCATCTACTCAAGAGCGGTATCAAGAAGCGGTGACTCAAACAGCTCAGTATTAGATGGATGAGATGGTGGGCTATGTGACGGTGGTGGTGGGTAAAAGTGTGATGCCTAAAATTATAGATAAGGCAGATATGTACAAAAAGGAAAAAACATGAGCAAAGTCCTCTTGATAAAATGGAGGTGGATCGACTAGAGAGTAAGAAGGATCCATGCGATATGGATAAAATAACTCTAGTTGACCATCTCCGAAACAAAAGACGGGGATCGGGAGAGCACGATGGTCAAGTCAAGATATGCAAGAAGGAGCAAATGTGCAGATAAGATTGAGTATGCACATAAACAAACACAAATATAAACAAACAAACCCCTTAATTCATTAACTCAACACATCGATGACCGTGAGAGCTTGGTCTTTTCATCTTGTCAAATTTTAGAGTTAGGTGAATTTTAAAGAAAATGTACATGCATGCAGGTAGGTCTGGGACTAGGGCACTAATCCTTAGTGTGTACATTCCAAGTATAAAATGTTGAGTACAATGAGGGGATTAGTCTATCTAAGGATTTTTCTTTTTGATTTTAGGGTCGAGTGAAATTAGCAGTTCCAGTTTCATCGATTATCACTTTTTTTGCTTTTTAATAAAAATAGAGGGATCAATTCTTTTAGCATCCTAAGTGGTCAAAATCAGAGGTAGAGACTTAGAAATGCAATGCAAGCGTAAATCAATGATGCATGCTCCCATAGAGACGCTCGCCTCACCTCCAGCTCTCTTCGTGCAGGATGCTAAGTAGAATTGAAACCTACACTATATGCAATGCAAGATGATGAAAGCACTAGACGCTAACTATCTAGATATGAAACCTAGGTCCGGTCTTAGAAAATCCTTGGTGCTACCACAACGGGTCCTACAAGCGTTGTATGGAGCCTCTCATGGCGACCGGTCTCAAGACTAAATAATCAACAATTCAGATTTGACTAAGTCCAAGCGCGAACTATATGTACATGCATTTTTAATTAGATCCTTGAACCTAATCTATCGAGCAAACAAATCTTAAACTAAGGCTTAATCACATTTAAACAAACAAAAGAAAGGTGGAAAACTCAAAATGCATGAAATAAAGAAAAAGAAATGCAATGAAAAGCGAAAAACACGACAAGGCCCACAAGTGAACAATCACCCAAGCACTGAACCTCGTGAGTTGTGGCAGTGTCTAATGTCCAAAAATTATTACAAGTTAATTTTACAAAAATAAAATAAAATAAGGCTAAAAGTAAGGCCACTCTTCTTCCTCTCTCCCCTACGTCCTTCTCCTGCTTGCTTCTAGTTAGTTTGGTTGCGTCAACTTCCTAAGAACTCACAGTTTTCATCCATTACCTCACAAGGAAAATGAACAAGCAAGAGTGATCAGAACAATCAAATAAATATCAACAATAAATTATAGAAAATAAAATAATACTATACAAAAGTGTGCCATACTCTGCTGCTCCTTGACAATGGTGCCATTTGATCAGCCCAAAACTTGATCAGGTGAGGAGGGTCTTGCACTCCACACAAGGGAGGGGCGCATTCGATTTGGTAACCGCTAATAGAGACCAATCGATTAAATAACAATTATCCCATTCAATAATATGAAGCAATAAATAAGCATGTGTGAATCAAAATTTATTATAACCCTATAAATAAATGTTTATAGTAAGAAATAGAGTAGGGTGTCTAACACTGGAAGACATGTCGGTGTGGCAAGTATATTATTTATAAATAAATAATGAATAAATAATAATGGTAGATTTTGTACATTGTTCCTCAATTAAGTAATTGATGAATTTGTGGAATTTTATATCAAATAATTATTAATTTTACTTTTTATTATATAACTTATTTATTTATTATTTTAATTTTATTTTAATTTATTGATATTTATTTATTTTTTTATAATTTTATGTTTTTTATTTTCTTTTTATTTTAGATATATAATATGGGTATGTGTATATATACGGATATATATGTAATACAAGTCTCATATAATAAATATTAATAAATATAGTCATGTTTATATATATGTGATTTTTTTAAAAATGATTATAAGGGATTTCTAATAATTAATAAAAAAAATTAAGTATGTATAGTTATATAATACATTATGGGGTGTGTACTTATAAACATATCTAAATATAATAAAAAATACAAAATCAAATCCTTTTATTTTTTTTATCTTTTTCAAATTTTTTTGTTATTTTTCAAGAAATTTTATTAATTTTAATTATTTTTAAAGTCCTAAATACAAAAAATCAGGGACTTTCTAGTTAGACTGAATTGTTTTTGAATTTACAAATACCAAATAGAGTCAAATTTTTTCAAACCATTTTTGATAGATAATATATAATATAAAGAAAATTCAGAAACATAACTGAATATTTTGAATTTTTTAAATATTTTGTTATGAATTTTATAAGGATTTTGGAATGTTAAATTTTTTATAATGTTCTATTTTTAGAGATTTTGGTTCCGGAGGCACTAAATATTATAATAGACATATATTAATTTTTTTGGAATTTTTAAATTCTATTTTATATTTTTTTGATTTTTAAAGCTAATAAGGAATATCTGTGCTATTTTTATTTTTAATAAGTAGGAAAATAAATAAAATGCAAAATAAAAATTATGATGAAGAAGATAATTGCATCAACCACATTATCATATTTTTTTATTATTTTTGGAGCATGTATGATTTTTTTAGAAAATCGAACACAAACACAAAAAAATAGTTGAACTAGTAGGGGCATATTTATAATTAAAATATAATGCAGGGGTCTACATGAAATTTATGAAACATTTATAAATTAACTTCACATTGCATATATTTATTATTAGTTACCAAATCCATTAGGGTGTACATGCAAAATACCCTGCTCATGTGGGGAGCCACATGAGTTGAGCTTGTAAGGACCAAAACGTAAATCTCCAAAAGGTAAGGGCCTTCTTGCAATTATTACAAAATTTTTACAACTATGAAAATTATTTACATGACTAAAATTAAAATAAAATAAAATGAAGGGGGATGTACAATTTATCACTTAATCGGTGGAAGAGAGCACCTGTGGTGACACCACATATGCACCACTTAACTTAATCGAGCGACTGGAAGGAGAAGCAACATTTCACGAGGAATCATTGGTCCATATTAGATCTGGCAATGCTTGGCATCAGACGGTGCTGAGGTTCAAAGCAAGAATAAGGAAGAACATATCCCTGTCCTTGCTTCGATCAGGCGTTCCTCCTTACTCCGATCACCATTCTTTGTATTGATTGGTTCATAGTCCTCCTGGGAGTCTTCTGCATCAAGTGGCACCAACAAGAAAGTTTGGACCCCGTCGGGAAGGAGCCTGGATCTCATCAAAGTTCTGGGTGCCTGGAGAGCTTCTCCTACACTGAAATCGACCCTTTTCGGTTCCCTTGATGCTTGTACCCACAGAAGAAAGATCTTGGGCTCGAAGCAAATCGCCTCGACCCGATTTGAAGCTGCCATGCATGAATATGGAGGTGAGTGAAGGGGCTTCAGCAAAGGGTGGAGATGGAGCCCCGATTTGCAGATCCAAAGAGGGTTTGGTTGGGGCGAAAGGTGGAATATGCCCATCATGCGATAGGGAAGAAGATGTGCATGATCAGGGGGTCTAAAAACATCAGATTCACGGTGAAACATGGTTGAAGTAGTGAGCTCCGACAATCAAAGATTCTGGAATTTATTCCAAACTATAGATTTAATTACTAAGTACATTCTATAATGGAAAAACTAAGATTAAGTATGCCTAAAAATAGAGAAGATAGGAGCAGCTCATACATGTAAATCAGGGAGAAGAGGCCTCACCAGAGCAACGCCTTGGACCTCCTCCTCTCCTCTTTACTCCGCCTCGAAGCTCTGTCACCAGAAACACACACATGCACAAGGCAAGTGCATTAGGAGCTCGAAGAGGGATCAAATTGAGGAAGGTTGCTAGAGGTGTTTACTTATAGGTTGCTCAAGATGTGAACTTTGATCGAGGCTTGCAACTGATTTAAGGACACTCAATTTGATCTTTGGCTAGGGCATAATTTAGGGGTGTTAAATCTCCATGAAATGCACACGTCAAGCCAGAGCATCAAGAGCTTAAGCGAAGAAAATGATGAAAATTCGGGTTTTAATAGAATGGGAACTCGAGGAAGGGAGAGGGGGGTGTTGACCCAAGTCAACATAGGGAGTGTTTTGGTTGGTCCATGTAGACCAACCACAAAAAATCTCTGGGAAAATTATTAGTAAAATCGATAACAAATAGCTAATAAATTAATTGATTTTTTTATAAAATATAAAAGTGTTTGTAATTTAATGTACTATGTTATCCATATATTTATTTATTTTTCTGAAGGTTTTTATTGTAAGTTAATATTTACATGTAAATTATAGGTATATTTACCTATATATTGTATGTTTTATTTTTTACATTATTTACATATTTATAACTTAATTAAGTATGTATAAATATTTTTTTAGTTTATCGAATTATTCGTACACTTAATGAAATGTATGGGTTAATTACATAGGTATATTGCATAATGTATTCATCTATGTATTTTGTATACTATTTTATTTTATTATATTTTTATAGTCTTATTATATCTAAATATGTATATATACTATAAATAATATTTACAAAATTATACAAATATAAAATTGTGAAAAACATAAAGAATAAATAAAATGAATATTTTATTCATGTATATTGTACAATAGGGATCCAAAACCTAACTTTTGCATCTTAACTCCAAATTAAATGAAACCCTTCATTAAATAGCTAATAAAAAGTTACATACAATTAACGGTGATTTTGATGCATTTTAAATTCATATGGAGAAGACATTAGTCTGTGAAGTTTTAATTTTGGATTTTTATTCTGATGTAGAATGTTGAGTATATAATATTTTTTGGTGAAATCAATTTTTTATTTTTATCTACAACTTTTATGTACAAAGTTTATTAATTTGATGTACATATAATAAAGAGTGAAATAGGTCCCAAAGAATTTATTATTGAAGAATAAAAATGAGGGTTTTATTGATGTGATTTCTATATAATTTATCTGCCATATCTCCCCCTACTTTATTCCTTGTCGACTAAGTCATCATGATGACTAAGTCTCGAAGGTTAGGGTCTTCATTCTTTTTCTTTTCTTTTTTATTCTTTTATTTTTCCAATAAATATATTATTATACAATAAATTTTACAATATTTTGTAAGATTTACAAAGTACTGATTTTGACAAATTAATGATATTTACATGTATTTAGCTAGGGAATAAAGGCTAAAATGACAGAATAGAGGTGTAAAAATGGAGATCCATCACCATGTGAGATCGAGGAGAACCATTCCTACAAGAAATGTTACTGTAATCAATGTTATATTAGTAAATGGTTGTTGAGTTGTTTTCACTCCATGTCTGAGATTAAATGAATCAATGCACTATAAGGACCCTTAGTACATCTAGGGTTTTGTACCTTGGCCATCCTAATGATCATACAACTGTTGATTTAATGGTTGAATCATAGAGATTGATGCTTGGATGATATCTAAAGAGTTAGATTGAGGATTCATCGAGCACCGTCAAATGATTATTAAGAGATGGTCTCTAGCCTGGGAAGGAGATGGTAATTCTTCTCTAAAGGCTGATATGTGACTGACCTCTTGATGTAGGTCCTCTACATAGAAACAGAGATTTCAAGATGTCAGATAAGTTAGGACAAAGAGTTGACTTAATGAGATTGAGATAACCAAGACCCATGTCGTATACTAAAATGATATAGGCATGCATCCGCTAACCGGAGATAGATATATTGTGATATGTTTGAATATGTACATTCGACAGATCGTTAAGTTGATGATCTAATCAAGGGCTATACACTGATGAGATGGTGTGCATATGAGGGCATATGAGTAATGCAATCTCTCAAAGGGATCATACATGTTCATTACTGAACCAGAAGACATGAGCTCACTCATTAGGTATTGGGATCGCGATCGAATTCCATGCATGGTCATCTTGCTTTGGAAGCATGATAAGAGTTTGTAGGTATTATATATGCATTTGAAAAGCATGTGATCGACCATATCCCAATGATCGAATGAGAAACTTAATGATAAAAACCCGAAGAAGACAATCTAAAAGAGATCAAAAACCTCAGGTTTATTCTGGTTCTTCCAGTATGTAGGATGTACAGTAATTATGAATACTCAAGGGTGATGCAAACATAAATGATTGTATAACCATGACAATTCCATTCAGAGGGAGTGATGAAATAGGTTTGGATTTTAGTAGAGAAGTAATATAATCTTAATCCAAATGTTGGACATTAATCTGAATACGATTAAGATACAATGAGAAGATTAGATTTATAGTTTTGATTTAGTCAAACATCTATGAGAGGTTCCCGAGATCTGGATTTGAGATATGAACTCAACATCTAAGTAATTATACATGGAACATGCAATCGCCATGTCCTTATGTTCAAGTATCCGCAGAGAAAGTGCATTATTCTTGAAAGAGTTCAAGAATAATTCCATTGTTGAAAATGTATCTGAGTATTGAGAAATTGATAACTAAATTTTGTTTAATTATCATTAATAATATGAATATTATTCATACTATTTAGACACGTGAAAATGGAGATTCAAGATAGTTAAAAATGAGTTAACTATCAAGGATATGAATAATCAGCACCGCACTCTGGCTCAACATCAAGTCGAATGGTGGCATTAGTACCACCAATTGCATATGGAGAAGCAACAACCTCAGTACCGTCGACATCAACATCATCCTTGGTGGCATAAACACCACCATCATCAACATCATTAGCAGAATCAATACCGCTTTTTTGCTCATCTGGCGCTCCTGGATGATCATGGGGTCATCGCTCAGACGACGCACCGTCAGCTGGCATCCTAAAGCTCGTAAGTGTCACAAAATAAACAACAAATATGTAGGAAGAAATATCACCCAATGAATCACTAAGAGTGATGGTCTCTATGAACTGTACTTGCTCAAACTTCCTCTTCAAGTTGTCCGGGTTGGGCTCGATCTGAGCGGGTATGGCGGCCTTGCCCTTTCTTATGTCCCTCATCTCCTACCTGAACTCATCCATCTCCTGCCTGAAGGATGCCTGCTGGTATGAGAGTAGGAGGGCTAGATCATCAAGTGTTGGGTTCTCATAGGCTGGTCTATGAGTACCAGACATGTTGCCTCACTGGAAATGAGGTTGTTGCTGGAACAAGTGAGGGGGATGCTGAGTGAATTGCTGAGGCTTTTGTTGTTGCCTCCATTGTTGTCCCTGATGGAAGGGACGAGGACCCAACTGGTAATACTATTGTGGCTGGGAGTATTTGGGCTATCGTTGCTGCTGTTGGCCGCTCTGTCCCCTCGAAGTTGGAGGCAGCTCTTGGGATGAGGTGCCTCTGGTAGACCACATGAATCCGAGATGATCTCAACGGATCTTGGGTTGCTGCCGGTCATGTACCAAATCCCATTGACTTCCATCAACGACTCCTGCTTGTAAGGGGAAGCGGGAAGAATTGCCAGGATGATCTGGCTGATACACCACCATCTAAGTGTCCTGAGGTGGCAGTGGCTGCGAGTAGTGCTGCTGCAACGACTGAACAATATCTACCTAGATGTGGTGAACCTGACGGTAATGGGAAGAGGGCTTGGAAGAGTTGTTGCTGCTAGGATCAACCCGTCACCTGAGACAGGGCTGAGAAGTGTCTGTACCTCCTAGAGACACATGTTCCGAGTCTTCTGATTATCAAGAGTCTGTGCCAACTAGTCTATCTGTGTCATGCTCTGGCACTGATTCTTCTCGACAGTCTCTATGAAGTTCAAATTCTCGCGAATGATACCCATGTCAACTACCGACGACTCTGCCTGTGCTGCTACGACTGAAGAAGTGGATGGACCCACATCAACCCATGCTATCCTCTGATAGGACACAACCTGTGGATGGGGCTTCCCCTGAGTGTATACTCGCGACAGGGACATCACTGTGTAGTTTTCGGCCATCTCCTCATAGATGTCCTAGACCTGGTTCTCATCCTTGGCGAAATAGGAACCCCCACAAGAAGCATTAACAAGCCCTTGCAGCTCCGATGTCAGCCTACAAAAGAAACTATGGGGCTTGGATATGTCATGGTGTGGACATCGATCGATGATCTCTCGAAATCGATCCCACACCTCATTGAACTGCTAGTTCGGGATCATAGTGAAATTGTTGATAAGTGCTCTCACTGCATTGGTTTGACCGAGTGGATAGTACTTGTTCAAGTACTTGGTCCGAAGCTACTCCCAAGTGGTGACATATCTCCCTAAATGCTTCAGCCAGTAGGCTGCTCTGTTGACTAGAGAGAAGGGAAATGCCATCATCTTGATGGTATCCTAGTCCACGAATCTATCGTGGATAGTACTGCAGATCATCTCAAATTCTTGTAAGTGCATATGTGGCTCCTCGGTGGCTAGCCCATGGAACTTGGGCAGAAGTTGAATAGATAGGGGGCCGAACTTGAAGTCACCCAAAATCTCTGGAAGTTGGATCCATCGGTGAGTAAGGGTTGCACCAGGATTGTACAATTGCCTCATCGTCCTGGAAGGTCTGGCTGGCTCCTATGGTTCTTCTGGTTGTCCTCCTGCTCCTCCTCCAGTTGTGGGTATGTCTCTACCGGTTGGTCTCTACGGCTTTCCTCTGTCGGCTTGCATCTGCTCTAACTTACGACGCACCTATGCCATAAACGCTCCCTGATCTTTAATATGTCTTTTCTTCATCTCTAGGGAGGCTAGAAGTGTGTTGTTGATGGCGTCCTGATCAAGAACATACGTGCAACCTTGGGGCTCCTCACTGGTGCGTCCGTTACTGCTGGCCATCTCACGAGTCTTTGTAAAGGCAAAAGACCCTAACTCAGGTGCTATCAAATGAATAAATAGTTACATTGGTCTTTACTTGGGTACCTCAGGACTGGAAGAAGGGTGGTCTACGGGGAACATGGCAGTATCAAACTCAGGTTCAGAGAGCGGTTGTAGGCTCCTCGAAACCTCCCTAGATTAATGAGGTGGAGTGCTCGAAAGCGGGTCTACCAAATGTTGTCTAAGGGATCTCCGACCCATCATCGTGATATGTTGATAAGTGCATATGAGATCTGGAATGCAAACAAGATCATAATCAAACCCTACTCAACACGAGAGCTGATGACCGTAAAGGTTCGGTCATTAATCTTGTAATCAATCTAGTAGAGCGATTAAGCGAGTTGTTAGGAACCCAGTGCTCCTAGGAGAATGGCCCAATCCCAAAGTTAGATCTTTCCCAACCAGTACGAATTAATCGGCTATCCAATCAATTCAATCTGCTAAGGACTTCACAGACCATTTACCGGCTACCCAGAGAGATCCTCACTGGAGAACGACTAACCCCAAGGCCAGTTGTCTAATGGAAGTTCAATTATGGCTCTAGCCTAGTGTACAAGTTACTTTCTTGCTCAAGCAAACCAATCGATGAGGGGGTGACTCTCCCCAAAACAAATATTTTTAGATGAGGTGGATTTTAGGGTCAAGTTTGCATTATCAATCCCAAAATTGTTTGCTTTCATTTTTTAGATATCTTTCAAAGACAAACAATGCCTAATGAATTTTTAGATTTCTTGGGGTTATTTTAAGTCGAAAAACAAGGGGAGGAAGTCGAAAAAGCTGATGCCTGATCAAACACTATGATGCATGTAAACATAGAGATGCGTACCTATCGCCAGCATTCTACCGGCAGGGTGATCTGCGCATAAAATTAAAGACATATATAAAAATAACTATATGATGTACGAAGAAATCGTCCTTAGATGAGCAATTTCTGATGACCGTGAAGCACAATAGTTAGTCAATCAAATCGAGTCCGGAGTCTAAGCTTGGGAACCACTCGGTGCCCGTCACAACGGGTCCTGCTAGCACTGTATGTGGTTCCTCACGGTACATGGTCTCAGATCCAATTAAACTAACTTTTTATTATTGATTATTAATAAGGTCAAATTACGCTCCATAGGAACATGCAATCTATTAGGGATTGTACCTTAATTTATTTAAACCACAATCAATCAAAAATCCTAAGTCTAGGGGCCAAATCTTCGACAATCAAATAGAAAGAAGGTGATAAAAACAAAACCGTGGAAAATCGGTGAGGTGCTCGGAGCACACCGATGCTCGACGAAACAAACCCAATATAAGCCTAAGTTCAAGAGAGTCCAAGGTCCAGAATTATTACAACGATAATAAGAAGTCTGCTTAAAATAAACTAACTATTCTACTATACTCTATCTAATATAACTAATCACTGCTCTCTGCTCCTCTCCGGGTACAAGTCTCCTCCAAAGTGTCCTCGAGCGGTTCCTCACACAAAAAATGAAACAGAAATAGGTTAGAAAGCAGTTACAACAAATAGAGATGAAAATATACAAAAAGGTGAAAAATCAACTACTAAGCCGTGCTCGTCGGCAACGGTGCCCTTCTGATCAGCGACCGAGTGACACAGGTTAGGGAATCAAGTGATCAAAGCATCGTTGCGACCCGGATGACAAGGCCAATGCTCATTCAAGAAAAATAGAGAACCACAAAATCCGAGGATGAGTCAATCGAGAACATAAAATAATGTTAGTGGTCTTCGCTATTTATTTTAACCTCATATAGCAACCATGTTTGAACTCAAGCAGCACAAGAAATCCTAAAAGTAGTTGAAATTCATAAAATCGAATGCATATTTTTATAGGTTTTTGTTGTGCAAATTTTAATATTTTTCAATTAAGGAATAAAAGCAAGCAAATAATGAAACAATGCACACAATCAAGCTTTTAAATTTTTATTTAAGAGCTAAAAATTCTCAAATATTAAGGACAAAAATATTTTGTATTTTCAAAGATCAAAAGTATTTTTGGTACTTTTTTGAGATTTTTCTGATGTTTTTGTGGCTTTATAAAAATCAAATAAGTGTTAAAAGTGTAAATAGTGCACAACTACGACAATATTGCAAGTTATAAATAGCTAAATGCCCTAATGTCCTGGTAGCAATTTTATATACACTAGATGAAAAGATCTATAAACAGGAGCTGAAATTGTATTTTTCTCATTTTTATAGATATTTTTATGATTTTTGTAAATTTTTAGGTCTTTTGGGACTTTTAGGGAATCTATAACGATTTAAAAAATAAAACTGGTAGTGGAGGTAAAGCACACACAAATACACAATCACAAATTTTTATGGAATTTTTGAAGGGGTTTTCAAATTTTTATGTATTTTCTAAAATAGAAAGTAAACTTTTTAAGTGTTTTTTTTATTTTTAGAAAATAAAATGCGATAGAACACTGATCCCAAAAATCACAATAAATATTACGTGTTAGCATGAGCTAACAATAATTTTTGTAGAATTTTTGGACCTAGTATGATATTTATTTAATTAATTAAGAGACACACAACTTGCAAGGACCTACTTGTATTTATAATAAAGTCCATGGGCCGAATAATAATTGGGATGAATAACTTAAGGCCAAAGATGCAAAATGTTTGATGAATAAACACACATGCTCAATAAATCACGTACAAGTGTAGATTTGCAAATATCATAAAGTTTTTGTTCAAAGCATAATAGTCACAAGTTTAGGATATAATATGCAAATAACCTAGGAGAATCATGTGGGATAGTACGTGAGTTCACACAAATAGGATTGAAATGCAAATACTAAAAGTAACAAGGGTCTACATGCAAAATATCCGAAATATTTTAAACTACGACAAATATTTACATGACCAAATAATAAAAGCAAAACAGAAAGGGCCTAAGTGAAGTTTATCTTTTATTAAATGCGATCTAACGACCGATGACGCTCGACTTATGGATGAACGGTCAGGATAGAGGGATACCCCTTTGATGATGGATGACTGACCATGAACCCTCAGATGGATCCGACGACCGAGGGCCTCTCGATGATGGATGGCTGCGATTAGACCTGGGAGGACGCCTGATCAAACGACAGAGAAGATGCATGGATGAACAGGGAAGCACTCGCCTTCGACGAGTTTCAATCGACGATGGTGCTTGGTTCCGCGATCTTCATGAGCTGCTGGGATGTGGGAAATGATGGCAACGGTGGTCCGCAACGGTCAGTTGGCTCAGAGGAGCCCAGGACCAAGAGAAGAGCCCTGGGGAAACATGGAGTCTTGGAGCTTCCTGGAAGTATCCAAGACCTCCATATGAGGTCTGGTCACGTGCCAACCATACAGAAGAAGATGCATGCTCGAAGGGATGGCTTCGGTAAGGGTTAGAGCATACAAAGAATCAGGAATCGTGGGTGGAGAGTGAACGGGGAAGGTCTCCGGTGATATGGGGGAATAGACATGTTAAAAGACTCCAACCTGATGGCTGGAGTTAGGTGGGAGGTTGCAGTGAGAGGCAGACAAAGCAAAGCGAGTGAAGGTCGGGGAACAGTGAAATAGAGTAGGATAGATAGTCGCTGGGGATGCGGTGTTCGATAGAGGAAATATCGAATTAATGGAAAATAGATGGTATCGGGAGTACCTATGGATGGTCAGAGTGCGCTTGGGAGTGCTGTCTGTGGTCCACGACGGTCTTGGCCTTGATGGTCGGTGTTCCCAGAGGCTTAGCTCCTTACGGAAGAGCTGAGGGGTTCCTCAACGGACCTGAGGGCTCTCACGCTCCAAAAGGGTCTCTCTCCCTCTCCCTCTCATGTTGTCACTCTGGAAACGAGAGGATGGGCATGCAAGAGGTGGTGGTGACTCGGGCGAAAAAGAGGAAGGAGGGACCAGTTGACCTCGGTCAACAAACTGAGGCGGCCCAATCAGAAGAGGCCTAGGATACGGACAAAAGACACTGCAGGAAAAAATAACGATGAAAAATAAATATAATTAAATTAAAAATAAAATATGAATTCAAATATAAAAATAAATAAAATGAAATTTTTTATTATTTTTCAAAGATTTTTCTGTGATTTTTTTTAATTATTGTTATGAAAACAATATATAGTATTATATACAGGTATAATATACCTATGTATTATGTACATGTATTTTTATTTTGTTATTTCTAGAAAATACCCCAATTTAATATTTTATTTATTTATAACATAATTTTGGGATTACAAAATAATTTTTATTTTTACACATTAGTTAATGATACATAGTAAATAGAGGGTGTGATATATGTGCATGTGTTTTGTACAATAATTGGAATGTTTTATTTAATTTTTTCTGATTTTTATTTTTTGTTTATCTTTTTTTAGAAATATATACAAGGAGGAAGAAATAATAAATTTATGTTATTTTGTCAAAAATAATTATTTTTACACATAGGTAATATGTACAACACAAGGTAGACCCTATCTCTCTCTACTTCTTTTATTTTGCAATCAGGTCAAGGCTTGACTTTCTTGGGGTTATGATCACTATGTATTTATTCTAAATACCTCCTTCCTTTTTATTTTCCTTTATTATTTTATTTTTGCACAAAAACATGCTAATTATGCAACATTAACAACTACATGTTGAATGTTATGTTATTGTATTTACATGTATTTACATGCTAAAGTAAAAGAAAAAAGAGTGAGAATCAGGTATTCATCAATCGATCGAGAATAAAGTATGGCGAGATAGGGTCTTTTTATCAGAAAATCTAAAAGAATGTTTTGTAAATACCTCTCCTTTATTTTGTGTATATTTGTATAAAACTAACACTTATTTTATTTGTACATAAATTGACATCAAATTAAATAAATTTCAAAACAAAACTTGTAAATAAAAATGTTTTTATAAATAATAAAAATAATTGCAAAATAAAAACATGTACAGAATAAAAATAACCACATCTGGAAAAATCTATAAAATAATAACTAAAAGACCAATTCCAAATCCATATGAATTCGAATAAAATCGAACTCATTTCCAACGTATTCTAAAATAAATTATCTTTAAAATGATAGTGGTTTCATAATTTTCGGAATTACGATTTGAAAGATGATTTTTTGAGGTGGTTTATGCAATTTTACCATTTATTATATTTATTCATATTTATTTCTAGGAAAAAATGGGTCTGCCCACTAAGGGGAAACAGACATGGATGCTCCCACCTCATTTTCTACAAATTTTTTACTTTTTGAAAAATATCGTCATGTATATTCATCCATATATCCCTCCTATATACCATTCGAATTTCGTCAGAAACAGAGACTCCTGCGGCCTACATAAAGATAATCATTTTTTAAAAGTCGCATGATTTTTTAAATCGACCCCATCTGATGAAGTCCTAGGAGTCTCTGTTCCTGACGAAATTCGAATGGCATATAGTAGGGATGTAGGGATGAATATATATGGTGATATTTTCGAAAAAATAAAAAATTTCAATGAAAAATGGGGTGGGGGCAGCCCCATGCAGCCCTTATGTATATTGTATTTGTAAATATTTTAAATAATTATTTAACATAAAAAATAAAAATAAAAAACTAATTTCCTTATTTAACTATGTATATAATGTATCATATGTATATAGTATATCTATGTAATCAATTCCCTTAAATAACCACACCAAAAAATAAAAAATTAACATTTATTATTTAATTTAATAAAACACAAAAATAAAAAAGAATTTAATTATCTAAATAAATTTAACACAAATTTCCTTTCTTATCTTTATCTCATTTCAAAATTTTTCTTATCTCTTATTTTCATTCAAACTTTTGAAATTCAAACTTCATTCTTTCATCTATTAATGTGGCTCCTCCTCCCTCGTTTTAGTTTGATTAATCTTTGGTGAGAGGAGCCTAATCTCCAAGAGCGTCTTGTTGTATAAAGGTACCTAACCTCTGAGCCGTTCGATGACAGCGAGTTGGCCTTCATCGAGGCCATCATGATATTTTTCGCTTCCAATCAGTGCGACCCGTTTATCCTCGTTTTTAATCTAGGTTAATCGTGGTTTGAATTTTGCATTTTTAATTTCGTTGTCATTTTATATTTTTAGATCGTAGTTGCTAATTTGATCCACCCTTGACTCCGATTTTTCATCTCATTTTCTTGATGCACACACGCTCTCATTCTATCTCACATAATCTCTCAACTCCGGCCACACATGGTGGTTGGAGAATCAGATCTATCCTTCCATTTATCATCGGATCCCCATTCATATTTATTTCAATTTTTTATTTAAATAAGCAGAGCCGAGGCATCGTGCTTGATTCCTCATTTGTTTATGCAGAAGAGAAAAAATATTATATATATATATATTTATTTATATTTATATCGTTTTTTTCATCTAAAATTTATTTTGCAGAAAAAAATAAAAAAACTATAGACATAAAAATATATACCAAATTTGTTTTGCATCTTATGCAACTTAAAAATAAAAAAATAGAAAAAATAAATAATAATATGATGATGGAGCGCCGGTGCACCTCCATGGGTCGCCGCCCACCGCCCGCACCCCGCATGAGGTCGCTGCCCAACCCTTTTGCCATGGCTTGCTCCAACACCTGGTCCATCGCCGTCCACATCCACAGTCGTCACCACAACCATCTGGGATGGAGCTTCACCGCCGCTCTCCTTGCTCACCCCTTATTCACCGTTCGCCCCCGCCATCGATCCAACTCCAGCCATTGCGCGAGGGCCTACCTCCTTGCCACCTAGCCACTGAAGATCCATCAGCCACAACCAGCATCCACCGCGCACCATCACTGCTACACATCTCTTCACACCACCATCCGCGCACAACCGCCGTGATCGCCATTCGCCACCACGTGCCCTCTAACAGACCACACCGCTTCTTTATCATGGGAAGGAAGAAGAGGGGAGGCACTGCCCCCGCTCTCCATTTCTCTCGATCAAGGAGTGGAACAGAGAACCCTAGGAAATAAAATAAAAATTTTTGATAAATATTGAAGACACTCCTGGAAGTTTTCGCAATTGCGCAAAGACCCCTGCTAGCATTCAAGTCACCTGCTATGCACGATTTATGTGGGAAATTTGCATTTTTTATTTCATGATTATTTCCATAATTTTTTTTGTAGAAACTTAAAAATTTTCAATTCATTCTTTTATTTCTAGACTTTTCTTTGCATGTATTTCTTATTCAAATAAATATTATTCATGTCCAATAAAATCTGGAAAAAAATATTATCCAAAATGGCATTTTCCTTTGACCCAATCTTTTTTTTCTCCTTATCATTTGGAAAAGACAAGAAATTTCAATTGCGCTTATATCCATCACTGTAGCAATTGGGTTCAAGCTTTCCCCAGTCCCTTTTCATCAATGGACTCCTGACGTATACGAAGGAGTGCGGTTCGTTCGACAAATTCCTCTACCTCTTCCTGCTTTGCGTCTCTTCATTGTCTAATTTTTTATTGCATTTTGTCATCATTTGTTATTATTAGAAAAATAAAAAACATAATACTTTTCCCTGTTTGAATGCTGGAAAATCATAAAAATTCAAATATCTCTTTTAAAATTACAAAAAATTAGATTAGTTCCACTTTATTGTCTTTTAATTCCTATCAAATTTTCATGCATTAATTATTTATAACTCAAAAAGTTGCAAAAAAAACTCTTAAAAAATCATATAAAATTTAGAAAAATTCATAAAAAAGTGATCTTAGTTTCTGTTTGTAGGTAATTTCATGAAGTTTTTTTTAAAAATATTCTTTTATATATTTTTTGCATTTATTTTATGTTTTTCAATTGTAAAATAATCATGTTTGTTCACTGTTTTAATTTTCCATTGTTTTGTTCATTTTAAAATCCCAAAAATCTAAAAATCTATGAAAAGTTACAAAAACATTAAAAAACATATAAAGATAAAATATTTTATTTGGATAGTTTGAGCATTTTTATCATTTTTGAAAAATCTCGAAAGATTTCACTTCTTTCTTGCATAAATTTGCTTTGAATAATAAATTTATTATTTTTAGAAATTAAAAATTTGCAAAATTAAAAACAAATAAAATTTTTAAAATTAGAAATTAAAAAATAGAAATATTTTTTTTAAAATAAAAAGACAAAAATCCTACAAAAACCAAGATAGTTTGAATTTGAGATTCCATTTTCTTTTAATTGATTTTCGATTATTTGAATAACCTTCGGGATTTGTAGCCTCTCTGAGTTCGATATTATTCACTATACATGTTAATTAAATAACAAATTTCTCTTCATATGCATCATTTTTGTATTTATTTGTGCTTGAGAAAAAATATTTTTTTTGTTACGCGATTATTTGGGTCAACGACACATTCATTTCATTCATCTAAATAAAAATAAAACTCAAAAATTCCTCTCAACAACTGCCTTGGCTGTGGCCAAGAAAGTTCATCCTAAGATGATGGGGGTATCGGTCACTGATTCATGGATCTCCATGTCCAATACAATAAATCCGTGTGGAATTTCATGCCCTTAATTGTGTTAACAATGACCTTTAGTAACCCTTCAGCCTCTTGACAGATCTATCAACAAACTAAAGGACTGTCCTGCTCTGTCTAAGAGGGCCAATTTCGAGTCGGTCGAGTAAGGCAGCTGGGAGGAGGTTAATCAAAGAACTGTTGTCTAATAGAGTGAGATCGAACCGCTGCTCAAGGATGTGGTATTTGACATAAAGAGCTCCTGCATCAAGTCTCTTGGCTGGCAACCGATTCTGAATAGCGAAGCAAGTGGTACGCGTAAGCACATGGATATATGCATTGTGGTTCCTCTTCTTCCTACGGATGGTGGTTTTCTCTCTCAAATTCTTCTGGGATAGAGGAATGTACTCTAATGCCTCCTATAGTGTCACCTATATCTGGAATCTGTCTATAATCCGCTTGCTGAACTCTAACTGGTGTCTCTTTTTTGGATTTTCTATTTTTATCCTCTTTCCTAAGTGGGGTACTTGAGGGAAGGGGATGGAAGAACTGTTTCCAAAGATATGAGGATCAGGAGTTGGTTCATGTGCACGCAATAAGCTAGAATCCATGCAAACATCCTCAAGAAACATAGATGGACTCACATGAGATACAAAAACCTTTCCTTTATTCATATTTTTGATTTTTATGTTTTTATATTTTTGTATTTTTCTATGAGTGTCCTCAGGTACAAAATAAGGCAACACAATAGAAGGTAACTGGGTGGTATTAGTACCACCATCAGCATCTGAACTTGCAACATCAACACCGCACTCTGGCTAAGCATCTGGAATCCTGATGGCCTCACCATCATCATCTGCACCTAGGAATACAACAACCTCAGTACTGTCATCCAGATCTACATCCTTGGTGATGTCAGCGCCACCATTATCAGCATCATGATATGTAGCATCATCTCTGCTTCTGTCCTCATCTGGCACCCTGGAATCTACATCGGTTGTTGCTCAGACGGGTTGTCGTTGACTGGCTTCCTTCCTCTCCTAAGTGTCACAAAAACAACATCAAATATAGAAGAAGAATCATCCTAAATATCACTAGGAGTGGTAGTCTCTGTAAACTGTACCTTCTCAGATTTTCTATATAGATTGTTCAGATTAGGCTCAATCTGAGCGGGTATGGCAACCTTCCCTTTATTATTTATCTCATCTCATGCCAGAACTCGTCTATTTCCCATCGGAAGGATGCTTGTTGATCAAAGGGCAATCATAAGAGATCATCAAGGGCTGGGTTCTCATAGATTGGTGCATGCGAACCGGACATGTTGCCTCGCTGGAAATGAGCTGCTCCCAAGTGGTGACTACCTTCCCCAAGTGCTTCATCCAATAGGTTGCTCTGTCAACCAAGGAGAACAGGAAGGCGATCAACTTGATCATGTCCTCATCCACAAATCTATAATGGACGGTACTACAAATCATCTCGAACTCCTGCAGATGGAGATGGGTCTCCTCGGTGGCTAGACCATGGAACTTGGGTAGTAGCTGAATGTTTTGAGGGAGAAGCTCGAAGTCACCAAGGATCTCTGGCAACTGGATCCATCGATGGGTGAGGGCCACACTAGGGTTTTGTAACTGCCTCATCATATATGCTGGTCTCGCTGGCTCCTGTGTCTCATCTTGGTGTCTATCTCCTCCCTCAGCTCTTGGTATCTCTCAACCAGTTGCTGGTCTCTGCGGTTGCTCTTGCCCAACTCTCATCCGCGTGGGCTCTCTCCTCACCTCTGCCATGAACGCTCCCTGGTCTCGAATCTGATGCTGCATGGTCTCCAGAGAAGCAATCAATGTGTTGTTGATGGTAGCCTGGTCTAATACGAACGTTGATCCTTGTGGCTGCTCATTCGTCCGTCCCTCATTGCTGGTCATTTCTCCGATCTCTACAAAGGCAAAAGACCCTAGCTCAGGTGCTATCAAGTAAATGTATAGCTGTGTTGGCCTCTGTATGGGTACCTCAAGAGTGGAAGAACGGTGGTCAAGGCGGAATGGGGTAGAGGTGAATCCAGGTTTAGAGAGCGGGTCTGAGCCCTCTGAAGCTGCCCTAGATGAACAAGGAGGAGTATTAGAAAGCGGTGCTGCCAAAGGCAGCCTAAGGGACCTCCTTCCCATCATCGTGATGTGGGGATTTATGAAGAGTTGATCTGGGAGAAAAACAAGATAAGAAATCAAACCCCCAATTCACCTACTCAAAGAAAATAATGACAGTGAAGGCTCGGTCGTTAATCTTGTCAAATTTTATTTAGGTGATAATTCAATTTATCAAAACAATTAAGCGAGCTGTTAGGAGCCTAATACTCCCAGGAGACTGTCCCGTATTCTCACAATCAGTTTTTCCTAGCCAGTATGGGATGTAGACCGTTTACCGGCAACCCGATCTACCCAATCTACTAAGGAAGTCCAAGACCGATTATGAGCTAACCGGTAAAGTCCTCACTAGAACAACCAATCACAAGAACCAGTAGTCTGAAGAGAGATTAGGTGTAGATCTATCCTAGTGTGCAGGTTGCTCTCTCGCTGCACATAAATCAAACAAGGAGGGGGTAACTCTCCCCCAAATAAAGATTTTTAGGTGAAGTTTAGTATTAGTTCAAGTTTTCTTTAGTAGCCTATTGAGGTGTATTTTCAAGGGTTTATGTACCCGATTTTTACATCGGATAGCCGTTGCGAACCCGTAAAAATACACTTCGAATAAATAAATTACCAGACTTAGCTATATTATGCACAGGGTAAAGTACAGGGTAAGTCAGGGTCAAATCCACTAGGATAGGAAGATTCTGCCCTTTATTTTGTAAGTAAAAATACTTTTATAAATTGATGAGTTTGTTGCAAATTATTTGAATAACAAAAATTGAAATGAAAGTTGGAAAAGACAACAATGTAGGTCGGCAAGTGATGATCACTCCACTTCTATACGACAACCTCCATTTGGACTCGTACGCATTAACTATTCGTAAAATTGGATATCCTAGCGAGACGAGTTGGATGTGATCACAACCACGAACCAAGCTTGAACCTCGTGTCATGTCCCAGTTCTCCAAGAGTCGAGGATAATCACTGTTAGATATGGATCGTCGCGATTGTCTTGACGAATAACTGCACGAAAGAGAAGATAACAAAATAAGACAGATATAAAAATATAAAATAATAAAATAAAATCGAGATAAAAATATGATGGTCGGTGGCTTGGGAGGATGCCTCTGGAGTCAGATTTGCAGAGGGTCCGAGGAAATGATGGTTGGTGGAAGTCTATGGTGTTGGATGATTTTTAGCGGCACTCGGGGTGGAGCCTCAGGAGTCGGATTCATTGGGGGCCGAATGCACAAGTTGACGAAACCACTTTGATTCTCTCGTCAACAATTAAGATGGATTATAATAATAGATGAGGTGATTATGAGGAGAGGGAAGGCTAGAGACTAGGAATGGGAGAAGTGTTGGACACCAACTGTTCGATCCTTCCCCTTTGCCTCCCCTCTTTTTTATACACATTTGTGTAGTCATTCCCACCAAGGGATACATCTTCTTAATTTTAACATAAGCACCTGTTCATATTGGTATTGGACCTCTTGATATAAGCACCAACTAACTTGTCACCTCTTCATATTGGCATTGCACCTCTTCATAAAAGCAACAACTAATTTGACACCTCTTAATATTAGCATTGCACCTCTTGATAAAAACACCAACTAATCTGCATCTCTTCATATTAGCATTGCACCTCTTCATAAAAGCAACAACTAATTTGGCGCCTCTTCATATTCGCATTTTTTCATCAAGGCATCTCGTGCCTTTTTACATTAATGCATTAGTGGCCTCTTTTCTGATTCCCCACTAACGTTGCCCATTCTCATCATTTCTATTTTTTATATCATTATTAAAATAACGATAAAAATATGGTGCCACCATTTGTTTAACAATGTTAGCTATTCCAATTAATTTCAGCTCATGGTGCAAGTTCACCATATAATATTTACTAAGATATTAATTGAGAGTCAAGCTTCAAGGTAATGCTAAAAAGTACTTGAGGGCAAGGAATACAAAAGAGGTTGTTAATAATATAAATAATCATCTAGAAAAAGTAAGGAATATAAGATAATTAATTCAAAATCATTTCATCTTAAAAAATTGTTAGATGCTGGAAGAGGGAGAAATTTTTAATGTATGTTGCTTACGAGAGTAATGAAATATCTAATACATGATACAAATAATACACTTCCCTTGATTTATATCATGGCATAAAATATGTGTTTAAGTTTATGGACCGGTGTGATAATGCCTCAATAATGTAATGAATCGAAGATTCATCATACCCCCATGCTTAAGATTTGCTAGTCCCTAACAAAATGTAAATGAAGAATCTCAATACTCTAATGTAGACATATAGGTAGACCATAGCCTTTGAGGGATATAAGAAATTATCCTTTATATCATAAAATTTGAGAGTAGAAATGAATTTTTTTCTTACAATGCTTAGTCATCTCAAGTGTCCTCAAGACATGAATTAATGTAGAGACTTTCTCAATTCGGATTAAATGATACCTAGCATCAATAATGTTATTAGACCTGAGGATAGACTCGAGTGTCAAATATACTGAATTGATCAAGTGGTTTCATCCACAATTCTCTAGCTATGATACACTAAGCCTGGAAATGCTTGAGATGGAGTCTCAGAGTATTATTACAAGCTCCAACTTCATAATTAATTTAACACTCAACCCATCCTCCTACAACTGGCCAGCAAGAAAAATAATGGGTTAATTTGTTGAGTACTTAGGTTAAGGCTTATTTGGTGGAGATGACTTTACTTAGGTTTAAAATTATAGAAAGATATGAGTGAGGTCTAATATGTGACAATATAGCTCATTATAGGACGATTTTGGAGAAGATGAATATATAGATGGCATATGGCATATGATGGTCATGAAAAAAGAATTTTCACACAATGGTTCTCCTGGTTTCTTCTTTTTCTTCTTCTTCTTTGCTTTCTTCTTTTTCTTTTTTCTCTTTTTTGCAATATCTCTTTTTTTTGCTATACTTCTCTCATTTTTTTTGCAATATTTCTTTTTCTCCTTTTCTTTCTCCTTTTTTCAATATCACTCTTCACTTTTCAAGAGAATCAATGTGTTTTAATACTTTCTTTTAGGACTCAGGAAACAAAAAAGGACAAGTATTTTGTTGTAGATGGAGAATAGAATCTTGAAGAACATTTCTATTTTGATACATAATAGAAGAAGAGGGAGAAAGAAGTCGAATGAAATGAAACAAGATGGATTATTAATGGAAGAATTTTTAAAGAAGTGGTGGATTTAATAAATATGTAGAAAGTCAAGCAAGAGGCTGGTGTATGAAGGTATCAAGTGTATATAATAATTATACATAATGGATAATTGCTTGACCAGTTGGGAACAATCCCTTACATTTTATGGTGGACTCTCTTCCTCGCATATATTTTGTGGAAACACTCCCTACTCATCTACTCTTTGATAAGCTCACCATCTCACAAACTCTGAGTACAACTATCGTCAGACCCCCTTAGCCTTTTGTATGTCAATCTAGTATCACGGTACAAAACTCTTGATCTTTTCAATATATATTGTTTGAGTTCATTATTGATATCAAGTGTTAAAAGTTGAATTGATGCTAAGTCTCTTTACTTGGATACAAAAGAATAAAAGAGAGTCATAAGCATTGTAAGCTCAGGATCACTTCAAATCTCATACTTCATGTGGTATTTAATAATGAGTCTATTATTCTCCATATATGTAAACTTAGAGATTGAAGTAGGGAAAACATGCAAATTTGTGCAGAAATGTGATGCTATATGTATGAAAAAATGCAATTTTTTGGTGGTGTCCCCCAATGCTTAAGATTTGCCATGCCCTCATGGTAAATGCAGATGTAATAAACTCGGTGGAGAATGATAAGATGGTGGGTGCAGGTAGATATTTAGAATTGGAGAAGGTTTCTTATTGTTTGTTTTTTAATGAAAGGGTGCCCCATGCTTATTTAATGCATAGTTTTTGGAAATTTAAGCTGTCATGAGAAGAAATTAGCCAAGATAAGAAGTGTGTGCTGGTTGTCATGAGAAGAAATTAGCCAAGATAAGAAGCGTGTTGGTTTTAACTCCCCCAGCGGGGCACCAATGTTAGGTGTACCATGTATTCCTTATTAGCATGGCATCCGTATTGGATAAATCGGGGTGATATTGTCCATACAATTTTAGAATCATAGAAAGAAATTGAATACCTAATTGAGTAACATTATGTGTGATTATATTTGGTGAAATGATAAATATGAAGGTGGTACGCGGTGTCGGTATCATGAAAAATCAAGATTGAAAACATTGTGGTCAAATTCCTTCACAGGGTCTTCAAATTGATATGATAGGTCGGGATCAGGCTCGGACGAATTGAAAATTGGTGGTCCTCTATTCATTAAAAAATGTTGATCTACAAAGTAAGGCTTGTCCTTAAACATAAATGGGGAAATATTTTCTTCTTTTAAATCATCTTCCAAAATGACTTCTTTCATAGCATATACCTTGATATTTTAATCAATCCATTGTGGGCAACAAATTTGTGGTGAAGTTTTGGAAAGATGAGAGGGCAGGTGTGTTGGATTATAGTCAGAAGTAGGGTCCATGGTTGGCATAAAATGTTCCTCTTCTATAGCTACCTTTAGAGGATGTATAACTCGTAAGTGGATTATGCCAAGGCAGATCCCCTATGGTCAATCATTGATCCTCCCGGACTGGTTCAAGGGTATCCTTTATTTCGATCCATGTATAATCACGTGACATGCATTTTCCCTGATCTTGAAGTGACTTAATATCGAAAGAAGGGAATTGGAGATCAACTACTGAGGATGATGAGTCATCTTCCCATATTGAAACGAGACATATTTGCTTCTCTAATTCTCGATCAAAGGTCGGTGTGGATTGTGCATTGGTTATATATCTCTCTTCATTATTCCAAGATTCATCATAAAGATCAAAATATGGCATCCAACTCTCAAAAATATCATAATTATCCATAGGATCCTCATGAGGTTCTATGTTAATGGGATTTATTTAGTGATATGAAAATATTAAGGAATGTGATGTGTGATCTTGCTTTGATGCTGGTGTAGTCTCTCTATAAAATATTTGCACATCTTGGGTAGATTTAAATAGGGTATTTTGTGTTGTGGTGATTATGTTATGACCAATTTGTTGGTGAGAGGCATTGACAAAAACATCAAACTGCGTAGTTTGAGCAGGTAAATGTGGTTGAGAGGATAATAGGGAAGGGGTTTTCAATATATTTGCTTTTGGACCTCTTGAGTTTGAACTACCTGTTGTATGAATTTGATCAAGTCATAGTAGTCTGATGCGATACCCGTAGTTGGGGCTATCCCTTGGTGTGTTTTTAATTGTTGAAGGAAAGCATCTTGTGCCTCTTGTCATTTTTCCATGCATTCTAATTGTTGTATAATAGCTATAAATGAGGTTAGTTCTCCAGCCATGGGTCAAAGAGGTAATTATAGGTTTAATTAAATGGGATAAGTATGAAATTTCCCTAGTATCAATCAATCACAATACAAATAACAAACAAACTAGAGTTTAGTTAAGCACGCAAGAATTCAAAATTGACGTTTCCTAAGAAATCTAGCGGTTCAAAATAATTCTATGAGTACCATAGTGACTTTCTTCTGGTTCTGAGGCCAGTCAGAGGGTAAGTAGGATGCAAGCCTTTCTTACATCAACATGGATCTTAAACCCCTCGTCACTCTTAGTTAAACACCTCAGAGATAAGTGTACTTAATAAAGTAGTTTACGAACCTAGGATTTGGGCCCTGCTATTAAGAATAGGTATGCTTGTGAGATTGTGAGAGAGTGCAACACACAAGTTTTCGAACAATCCTTTTTTAGCTTTAGAAATTTTTTATGACCAGTTGATATGAGTGCAATTTAAATTATGATTTTATCTTTATCGACAAACAACTAGTGATCTTTTTAATGCACATGAAACTGAGAGAGAGAAAAGATCCTATGGAGATGCTATGCACGAATAGATAGTAGAAGTTGATTTCTCTTTCTTTATTTTTGTTAAGATAAATATAGCACACACAAGGAATATTCAGATATCCTATAAATGCATAAGTAAGAAAAAACTTATCGCAATGTTTTTCCGTCAATGATCTCAAATGCTATTCAAAATTGATCCTTTTCCACACAAGCTGGTTTGATGAAGTGGAACCTGTGAAGTTGAAATACAAATTATTAGTTAAATATAGAAAGAAAAAATTTAGAAATAAAACAATCACATATAGTTTCCTGTCCCCGGCAACGGTGCCAAAATGTTGAGGCGTATTTTCGAGGGTTCATGTACCCGATTTTTACATCGGATAGTCGTTGCGAACCCACAAAAATACACTTTGAACAAATAAATTACTAGACTTAGCTATATTATGCACAGGGTAAAGTATAGGATAAGACATGGTCGAATCCATAGGAACAAGAAGATTCTGCACTTTATTTTGCAAGTAAAAATACTTTTATAAATTGATGAGTTTATTGCAAATTGTTTGAATAATAAAAATTGAAATGAAAGTTGAAAAAGACAACAATGTTTGTCGGCAAGTGATGATCACTCCCCTTCTATATGACAACCTCCATTTGGACTCGTACGCATTAACTCTTTGCGAAATTGGATATCCTGGGGAGGCGAGTTGTATGTGATCACAACCACGAATTAAGCTCGAACTTCGTGTCACGTCCCAGTTCTCCAAGAGTCGAGGATAATCAACGTTAGATACGGATCATCACGATAATCATAACAAATAACTGCATGAAAAAGAAGATAACAAAATAAGACAGATATAAAAAATATAAAATAATAAAATAAAATCGAGATAAAAATATGATGGTTAGCGACTCTGGAGGAAGCCTCTGGAGTCGTATTCGTAGAGAGTCCGAGGAAATGATGGTTGGCAGATGTCTATGGTGTTGGATGATTTTTAGCGGCACTCGGGGTGGAGCCTCAGGAGTCAGATTCACTGGGGGCCGAATGCACAAGTTGACGAACCACTTCGATTCTCTCGTTAACAATTAAGATGTATTATAAGAATAGATGAGGTGATTACGAGGAGAGGGAAAACTAGAGACTAGGAATGGGAGAAGTGTTGGACACCCATTGTTCGATCCTTCCCCTTTGCCACCCCTCCCTTTTATACACATTTGTGTAGTCATTCCCACCAAGGGATGCATCTTATCAATTTTAACATAAGCACCTCTTCATATTGGTATTGCACCTCTTGATATAAGCACCAACTAACTTGGCATCTCTGCATAAAAGCAACAACTAATTTGGCACCTCTTCATATTGGCATTGCACCTCTTGATAAAAACACCAACTAAATTGCACCTCTTCCTATTAGCATTGCACCTCTTCATAAAAGAAACAACTAATTTGGCACCTCTTCATATTGACATTTCTTCATCAAGGCATCTCGTGCCTTTTTACATTAATGCATTAGTGGACTCTTTTCTAATTCCCCACTAACGTTGCCCCCTTTTCGTTATTTCTATTTTTTATATCATTATAAAATAATTATAAAAATATGGCGCTACCATTTTTTTGACAACGTTAGTTATTCCAATTAATTTCAGCTTATGGTGCAGGTTCACCATATAATATTTGCAATGATATTAATTGAGAGTCAAGCTTCAAGATAATGCTAAAAAGTACTTGAGGGCAAGGAACACAAAAGAGGTTTTTAATAATATAAATAATCATCTAGAAAAAGGAAGGAATAAAAAATAATAAATTTAAAAATCATTTCATCTTAAAACTATTGCTAGATGCTGGAAGAGGGAGAAATTGTCAATGTATGTTGCTTACGAGAGTCATGAAATATCTAATACATGATACAGATAATGCACTTCTCTTGATTTATTTCATGGCATAAAATATGTGTTTAAGTTTGTGGACTGGTGTGATAATGCCTCAATAACGTAATGAATCGAAGATTCATCATACCCCCATGCTTAAGATTTACTAGTCCCTAGCAAAATGTAAATGAAGAATCTCAATACTCTAATGTAGACATATAGGTTGACCATAGTCTCAGAGGGATATAAGAAATTATCCTTTATTTCATAAAATTTGAGAGTGGAAATGAACTTTTTCTTACAATGCTTAGTCATCTCAAGTGTCCTCAAGACATGACTTAATGTAGAGACTTGCTCAATTCCGATTAAATGATACCTAGCATCAACAATGTTATTAGACCTGAGGATAGGTTCAAGTGTCAAATGCACTGAATTGATCAAGTGTTTTCATCCATAATCCTCTAGCTATGATACATTAAGCCAGGAAATGCCTGAGATGGAGGTTCAGAGTATTATTACAAGCTCCAACTTCATAATTAATTTAACACTCAACCCATCTTCCTCCAACTGGTCAACACGAAAAATAATGGGTTAATTTGTTGAGTATTTAGGTTAAGTCTTATTTGGTGGAGATGACTTTACTTAGGTTAAAAATTATAGAAAGATATGAGTGAGGTCTAATATGTGACAATATTGCTCATTATAAGATGATTTTGGAGAAGATGAATATATAGATAGCATATGGCATATAATGGTCATGAAAAAAGAATTTTCACACAATGGTTCTCCTGGTTTCTTCTTTTTCTTCTTCTTCTTTTCTTTCTTCTTCTTTTTTGTTGCTTTTTTTGCAATTTCTCTTTTTTTGCTATACTTCTATCTTTTTTTGCAATACTTCTTTTTTCTCCTTTTCTTTCTTGTTTTTTTCAATATCACTCTTCACTTTTCAAGAGAACCGATGTGCTTTAGTACTTTCTTTTGGGACTTAGAAAACAAAAAAGGACATGTATTTTGTTGTAGATGGAGAATAGAATCTTGAAGAACATTTCTATTTTGATGCATAATAGAAGAAGAGGGAGTAATAAGTCGAATGAAATGAAACAAGATGGATTATTAATGGAAGAATTTTAAAAGAAGTGGTGGATTTGATAAATATGTAGAAAGTCAAGCAAGAGACTGGTGTATGAAGGTATCAAGTGTGTATAATAATTATACATAATGGACAATTGCTTGACCAGTTGGGAACACTCCGTTACATTTTATGATGGACTCTCTTCCTCACGTATATTTGGTGGAAACACTCTCTACTCATCTACTCCCTGATAAGCTCACCATCTCACAAACTATGAGTACAACCATTGTCAGACCCCCTTAGCCTTTTGTATGTCAAGCTAGTATCACAGTACAAAACTCTTGATCTTTTCTGTATATATTGTTTGAGTTCATTATTGATATCAAGTGTTAATAGTTGAATTGATGCTAAGTCTCTTGATTTAGATACAAAAGAATAAAAGAGAAACATAAGCATTGTAAGCTCAGGATCACTTCAAATCTCATACTTCATGTGGTATTTAATAGCGAGGCTATTATTCTCCATATAAGTAAACTTAGAGATTGAAATAGGGAAAACATGCAAATTTATGCAGAAATGTGATGCTATATGTATGAAAAAATGTAATTTTTTGGTGGTGTCCCGCCAATGCTTAAGATTTGCCATGCCCTCATGGTAAATGCAAATGTAATAAACTTGGTGGAGAATGATAAGACAATGGGTGCAGGTAGATATTTGGAATTGGAGAAGGTTTCTTATTGTTTGTTTGTTTTTTATTGAAAGGGCACCCCCATGCTTATTTAATGCATAGTTTTTGGACAATTAAGTTGTCATGAGAAGAAATTAGCCAAGCTAAGAAGTGTGTGCTGGTTTTAGTGCCTCTAGCGGGGCATCAATGTTAGGTGTACCATGTATTCCTCATTAGCATGGCATCCGTATTGGATAATTTGGGGTGATATTGTCCATACAGTTTTAGAATCATAGAAAGAAATCGAACACCTAATTGAGTAACATTATGTGTGATTATATTTGGTGAAATGATAAATATGAAGGTGGTACGTGGTGTCGGTATGATGAAGAAATCTAGATTGAAAACATTGTGGTAAAATTCCTTCACAGGGTCTTCAAATTGATATGATAGGTTGAGATCAGGCTCGGACGGATCGAAAATTGGTGGTCCTCTATTCATTAAAAAATGTTGTTCTAAAAAGTAAGGCTTGTCCTTAAACATAAATGAGGAGGTGTTTTCTTCTTTTAAATGATTATCGCAAATGACTTCTTTCATAGTATATACCTTGACACTTTTACAAATCCATTGTGGGCAACAAATTTGTGGTGAATTTTTGGAAAGATGAGAGGGCGGGTGTGTTGGATTATAGTCAGAAGTGGGGTCCATGATTGGCATAAAATGCTCCTCTTCTATAGCTATCTTTGGAGATATATGACTATCGTGAGTGGATTATGCCAAGGCAGATCCCCTATGGTCAACCATTGATCCTCCCTGACTGGTTTAAGGGTATCCTTTATTTCAATCATGTATAATCATGCGACATGCATTTTCTATGATCTAGATGTGACTCAATATCAAAAGAAGGGAATTGGAGATCAACTACTGAGTACGATGAGTTGTCTTCCCATATTGAAATGGGACATATTCGCTTCTCTAATTCTTGATCAAAGGTCAGTGTCAAGATTCATCATAAAGATCAAAATATGGCATCCCACTCTCAAAAATATTATAATTATCCATAGGATCCGCATGATTTTCTAAGTTAATGGGATTTATTTCATGATCTAAAAATATTAAGGAATGGGATGTGTGACCTTGCTTTGATGTTGGTGTAGTCTCTCTAGCAAATATTTGTACATCTTGGGTAGAATCAAATAGGGTATTTTGTGTTGGGGTGATTGTGTTATGACCAATTAGTTGGTGAGAGGCATTGACAAAAACATCAAACTGCGTAGTTTGAGCAGGTAGCTGTGGTTGAGAAGATAATAGGGAAGGGGTTTCAATATATTGCTTTAAGACCTCTTGAGTTTGAACTATGTTGTATGAATTTGATCAGGTTATAGAAGTCTGATGCGATGCCCGGAATTGGTGCTATCCCTTGGTGTGTTTTTAATTATTGAAGGAAAGCATCTTGTGCCTCTTGTCATTTTGCCATGCATTTTAATTGTTGTATGATGGCCATAAACAAGGTTAGTTCTCCATCCATGTGTCAAAGAGGTGATTATAGGTTTAATTAGATGGGATAAGTATGAGATTTCCCTAGTATCAATCAATCACAAAATAAATATCAAATAAATTAGGGTTAATCACACAAGAATCCAAAATTTACGTTTCCAAAGAAATCTGGCGGTTCAAAATAATTCTATGAGTACCACAGTGCCTTTCTTCTGGTTCTGAGGTCAGTCAGAGGGTAAGTAGGATGCAAGCCTTTCTTAGATCAACATGGATCTAAAACCCCTCGTCACTCTTAGTTAAACACCTCAGGGACAAGTGTACTTAACAAAGTAGGTTTCAGAGAACTATTACGGACCTAGGATTTGGGCTCTTCTATTAAGAACACGTGTGCTTGTGAGATTGTGAGAGAGTGCAACACACAAGTCTTCAAACAATCCTTTTTTAGATTTAGAAATTTTTTTATGACCAGTTGATACTAGTCCAATTTAAATTATGATTTTATCTTTATCGACAAACAATTAGTGATCTTTTTAATGCACGTGAAACTAAGAGAGAGAAAAGATCCTATGGAGATGCTATGAACAAATAGATAGTATAAGTTGATTTCTCTTTCTTTTTGTAAAGACAAATATAGCACACACAAGGAATATTCAGATATCCTATAAATGCCTAAGTAAGAAAAAAACTTATCACAATGTTATTCCATCAATGATCTCAAATGTTATTCAAAATTGATCCTTTTCCACACGAGATGATTTGATGAAGTGGAACCGGTGAAGATGAAATACAAATTATTAGTTAAATATAGAAAGAAAACTTTAGAAATAAAACAAAACACATATAGTTTTCTGTCCCCAACAACGATGTCAAAATGTTGAGGCGTATTTTCAAGGGTTTATATACCCGATTTTTACATGGTATAGTCGTCGCGAACACATAAAAATACACTTCGAATAAATGAATTACAAGACTTAGCTATATTATGCACAGGGTAAAGTATAGGGTAAGTCAGGGTCGAATCCACAGGGAAAGGAAGATTCTGCACTTTATTTTGCAAGTAAAAATACTTTTATAAATTGATGAGTTTGTTGCAAATTTTTGAATAACAAAAATTGAAATGAAAGTTGGAAAGGGCAACAATGTAGGTCGGCAAGTGATGATCACTCCCCTTCTATACGGCAACCTCCATTTGGACTCGTACACATTAACACTTCACGAAATTGGATATCCTGGCAAGGCGAGTTGGATGTTATCACAACCACGAATCAAGATCGATCCTCGTGTCGCATCCCAGCTCTCCAAAAGTCGAGGATGTTAGATACGGATCATCGCGATAGTCTTGATGAATAATTGTATGAACAAGAAGATACCAAAATAAGACAGATATACAAATATAAAATAATAAAATAAAAGTGAGATCAAATATGATGGTCGACGGCTCGGGAGGAAGCCTCTGGAGTCGGATGTGCAGAAGGTCCGAGGAAATGATGGTTGACAGATGTCTATGGTGTTGGATGACTTTTAGCGGCACTCGGGGTGGAGCTTCAGGAGTCGGATTCACTGGGGGACCGAATGCACAAGTTGACGAAATCACTTTGATTCTCTCATCAACAATTAAGATGGATTATAAGAATAGATGAGGTGATTATGAGGAGAGGGAAAGCTAGAGACTAGGAATGGGAGAAGTGTTGGACACCCATTGTTCGATCCTTCCCCTTTGCCTCCCCTCCCTTTTATACACATTTGTGTAATCATTCCCACCAAGCGATGCATCTTCTCAATTTCAACATAAGCATCTCTTCATATTGGTATTGCATCTCTTTATATAAGCACCAACTAACTTGGTACCTCTTCATATTGGCATTGCACCTCTTGATAAAAGCAACAACTAATTTGGCACATCTTCATATTGGCATTGCACCTCTTGATAACAACACCAACTAAATTGCACCTCTTCATATTAGCATTGCACCTCTTCATAAAAGCAACAACTAATTTGGCACCTCTTCATATTGGCATTTCTTCATCAAGGCACCTCGTGTCTTTTTACGTTAATGCATTAGTGGCCTCTTTTCTTTATATCATTATTAAAATAACAATAAATATGGTGCCACCATTTTTTTACACTGTTAGCTATTCTAATTAATTTCAGCTCATGGTGCAAGTTCACCATATAATATTTGCTAAGATATTAATTGAGAGTCAAGATTCAAGGTAATGCTAAAATGTACTTGAGGTCAAGGAACACAAAAGAGGTTGTTAATAATATAAATAATCATCTAGAAAAAGGAAGGAATATAAGATAATTAATTTTAAAATCATTTCATCTTAAAACTATTACTAGATGCTGGAAGAGGGAGAAATGGTTAATGTATGTTGCTTACGAGAGTCATGAAATATCTAATACATGATACAGATAATGCACTTCCCTTGATTTATTTCATGGCATAAAATATGTGTTTAAGTTTGTGGATCGCTGTGTTAATGACTCAATAACGTAATGAATTGAAGATTCATCATAGCCCTAAATTTTATTTGTTTTCACTTTATATGTATTTTTCTGAAAGAATACAATGCCTAATGAATTTTCTGAATTCCTTGATTATTTAAGTCCAATAAAACTGAAGGAGGAATTCGGAAAAGTCGATACACGATCAAACATAATGATGCATGCCTAGATAGAAATACGTACCTTGCTCCAACACTCTACATGCAGAGTGATCTACGCATAAAATAAAATACAAGAATTAAACTACCTATATGATGCATCAGGAAATCATCCCTAGATGTGCAACTTCTATTAGCGTGAAGAACGATAGTTAACTAATCAGATAAAAGACCTAAGTCCAATCTTGGGAGTCGCTCGGTGCCCGCCACAACGGGTCCTGCTCGCGCTGTATGCGACTCCTCACGACGAGTGGTCTCTTAAATAATTAAACTAACTTTTTATGTTTATTTTAGCCAAGTCCAATTACGTTATATAGGAACAGATAAGCAATTAAGGTGTTTGGACCTAGCTTATTACGAGCTCAATCAAGTAGAAGTACTAAATATAAGGGCCGAATCCTCGGGAATCAAATAGAAAATAAAGGTGAAAAATTTTAGAAAACCACATTGAGGTCCCTCGAGTGCACCGACACTCGGAAAAACAGACCCCGAATCAACCAAGTGTCCAAACAGAGTCCATGGAGTCAAAAATTATTACAATAAATGTTTTTTTTGCAAAAATAATTAACTATCTATCTAATCTAACTACCTCCTCTCCTCCTCTGCTCCTCCTCAGATGCGATCTTCTCCAAAAGCGAACCAGGTCGTCCTCGGGCTGTTCCTCGCACAAAAAGCAAAATAGAAGAATGTTAGAAAGCAGTCATAACAAGTAGATACAAAAATGAGCAAAAATAAAATCTAACTACTAAGCCATGCTCCCCAACAATGGCGTCATTCTGATGTCCACAAAAAGCAATCGACTAATATGAAATAAATATCAAATGTTGTTGTCCTCAATCAATCCAATCGACCAATAAGAAAATCAACCACTAATGAAAATCAAGCAATCAATGTAAGCTATCTACTATTTTATTTACCTAGTATAACTATGAGGGTCAAACACAAGGAGTGTGATTTAAAAACTAAGCAGTCGAATCTCAAGAAGGAAAGCATTTTTAGTGGTTTTTAATTTTTCAAATTTTTTATTTTTAATAAAATATAAATAAGCACACAAGACAAAAGATACACACAACACTATTTTGTATTTTTCAAAATAGTAAAAAATGTTCATAAAATTACAGAGAAAATATGTTTAGGTTTGTGGATTTTAAAGTATTTAATTTTTTAACAAGCAATGCTAAAAATACAAAATAGTGCACAACTTGGAATAGTTGGCAAACTAAAAATACTTAAAGTGCTTAAAATTCTTAGATGATATTTTATGAAAAATAGAAATAAAAAGCTACAAACAGAAATTGAAAACATAATTTTTGGATTTTTATTTTGTTTTCTACAATTTTTATAATATTTATGGTTTTTTTACAATTTTTCAGGTTTTTATGAAGATTTTTCAAACCAAATTGATACTAGAAATCAAACATAACAAAAGGCAACTATATGAATTTTTATGGAATTTTAAAAGTTTTTTCGCTTTTTTATAATTTTTGCAACTCATACATGACATTTTTATATGTTTTTAAATTTTTAATAGTAGAAAATGCAAAGAAATTAGCTATTAAAAATCACCACAAAGAAAACATATAAGCAAGAGTCAATAATAATTTTTGTAGTTGATTTCCTATTTATTAATTCACATAAAAGACAAAAAGTTAAAAATAGTTCCCAGGGAACTGAATGAAATTATTTTAATTTTTAGGATAAAACAAATAACACACTAATAATGCACATGGACAAACATGCAAACAATATAGCAAACTCACACGTACACATGATCCAGACTCACAAGGCATAAGTGCAATTCTATAAAATTTAACATTCATTTCATAACAGCATAAAAGTTCAAGACATAAACTGCAAATAACCCAACGTGGCATGTAGGGATACACGTGATTCAAAATGGACTAAACTGAAATGCAAATAAAAAAAGCATAAGGGTCTGACTATAAATGTTTTTAACTACACAAAATATTATTGGACTGAAGCTAAATAAGATAAACGATCGGGTAGAAGGCGCAATATACCCTTTTCAAACACGTGGAGTATGCATGAGGATGAGAAGATCGATGGCTCTGATATTCCTCTAAAAATGATCTGACAGTTTTGCTCTTGTCGAGGACGTGCATGTCAAATGATCCCAGGAATCCGATCAGATTATTAAAAAATCGAATGTGGGTGTACAATCATGATCGAATCTGGGGGACAACTCCTGATTGAACGACAGAATAGGGTCCTGGATGAACTCGATCGCGGTGAACTTCAACTAAGCGAGGACGGAGATTTGACGCTCCAATAAAGGCTCTGAGGAGTTCAGCAAGGTTGTAGGAGCACTCCGCATCGAGTGAGTTGCTTCGATGATCAGAAGGATGGTCGGATGAACACCACGGTAATTGTCCTCCTGGAGTTGATCCGCCGCATCAGCTGGGGTTTAAAATGGGCCTCCTCGCACGAACCAACACCTGCAAGGGATATGGTGACTCGAAGGGGACTCTCCGATCTGGTTATTGCATAGCAAAGTGAGGAGAAGTGTCGGGGAATGTGGTTCGACCTTCAACGAAGGTGGGGGAAAGAAGTCTTGGCCTTAATCTCGACTTGATGAGTGAGCCTAAGGGGAAAAGGTTGCGTACAAAGGATGACTATGAGAAGAATGCTCGATCTATGCAGGTGGATGGTTGAGGTGGGGCTCCGATCAATATAGGCATGTATCTGTTGATCAGAGAAAGATGTATTACGATATGTTTGAATTTGTACATTTGACAAATCATTAGGTTGATGATCTAATCAAGGTCTATACACCGATGAGCTAGTGTGCATTCTAGGGCATATGTGTAATGCAATCTCTCAAAGGGATCATACAGATTCAGTACTAAACCAGAAGACATGAGCTCACTCATGAGGTATTGGGATCGATAAAATTCCATCCATGGCCATAATGCTTTGGAAGCATGATAAGATGTAGGTATAATATACTCTTTTGGAAAGCAGTGATCAATACCAACTCCCAATGATTGAATGAGAAACTTAATGATAAAATCTCGAAGAAGACAATCTAAAAGAGATCTAAAATGTCAGGTTTATTCTAGGTCTTCTAGTATGCAGGATATACTGTTATTAAGAATACTCAAGGGTGATGTGATCATAAATGATTATATAACCATGATGCTTCAATTCAGAGGGAGTGAGGAAACAGGTTCAGATTTTAGTCAGTCTTCTCAATAGAGAAGTAATAAAATCTTAGTCCAAATGTTGGACATTAATCTGAATAGGATTCATATATAATAAGAAGATAAGATTTACGGTTTTGATTTAATCAAACGTCCACAAGAGGTCCTCGAAATCTGGATTTGAGATATGATCTCAACATCCAAGTCATTATACGTGGAACGTACAATCTCCATGTCCTTATGTCCAAGTATCTGTAGAGAAAGTGCATTATTCTTGAAACAGTTCAGGAATAATTCCATCGTTGAAAATGTATTTGAGCATTGGGAAATTGATAGTTTTATGTGTTTTAATTATCATGAATAATATGAATATTTTTCATATTACTTATACACATAAAAATGGAGATTCAAGATAATGAAATATGATTTAATTATCAAGGATATGAAAAATGTGGCTATCATATATATATATATATATATAAATATATATATATATTAGATGTGATTGATAATATATTATAGAGAGTTAATTATAAATAGTATTTATAAATTAAATGTTGATGTGAATTGGATTCACATTGAACAATTAATTGAAAATACAATTTACATTTTTATTTTGGATGCATGAATGCGATTCAGATTTTTTCAATAGCTTGACTGAAATTTCCATAAAATATTTTAGAATTATTATTGTGAATAAATTTGCAATAAAAGTTGTTGAAAATAATGAAGGATTATGTGAGATATGTAATCTCACATAATTGGAAGATGGAAGTCACCTTATAATAAAAGAGGGTAGACGACCACCCTTGAGTCCTAATTCAAGGTAGTCATCCACTCCTTAATTGGAAGGAGCCTTGCCTCCTTCCGAATCCTTCCATGTATATTGATTTGACTGAATTAATCTATATTGATTATTATTAAATTTATTTAATTCAATTTAAAATAACTATTGTTGTAAATTTATACAATGAAATCATGGCAATTTTTTAAAACACAAAATAATCTCAACCATTGATTTTGTATAGCACGCGGATTGTCATCATAGACATCCAAAATATTATGAAAGAACATGCAACCTTAGCTCTTCTTTTACACTACATAATTTTCAAGCTCTCTGTCCCTCTTATTCTCATCACATGCCCATTCTCTCTCTCTCTCTCCCCCAAGAGTGGTCGTCCACCTCTTGACCTAGACAGACTCCTCGTCGTCGCTCCGCCATCGTGTCGCCACATCGACCACTTGTGGATATCCGTCTTTCTCGATGCTCCTTGCACTCAAAGAAGACCTTGATTTTGGGATATGAAATTAGGAGATTCATTGCTTGGATCTTCATTTTGTATTGTGAGAATCACATGTCTCAGCAACACGCTCACATGCATCTCCTCCATCAGGTTGGACTTGACACAGGCAGTCTCTTACTTTAGAGACATCGATCGTAACCAAGCTTCAAGAGGTATTCCTATATCTTCTTTTTGATCTTGATGAAATGATTTGAGAAGTGTTCTCAAATCATGTAGTTTCATTTCATCAAAATTTTAAATTCTGATGCCCCGAGCAACTAGTATGACTAGTTGCTTTAGATTGCATTGGATGCGATCTTCACGCTTCCGCGATGCACTTAAGGCTTATTATATAGACTTCAAATTGTATCAGAGCCTTGGTAAAGGTTCATATGTGATCCAAAACCTAATGTGAACAAGGTTTTGTATTTCGGATGCGCGAGGACTCGTTGTTTTGTATGAGATGCAAGTTTCGAATGGACATTTTGCTAAAATAAAAACCCACTGTATATGCACTATTTGGGCATGTTTTTTTGTTATTAAAATATATTTAGAAAGTACAAATATATCCCAAAAACAATATCCAATTGTTGACACCAAAAATGCATGAATTAAAATTTGAAGAGTTCCTACTACAAAATTATTTTTGCTTGTATTCATGGATCTGTAATAAATTACTTTTTTCTTACTTTTATCATCATAAAATATCAAAACAAATACTTGTATTAAGTAGAGAATTAAACCAACAAATCTCTTGAATTTATTTCACGTGATTCTGACTTTGTTTGCCCTATATATTCCATATTTAGTGGAGATGGGTCGGAGGATGATCGGACCATAAAATCTTCTTGCTTAATGTGTTTATCATTCAATGAAATCACAAAAAATTTGAATTTTACTTGATTAAAATTGATGTGTAATTTATATTTATGAAAACAATTTATTATAAAGCAATGGCCATTGAATATGTGTTTCATGAAAATCCTAGTTTATCCTTCAATAGTTGTAGAACAACTTTTAAATGCAAAACATGGTTGTTTGATAGGCCTAGAAATTTAGGATCTCAAAAATATTTTAAGATGTCTAAGATTTACATGTTATTGCTATATAATTAAATGTCGATCATCAAAGTTGATCAATAAAACTGTAAGTACATTGGCATTATTTTTTATTGTTCTCAATCGTAATGGTGAAGGGATCAGGTATGTTGGCTTGGTTTCTTAACTAGAGTCTTGCATGTCAAGAAAATGCTCCCTCCCAAGATAACTCAAGTGTACTTGACTGATCCATTTTTGAGGAAGGAATAATATGAGTAAGTCAATTTGTACTCTAATTATTGAAATACAAAATAATACGTACTTATGAGGGTATATATTACATAGTAAAATCATCAAACTTTAATTATTTGTTGGTTGAATTGGATTGATAGCTAATTTAATATGAATAAATTAATTAAATATAGTTAAAATTAACACTTTATTATGAATATAGTTGCCCTTGAAAGAATTAATTATGTGAATATGATTCATAATAATTAATTCAAATTTGAATATGATACGGAGGATCATATAAATGACACCCATGGTTTGTCGTCAAGGCAAAAGGTTCCACCATCATGGATTGTATGTAGGATACATATGCCCGAAGTAATAGTTCTTGCATACAAGTACACATTGATCAGGCTCTTTGTCTCTCAAAAGATTAAGGCCGTATGCTTAGTGACCACAATATTGATCCTGCATCGCGACCCTCAATCCTGTGTCGATTGAGGTGCAACTCCACTGCCGTCCGACATCACCGTCTGCGCTGCCTCCGCTTCGCCCTCTAAACAACCGGCTGACGCTCAGCACCAATTCGACTAGAACACCCAATACAAACCACGTGGAGGCTCGGGCTTCCGTGCCTAAGCCTCAGCACCGAGCCTCACCGCACAAGTGCATCGTATGTGTGGCAATGGACAAATTGCAATTGGGCCCACATATTTTCAAGAAATAGCATAAATGCCTATGCACCTGAGTCATGTGCTTCGTGCTAGTATGCGTAGGCAAATTGCAGAGAACCCCTACGGGTTTCAAATTTAAGAGATAAGCCCCTTCAGGGATCAATTTGATGGAAAAACTTTATTTTTATTTACATTTTAGTCCATGATAGTTCATTTTAGCATATCTTCTCCATCTGAAATCTATTTTTTATGAATAATATGTCATTTTGAAGCTTATTCCTTGCTCTTTCATATTATATATCTCGTGAACAGATCATTGATGATTATTACTATTGATGATGATTATTATTTTTATTTAAACCTCCTGATATATGTACGTTAATTTTTGACATTTTGTGTCGTATTTTATTGAGAAGATCCTTGATTCTTTTTGCGAGGACTCAATTTCAAGGATTTGATTTTGATCAATTATCTTGCATTCTTCAATAGTTTCATCTATAAAGGGGTTTTTAAAAAAGGAGCTTAGTTTGTTTATTATTTCTTGAGGATTAAATTACAACACGGCTTGATTAAAATGGAAGTTTATCTGAGGATTTTAGCAATCTTAATTCAAGACACATTTGTGCTTTATTTGAGAAATTTGATATTATTACAGAGGCTACATTACGGATATTTATTATATATAGTACCTTGACATTATTAATTCACTTTTTAAGGATAAAATCACAAGAATTCAGGTGGAAAGATAATCTTCTTAAAAGTTCTTGTTGATTTACTTTCCAGGAGTTTAAATTGATGTATTAAACTTCTTGCATGCAGTTTGGGGTTCAAATTGACTACATGCCTTGCCAATAACTATTCTATCTGTGACTTTCTTTTGAGGATATTGATCAACATTGCTGGGAATAAAAATCATCATCATAGATCACGTGCTGAATTGTTCTCTCTGTTATTTCTTGTATTGCATCATCATATTTTCTCTTTATTTTCAGACACAGAAATTAACCAAACATTTAATTAATTATTTGATTTAATTTAAAACCATGTAACTAGAAATTGTCCATTCCCTGTGTTTGACCTTGGTATATTACCAAGTTAAAATAATCCAATAATATTCAAATTTTGTGATTTTTGATAGAATGAATTTTGTCTACTATAATACAATTATCGATAATTAAAGAGGCGATTTTCACGCTCATCAGATGGCACTGTTGTTGGAGAACGATGTATTTTTAGGGTTTCAAATATTTTTGTAAATATTTTTTTGTGAAAATATTTTCTGTGTTATTTTTTCTTTTGTATTTTATTTTTTTGCATTTTATTTTGCATCTTCCTTTCACTTCTGATACTAACCGTAATTTTTTTCTTCACAGATAGCTCGGAGCAAAGTTTTTGACAAAATTCAAAGAACTGCGGATAATACTGTTTTTATTTTGTAAGAGAGAGTTAGTTTGAATTTAAATTTCTACAAATTTCACAAGGTCTCTCTCTGAACCTTGATAATTTGTAATAATTCAGACTGGACTCTTTGTAGTGTGGTGTAGAATTTAGGAGCACTTACGCTAGATTAGAATTATTTTTGCTTGTGCTCGTAGATTTCAGGACATACATTTTTCACTAAATATACGCACTGGTAGATCGTTCAACTTAGTCAAATTTGAAATCTGTTCTTCTCGCTAATAGAATTGTCTATCTAGGGTGTTTTTCCTCTACGCATATCATCTAGTGTAAATTTAAATTTTTTGTATTACATTTCTTAAGCATGCAACATTGATCTATGCTTGCATTGGATTTTTTATTCTCCCTCCTCAGTTTTTACAACTTAAGAATTAAAGGAATTGTGACTGCTCATTAGGCATGAAATTTTTATGCACAATTAAGACCTCAGTGATAATCATAATTTAAAATCGGGGCTGCTAATCAAGGAGAATGTAAATAAAATTGACATAAAGTTAACCCTTGTGTCTGGTCATTGTTTTTAAGGACAACATAGCACACTTAAGGTAGAGCCAAAAATCTGAAAGTTTTCATTCAGACTACTATTTTTAGAAACAACTTGCTACTTCTCAATTAGGGAACATGGTTAGCCTTTGTACGGTCCTTACTTCCCTTAGCAGAATGGGTGGTTTAGAGGACACCGTGGAAGGCTCAGTCCTCAAGTAACGAATAGCCGTATTTTTACTGTTCGCAGTTACACCTATACTAGATGAAAGTAGATGCAACTAGTTGTATGTGAAGGATATGGAGAAATCCTCAAGCGCATCACGGAAGCGTGATCGTCGTATCGAATACGACAAAGAACGACTAGTCGTACTAGTTGTTTGGTGCAGCGGAATTTAAAAATTTTTAAACCGATGAAACCACATGATCCGAGAACCATTCTCAAATCGTTTCATCTATAACCACAGCAAGTATAATGCAATACCTATTGAAGCGTGGTTGATCAAGTCTCTACGAAAAGAGACCTCCTGTCTCAAGTCCGATCGTCGGAGTAACGGCTTGCGAGCGCGGAGATGAGTCGCGGTGTCCTCACAATCCAAGTTGATCCAAGCGCGGTTGCTCCTGATCTCGTCGCACGAGATCAAACGTCTCCTTCGTGAGTGAAGCACTCCAAGAAGACAAAGAACCACAGAGAGTCGAAGCGGCAGCACGATGGCGCGGGCGTCGACGATTCTCTCCACCAAGGTGGACGGCCACCAAGAAGAGAGGGAGAGAGAGGGTTGTCTTGTATGAGAAAGAGAGAGAGAGAGAGTTTGTGCTACAATAGCATGTGTTAAGAGAGAGCCAAGAATGCCTCTCTATTTATAGGGTTTTGGGATCCATGGATCTCAATCCATGGGACACATAGAATCAATGGATGAGATTGATTTATGTTTATCCAATGGCTAAGATTGTTGTTGTCAAAAACAACAAATTTAGGTTAAAATATATTTGACAAAATCAAATATAATTCATTCCTAAATCAACCCAACAAATAAGGAGAGAAGACACATGGAGATTTCATCTCCATGTGCCTTCCAAGTGGGCGCCCACACATTCCATATTGGAATGATGTGCCGCCCATGAGATTGCATGGAGATTGCAATCTCATGGAAATCCATGAGATTGCATATCTCCATGAAATCTCTCTTATTTATTTGCAACAAATTTATTGGGTTTTATTCTTCAAAAATAATTCACAATTATCTTTGAGAATATTGCAATCTTGCCATGGAAAAATTGTGAATCATATTCACAACCCAAAACAACATGTAATTCATATTGTTAATTAATTACACAATGTGTATCCAATACACATCATAATTAATCAACACATATAAATTATAATTAACTCTCTCTAATACATTATAAATCACATTTATAATATATTATGAATAATTAGATATTTCTATCCACATTATTCTTATCCAAAATAATTAAATCACATTTAATCATATTAGATAATTTCTCATACATCATGATAATTAAAACACTTTTAATTATCAAATTCTCTTCGCTTAGATCTTATGGAATTGTTCTTAAACCATTTAAGAACAACGCTATTTCTCCTCAGATACTTGGAGATAAGGACAGGGCGATTGTATTGTTCCACGTATAGTGACTTGGATGTTGAGATCATATCTCAAATCCAGATCCTATGGACCTCCCACTGATGCTTGATCAAATCAAGACCGTAGACTTAATCTTCTCATTGCATCTGAATCTCATTCAGATCAATGTCCAGTTCATGGACTAAGATTAGGTCACTTCTCTAATGAGAGGAGTCACTAAAATCCAAACCTGTTTCATCACTCCCTCGGAATGGAAGCGTCATGGTTATACAATCGTATATGATCAAATCACCCTTCAGGTATTCCCAATACCTGCACATCCTACATACTGGAAGACTCATGATCATTCTGAAGATAAAGATCACTTTTGCACTGTCATCTTCAGAGTTAGATCATTTAAGTTTCTCAATCTTGGTCATTGGGATTTGGTATAGATCATATGCTTTCACAAAGCATATATCTTACCTTCAAATTCATGTCATGCTTCCAAAGCACGATGACCATGCATGGAATTTGTTCAGTCCCAATACCTCATAAGTGAGCTCATGTCTCCCGATTCACAAGTGAATCTGTATGATCCCTTTGAGAGATCGCATTACTCATATGTCCTTACATGCACACCAGCTCGCCGGTATATAGACCTTGATTAGGTCATCAACCTATTGGTCTGCCAAATGTACATACTCAGACATATAGCAATACATCTGTCTCTAGTCAGAGGATGCATGCCTATGTTGTGACAGTATTCAACGTAGGTCTTTGGTTATCTCGATCTCGTCAAGTCAACCCATTGACTTAACTAACCTGACACCTCTGAATCACTATTCCCATGCAGAGGACCTGCATCAAGAGGTCATTCAGATATCAATCATATGAGATAAGATTGTCATCTCCTACTCAGACTGGAGATCATCACTTAATGATCATTTGATGATGCTTGATGAGTCCTCTATCTAACTCCTTAGATATTCATCCAAGCATCAGCCTCTATGATCCATCCAATGAATCAACAGCTGTATGATCATCAAGTTGGCCATGGTACATAACCCTTATTGTACAGAGGGACCCTATAGTGCATTCATTCATTAATCTCAGAAAGGGAGTGAAAAATAATCAATAACTTTCATTGATAATTTATTCATTACAATAACATTTATTGTAGAAATGGTTTGCCCGGGGCTCACATTGCTAACAATCTCCCACTAGCCCTCAGAACCATTCAGGTACAATCTTTAAACCCATACTCATTACATGCTGGTCGAAAACCTTCTGTGTCAGAGGTTTGGTAAGAGGATCAGCAACGTTGTCGGCAGAGGCCACCTTGGTGATGATGATATCACCACGCTTTTGTATCTCCCGAATGATGTGGTATTTCCTTTCCACGTGCTTGCTCTTTTGATGCCATCTGGGTTCCTTTGCCTGGGCAATGGCTCCCGTGTTATCACAGAGTAACGGTATGGGAGTATCTGAGGAAACTACGTCAAGCTCCAGCACGAACTTGCGCAACCACACCGCCTCCTTTGCAGCATCCGATGCGGCAATGTATTCGGCTTCCGTTGTTGAATCTGCAGTAGTGTCCTGCTTCTTGCTTCTCCAGCTCACAGCACCACCATTCAACAAGAACACGAACCCCGATATCGACTTTCGATCATCTACATCCGATTGGAAGTCAGAATCTGTATATCCCAAGACTTGGAGATCACCATCTCCATAGACCAAGATGTAATCTTGCATCCGTCTTAGATATTTGAATATGTTCTTCACTGCATTCCAGTGTTGTTCTCCATAGCAGGATTGGTAACGACTTACCACTCCCACTGCATGGCAGATATCTAGCCTAGTGCACATCATGGCATACATTAAGCTTCCTACGGCTGATGCGTAAGGACATCCAGCCATGGCTTTCTTTTCCTCAACTGTTTGAGGAGCCATTCCTTTAGACAGGTGGATACCATGTCTTAAGGGTAGGAATCCTTTCTTAGAACTATCCATACGGAATCGTTCAAGAATCTTCTTAATGTATCCATGTTGTGACAATCCCAAAATCCTCTTTTCTCGGTTTCTGAACAGCTTCAGGCCTAAGATGTAAGAGGCTTCTCCAAGATCTTTCATCTCAAAGGTATGGGACAACCAAATCTTTACACTGGTCATCATCCCTGTATCATTTCCAATGATAAGGATGTCATCTACATAAAGCACGATGAACACAATGGCGCTCCCACTAAGCTTCTTGTATACACAAGGTTCATCAGGATTCTGCACAAAATCATAACTCTTTATGGTTTCGTCAAATCTGATGTTCCAACTACGAGAAGCTTGCTTGAGCCCATAGATGGATTTCTTTAGCTTGCATAATTTACCATCCTCTGTCATGAAGCCCTGGGGTTGCTCCATGTAGATATCCTCCTCGAGGTATCCATTGAGGAAAGCCGTCTTGACGTCCATCTGCCAGATGTCATAGTCAAGATATGCAGCTATAGCTAGCAATGTCCGGATGGATTTAAACATAGCCACAGGAGAGAATGTCTCATCATAATCGATGCCTTCTCTCTGTGTGTAGCCCTTGGCTACGAGCCGTGCCTTGAAAGTCTCTACTTTCCCATCAGGTCCCCTCTTTCTCTTGAAGATCCATTTACACCCAATGGGTTTTACCCCTTTAGGTGGATCCTCTAGGGTCCATACACCATTCTTATGCATGGAGTCAATTTCTGACTTCATTGCTAGCATCCATCTATCCATGTCTTGATCCGTGAGTGCTTCATCAAATGAAGTAGGATCAATATCAATTTCACCTGACACATGGAATCCATACCTTTCAGGTGGTGCAACCACCCTCGAACTCCTTCGAAGAGGTATGGGTGTTTCATCTGTATTTATCTCTTTCGTTTCTGGTCTAGGAAGTTCAGAATCCTCAGGGGATTCAAAGAATTCCTCTACTTCATTATTGTCTTGACCTTTAAGGAAATCATTCTCCAGAAACTTCACATCTCTAGAAACAAAAACCTTTTGGGCCTCAGGGTCATAAAGTTGGTATCCAATACCATCTTTAACATACCCAATGAAGTAACACTCACGAGAGCGAGATTCTAGCTTACTTGCGTCCACGTTCTTCGCATAGACCAAGCAACCCCAAACCCTCAAGTGATTAACACTAGGTTTGGTTCCATACCATAGCTCATGAGGAGTCTTAGGCACGGATTTGCTAGGAATCTTATTCAGGATATATATTGCAGTCTCTACTGCATATCCCCAGAAACTAAGAGGTAAATTTGCTTTATTCATCATTGATCGGACCATGTCCATGATGGTCATGTTGCGTCTTTCAGCAACACCATTTAGTTGGGGAGTTCCAGGAGGAGTGAGATTGGAAATAATTCCATTCTCCTTAAGGTATTCCTTGAATTCATCTGACAGGTACTCGTCACCTCGATCAGATCGAATCCGTTTAATCTTCCTATCGGTTTGGTTCTCAACCAAAGCCTTGAATTCTTTGAACTTTTCAAAGGTTTCAGACTTATGACGTAGTAGGAAGATAAACCCGTATCGTGAATGGTCATCAATAAACGTCAAATAATATCGATATCCATTTCGAGTCGCGGTACTGAAGGGACCACATACATCGGTATGTATTAGGTCAATAATACCTTCGCATCTTGTAACCTTGTTATGGAAAGGCGTCCTAATCATTTTACCCTGTATGCAATGTTTGCAAGTGGGCAAAGGTTGAACTTGTAGAAAATCTAGAGGTCCATCCTTTATCAATCTATTGATCCTATCAACAGACAAATGACCAAGCCTTTGATGCCATATCTCATTTGAGTCATTTTTATCCTCTCTGGATCTTTTAGGGTTTTTATTAGTGGTTGTCACATTCATAATACATTTATCAATGCACAATTCATAGAGTCCACCAGAAGTCAAAACACCATCCGTAATATATTTATCATAACGACTTATGACTAATTTATTACAGAAAAGGAAAGAATATCCGCTTCTAACAAGCTTAGATACAGATATTAAGTTCCTTCTAACTTCGGGTACATAAAGACATTCTTTAAGTATAAGGACTCTTCCACTAGATAATGATAGTCTGCAAGTCCCGACGGCTACTGCTGCAACACTTGCATCAGATACCATCTGGATGACTATCTCCCCTTCCTCAAGATTCCTAGTTTCCTGAAACAAATGCAACAAATTGCATACATGAACAGAAGCACCAGAATCTACAACCCAACTTCCTTCTCGTCCGACGAGAAAGCTAGTTTCAATGATGAAAGTAGATTTCATACCTGCTGGGGCTTTACCTTTGTCTAAGGACTTCAGGTAATCTGGGCAGTTACGCTTCCAGTGCCCCGGCTTCTTGCAGTGGTGACAGACGTTGGTTTTCTTCGACGCCATGAGAGTGGATGCACTGGAAGAAGAGCCAACACTTCGTCCCTTCTTCTTTCTCTTCTGGGCTGGGCCCTTCCGAGAACCATGCTTCCGACCGCGCTTCCCTTTGACCTGTGCAACCATTGCACTGCCACTGGGACCATCCTTCTTCATCACGTCCTCTGCGGACTTTAATGCAGCAAGGAGAGCAGCACTTGTCAGTTCCAACTTGTTCATGTGGAATGACACTACAAAGTTATTAAAAGACTTGGGCAATGACAGCAGAATGAAATCAGCTTGCATGTCTGCATCCATCGTTGCCCCAAGAGTCTCCAGCTCCGACAGGTACCCAAACATTTTGAGTACATGTTCACGGACCGAAGTCCCTTCCTGCATTCTACAGCGAATGAGGTCTTTCATAATCATTGTACCGCTGAGTGCTGTTAATGTCACCAAACATATCCTTAAGATTCTGCATTATTTCCTGACAGGTATTCATCTCCACATGTTGCTTCTGCAGAACATTGGAGAGAGAACCTAGGATATAGCACCTAGCCAAGACATGATCTTCATCATACTTGTCATTAAATGCTTTTTCTTCCTTGGACTTAGGGTTCTCATGCTTGTCCTCGGATAGCACATAACTTATGCGCTCAGTAGAGAGAACAAGCTCCAAATTTCGGATCCAATCCGAGTAATTTGGTCCGGTCAATTGGTTGACCTCTAGAAGCCTACTAAGTGGGTTCAAAGACTTCATTTTCTGAAATTAAGAATGCACTATATTAGAATATAGAAATATATATTCAAATTTATGACATTTGATTAAGGTATTTTAAATCAAATTATTCTTGCATTGTCGACTTTGAAAGTTCATTCCCTTAATCACTTTCAAAGTAAGAGATATACTTACCGCTATATCTCTAGCAAGAATTGGGATCTCCTCTTTATCATTGTCACATCCCAATAATATGAGAATCTGTGACTCCAATAAAGAAAAGTAGGAACACATTCCAATTTGCAAGTCCAAATTGCAATTTCCCAATTCGGTCTTTAACACCCGAGCCCACCACCCCTAAGGCGATGTTGACCCGTTATTAATTGAACCAACCGTCAACAGGATTAGTACTCGCTATGCGCAATCCAATATCGCCCCAATAATATGAGGATCCGATATTGGGGTCACTACGCATACAGCCTTACTCTTTCGAGAAGCAAAGAGTCCAATCCAGATGCGCTTGCACACAGGAGCTGTCACTTCGGACAGGCGTCTCCCACATGCAATCCCTGGCGACGAAACTCTTCGCCTTGACGGGAGACCATGGATGTCACTTATGTGATCCTCCATCTCATATTCAAATTTTAATTAATTATCGTGAATCACATTCACATAATTAATTCTTCCAAGGGAATTAATAACTCTAATCATATTAGAGTATTTCAATTGGACATAATCAATTTAATCATATTAAATTAATTATCAATCCAATTCAATCAATCAAACTTGATTATTTTACTTGAATACATATATGGTAATATCTCAAAATACGTATTAATTCGAATTTTAATAATTAGAAAAATACATCTTAATCCCTCAGACATTATCCCGGCCCTACCCGCTGTCATGGCCAGTACCGACGAGAGTGGGACGGACCACATACATTGCAACCCGCAACCCCAATGCTCTCTGACTAGGCACCACATCCGCCTCGGGAAAGGATAATGCCAAATTGATTAATTTATACTTGAGATGATCATCAGTTTTTCAACCGAAATTGTACCATATAGTAATAATCAAAACATTTTTGATTATAAGGAAATTTGCTAGATAAATTCCCAAATCCTATTCAAGCATCAAGTTTGAAGATTGTGGTTTCCAATTATGATTTAGATCACATCTTAATCAATTAATTGGTTGGGGCCAAGTCAGTAAGGCAAATAATCATGTTTCAATATTTCACAAATATTTTTCAAGATTATTTCACGAAATTAACAATTAATTTCACTAATTGACAATCACTTGGTTCTAGATTAGGAATGCAATTTCAGTAATGACCCCTACTCACTAAAATTGACATATCTCAATCAATTTAAATCCAAATTAAGCAAACTCAATTTTCATAGATTGCTAACTTGATTTAGAACAGAACCTAAGTTGATTTGCATGATTTCGAGGCAGATGATAACAGTAATTAACTCTTTAATCATGTTAAAATCTACTGTTCCCGCAACAGTGCATACATGTCCGTTAAAACAACCATAACTAGAGCATACGAAATCCGATTTACGCAAACTCAGTTCCTATGGTTTCCTTATTTAATGAGGAACAAAATCCTAGCATTAAATTCGTGTTTAAACAATTTAAACAGTGCCTAATTTATTTACTAAACAGATCTGCGAAATCAAATGCGATGAAAACTTTCGCGACCTAAACGAACCCAAGTCGTCCTCGGTTTTTCGAATCATATTCGAAACCGTCGACCTAAGGCTCTGATACCACTTGAAGGATATGGAGAAATCCTCAAGCGCATCACGGAAGCGTGATCGTCGTATCGAATACGACAAAGAACGACTAGTCGTACTAGTTGTTCGGTGCAGCGGAATTTAAAAATTTTTAAACCGATGAAACCACATGATCCGAGAACCATTCTCAAATCGTTTCATCTATAACCACAGCAAGTATAATGCAATACCTAAGCGTGGTTGATCAAGTCTCTACGAAAAGAGACCTCCTGTCTCAAGTCCGATCGTCTGAGTAACGGCTTGCGAGCGCGGAGATGAGTCGCGGTGTCCTCGCAATCCAAGTTGATCCAAGCGCGGTTGCTCCTGATCTCGTCGCACGAGATCAAACGTCTCCTTCGTGAGTGAAGCACTCCAAGAAGACAAAGAACCGCAGAGAGTCGAAGCAGCAGCACGATGGCGCGGGCGTCGACGATTCTCTCCCCCAAGGTGGATGGCCACCAAGAAGAGAGGGAGAGAGAGGGATGTCGTGTATGAGAAAGAGAGAGAGAGTTTGTGCTACAATAGCATGTGTTAAGAGAGAGCCAAGCATGCCTCTCTATTCATAGGGTTTTGGGATCCATGGATCTCAATCCATGGGACACATAGAATCAATGGATGAGATTGATTTATGTTTATCCAATGGCTAAGATTGTTGTTGTAAAAAACAACAAATTTAGGTTAAAATATATTTGACAAAATCAAATATAATTCATTCCTAAATCAACCCAACAAATAAGGAGAGAAGACACATGGAGATTTCATCTCCATGTGCCTTCCAAGTGGGCGCCCACACATTCCATATTGGAATGGTGTGCCGCCCATGAGATTGCATGGAGATTGCAATCTCATGGAAACCCATGAGATTGCATATCTCCATGAAATCTCTCTTATTTATTTGCAACAAATTTATTGGGTTTTATTCTTCAAATATAATTCACAATTATCTTTGAGAATATTGCAATCTTGCCATGGAAAAATTGTGAATCATATTCACAACCCAAAACAACATGTAATTCATATTGTTAATTAATTACACAATGTGTATCCAATACACATCATAATTAATCAACACATATAAATTATAATTAACTCTCTCTAATACATTATAAATCACATTTATAATATATTATGAATAATTGGATATTTCTATCCACATTATTCTTATCCAAAATAATTAAATCACATTTAATCATATTGGATAATTTCTCATACATCATGATAACTAAAACACTTTTAATTATCAAATTCTCTTCGCTTAGATCTTATGGAATTGTTCTTAAACCATTTAAGAACAACGCTATTTCTCCTCAGATACTTGGAGATAAGGACAGGGCGATTGTATTGTTCCACGTATAGTGACTTGGATGTTGAGATCATATCTCAAATCCAGATCCTATGGACCTCCCACTGATGCTTGATCAAATCAAGACCGTAGACTTAATCTTCTCATTGCATCTGAATCTCATTCAGATCAATGTCCAGTTCATGGACTAAGATTAGGTCACTTCTCTAATGAGAGGAGTCACTAAAATCCAAACCTGTTTCATCACTCCCTCGGAATGGAAGCGTCATGGTTATACAATCGTATATGATCAAATCACCCTTCAGGTATTCCCAATACCTGCACATCCTACATACTGGAAGCTCATGATCATTCTGAAGATAAAGATCACTTTTGCACTGTCATCTTCAGAGTTAGATCATTTAAGTTTCTCAATCTTGGTCATTGGGATTTGGTATAGATCATATGCTTTCACAAAGCATATATCTTACCTTCAAATTCATGTCATGCTTCCAAAGCACGACGACCATGCATGGAATTTGTTTAGTCCCAATACCTCATGAGTGAGCTCATGTCTCCCGATTCACAAGTGAACCTGTATGATCCCTTTGAGAGATCGCATTACTCATATGTCCTTACATGCACACCAGCTCGCCGGTATATAGACCTTGATTAGGTCATCAACCTATTGGTCTGCCAAATGTACATACTCAGACATATAGCAATACATCTGTCTCTAGTCAGAGGATGCATGCCTATGTTTGACAGTATTCAACGTAGGTCTTTGGTTATCTCGATCTCGTCAAGTCAACCCATTGACTTAACTAACCTGACACCTCTGAATCACTATTCCCATGCAGAGGACCTGCATCAAGAGGTCATTCAGATATTAGTCATATGAGATAGGATTGCCATCTCCTACTCAGACTGGAGATCATCACTTAATGATCATTTGATGATGCTTGATGAGTCCTCTATCTAACTCCTTAGATATTCATCCAAGCATCAGCCTCTATGATCCATCCAATGAATCAACAGCTGTATGATCATCAAGTTGGCCATGGTACATAACCCTTATTGTACAGAGGGACCCTATAGTGCATTCATTCATTAATCTCAGAAAGGGAGTGAAAAATAATCAATAACTTTCATTGATAATTTATTCATTACAATAACATTTATTGTAGAAATGGTTCGCCCGGGGCTCACATTGCTAACAGTATGAACTCGGGATAGCCTTTGTGAAAAAATTCGTCACCTAACATCTCTGCTCAATCTTTAAGATTGTTTGATCACTAAATTAAAATTGAAAAGATAAGCGGTCGAACCCTGACGTGCCTTCACAAGTGTCGAGTAGATGAATCAACGAGTTTGTTTAATTTTTTATCTTGTATCTGTTTCGCTCTCTGCTAGGATCATCATCTTCTTCTTTTTCCATTCCACCATGTATTCCCAATCCACCCCCTATCCGAACCCTGAAGTTGGAACTCCAGTCGACTTCACCACCTCACTTGTTCGCTACTTCTTCATACTTCTCACCTTCTACATGTTCTTACCCACCCGATACCCTCTCATAATAGTGTAGTACACCTTCTATCCAAAAGTTTGCTAGTCATTATGACATATACCTTAAGCAAACAACTGCTGAGAATAATGATTGATCAACTTGCATGGGTCAAGATTACACCTATACACCCTATACCCAAAGACTTCCTTCTGACGATCAAATAGAGAGGCCTACACCATATATTCACCCTATCTGGCTTGAATCTCACATGCCCTCTTGTTCTACACTCAATGAGCCCTCATGCACATAGAATTGGATTCAGGATCCAACTCCCCCTTCCCACTATTTGTAGACACATGGTTATGAGGCTCAAACTATCGTAGCAAGAGACCCATATTCAACTCAGAAATGTATGCCTATTGTGATGCCTATCCCCCTCTAGGATCCGGGTACTCAACAAACCAATCCATGCATATACATTTCAGATTCGAATATTTGACATTTATCAAAGCATGAGAAAATAGCAACATGCATTGGAATTTTAAAATTTTCCTTACTTTGCATTAAACCTGTTCACAATAACCTGTATTTCCATTGATTCATTCCATACACCAATTCGATTTCATTCCATTGTCCATTTGCATATCCACAAAAATATACATATAAGAATAAATATAGATGTCTACAATTATAAATTACATGCAATATATCTCAAAAAGAAACTAATCATAGGAAACAGTAGAAGAACTATCCACAACTGTACTATGATGAATCCCCATTCATCACTCTTTATTCCTTTATTTTAGCTAGAAATCATTGCAAAACACCATGTAAATATTTGTAAATGCAATAAATTGTCAAATTGCATGCTTCATGTAAATAGCCATAATTAGAATGTTTTTTGTGTAAAAATAAAGGAATAAAGAAATAAAGAAAAAGAGGGAAATATTTAGAATACATATTGAGTGACCCAAAACCAAGGGAGGGCCAATCATTGGCCTGACCGTAAAATAAAACAAGTAGAGAGAGATAGGGTCATTCACCATTGTACATATTTCCCCCTCCATGTATATATATTATTTTCATAAAATAAAAATATTTGTGTGTTCCTCAAAACTTGTATATATTTCTAAAAATAAAATAAAAATGAGAAGAATAAAATAAAAACAAAAATAAATTCTCTCTCACCCTTGCATATACCATGTATATATGTACATTCACCTAGTTATTTTATCCTTGTAAATAAACAATAAAAATAAATAAAAATTATTTTATATCCCACATTTTATGTTGTAAATAAATAAAATATAAAATAGGAATAATTGTACAAAAATAAACTAATAAAAATAAAAATACAAAAATACCCAGGTATTTATACTATATATAATAATATATTATGTATATACATTAATTTATTTTTCAAAAAAATAAAAAAAAACACCAAAAAATACTTTGAAAAATAAGAAACATTTTTATGTTGTAAATAGTTTTAAATAAAATCATTTACTATTTTAAAATGAATTTCCAAATAATTATGCGCTCGGAATTTTCTCATTGGTCCACGGGGGATGTTGACCCCCAGTCAACTCCCCCCCTCCCCCCCCCCGGAACACATCTCCGCGGATCCACTTCGTTGACTTGATTTCTCGACATTTTCTCGATTCGATCCGCCTCCCATTTGCCCAAATCCCGAGCTCCGATTGCAGCAGGCACATCCGCGATCCACGCCCGATCAGTTCCTTAGCGGTCCGTGCATTGAGGTGTGCGCCCGACTCCAATCTTCCCGGACCCCTAGTAGTATATAGGTTCAGCTCCAGCTACCTTCCTCCAACCTTCGACCTCCGTCTTCAACTCCTAGGACCTCCACTCTCTTGCCTTGAGTGACAGCAAGCCCGAGGGGGTGTTGCAGCGAGGGAGGAGACGTGTTTGCCCCAGGTCCGGTGACTCACGTCATCGCGCTCCGTAACCGGCGAGCTCGAACCTCTGGAGGCATCGCTCCATTAAGGTGAGGAACCCATAAGGCAGCTGACCACCCCACAGACGAATCTGACCATTAGGTACCTTCTTTAGCCCGTAGCTTTGCTTCAATTCCGATCTTTAGGTTTAGCGCCGCCGGCCTTCGCCAGTCGATTCCCGATCATCCGACCGCTCATTCTCCCATCCGACCATCCTATCACCTCTACGAGACTCCTCCGCACCTTCTACGACCTTCGATAATCTTGGTTTTCCCTGGAACCAGGACTTAGGTCCTCCTCCGCCGCTGCTCGTCGGTGGACCGTGCCCCGACTCCCCTGATCGCCCATTTTGCCCGTTAATGGGTCGAGGCAGTTTGACCTCGACCCCACTTGTTTCCTATGCAGGTATCGAGGCTTAAGAGCCTCATTTGGAGGCTCAACTGCTCAGGCACAGGCACTCCAGGTACTCGACGTCGCCGGGTACCCTACAGGTCCTCCCGGCCCCATCGGAGCATACCACTCGCTGCAGATCATCACCAGCATCAATTCCGCCATCTTAGCAGCACAGGAGGAGGTCTCCGTCGCGCGTATTGGCCCAGTGAACCTCTCTGGGGAGTTGTTCTTCTAGGAGCCTCCATCACCGTCGATCGAGCCCCCCTCGTGCCAGAGATCTCGTCCATCCATCTGAAGGAGGTTCTCAACCATCGATCCATCAGAGGATCAGATCAGAGCCACAGATCAGCGAAGGGGCATCCACGAGTCTCGATCGTTAGATCTGGAGAGGACGCCCATCAACCGTCGGAGGGGTAAATATCACTTAGGCCCCTCCTTTAGCATTTATAGTTTAGCCCAATAATTATTAAGTGTAGTTGTTTTTATTTTGGAAAAATTACACTGTGGACCTTATACTTTTCGTATTTGCATTTTAGCCCCCCCTAGTTTTGGTGCACATGCTTCGACATGTGATTTTTGGGAAAATTGCATGTATTGGGTTGGGTTTATTAATGTTATGGTTTGAAGTTTTACTTTGACTATTTGCAATTATGCCCCTGTGCGTGGTTGATTAGAGCATGCGCCAAATTTGATGTGCTTTTTACATTAAGCCACCTATACTTTCTACACGTGTTCCATTTTAGCCCTTAGAATTTGTTTTTTTCGATTAGGTCCATGTGTGTTGTGTCTTGTTTATTTGTTGAATAAAATATCAAATCAACTCCAAAAATTGTGAAATTTGGAAATTTCGCTCCAGCCACTATGTAAAAAAAATTCACTAATTTTTTGGGACATTTTTGTTGCTGTTTTCTATTTTTAAAAATTCAAAAACACCTATTTTTGCTATTGTTTGAATTGGAAAATCAATTAAAGATATTAAAAACCCGTTGTTTGTTTTTATGTTTATTTGCTTCAGTCCGATTTTTGTTGCATTTGAATACATAAAACCCCTAAAAATTACAAAACCCTAAAAATCTTATAAAAACCAGTAAAAATTCTAAAAAAAATCAAAAAATTGCAATTTCTTCTCCTGTAGCTTAGTTTTATTTTTAGTTTGATATAAAATTGTCTTCAGATTTTTAGAGATTATTTATCTATTTTTTAAAAACCTTTCAAATCTGGTTGCACATTAGTTCCATGTTTTGCCTTTTTTCTATTTTTATAAAATCAACAAAAAATATGAGAAAATTACCAAAAACACTTAAAAATTTGTAAAATCCAAAAACATTTTTACTAAATTTTTCTGATTTGATTTGTGTGGTTGAATAAATAATTGTTTTTTCCTTTTTCTAGCTTTTTCTCTTATTTTCTTCATAAGTAAAAATACAAAAAAAATTTAAAAATACATAAAAACCACCAAAAATATTTTTTCTTTTATTTTATTTTTAGACTACTTCATAGGCTCTTTGAGCCAATCCGTGCTCCTTGTGTTCGACCCTGGTCTCTATATCAGGTTAAATAAATTGCGAGACTGCTATTCGGATTTTTGTCTGATTACTTTTATTTTGTGATCTAATTTTCTTGTTGGTTGATCTACGAGATTTGGGTCACAACGACCTTTGTTTTTACCCTTACCTAGATTTTTTGTGATTTTTCGGATACACTTTTGTTTATTTTCTTGCGAGGGCCCGAGGACCGAGGTGGCTTTTTCGGAAGCCGATGCAATCGTGAGAATTAAAGGCAGCTCTTTTCTGCATAGAGCCGCAGGAGAGCGCGAGGAGGCGAGAAGTAGTACGGGAACCACAAATAACCACAGATAGCCATAGTTTAGCGTAGATAGCCGTAGCTTAGATTAGTTTATTTTCTTCCAAAATTATTATTGTAATAATGCAGGGACAAACACTTGGACTCTATCGGTGATATCGGCGTATGTTTCGTCGAGCACCAGTGTGCTTGGGGGACCTCACCGTGTTTTTCTCCGGTTTAGTTTTCTCGCATTTTCATTACTTCTTATCTGATTTACGTGGTTTTGGCCTTAGCTTAGGATTTTATCTTGATTGTGATGTAATTGATTAGGACCCAATCCCTTATTATCTACCTGCTCCTATTAGATCGTAATTGGACCTAATTAATTAGTTCACAAGAAAAAGCCCGATTACTTAAACTCTAGTCTACGTGCCTTGAGGAGTCACATATAGTGCGTGCAGGATCCGTTGTGGTGGACACCGAGTGGCTCCCAAGATAGGACTCCGGACTTAGGTTTGAGTACCCGACTACTATGCTTTACTTGTAGAAATTACTCTGTCTAAGGCTGGTTTCTCGTGCATCATATAGGTAGTTTAATTTTTATCTTTACATTTATGCGCAGATCACTTTGCATGTAGACTGCTAGAGTCAGGTACGCATCCCTTACTCTGCATGCATCATTGATTTCATCCGCATCGGCTTTTTATCTTCTCCCCTCTGTTTTCGAATTTAAATAATCAGGAGAACCGAAAAATTCGTTAGGCATTGTTTTCTTGAAAAAAATCTAAAAAAACTATAAATTGGGACTACGAAACACACTTGACCATAAAAGACACTTCACCTAAAAATTTATCTTGGGGAGAGCAACCCTTCATTGTCTGGTTTGGATGAGCGAGAGAGCGACCCGTACATTAGGCTAGAGCCATATCCGATCTCTTATCAGACTATCGACCTTTTTATATGGGACAGTCTGGTGGGAGGATTGGATTCCCATCAGCTCGCGTAACCGCTCTGATAGACTGACTTGATCACCTAAACAAAATTGACAAGATAATTGACCAAACCTTCACGGTCTTCAGCTCCGTGTTGCGTAGGTGAATCAGGGGTTTGTTTGTTTGTCTTGTGTGTTTCCAGATCTCATCCGCCTGAATCGCCAGATCAAGATGATGGGCATGATGTCTCTTAGGCAGCCTTTGGCTGCATCACTTTTCAGCACTCCAACCCGTTCATCTAGGTTGGTTCGTGAGAGCTGAGACCCGTTCTCCGAACCTGAGTTCGATTCCGCCCTGTTCCCCCTTGACCTCCCTTCTTCCACTTCTGAGATACCAGTGCCAGTGCCAGATCAGAGACAACAGACAGATGATTTATCGGCACCTGAGTTTGGGTCTTTTACCTTTGTAGAGACCATGTCCAACAGTGAGGAGTGCACCGAGGGTCCGAGAGCAGAGACTACGACATATGTGTTGGACCAGGGTATGATTAATAACACCATGTTAGCTTCCCTCGAGACGATGCATCACCAGATATGGGATCAGGGAGCTTTCATGGTGGAGATGAGGAGAGAGATGGAGAGGTTGAGGACAGCACGAGATCAGCCGCGAGCTGCAGGAGCGGGAGATCCAGATCGGCCTGAGGAGACGGTCCAACCAACACCAGCCAGACCGATGCGGGAATTGCACAACCCCGGATCGATGGTCACACACAGGTGGATCGTTCTTCGAGCGATCGTGGGGGACTTCAAGTTCCCCCCACAGACACTTCAGCTTCTTCCCCGCTTCCACGAGCTCGCGATTGAGGAGCCCCATCTTCATCTCCAGGAGTTTGAGATGATCTGCAACACCATCCATGATCGGCAGGTGGACGAGGATACCATTCGGATGATTACTTTCCCTTTCTCCCTTGTTGACCGTGCAGCCAAATGGCTGAAGCATTTGGCGAGATTTGTGACTACCTAGGAGCAGCTCCACATCGAGTACTTGAACAAATACTATCCACTCGGGTGGACCAATGCAGCGAGGGCCTTGATCAGCAACTTCTCCATGCTCCCCAACGAGAAATTTCACGAGACATGGGAGAGGTTCAGAGATCTTACCAATAGATTCTCGCACCATGATATCTCGAAGTCGAACCTAGTTCAGAGCTTCTTTTGCGGACTTACACCAGAGCTGCAGGGCTTGGTGAATGCTTCTTGTGGCGGTTCCTACTTCTCCAAGGATGAGGATCAGGTCTGGGCCATCTATGAGGAGATGGCCGAGAACTATATAGTATGTCCCAGACCTGCCTCTACACTTAGGGACGCCCCCAGCCACAGGCCGTGTAGTTTCAGAGGATAACACGGGTCGATGCCGATCCTTCCACTTCATTAGTGGCAGCCGCAGACATGGGCATCATCAGCGAGAAGCTGGACCGGATCGAGTTGATAGAGAAGAAGCAGTGCTAGGGCATGACACAGATCGACCAGATGGCACAGATGTTGAGTGTCTTAAAGACCCAGATCATGTGTCTCCAGGAGGCACATACGGCTTCTCAGCCCCGTCTCAGGTCACGGGCAGACAACAGCAGCAGTAGTTCGACCCAGCCCTCCGCCTCGTACCGACAGGTCCACCACGTTCAGTCAGAGCCCTACCAGCCGTAGCAGCAGTACGTCTAGTCACCACCATCTCAGGATAGCCAAATGGTGGTGTATCAGCTGGACCAACCCCTGTAGTACTCCCCCACCCACCTACGAGCAGGAGCCGTTGATGGATGTCAACGGGATTTGGTATGACCGACCCCAGTCCGGTATCTGACGAGACCATCCCGGATTCTGTTGGTCAGCTGGAGGCATCAGTTCCCGGCAGCAGCCTCCTGTTCAGGGTGGTCAGTACGGCCAGCAACTATAGACTCACCAGCAGCCCTAGCCCCCAGTATAGCAGCAGCAACCATCCCACCACTAGCAGTATGGTCCTCGTCCCCATCGGCAGGGATAGTCTTGGAGGCGTGAGCAGCCTCAGCAATAGTATCATCAACAGTACCCCTCTCACCCTCACCAGCAACAGAAGCCTCACTACCAGCGAGGTCACCCGTCAGGTTCTCATGGGCCGACCTATGAAAACCCCGTACTTGATGATCTAACCCGCCTCATGTCCGAGCAGTAGGCTACCTTTCAACGAGAGATGGATGAGTTCCGTCAGGAGATGAGGGAGATAGTGAGAGGGAAGGCCACCATCCCTACCCAGATCGAGCCGAACCTGAACAACCTCAAGAGGATGTCTGAGCAGGTAGAGTTCACTGAGATTACCACTCCTGGTGCTTCACTTGGTGATATGTCTACATACATGTTTAATGCTGATTTTGTTACACTTAGGAGCGATAGGATGCCAACAGGCGACGCCTCGTCTGAGCGACGATCCCATGCCAATTCAGGAGCACCAGGCGAGGAGGAGAGCGGTGCTGATGCCACTCGTGATCATGATGATGACAGTGGTGCTGACACCACCATGGATGTTGATCCAGCCGACGGTATTGAGGCCGTCGCTTCACCAGTTGGAGGAGGTGGTACTGATGCCACCATAACAGTTGCTGAGCTCGAGCACAGTACTGACGCCGCGTGTCCAGATGCCGAGGGTGGTACTGAGGCCACCATTTACTATTATGCTAGTCATGTTGTTTTTCCTTCAGTGCATGTATCTCAGGACATTTCTGCAAATAAAGGAAAGGGTTTGTTGTTTTCGGATCCACCTGTGTTGCTCGATGATGTTTGTGTGGATTCTGTTGTGCATGAGCATTCCAGACCCTCTTCTAGTCCTTCATCAGAGAAGGACCCAGTAGTCCTCTTTCCCCGAGAACTCCACTTGGCAAAGGGGTAGAAAAAGAAAATCCTAAAAAGAACCACCAGATAGAGTTCAGCCAGCAGATGATGGACAAATTTCACATACAATTGACTCTACATGAGGCCTTGGAGCACATACCTCTTTTCCAGAGATCACTCAGAGACAGGATCACAGTTAGGAGGAAGAGGCGGAATCACCAGTCAGAGATCCATGTGCTCACTCGCGCCACATGCTTCGCGATTCAGAACCAGCTGCCAGCCAAGAGGCCAGATGCAGGAGCCCCGTATGTCAGATGCCACATCATGAGCAGAGGTTCGACCGCACTCTATTAGACAGCTGTTCTTCGATCAACCTACTTCCGGCAATCCTTCTCGACCGCTTCGAGTTGAGCCCTCTCCGACAGAGCAAGACGGTCCTTCAGTTTCCTAATCGATCTGTCAAGAGGCTGAAGGGGCTGCTAATGGACGTTGTCATCACGATTTAGGGCCTGAAATTCCCCGTGGACTTCGTTGTGTTGGACATGGAGATCCCTAAGTCCGTGACCGATACCCCCATCATTTTAGGATGCCCGTTCTTGGCCACAGCCAAGGCAGTGTCTGACCATGATAGCAGGAAGGTGTAATTTCGCGTCGAGGACAAGAGTATACAATTAGAGATGGTCGGGGAGACTAGAGCCAGAGATTCCTCCTGCTTAGAGATGACTTCAGATTCAGAGCAGATGATAGAGGCAGAGCGAGACATCCACCAGGACTGCGATTTTGTGATCACAGATGATGAGGCAGTTTAGGCAGATCCAGTAGCACAGGCCATCCTCTCACCTTCAGAGTTCGCTGATGCAGAGACGATAGCAGAGGAGAGCTTGGAGAGTGTATTCCTGGTCCAGGATACATCTCAGGTAGTAGAGACAGTTCCCGATCGTGAGGCATATTTTGTTTGTGATTCTGATACAGATCCCCCGGAGTCAGATTTAGATTGGGTAGAGTTTGATGATTTGATACCTTGTCTGACTTCCACGGAACCTACAGCTAGGGAGGAGGCTAATCCAGTATAGAGAAGAGACACACCAGCAGAGCAGCCTTCGCCAGATTCAGATTGCGAGCAAGAGTTCTCATTCTCCCAGGCAGATTTGGCCGTATTCACTCAGACTTTTCAGAGGCCAGATCCACCAGCACCATATTGTCCAGAGCCGAAGCCGCTATCGTCATCGTTGAAGTATAGGTTCCTTGTGGGTGAGCATGAGATGTACCCAGTCATTATCTCCGCCAATTTGACTGGAGAGCAGGAATCCCGTCTTATGGGGGTTCTTGAAAAGAACTGCAAGTCTATAGGATGGAGTGTAGCCGATCTCCAGGGGATAAGTCTGACCATGTGCTCTCACCATATCTATCTCGAGGAGGACACGAAGCCGTCGCGTGAGTTCCAGCGGCGGCTGAACCCGAACCTTCGAGATGTTGTCATGAAGGAGATCTCGAAATGGTGGAGCACCGATTTTATCTACCCCATCTCCGACTCCAAATGGGTCAGTCCATTACATGTGGTGCCCAAGAAGATGGGCATCACCACAGTTGTTAGTGAGTCTGGAGAGGAGATCGCTACCCGGGTACCCACTTCTTGACGGGTCTGTGTAAACTACAGATGAAACATGCCACCAAGAAAGACCATTTCCCCCTGCCCTTTATTGATCAGATTATAGAGAGGCTGGCAGGGAAGAGCCATTACTGTTTCTTGGACGGGTACTCCGGATACAATCAGGTGGCCATTGCGCCCGAGGACCAAGACAAGACCACCTTCACCTGTCCCTTCGGGACATATGCTTTCAGACGCATGCCATTTGGATTGTGCAACGCTCCGGTGACATTACAGAGATGCATGTTGTCCATCTTTTCGAACATGGTGGGGGAGTGCTTGGAGGTCTTCATGGATGATTTCTAGGTCTACGGTGACGGATTCGACTCTTGTCTTGAATACCTAGACCGCGTCCTTCAGCGATGCATAGAGGTTCACCTTTTGTTGTCTTAGGAGAAGAGTCACTTCATGGTTACTCAAGGGACGGTGCTTGGCCATATCATCTCCAACAGGGGAAAGGAGGTCGATCCAGCCAAGGTGGATGTCATTAGAAAACTCGATCCACCGTCCAACTTACGGCAGTTACGGTCTTTTCTAGGACATGTCATTTTCTACCGGTGCTTCATACATGATTTCAGTAGGATTGCCTGACCGTTAACTGATCTGCTAATGAAAGACACCGAGTTCCTTGTTGATGATAAGTGTCTTGCATCATTTGAGACTCTCAAGAGTCGTGTTGTAGAAGCTCGTGTTCTCCAGCCGTCTGATTAATCTCTCCCATTCAAGATCATGATGGATACCTCTGTTTTTTTCATGGGGGCCGTGATAGGATAGAGGAGGGATGGAGTCCCCTTTGCTATTTACTATGCTAGTCGTACTTTGGATGCCGCTCAACGAAACTACACTGTCACTGAGAAGGAGATGCTAGCCGTAGTTTTCGCCCTAGATAAGTTCAGATGTTACATCATTGGATCTAGAGTGACCATCTATACTGATCATACCACCATCAGGTACCTCATGGCAAAGAAGGATGCCAAAGCCAGATTGACCAGATGGATCCTTCTACTCCAGGAGTTTGATATAGAGATTAAGGATAAGCCTGGAGTCAAGAATGTGGTGGCGGATCATCTCTCCCGACTGGAGTATCTTGAGGATTTTTAGCAGATTGAGCCTATATGTGAGACCTTCCCAGATGAGGTGATCCTTGCTATCGCCTCTCTCCCATGGTATGCCGATATTGTGAACTATCTTGTCGTCAAGAAAGTTCCACAAGATTGGCGCAGCAGAAACTTGAGACCTTCCTCGCGAAGGCCAAGTTTTACCATTGGGAGGATCCCATCCTTTATCATGAAGGAAGGATAGCATCTGGCGTCGGTGCATTCCTCAGGACCATAGCGTCCTCAACTACTGCCACAAGCTTGAGGCAGGAGGACATCACTCTGGGAGGAGAACGACACAGAAAGTACTCCAATCTAGCCTATGGTGGCCTACTCTCTTCAAGGACTCTGATGAGTTTGTGAAGAGGTTTACTGTCAGAGGATGGGCACTTGTGGACAACGTGATATGATGCCGATGCAGCCCATTCACTTCTGTGAGGTTTTTGACGCATGGGGCATCGATTTCATGGGTCCATTCCCTAAGAGTCAGGGATTTGAGTATATTCTGTTGGCCGTGGATTATGTGAGTCGTTGGGTTGAGGCCATCCCAACACAAACCGCAGATGCTAGGACTATTTGCAGATTTTTGAGGAAGAATATCATTTCATGGTTCGGGGTACCTCGAGTGTTGATATCTGATGGGGGGTCTCATTTCGTCAACAACAAGGTAAAGACCCTTGCTAGCGAGTTCAGCATAGACCATCGAGTAACCACTCCATACCACCCTCAAACGAATGGTCTTGCTAAAGTGTCGAACAGGGAGATCAAGACTATATTGCAGAAGGTCGTCCGCCCTGACCAAAAGGATTGGTCACAGCTTTTGGACTCGATCTTGTAGGCATATAGGACATCCTTCAAGACTCCTTTGGTTACATTTCCCTTTCGCCTCGTTTATGGCAAGCCCTGCCATTTACCTGTTGAGATGAGACGTAGGTCACTTTGGGTTGTTACTGATATACTTTTGGATCCAGTGAGTGTAGGAGATCATAGGAGGGTAGAGTTAGCATCCCTGGAGGAGCTTCGTGATACAACCTTTTCGAGCAGCCTACAGTATAAGGAGAGAGTGAAGGAGTGGCATGATTCCCATATCAGCCACAAACAGTTTGAGACAGGACAAAGAGTATGGTTGTTTGATGCTAGGCTTCGTTTATTTCCAGGGAAGCTACATAGCAAATGGAAGGGACCCTATCTGGTCCGAAAGGTACATGAAAATTGGAGTATTGATATATCTGAGTTGTCTTCTAATGCTACCTTTCGTGTTAATGGTTAGCGGCTCAAGCCATATCTAGATCATGATCCCCGGGTCATTGACGTTGCCCCTATTCACTTTGCGTGAGATACGCATGATTATCATTGTTCTTCCGACTTGTATAGATCCAGTTGTCTATATCACTCCATTCTTTAGTCCCACACCCCATCCTTATCTTATGATTATGCTATACTTAGGGTGTACTTTACCCTAAGTATAGGGGGGTGTAAGACTCTCGGGTATTCTATTGATTCTTTCTACCTCTGTTTTGCTGCCTATACTTAGGGATATTTTACCATAAGTATAGGAGGGTAGACCCTGTACATCCTTCCACTTGGATTTCCCTTCATGTACAGCTTGCTATACTTAGGATTACTTGATCCTAAGTATAAGGGGAAACACCGAGTCCTCTTCATTATATTCTTGGATTCCTATTTGTACATACCATTCCTTTTCACTTCCCTATACTAAGCACGAGTTATGTCTTCTTCATCGCTCTTGATCACTCTGAGGACATAGTTCGAGCGAAGTATAGGGGGTGTCGTATATATTTCATATATACGTTAGCCATAACTCGTACTTTGTGTGAGTGTGTAAATAAATAAAATGGCTAAAAATCCATAAAAATTTAAAAATTTCCCCTTGTACATAAAATTCTTCTTGCACATACCTATCTATTTAAAAAAAATATTTTTGTACAAATGATTGTAAAAATGATTTGTGTAAATAGTTTGTAAATATTTTGATATCGAAATTATGTATATAGTACAAAATTTTTGTAAAATGTTTGAAAAACAAAAAGTTTGCAAAAACCTTGTGTAAATATTTGTAAATATTTTGTAAAACTTCGCATTCATGCATACATCCATGTTTTCAAACATTTTTCAAAAATTTTGCACATTTGTAAAAATTTGCATATTTATAAATATTTGTACAGTTTTTTTCAAATCATGGTTGACATATAAACTGGCCTGGAATTAAATTGGAAAATGGAGCTTGGTTAAGACCTTAATCCACCTAATTCTAAGAGGAACCTTATAGGGCTTAGGATTAAGACTTTTCATGTCCATGGGGACTTAATCTTTGAGTCCACTAGGCTATGAGCATATGTCATCTTGATGAGGCTAAGTAGAGCACTTACCAACGCACATATGACTCTCAGAGACAATGTCTTTACACTTTACACATGCTCTCCACGGATGAGGTGGGGAGGAGGCAATTTCCTTTGGCTTGGGGTAGCATACGAGGGTAGTACTTCTAGGCGGAACCTCTCTTCTTCTTATAGTGAAGGAAGTGCGTCTCAACTTGGTCTGGTGGTGATGAAGTCTAAAGGCAGGAGTTGTGGGTTGCAATAAAGCTTCAAAAGAGGGATAATCTACTGGCTCAAGAGGAAAAATTCCTTATGTATATATGTTGCACCATGTAGATATGTTGTACACATGCACATAAAAAAAATGCAAAGAAAGAAAAACTCCAAAAAAGTGGTGGGTCTGATTGAAAATAAAATACCCACCGGAGTGTATATAGTCAAATAAAGCGAAGCTTATGTTACACATGACCATCTCATGAAGCTTGCAGCGGGAGACTCAGCTACACTGATTAGAGCTCCCAGGGATACATGGCTACACTAGTCATGGTCCACTCTCTTCTTCCCCCTCTTCTTGAGCCGGTTGTACTTGAACTTAGAAGGGAATACCCCGCTCTTCGAGGAAAGAGTTGCTAGACTGAGGCATCAGAGTTACCTCCTTGAGGGAGGTTGTTTCTTTGTCATTTTTGAAGTGGGGAGCTACATTTCACTTACACAGTACAAGGAAAGATTCATAGTCATTAGAGTTTGTGTATGTTGACTTGTTCTGATCTTGTTTATTAAAGACTCCTGACCATGGATCGGTGGAACTTAGAGGTTGTTAAGTTTTAAGCTTAAGTCTAAATAAGGTTCTAACAAATTAATAATCCAAAGATCTGACTGAGCTCCATACTTCAATTTAATGAAGGAAAGTTTAATAATCAACCTTGATTTCCCATCTTTTTCTTTTTCTTTCTCTTTTTGCACTTCTTTTTCAAATAAGTGTTTGCTAAGGGACTGACAAAAGTAAAGTATAGGGGGTGATGAATCCCCATTCATCACTCTTTATTACTTTATTTTATCAAGAAATCATTGCAAAACACCATGTAAATATTTGTAAATGTAATAAATTGTCAAATTGCATGCCTCATGTAAATAACCATAATTAGCATGTCTTTGTGTAAAAATAAAAGAATAAAGAAATAAAGAAAAAGAAGTAAATATTTAGAATAAATATTGAGTGACCCAAACCCAAGGGAGGGCCAATCATTGGCCTGACCGCAAAATAAAACAAGTAGAGAGAGATAGGGCCATTCACCATTGTACATATTTTTCCCTCCATTATATATATTATTTTCATAAAATAAAAATATTTATGTGTTCCTCATAACTTGTATATATTTCTAAAATAAAAATAAAAATGAGAAGAATAAAATAAAAACAAAAATAAATTCTCTCTCTCACCCTTGCATGTACCATGTATATATGTACATTCACCTATTTATTTTATCTTTGTAAATAAACAATAAAAATAAATTAAAAATAATTTTATATCCGGCATTTTATTTTCTAAATAAATAAAATAGAAAATAGGGATAATTATACAAAAATAAACTAATAAAAATAAAAATACCCAGGTATTTATACCTATATATAATAATATATTATGTATATACATTAATTTATTTTTCAAAAAATAAATAAATAATCACCAAAAAATACTTTGAAAAATAAGAAACGTTTTTCATGATGTAAATATTTTTAAATAAAATCATTTACTATTTTAAAATGAATTTCCAAATAATTCGGGGCTCGTAATTTTCTCATTGGTCCACGGGGGATGTTGACCCCGGTCAACTCCCCAACCCCAGGACTACATCTCCGCGGATCCGCTTCGTCGACCCGATTTCTCGACATTTTGACAATTCGATCCGCCTCCCATTTGCCCAAACCCTGAGCTCCGATTGCAGCAGGCACATCCGCGATCCTCGCCCGATCAGTTCCTTAAGGGTCCGTGCATTGATGTGCGCGCCCAACTCCAATCTTCCCGGACCCCTAGCAGTATATAGGTTAAGATCCAACTGCCTTCCTCCGCACCTTCGGCCTCCGTCTTCGACTTCTAGTACCTACACTCTCTTGCCTTGAGTGACAGTAAGCCCGAGGGGGTGTTGCAGCGAGGGAGGAGACGTGTTTGCCCCAGGTCCGGCGACCCACGTCGTCACACTCCGTCACCGGCGAGCTCGAGCCTCTGGTGGCGTCACTCCATTGAGGCGAGGATCCCAGGAGGTATCTGACCTCCCCCAAAGATGAATCCGACCATCAGGTACCTTCTTTAGCCCGTAGCTTAGCTTCAATTCCGATCTTTAGGTTTAGCGCCGCCAGCCTTCGGCGGCCGATTCCCGATCATCCGACCGCTCATTCTCCTATCCGACCATCCTATCACCTCCACAAGACTCCTCCACACCTTCTACGCCCATCCGATCATCCTGGTTCGCCCCGGAACCAGGACTTAGGTCCTCCTCCACCGCCGCTCACCGGAGGACCACGCCTCGACTCCCCCGATCGCCCATTTTTCCCGCTAATGGGTTGAAGCAGTTTGCCCTCGACCCCTCTTGTTTCCTGTGTAGGTATCGAGGCTTAAGAGCCTCATCTGGAGGCTGAACTGCTCAGGCACAGGTGCTACAGTTACTCGACGTTGCCGGGGACCCTCCATGTCCTCCCAGCCCAATCTTAGCATACCACGCGCTGCGGATCATCACCAACATCAATTCCCCCATCTTAGCAGCACAGGAGGAGGTCTCCATCGCGCATATTGGCCCGACAAACCTCTCCAGGGAGTTGTTCATCCAGGAGCCTCCAACACCATCGATCGAGCCCCCCTCGTGCCAGATTAGATCTCGTCCCTCCATCTGAAGGAGGTTCTCAACCGTCGATCCATCAGAGGATCAGATCGGAGCCGCGGATCAGCGAAGGGGCATCCACGAGTCTCGACCATTAGATCTGGAGAGGATGCCCATCAACCGTCGGATCATAATAAAGGGGTAAATATCACTTAGGCCCCTTCTTCTTTAGCATTTATAGTTTAGTCCTGTAATTTTTAAGTGTAGTTGTTTTTATTTTGGAAAAATTGCATTGTGGACCTTATACTTTTTTGTATTTGCATTTTAGTCCCCTCAGTTGTAGTGCACGTGCTTCGACACGTGATATTTTGGGAAAATTGCATGTATTGGGTTGGGTTTATTAATGTTATGGTTTGAAGTTTTACTTTGACTATTTGCATTTATGCCCATATGCATGATTGATTAGAGCATACGCCAAATTTGATGTGCTTTTTACATTAACCCCCCTATACTTTCTGCACGTGTTCCATTTTAGCCCTTAGAATTTGTTTTTTTTTATGATTAGGTCCATGTGTGTTGTGTCTTGTTTATTTGTTGAATAAAATATCAATCAACTCAAAAATTGTGAAAGTTGGACACGTGGCTCCTGCCACTGTGTAAAAATTTCACTAATTTTTTGGGACATTTTTGTTGTTGTTTTTTATTTTTAAAAATTCAAAAACATCTATTTTTGTTACTGTTTGAATTGGAAAATCAACTAAAAATATTAAAAATCCTCCAAAAATTCTAAAAAAATTAGGTATTTCTTTTATTGATTATTTGCTTCAGTCCGATTTTTGCTGCATTTGAATACATAAACCCCTAAAAACAGCAAAACCCTAAAAATCTTATAAAAATCAGTAAAAATTCTAAAAATATCAAAAAAATTGCAATTTCTTCTCATGTAGCTTAGTTTTATTTGTAGTTTGATATAAAATTGTCTCCAGATTTTTAGAGGTTATTTATCTATTTTTAAATAACCTTTCAAATCAGACTGCACATTAGTTCCTATTTGTACCTTTTTCTATTTTTATAAAATCAACAAAAAAATATAAAAATCTGAGAAAATTACCAAAAACACTTAAAAATTTGTAAAACTCAAAAACATTTTTATTACATTTTTCTGATTTGATTTGTGTGGTTGAATAAATAATTGTTTATGCCTTTTTCTAGTTTTTTCCGTTATTTTCTTCATAATTAAAAACACAAAAAAAATTAAAAATACATAAAAACCACCAAAAATATTTTATTCTTTTATTTATTTTTATACTACTTTGTAGGCTCTCTGAGCCAATCTGTACTCCTTGTATTCGACCCTGATCGCTATACCAGGTTAAATAAATAGCGAGACCCTTATTCGAATTATTGTCTGATTACTTTTATTTGGTGGTCTAATTTTCTTGTTGATCGATCTACGAGATTCGGGTCGCAACGACCTTTGTTTTTACCTTTACCCGGATTTTGTGTGATTTTTCGGTCATCATACTACAAAAAGGGTGAAGCTGAACAAAAAATGATGCATCCAACTAGTCACTACTGCGAACCTAGGGGTTCACACATAGGTACGTTATGAGCAAAGTTGCTCAATACGACAAAAACAATACAACATGCAAGATATAATTAAATGTGTGCAAAAGAAACAACTGAGTAATTGATCTCACAAAGAATTACATTTTAATTATTATTGTTTGGTCTAGATATGAATATGAGTAACTAAGCTTTGTGGATAGTCCGTGGTCTTGATCTGGATACGATCTCACACTATAACTTTAAGGTAAAATGAATGCCGTAGGGTTGGGGTGCCTCCGTAAGCATATGATAGGGTATAATGCATCCCAACTAAGTTTCCAACACGTCCACTTAGCCCCACTTCCCAATGATACTTCTGATTCACAATTTAGATTCCAGCCCATGTATCATCGTGACAACTCAATCCTCCTTATACTCAGAAGAATTATATCCCATTTCCAACTTCATTAACCATATTTTCTAGAACTCCCCTCTTAAGGCTCCCACTTGGATTACTAACCAATGTGGTCTACACTAGCTAGTACACGAGTGTTAACTCTAAGAGGACAGCAAAATACTACACCACCAACCATGAATACTTGACCCGCACTCGAGCACTGGGCTAAAGCACTCAAGTGTCGAGAGGCCAACACCGTCAGATTAGCACCTCGGTATGCCAAGCAAAATGTCCCCCAACCATCGCAGCTACAATAACGGTTGGGATCGCGGTCATCTAGGCTTCTCCTGAAGGTCCCAAGGACGCATGTCCCATCCCTTGAAGCGCCTACTCCATCTACCCAAACTCCGTGAAATATCCTTTCACTAAAATGATAATCACCACAAATAGCAACCGTCATAGTGAGTAAAATAACCTTTGCACGTACTTATTCTACCATATATTAAGTCCGCATCCTCTTGAGAGTTTCAGCTGTCAACCTTGGTAGAGTGTACATGATCAACCCCATTTAATATAAACTATATGGACAACTCTTTTGACATCCCAGAAAGAGTCATTATCAAGGCAAGACATCTCCTCTGATTTGAGGAAATTCAAGAATAGCAACATATGTGTGATTGTGATTGGATGTTGACCTTGAATGGATCCAATAATAGGAATTTTAAATGGAAGGATTTAGTATACGTATAGTGAAAGCTCCATCCAATTCTCACTAGATCATAATTGCATTTCCACAAATGACTGAAATCAATCACTTTTACACGCATGACTTTTTTGTGATATATCCAAAAATAGGAGAAAATCCAGTGTTGAGAAAACACGGCAAATTGGTGGACCAATTAGTTGGAGGAGATTCCTGCCACGCACTAAGTCCACTCTGCAACTCAATCTTTGTCGTCTAATTTTGTCATTGTTTCTGTGATTTCCCGAATTTACTGATTAAAACATGTAAAGCACCCTCTATCTCTCTGATATATGGTAATTGTTCCGGCAAATGTTAGTAATTATGAAGTGGGTCTAGAGCATAACACAGATTCAAAATGCTTCTTCCATGAAAGCCCGGTGAGGAAACCATCAGGAATATAAATTCTAACATGTGTAAGGATCTGGTTATGTAGTCTTCCAAAAGAAAGTCTCGAGAATAAATACTATGCTACAGGAAGATGAAGGGAAAATAAAAAAGAATGCAAAAAGAGTTGCCAACCTAAACTAGTGATTTCTATGTACTAGAGTTGTTTATCCATATTTGTAGTTATAGAAATATGGAATGACTTGAAGGCAGCAACTATTATAGTCGGTTATGATCTACAACTTAGGTATTGCTCTATCAGCGAGAATACCAAATATGCACGGCAAGAATGCACCCCGATTTGCATTTTTTTTTGAAGAATCAGCCAAAATTAGTCTTTTGGACAAGCAGAACAACATAGGCAAAAGCTATATGATGCAGTGCACCATAAATCGGTCACTACAATAAGCATAGTAGATAATAACATGGTTAAATATTGGGATGAAATAGGAGTTTGATTCTTAAAAGATAGTTTATAGGAGTAAATGATATCCCCAGTATTGAGTGAACCAAAAGAACATTTACAAGATGAGCTCTATGCCACCTTGGCAAGAGTACAAAAATCAAGGTGTTAGCTACTGGGACAACCTAAGTCACGATCCAGGAAAGCAAAGATATCTCAACCCCCAAATACATAGGGTAGAATATAATGGTGAACCGCAAGCAACTAGACTCCAATTTATCAAACGATCATGCATCTTCCAACTATCCACACAAATCTCGAATGTTCTAAAAATGCTCAAGTATGTAGGTTCAAGAAAATGCATGGAATACAACAACAAGAGAGCGGGAAACATCGTACCTCAAGTTTTCCGTCACCTCGATTATTCCGTAAGTGAAGAACAACGTGATCAACCCTCCGTTCATGATGAGAATCGCACATGGGGTTGGCCTAGACCTTCTCTACGCGATTTCGGCTTTCGATTGCCGATTCTATGCGCTCCGGCGAGCTCCGACGGTGCTCCAACAAGAGAAAAGGGAGGAGAAAGGGCTGCTGGTCGAAGGGAAGAGATTTGAGGGCATTTTGGGCAAGAGGGATTGGTTTAATCGGGTCGAAACCCGGGTTTGAATCTGGGTTCGAATCCGAATACGATTGGAACCCTTTTTTGCTAAAATAGCCGTAACTCAGCTCTCGAAGTCGGATTTTTGTATTCTTGGACTCGTTGCAAATCTATCGACAAGCACAACGCAATAGACTACTCAAATGAAATTTTTGGGTACTGGAATAAAAGCAGTTTTGCAAATTAGCCCAGATCCAGAGGAAATTTGCTCGAATCCTATGACATGGACCCCTCTTCGCTAAAACGGCCATACTTGAGCTTCTGAAGTCAGATTATTACGTTCTTGGACTTATTGGAAAGCTATCTACAAACACTACTTAATAGAATACTCAAATGAATTTATTGGAATTTAACAAAAGCAAATTTTTAATCTAGCCTAGATTTAGTCAAATTTTTGCAATTTAATCCACGTTCGTATTTCAATATTTTTACATCATAAAAATCTCAAAGGAAGTATTATCTCTGAGGTTTAAGACGACTCTGGTCGATTTCAACAACCAACTCACTGTATCCATGTCTCACAGAGGAATAAGCCCATAAAAATCTCAAACAGAGCGAAACCCCATAAAAATCTCAATGAGAACAAAATCCATAAAAATCTCAAATAGAATCTGACTACGATCTCGGCTCCATACCTGTGAACAATTGAGGGTATTTTTCCTTCATGTCCGCCTCAGGTTCCATTTCTCCTTCTCAATGTCTTGACTTCGCCATAGAACTTTGACTAACGGTATCTCCTTCCCCCTCAACCTCTTGACCGCATGATCCAGTATCTGAACCGGCTCCTCAGCAAAGGAGAGGTTTGGCTCCACCACCAAGCCTTCATAGTTGATAACATGTCAGGGACCTCAAATATATTTCTAAATATTTGACACATTAAATACATCGTGAATGCCCTCAAGTTATGGGGGAAGTGAAGGATATGGTTAGATCCTCAAGCGCATCACGGAAGCGTGATCGTCGTATCGAATACGACGAAGAACGACTAGTCGCACTAGTTGTTCTGTGCAGCGGAAATTAAAAAAAATTTATGCGACGAAACCACATGATCCAAGAACACTTCTCGGATCGTTTCATCTAAACCACAAACAAGTATTGGGTTTACCTCTTGAAGCGTGGTTGCGATCGAGTCTCTAAACAAAGAGACCTCCTGTCTCAAGTCCGATCCGACGGAGGAGACGCTTGCGAGCGCGGGGATGAACCGCGTGCTTCTCGCAATCCATGTTGATGATCCAAGCGGCGGATATCCTGATCTCGACACACGAGATCCGATGTCTTCTTCACGAGCGGGGCGCACCGAAGGAGACGGAGATCCTCGAGCAAAACATCGGGCAGCATAACGACGATGCCGCAGCGATGGAGAACCTCTATAGGGCATCCATGGTGGACGGCCACATGAGAGAGAAAGAGAGAGAGGACGTGTAGAGAGAATGAGAGAGAGAGAGATTTGTTGCCTCAACTTATGTGTCAAGAAGAGCAATGGGGTGCCTCTTCTTTTATAGGGTTTTGGGATCCATGGATCTCAATCCATGTGTCAACACAAATCCAATGGTCCACATTAATTTGTGTTTCTTTCAATGGTCATGATTTGTTGCTAAAAACACAACAACAATTAATTTAATTTAAATTAAATATATGTTGATAAATCAACACAATTTAATTACAAAATTAAATCATCAATACATGGAGATAATGAAAGGAGAGAAAGCCTCCTTCCATGTGGAGAGGGGGGACGGCCTCCCTTTCCTAATGGGAGTGGTGGCCGTCCACCCTCCTCCATTAGGAAGGTGGCTATTTCACCTTTTATGTAATCTCCATTATTTGCAACAACTTTTATTGCAAATTATTTCACAAAAAATAAATCCAATTTATTTTGTGAACATTGCAATCATGCCATTGAAAATTTGTGAATCACATTCACAACCAAAAACAAAATGTAAATTACATTTTCAATTTGATGTCCAATGTGAATCCAATTCACATTAACATTTAATTAACAAATGTAAATTACAAATAGCTCTCTCTTATATATTATAAATCACATTTATAATATATATGATTAATATGGATATTGCTATCCACATTATTCATATCCATGATAATTAAATCATATTTAATCATCTTGGATCTCTATTCTCTTGTGTCCAAATAATATGAATCACATTCATATTACTCACATCTTTGATAATCTAATTATCTAAGATAGCTCTCTTTATAATATGAATCAAATTCAAATTAATCATGATAATTAAATCACATTTAATTATCCATATTCACAATGCTCGGATACATATATCAACAATAGAATTATCCATGAACTCCTTCAAGGATAATGCGCTTTCTCCGCAGATACTTGGAGATAAGGACAGGGCGATTGTATTGTTCCACGTATAGTGACATGGATATTGAGATCGTATCTCAAATCTAGATCGCGGGCCTCCCATAGATGCTTGATTAAATCAAGACCGTAAATCTAATCTTCTCATTGTATCTGAATCACATTCAGATCATTGTCCAATACTTGGACCAAGATCAGATCACTTCTCTACTGAGAGGAGTCACTAAAATCCAGACCCGTTTCATCACTCCCTAGGAATGGAAGCGTCATGGTTATACAATCGTTTATGATCACATCACCCTCAGCTATTCCCAATACCTGCACATCCTGCATACTGGAAGACTCAGACTAAACCCGAAGTATTCGATCAACTTTACACTGTCTACTTCATGGTTTTATCAGTAAGTTTCTCATTCGATCATTGGGAGTCGGTATCGATCATATACTTTCCAAAAGCATATATCATACCTAGGTCTTGATCATATACTTTCCAAAAGTATATATCAAACCTACAAATTCAGTCAAGCTTCCAAAGTGAGACGACCGTGCGCACGGAATTTGATTCTTCCCAATATCTCATGAGTGAGCTCATGTCTTCCGGTTCAGTAACTGAACCTGTATGATCCCTTTGAGAGATCGTATTACTCATATGCCCTTATATGCACACCAGCGCGCCGGTGTGTAGACCTTGATTAGGTCATCAACCTATTGGTCTGCCAAATGTACATACTTAGACATATAGCAACACATCTGTCTCCGGTCAGAGGATGCGTGCCTATATCCTGACAGCATACGATATAGGACTTTGGTTATCTCGATCTCGTTAAGTCAACTCTTTGACCTAACTAATCTGACACCTCCGAATCTCTATTCCTATGTAGAGGACCTGCATCAAGAGGTCGGTCAGATATCAGCCTTCAGAGATAAGGATTGCCATCTCCTACTCAGGCTGGAGATCATCTCTTAACAATCATCTGACGGTGCTTGATGAGTCCTCAATCTAACTCTTTAGATATTCATTCAAGCACCAGCCTCTATGATTCAATAGTTGAATCAACAGCTGTATGATCATCAAGATGGCCATGGTACATAACCCTAATTGTACTAAGGGACCTATTATGCAAATTATGTATTCTTCATTTCAGATTAAGGAGTGAATTGCAATAACATTTATTACATAATGGCTCGCCGTGGGCTCGCATTTCCAACAGGAAGGGCCATACTGTACGCCATCTTTCCAACATGGCTTAAATCTCGAATGGACCCATAAAACGCGGTGCTAGCTTGCCCTTGGCACCAAAACGTTGTACGCCTCTCATTGAAGATACTCATAAGAATACAAAATCCCTCACATGTAGTTAGGAGGAACACTTTAGTCACACATGATTGGTTATGACTTATATCATGTAAGCATGAATGTATGATATTATACCTGAAACTTGAGGTCTCAATGTTGTTGGTCGGCGTAACTCTTCTGACGGCTTTGCGTGGTTAACAATTTCTTCCCAGTAGTCCCAACGGCTCTAGAGGTCTCCTCTATGATCTGCGGGGTGAACATGATGTTTTCACCCACCTGCTTTCAGCATAAAGGAGTGGTACATCCCTGATGAATCTGTGATTCATCGCTCTAAAAGTTGAAAATAGAGATTTGTTCCCGAGTAATTAGATGCATATTTCTACTTATATTGCATAATAGCATTCATGCATGCATAAGTAATATTCGCATTTTAGCATTCATATTTGCATTAAATAAGAAGCCTAATTCACTTGTAAATACTAACATGTATATTCACCATATTTCACCTATTTGTATATATTTTATACTCATTCCAAATCCAATAAAATCGATTCCATAGTGTATATATTACTAACACTAATTAAAGAAAAATATAAAAAAAATACTAACTTGTAAAATTGACCAATAAGACCCCAATCCAAGAAACTAAGAGCCTTAAAATGTACATATCTCTCTCATACAGTGTCTGATTTAGGTCTACTTACTTTTAAAGTAATATATTCAGAGACCTTCCAAGCAAGACCAATTTCATTAAAATCAGAGCTCGTACGCAAAACTTGGATTTTGGGCCCCTATTGTATATTGTACATATTGACCTTTTTGCCCATGTATTTTATCATTTTATTTTTCTTCTTTTCTTAATTACTAAAAAACCAAAAAATAGACTAAGTTGTAAATATTTATTTCATATTTTTCTAACTTTCTTTTAATTTTTCTCTTATTTAAAAATGACAAAAAATTCAAAAGACAAAAATGTGGTATTTTATACCTATAAGGTACCACCCAAAATATATTTTGTACAGATGGCTTCATTTTATTTTCAACCCTTCACGAAAGTTGTAGATTGTCGAGACGAGCAACTTTCGTATTGACCACCTTTTGATTTAATCTCTTTTGTTATTTCTTTTTTATTTTTATTTACATTTGATTTTTTGAATTTTCTAGGAGCGACATGTGGCAGCTCCCGGAGCCACCAAATGTCACCCCATTTTTTTATGATATTCGGATTTATTTTATTATTTTCAAATTTATTATTATTATTATTTTATTACTATTTAAATTATTTTTAGTAGCCTACTATATTACTTATTAATTATTTATTTTATTCCCCTTTTACTTCTTCTCCCCTTGTCTTCCACACTAGCCATCAACTCACGACTTCCTCCACCATCCCTCCATCTTCTCCACCTCTTTTCTAACTCCTTCTTCCTCTTTATATTCACATCTCATCCTCCATTTTTCATCATCTGCCATCTCTCCAATTGAGAGGGAGAGACCACCAACCCCCCAGTGTTGTCGGTGACAGCGTCAATATTTTTCGATCGAACAACGATGGTTTCAAAGGCGATATCCACGAGGACTCCTCCTCGTGTCGTAGTGCATCTCTTCAGGTCACAACCGCGCTTCTTCGATTTCTCACCGAATCGAATCGAGGCGACAACGATCGGAGTGCAACATTGCTTCTTCAAATTCTGCGATTCTCATAGGTAAGTATTTTCTATCCTATCTTTTCATTTCATTTTTTTATCTAACATATTTTCTTCCTTATTGTTCATCATTCAAAACATCATTACAATCAACACACACATCGCTTTTTTCCATTGCATTTCATTTGTTGTTTACAAAAAAAAATCAAAAAAATATTACATCAAAAAAATCAAAAAAAGGAAAACAGGGAAGCAGCTCCGCCCCCCTCCTTGGTCGTGCCCTGTCTCCACGTTGTGCTCCCTATCGGTCGCCGTCCGCCTCCTCCGTCGACGCCATAACCGTGGTGCGCTACCGCTACGGTACCCCAGTAGCCCCTCGTCCAGTAGGCCAGCCCCGCGGGTCGACACCTCTGTCAGTGCTCTGCCGACCACGGTTGTGCCCTTCACTGCAAGCCCCCGTGCCGCCAACGCCTCCTCCCTGCATCGGCGACCAGCCCAGAGCCGCCAGCGCTCCTCGTAGCCACAACACGCCTCCAACCGCCCACCGGTGCCTCGCCCCCACGCCTCCAGGCGAGGCTGCCCTCCAGCCTGCGCCCAGTTGCATGACGCACGCAGCGCCGTTCGCCCCTGCGCTGCCCCGCGCGTGCATCCCAGTCGTGCGCGCCGCCCCGTCGTAGCTGTTCCTCCAGCGTCATCCTCGCGTGCGGAGCACCGCCTGCCAACCGCCAGTGGCCGCAGTGCCGCACGCCGCCTCCACCGTGACTCTGCCTCCCGCTCCAGCATAGCTCTCCGCTGCACCGCGCCCTCCCCGTCGCGTGCGTATGCGGTCGCTGCTCACCGTGCGCCACCTCTTCCTCCGCCACGTGAGAGGGTAGCGCCTCGCGAGCCCTAGCCTCCCCGCGCCATATCTTGTAGGAGAAGTTCACCAAAGGTCATTTTTTATGTTTTATGAAAATTGCATATTCAGTCTGCTATGTTTTGTTACTTGCAAAAACATCCTGAGATCATTTCAGTTCATTTCATTTTGATTCTGTAATTGCAAAGAGACCCCTGGATTTCAGTGATAATTTGGACCTAAATAGCATCATTTTATTCAATCAAAAATAGCATTTTGATGAGCAACTAATTCTTTATCTCGTGGCTATTTATTTACATTTTTGTGAGCATCATATTATTTATTAAAATCAGATATTGAAAATCAGTGATATTTTACCCATTTAAGCTCTGAAATTTCCACATATTCATTTATCGCTCTAAAAAATGTAAAAAATTGTGAATGATGTCTTTATGTGTGCTTTAATTACAATCCAAATTTCGTCCAATTTGGAGTTGTCTTGTGCATAAAATAAATTATAGAGTGAATTCTGTAATTGATTTTTAGTTAAAACCACGAAGATTATTTTTGAAAAATGTCAACTCTCCTGGATTCCTTATTAAAATATCTATTTGAGATAAATAGCTCTCTGGATAATTTGATTTTGTGGATTAATTAAGAATTAAATACTCATAGTAACTCTGTTTTCAGTAAAAAAATTCATAGAATAATCATAAAGTGCCAGAAAATTCTAGTAAAATTTTCATAATTTGGCATTTCATTTGCATGAAAAATTGCATAAAAATCCAAAAAAGTTTGTATTTTTCATCGTTGCATTTTAAATCCAAAAATTATAAAAAAATCTATTTTGCATTAATCATTGGATTAGGTTTACAGGAAAAACATAATTTGGCCAATTTGGATTAATTCAGATTAACATTATTTTTGGCTAAGTTGTTGATTTTTTTAACGACCTAGTTCATCCGCATCGGTGCGTCTGCATTTTTTATTGCATAAAAAAATTAAAAAAATCCACTTGAAAACCGTGATCTAATTCATCCAATCTAATCCTAAGTTGTTCCTTTGCCTCCTTGAGTCGACCCTAGGGCTTGCCCAGGTTAAACAAACATAAAACCGCACTTAATTTCATTCGACGATTCATCGATCCGTGTGGTTAATTTTTTATCGATCCAGATTTATCTAACTGCAACAAATCATTAATTTGACATTATTAAAAGGGTAGATCGGGGCACAATCAAATGGTGTCGTTGCCGGGGAGGCAAACGACTTAGGATCACTTTGGAAGATTAGATTTACGTTTTCCATTCACTCGGGTAGTCTGACCCTCGAGCCACCTTGTAATTATCTATTTTTCCCTAATTATTTTTTCTGATCATTTTTGTATATATTTTGATTTCTCTCTCTCTCTCTGATATAATTTTTTCTTTTTGTGCGTAGGCCCAGTGGACTTGGAGCAGCTTTCTTGAAGTCGACGCATGTCAAAGTGCATCGGAGGCCGACGATTCGTGGATCGAGTCAGTTGTTGAGACGCCAAAAAGATTTTTATTTCCATTAATTTTTTAAAAAAAGTTTGCATTTCCAGTGGTTCCAGTTTGGGTTCTTGAGTGTTATGTGAATAATAAAAACGTATCCCCGTGTGCTGTGTGGATTGCTTTGCGTAGAATAGGACCTGCACTTACAGCTCTTAGAGCTATTTTAGGACTTGTTTGTGCTCGTAAAATTTTAAGACCACACTTCACACATAAAAGACACACTTGGAATGCAGGATATAGCCAAATATAATCTATTCTTCACTCGCTAATAGAACTGCCTGTTTAGGAGCGGCTTTTCATCGATTGCATTCATTTAGTGTAAAAATTTCAATTCAGTATTGCATCCTACATTGTAGATAGCTGGAGGCACTGTAAGTCTTCTTACTCAGGCATTCATTATCGTTTTCTCGACCGCATCGGCTTTTTCTGATTCTCTCTCTCGATTTTTCTAACCTAGGATAAAGGAATTGGGACTGGATGGTAGACGTGATTGTTTGTGTGGATTAATTACAGTGACAACTAATCTCTAAAATCAGGACTGCTAATTGAATCAGAAAAAATTGACTAAAATTAATCTTATCTGCGGGAGAGTAACCCTGACCTTGTTTTCAGGGTTGAGTGAGGGTACTTGAGTGTATGTGCACACCCTAAGGCAGAGCCCAAATACCCGCCTTCCATGTCACGTACCAACCATTCCTAGAAAATATCACGAGTTGAATTTTCTCAGGTTCACTGACTAGCACCAAGTAACCTCCTCCTGTTGGCAGGTAGATAGGGGTGAATCAGCGGTGCTTCGTGACAAGTTGCTAGTAACCCCTCGGGGTGAAGTTCCAACCTTGTCAGCCTCCACCTGCTTGCAGGTAGATAGGGGCAGGTCTTTGAACTCATCAACTTGGGATAGGAGCGAAGAAAGGAAGGGTGTCGGTATCTTAGGTGACAGGTTAAATAGGGAAGATGTATTCGGCTTTGAGCCGACTTCCCTATAGGGCACGTAACCTTTGCTACTTTCTTAAAAATTCATACTTAAGATCAACCAGACTAATCGGACTCGGTTTTGGGTCCTTCATCGTGTTGAGTGTGGACTCAGGGTTTGCTGTTGTGTTTGTCTTTGTGTTTGTCAGTATGTGTTATACTATGTAATTGAACGTTTTCTACCTCATTCTGCTTACATTCATCCTTTTCTACTTCAAGATGTCGGGATATTGGTCCCTATACCCTGAAACCTCTAGTCATTCCTCCTCAACCATATACCATTCATCTTCGCCTTCTCCTTCTTCCATGTATCCTCCACCATCCACAAGAGACCCTTACCCATGGTCGGTTCCACTTCGACCCGATTATGAAGTCAAAACTTCGACTGGCTCCTCCAATTCTTCACATTTCTCACCTACTCCATATTTTAACACTCACATCCACTTCCATCTTGGGTTGTTTGTCCTTATTCTCAAGAGCTTGCTGGAATCAATGAACTATACGAAGAGCAAGCCACTGTTGAGACAGACGACTGGCAGAATTACTTGGTTGATCGAACATACCGAATGGATAGACATGCACCTAATGATCTTCCTGACTTGATTGACTTTAGTGATCAAGCTTACATTGACCAGCCCTCTTTCTAGCCATTTAGAGAGTCTATGCATTCATAGGATTGGACTCATGGATTCAATCTACGAACATCCTCTTTATTGACTCCATCATATGAGGCTCCGACTAGTGTCTTCCATTCAGATGGTCCATACTCCACCCAGCATTACATGCCAGAGTCTAGGTATGTTGAGTATGAGACTCCAATATCTCAGCAGTATCCTCCAATTGAGAAGAACTCTCCCATGATTTGTCATGAGAATTTTGTGGAGGATGACATCTCTAGACTTATTAAGAAAAATGAATCATTTGGTAATGAGTTGAGAGATGTCATGGAAATATTGTACTCAATTTCTTCTAGCCTGGGTATGAAAGTGGAAAAGTAAGTAAGCAGATTGGATGTTGAAAACCGAGCGAGCATCAGGGAGCCCACAGATTTTGTACAGCCGGAGTCCAATCTACCTCCCTCTTCTACTAACCACTTACCCTCCAATCCAAAGTATGATCATTCATCCACCAAAAATACCAAAAAATTTGAAAAATTAGAAAAACACATAAAAATTAAAAATGAAAAAGACTTAGAAAAATTGGATCCTACCCTAAGGGAAGCACTCGATGAGGAATTGATTTTTAAGCTTCCCTTAATAAAGGCCATAGATCACTTCCACGACCTCAAGAGATTTGTAAAGAGTAAATTGATGCTCAAGAGGTTGGGTACTAAGAGAACAAGGACTGAGAGACACATAGTGTCTATGGCCACCTCCTTGGTGATGGGGAGAAAGACCAAGAGCCGCAGAGTTAAGTGGTTGCCTAGGGTGGAATGTGAAATCAAAGTCACTATCTTTACCCATGCAAGAATCGATGATGACTCTCCGATAAATATCCTCCCGACCTCTGTGTTTGACAAGCTCAAACTCATGCCAATCAGAAAGTCGAGAGAGATCATTCAACTGGTTGATCGATCTATCAAATGATCTAGAGGAAATATTTTAGTCATCGTTACTTTCCAAGGTGCTCTACTCCAGGTAGACTTCACAGTCATTGACATTGAGCACCAAGGAGAGTTCACCCAGTCTTCGATTATTCTCGAGAAGCCGTTCTTAGCTTTAGCTAAGGTGACTATAGATTATGAGACTAGGGAGAGATCGATTTTTCAGCATTGGGATCGCTCCGACATCACCCATTCTTTGATACACTTTACTCTTAGGTGACCCGCATATCCGTTGACAGTCATGACCATCGAGAGGTAGATGAGTCCCATCTTGATACACTTTACTCTTAGGTGAACTGGACGACCGTTGGTTCTGAGACTCCCCACACCTCCACTTCATCAACTGCTTCCACCACCACCGTGACAGCTTCTTAGGAGGGCTCATGACCAGAAGCTATCATTGAGTCGGACACAATCTTTGTTGATTGCCTTGGCCATTTGATGATACGACACAAGAGCCCAATAATTCCAAGCTGACTAAGACCAGTAACACCTCCCCGAGCCATGTGCTGACCCTTCAGGACTATTACAATCTATATGGTGACTCGTCTGATGAGGAACCCATGGTCAATACCACATCACATCTCGGACCTTCAAAGGAAACAACCAAGACTAAATTGACTCCACATAAAAACATGGTTGCTCCCTCTTCTAGTCAGCTATCTAGTGAGAGGAAGTCGAGAATTGATTCCTCGAGGTGTTCCCCTGAACCTCTCAAGGTGTGTCGCTCTCATCTTCCTCTCAATGATTCAGGTTCTAGAAAACCGGCTATGAAAGTTCCCTTCACCATACCGGAGAAGGAATTTTCTGAGGAGTCCTCATCTGGTCCAGATAAGGTGATTTATATGTATGAGCTTAGTTCGGTTGTTCTTAAGCCATATCTGAGCAAGCAGCCGTGTGTCGACCCTCGTTGGACGATCCCTACACCTCACTATTATTCATCTGAGGATGATTCCGACATCGACACATATGTATATTATCCACCTCCTCGCGTCCGCAAGAAGGTTCGTCACAAACCTTCTTAATCCTTGTATATTCTCACTCTTTCTGTATATACTTTCTCTCCCTCCCTCCCCAGTGATTCGAATCACTCGCCCTGGCTCCATATCTTTTCATTTTATGGCTATACTTAGGATGACCAGATCCTAAGTATAGGGGGAGAGTGACCCGCGTCTATTCATTGTACATCCTCTAGATCATATCGGTCCTCATACTCACTCTTTCCCTATACTTTGGCTGACCAGAGCCTAAGTATAGGGGGGACCGATGCCCGCCATGTACATACTCATCTGTTTCCCCTCTTGACCTCGTCCGCCCCATTTTTTATCTTCTTCTACATTTAGGCTTCCAGAGCCTAAGTATAGGGGGGCAGGATGACTTCTATACATTTTTGTAATTTTACTCTCTTAGCTTAGCACGAGCTATGTCTTCTTCCTCGCTTTTTGTGCTCTGAGGACATAGAATACGCTAAGAATAGGGGGACGTGTATATATTACATATATACTTTACCCATAGCTCATACTTTCGCATATTTTTGTATATATTATACAATAATTATGGGATGGGTAAATATGCAATAATTACGTGATGGGTAAAAATGGAGAAATTTTTTTGTAAAACAGATGTAAAATTGAATATTGTATAACACTTGTATAATACTTAACATGAGAGGTATACCAAATTTGTGAAAAAAATTCAAAAAAAAATCAAAATCAAAGGCTTCTTATTTACTCTTGTGCATCATCTCTGCACCTAAAAAGAAAGAAAGAAAAAGAATCTTGCATTCCATTCATTTACATATCATGTCATATGCATCTCATCTGCATATCTTGCATTTGCAAGGTGAAAAGCTAGTGGGTTCTGAACCAAGTTATGAGTAGATACTGAGGAGGGACTTAATTTGATTTTAATCCACCTACTTTCAGAGGAACCTCATAGGAACTGGAGTTAAGATTTCTCAGGTCAAATGACTTAATTCTTTGAGTCTGCAAGTCTATATTCACGTCATCTTGATCAGTCTAAGTAGAATATTCTGTGCACACGCATGATTCTTTTAGATAATGACCTAAGTTGGACAAGCACCATGCAGGTAGCTCTTTATTATTGAGGTAGTGAGGAGGTAGAATCCTTTAGCTTGGAGTAGCACATGGGTGAAAACATCCGTCCTCCTCTAGGGAGGGAAGTGCATCCCAACCTAGTCTGGTGGTGTTGACGTCTGAGGACAAAACGCTGTGGGTTGTAATAATGCTTCAAAGAGGGTAGTCTACTGGCTCAAGAGGAAAAACTCCTGATGTACATGATGCACCTTGTATATAGTTCAAAAAAAAGGAAAAAAGAAAAATGCAAGAACTCCAAAAAAAGTAGACATGCCAGATTGAAAATAAAATACCTGTCGGAGTATGTATATTAGCAAGAAGTCTGCAGCTGGATGACTTGGCTACACTGGTCAGGCATCCCGGGATAGTTAGCTACACTGGCTACCATCCACTCTTTTCTCTACCCTCTCCTCTTGAGCAGGTCACACTTGAACATAGAAGGGAATACCCCGCTCCTTGAGGAAAGAGTTGCTGGATCGGGTAATTAGAGTTACCTTGTTAAAGGATGCTGGTTCTTAGCCATTTCTGATGTGGAGAGATATTTTACACTTATACCGTACAAGTAAGAATCATAGTCATCAGAAATTTGCGTCTGAGGATTTGTTCTGACCTGACTGTTGAGGCGTCTTGAATAGAAGACTTGTGGAACTTGAAGTCTGTTAGGTCCTAAATTCAGATCCCAATAAGGTTCTGCCACACAATTAATCTAAAAATCGAGTCAAGATCCATTTTCACCTTTTATTCATGACCTTGGTATGGAACCCAAAATTATTTCACTCTTGCATTTCATCTTAGTTGCTCAGGGACGAGCAAAGTTTAAGTATAGGAGGTTGATGAATCTATGATTCATCACTCTAAAAGTTGAAAATAGAGCTTTGTTCCCCAATAATTATATACATATTTCTACTTATATTGCATAATTAGCATTCATGTATGCATAAGTAATATCTGCATTTTAGCATTCATATTTGCATTAAACAAGAAGCCCAATTCACTTGTAAATACTCACATGTATATTCACCATATTTCACTTATTTGTATATATATTTTATACTAACTCCAAATCCAATAAAATTGATTCCATAGTGTATATATTACTAACACTAATTAAAGAAAAATATCAAAAAAATACTAACTTGTAAAATTGACCAATAAGACCCCAATCCAAGATTGAAACTAAGAATCTTAAAATGTACATATCTCTCTCATACAGTGTCCGATCTAGGTCACTCACTTTTAAAGTAATATACATTCAGAGACCTTCAAACAATACCAATTTCATTAAAATCGGAGCTCCTATGCAAAACTTGGGTTTTGGGCCCCTATTGTATATTATACATATTGACCTTTTTGTCCCTGTGTTTTATTATTTTATTTTTTTCTTTTCTTAATTATCAAAAATACAAAAAAAATAAACTAAGTTGTAAATATTTCTTTCATATTTTTCTAACTTTATTTTAATTTTTCTTTTATTTAAAAATGACAAAAAAATTCAAAAGACAAAACTATGGTATTTTATACCTATAATGTACGAACCAAAAATATTTTTTGTACAGGTTGTTTCATTTGATTTTTGACTCTTCACAAAAGTTGTAGATCACGTCGAGACGAGCAACTTTCATGTTGACTACTTTTTGATTTAATCCTTTTTGTCATTTCTTTTTTATTTTTCTTTACATTTAGTTTTTGAATTTTCTAGGAATGACATGTGGCGGCTCTTGGAGCTGCCACATGTCACCCCATTTTTTAATATTTTCGGATTTATTTTATTATTTTCAGATTTATTATTATTATTATTATTTTATTATTACTATTTTAATTATTTTTAGTAGCCTACTTTATTACTTTATTAATTATTTATTTTATTCCCCTTTTACTTCTTCTCCCCTTACTTGTCTTCCACTCCAAGCCATCAACTCGCCACTTCCTCCACCATCCCTCCATCTTCTCCACCTCTTTTCTAACTCCTTCCTCCTCTTTATATTCACATCTCATCCTCCATTTTTCATCATCCACCATCTCTTCAATTGAGAGGGAGAGACCACCATCCCCCCAGTGTTGTCGGTGACAACATCAATATTTTTCAGTTGAGCTACGACTGTTTCAAAGGTGAGATCCACAAGGACTCCTCCTCGTGTCGTTGTGCATCTCTTCGGGACATAAACGAGCTTCTTCGATTTCTCACCGAATCGAATCGAAGCGATGACGATCGGAGTGCAACATTGCTCCTTCAAATTCGGCGATCCTCATAGGTAAGTATTTTCTTTCCTATCTTTTCATTTAATTTTTTATCTAACATATTTTCTTCCTTATTGTTCATCATTCAACACAACATCACAATCAACACACACACCCCTTTTCTCCGTTGCATTTCATTTGTTGTTTACAAAAATATCAAAAAAATATTACATAAAAAAAACAAGGAAAACAGGGAGGTAGCTCCGCCCCCCTCCCCCTTGGTCGTGCCCTGTCTCCACGTTGTGCTCCCTCTCTGACGTCGCCTGCCTCCTCCGTCGATGCCATCATCGTGGTGCGCCACCGCTCTGGCACCCCAGCATCCCCTTGTCTTGTAGGTCAGCCCCGCAGGTAGACACCACCGCCAATGCTCCGCCGACCACAGATGCGCCCTTCACCGCAGGCCCTCACACCGCCAACGCCTCCTCCCTCCACCGACGACCATCCCAGAGCTGCTAGTGCTCCTCGCGGCCGCAACGTGCCTCCAACCGCCCACCGGTGCCTCGCCCCCACGCCACCAGGTGAGGCCGCCCTCCCCGCGTCTTAGCTTGCAAGAGAAGTTCAACAAAGGTCATTTTATTTTATTTTTAATGTTTTATGAAAATTGTGTATTCAGTACGCTATGTTTTGTTATTTTCAAAAACATTCTGAGCACATTTCAGTTCATTTCATTTTGATTCTATAATTACAAAGAAACCCCTGACTTTGAGTGATAATAAAAAAAATTGTGAATGATGTCTTTACGTGTGCTTTAATTACAGTCCAAATTTCGTCCAATTTGGAGTTGTCTTGTGCATAGAATAAATTATAGAGTGAATTTTGTAATTGACTTTTTGTTAAATCCATGAAGATTATTTTTGAGAAATTTCAACTCTCCTGGATTCCTTATTAAAATATCTATTTGAAATAAATAGCTCTTTGGATAATTTGATTTCGTGGATTAATTAGGAATTAAATACTCACAGTCGCTCTGTTTTCAGTAAAAAAATCGTAAAAAAAATCATAAAGTGTCAGAAAATTCTAAAAAATAGTGTAGCTTTATTTCATCATATTTAACTTCTAGTAAAATTTTCATATTTTTGCATTTCATTTGCATGAAAAATTGCATAAAACCCTAAAAAAGTTTGTATTTTTCATCATTGCATTTTAAATCCAAAAATTAAAAAAAAAATCCATTTTGCATTAATAATTAGATTAGGTTTACAAGAAAAATATAATTTGGTCAATTTGGATTAATTTCAGATTAACATTATTTTTGGCTAACTTGTTGATTTTCTTAATGACCTAGTTCATCCGCATCGGTGCATCTGCATTTTTATTGCATTGAAAAATTTAAAAAAAACCAGACTTGGAAAACAGTGACCTAATTCATCTGATCTAATCTTAAGTTGTTCGTTTGCCTCCTTGAGTCGACCTTGGGGCTTTCCCAGGTTAAACAAACATAAAACCGCACTTAATTTCATTTGATGATTCATCGATCCGTGTGGTTAATTTTTGATCGATCCGGATTTATCTGACTGCAACGAAATCGTTAATTCGATACTATTAAAACGGTAGATCCGGGCGAAATCAATCACCTTCCATACAATGCCTCAAATGCTGCCATGCCTATACTGACGTGGTAGCTATTTTTGTACATGAACTCAACTAGCGGAAGGTGATCATTCCAGGATCCCTTCCACTCAACCATACAATCCCGCAACAAGTCTTCCAATGTCTGAATGGTCCTCTCAGACTGCCCATTTGTCTATGGGTGGTATGCTAAACTTATGCGTAGTTCGCTCCTCAAGAATCTCATGAATTCTCCTCAATAATGTGATGTGAAACGGGAATATCTGTTCTACACTACTTCTTTGGGTATCCTATGCAACCGAATGATGTGTTGAATGTATAACTTACGTAGTTGTACTGGTGTATATGTCATGTAGCCCAAGATGAAATGGGATGACTTAGTCAATAGGTCAATGATGAACCATATTGCATCATGCCCTCCAGGGGTGTGTGGCAATGATGTGACAAAATCCATAAAGATGCTCTCCCATTTCCACACTAGGATGGGAAGAGGCTGCAGTAAACCAGGAGGCCTCTTGTGCTCTGCCTTCAGCATATAACAAGTAAGACATCTTCTAACATGTTCGTCTACATCCTTCTACATGCCTTACCACCAAAAGGGTTGGCGGAGGTCCCTATACATCTTGATGCCACCTAGATATATGGAAAGTCTCGAGCTATGCGCCTCATCTAGGATCTCTCTCCTCAACTCCTTGACATCTGGGATGCATACACGGTCCCCATTCCATACGATGGATTCACGGACTCGAAACCCATCGAATTGAACCTTCAAGTACCTATGGTACAGCTCCTGGATCCTTGGATCTGTCTGTTGTCTCTGAACAATCTTATCCCAAAGTTGCTATACTTGGCTGGCACCATCACTACATCGGATGTGCCCTCAAATAGATGCCGCTCACTAAGTGTAGTGAGAACATCCCAAGTCTGCAGCCAGGATATCGAACCCTCAGTGTATGGTCATCTACTCAAGGCGTCTGCTACCATATTTCTCTTACCAGGATGGTAGGAGATGGTACAATCATAATCTTTTAGTAGTTCCATCCACCACCTTTGCCTCATATTAGCTTCTTATGATAAAAAATGTAATTGAGGCTCTTGTGGTATGTAAAAATCTCAACTGTCAACCCATAAAAATAGTGATGCCATATCTTTAATGCAAAGACTACAGCCTCCAACTCCAAGTCATGAGTGGGGTAGTTGCATTCATGATTCTTTAGCTGTCGTGACACATACACCACAACCTATCCATGCTGCATCAACACTGCACCCAAGCCCTCCTTGGAAGCATCTGTGTACATAGTGAAGTCCAAGGAACCGGAAGGAAGGATGAGGATGGATGCATAAGTCAATCGTTCCTTAAGAGTTCGGAAGCTCAACTCGCATTTGTCACTCCAGACAAATGAGACATCCTTCTACGTCAACTGGGTGAGGGGGTAGAGACAACTGAGAGAACCCTCTAACAAACCTCCTTTAGTACCTAGCAATATCAAGGAAGCTGCAAATCTCTGTGACCATCCTAGGTCGCTCCCAAGACACCACTACCTCTATCTTGGCAAGATCAACTGACATCCCTTCCCATGAAACCATGTGGTCAATAAAAGCCACTTCAGAAAGCCAAAACCCGCACTTACTGTATTTAGCATACAACCGGTGCTCTCAAAGCATCTCTAGCATGGTGTAAAGATGAGACTCATGCCCGCATTCATCATGAGAGTAGACTAGAACATCATCAATGAACACGATCACGAATCTGTCCAAATGTAGACGGAAGACCCGGTTCATCAAATCCATTAATGTGGTAGGTGCATTCGTGAGTCCAAACGACATCACCGAGAACTCATAGTGGCCATATCTAGTGTGGAATGCAGAATTCATTACATTGGTCTCTTTGATCCTCAACCGATGGCATCTTGACTACAGGTCAATCTTAAAGAACACTGCTACTCCCTACAATTGATCAAACAGATCATCTATCATAGGAAGTGGGTAACGATTTTTGACCGTTCTCTTTTTCAACTGCATGTAGTCTGTGCGTAGCCTTAGGGATCCATACTTCTTCTTCACAAAGAAGACTGGCGCTCCCCATGGTGATGTACTGGGACGGATGAATCCCTTCTCTAACAGCTCCTGCAACTGTGCCTTGAGCTCCTTGACCTTAGCTGGTACCAACCTATACAGAGGGATAGAGATCAACTATGCATCTGGTAATAACGTGATCTCAATTTCTATCTCTCGTACTGGCGGTAATCCATGCAGTTCGTCTGGAAATACATCAAGGAACTCACGCACAACCCTGACATCCTCTATCATCTGGTCCTGTGCTGCTGAGTCTACCACGTAGGCAAGGTAGCCTACGCAACCTTGAGTAAGAAACTGTTGTGCCCTTAAGGCAGAGATGCTCTCAATCCCACAATCATATATGCGTCCATCAAACTGAAACAATAACGCTCCAGGTAAGTGGAAGTCCACTATATTCCAAAAAAGTCTAGGCAGGTGTGGTGCCTTTCCAACCAGTCCATGCCCAAAATGATATCGAAATCCTCTAACTGTATCAACAACAAGAACACGGGCATCTCATACCCACCTATCTACACAACCACATCCTCCACTGTCTGGCGGATGATGAACAATTATCCCCTTGGGCCCTTGATGTTGTACATGGAAGCGACCTCCATCACTGACTTGGACAATGTGGGCATCATATGATGTGCAAGAAAGGAATGTGTAGCATCTAAATCAAACAGTGCATGTAAAGATGTCCTGTGAGCTAAAATCATACCTCTGACAATCAATCCAGAAGCGTGAGCCTGCTCTTGTGTCACTGCATTCAGCTGGCCTCATGGGGGTGCACTTGATACGACAACATTGATTATCTACTATGGGTTCGTTGAAAATCACTTCCTTCTTGGCGGGATCCTGATCCCTGAAATTGTCTGGAAGACCCAGCTAGTCTTCCACTCTACTGTTGTTATGCGCCTGAGTTGTTAACACGCAAAGGGCATTGGGCCTTAAAATGACTCAGTTATCTGCAAAGGTGACAAGTACGACTATCTTCCTATGACAAACTCCCTCTAGAAGCGAAACTACCAACCCCAAGCCTACGACCTGGTGTCTACGTAAGGGGGCGAGAAAAAACTGAACTGCGTCCTACTAAGGCATGTCCCAAGGTAGGTGTGAACTGGCTGATAAGTGTTGATGTCGCTGTCAAGTGGTGGCGACAGTCTCTACAGAACTGAGATAAGTCCCGCGTACACAACACTACTAGGTTGAGGTGGTGGCAACCGTGACTAACTCCTCTATAAGCGACGTTGTTTCACCTCCCACTTTATCTCCTTTTCTATGACCTCCTTGATGGAGGTGAGGTCTAAGGTAGAGAGTTTCTCCTGTACCTCCTCGTGCATTTCCCAGATGAACTTCTGCAAGTTCTCCTAGAGATAGGTTGTCGTAGCAGGGGAATGGTGAGAGAGCTCTGTCTAACGAATCAGGTACGCTTGGGTTGTCATCAACCCCTGTCTCAACTTAGCAAACTACCTCCTATGATAATCCACCCAATGATCTAGGTAGAACTCTACACGTAACTCATCAAAGAAGGTCTCCCATGTGATGGGTCTCGTCGAGTGCTCCTTGGTGGCATTCCACCGTCGTTCTACATAGCCTGGTAGGGAGTATTCTACAAATGACACCCATGTGTCCTCGGGTGTGCGTATCATTTTCAGAACTTTGGTAGCCTGTGACATCCATATCTTGATGCCTGGTGGTACCAAAGAACTGTGGTACCGCTGCCCGCTGGTATGCGGTGTAAGTGATCTGATGCTTCTACAAAGCATTCACATCCTCTGGCTACTCAAGCTTCAAGGAAAATGATAAGTTAACACTCTCCTTCCCATCGTGAGAGGGATGGTAGGAGGGTTCATGCTATCGTTGGAGACGATGCTCCATCACCTCTTGGCGCTACTAAATCCCATATACCGCATGTACAAGGAGAGCCAACTGCTACACCACATCCTGGTCTACGTGAGGCGACATGGTTCTGCATAAGGAACCAAGGCATTATTACTTGTTTTTATTACAAGAGGCATTATGAGAGACATCTGGACAAGGATGCAACTATTCTCCTATGGATTCATGTTGGGTCAGAAGACTTCACAGTATATAATATTCAAATACCAATGAGAAATGATATGTGTGAATTGGAATGGAGTACCATGGCTCTGATACCAAACTGTAATGCCCACCCCCCTCTAGCATCTAGGTACTGGACAAATTAATCTATGCACATACATTCCACATTCTACTACTTGACATTCACCAAAGCAGGAAAAAATAGCAACATAGATCGGAATTTAATATTTTTCCTTGCTTTGCATTCAACATGTTCACAACAACATGTATTTCCATTCATTCATTCCATACACCAATCCAATACATTCTACTATCCATTTCCATGCCCACAAAAATATAATGTAAGCATAAAAATAGATGTCCACAATTATACATTACATGCCACGTCTCTTAAAAAAGTTAAGCACAGGAAATAGTAAAATAACTACCCACCACTGTACCACAAAAAGGATGAAGCTGCACAAAAAATGGTACCTCCAACTAATCACTGCTATGAACTTGTGGATTCGCACGTAGGTACGTTATAAGCAAAGTTTCTTAATAAGACAAAAATAATATAACATGCAAGATATAAATAAATTTGTGCAAAAGAAACAACTGAGTAACTAATCTCACAAAGAATTACATTTTAATAATTATTGTTTGATCTGGATATGGATATGAGTAATTAAGCTTCATGGATAGTTTGTGGTCTTGATCTTGATCAGACCTTACACTATGACTCTAAGGCAAAAAGAATACCTTAGGATTGGGGTGCCTCCGTAGGCTTGCGATGAGGTACAATGCATCCTAACTAAGTTTCCAACACGTCCACTTAGCCCCACTTCCCAATGATACTTCTGATTCACAATTTATATTCCAACCCGGGGATCACTGCGACAACCCAATCCTCCTTATACCTTCATTAACCACATTTCCCGGAACTCCCTTCTTAGCGCTCCCGCTCGAAATACTAATCAATGTGGCCTACCCTAGCTAGTACACGAGTGTTAACTCTATGTGAATAATGAAACACTAACCGCCAACCATGAATACTTGGCCAGTGTTCGAGCACTGGGCTAAAGCACGCAAGTGTCGATGCCAATACCGTCAGATTAGCACTTCAGTGTGCCAAGCAATATGTCCCCAACCATCGCAACTACAATAGCAGTTTGGATCGTGGTCATCTAGGATTTTCCCCGGGGCCTCAAGGGTGCATGCCCTCATCCCTTGAAGCACCTACTCCATCTACCCGAACACTGTGAAATATCCTTTCACTAGAATGTTAATCACCACAAATATGGACCATCAGAGTGAGTAAAATAATATTTCTCGTACTTATTCTACCATATTAACCGACCCTACTTAATTGTGGGAAAAAGCTTTGTTATTGTACTTATTCTATCATATCTTAAGTCCACATCCTATTGACTTTTCAGCTATCAAACTTGGTAAAGTGCACATGATCAACTCCATTTCTTTTGACATCCCATAAAGACTCATTATGAAAGCAAGACATCTCGTCTGATTTGAGGAATTCAAGAATAGCAGCATATGCGTGATTGTAATTGGATGTTAGACCTTGAATGGATCCAATAATAGGAATTTCAAATGGAAGGATTTAGTATACGTATAATGAAAGCTCCATCCAATTCTCACTAGATCATAATTGCATTTCCATAAATGCCTAAAATCAATCACTTTTACACGCATGATTTTTTTTTGTGATATATCCAAAAATAGGAGAAAAATCTAGTGTTGAGAAAACATGGTAAACTTGTGGACAAATTAGTTGGAGGATATTCCACAAATACCTAAAATCAATCACTTTTACACACATGATTTTTTTGTGCTATACCCAAAAATAGGAGAAAAATCTAGTGTGGCGTCCCGCCTCTCCAACTATCGAAACCGACGAGAGGAGAGTGTCGAACCTACGGTCCAAATACGCCCAGGATCTATGATACTCAGCAAATCCTTTTATGCACATTAATTAGATCAACATTAAAATATGTATAACAACATGAGAATAATATATAATGAAAAGTAAAGTACAACATCCATCGTCATTGATAATAATCATCAAGTCCATGTCCACAGATGAGATACAAGATATAACAGTAGAATTGAAATTTTATCAATACATCTCTCAAAGGAAAATGAAAATAATACAGAAACAAAATAAATTACTCTAAGTAAACACACCCTGTTTGGTGCAAGTATGATGTGGAATGTTCGATTTTCTCAAAGCAACTACTGTTGTGGTTGCTGCTCAGCTACACCTATTGGGTTGACACGAGGGTAACGTTATGAGCAATTGTCCAGTAACGAGACAACACTATAATAACTAATGCAGGTGTAATCAAGCATGTATAGATAACTCTATCTAACTATTTGCATAAAATGTAGAAACTGGAATATGTCAAACTATTCTAATTTACAAGGAGTTACACGATCATTAAAATTTTATTGATTAATTTAATCATCAGCTGAGAACCACCAAGTTGATTTTGATATTTCTGTCCGTTTAATAGAGTTCACAAAGGTATAAAAATTAAAATTTACCGATATCAGATCATGAATCATTTCTCGTATTATTTTTGCACTCACGAGTACGTGACTCACAGGCCTCTGCTACACGAGAACTTGTTTGTCATCTTAAGTAAACTTTCAGGGACCTTTATTCAACTGAAGTAGGAAAAAGATAATAATACTAATTTCTCCAACTTCAAACCTCATCCTAAAACACCTCTCACAATACTATTAATCGAAATAGAATTTGATGCGGCCACATCTAATTCTATTCTGAGTCCTGATATCATGTATAAGTGTGAAATCAAGAACGCCAACCGCGCCACCTGCCAACTCCGTCGAGCGACTCCGGATGCTACCGGACTGCTAGGTGCAATGCGTCACCAAACTCGTCCGTTAGATCAGTCGCGACCTTCATGGCATCTACTCTGGACCCAAGGGTGTATGCCCAATCCTTTAAGGTGCCTAACTTCATCAACCCAAATACCGTGCAATCTCATCCGAAGATGGTCTACATTGCAACCTTTGTAATAGGATTGGTATGCTCGATGCATTTATTGGATTATCCCATTCTTATGGGTATTATTGTTATTATTTGTAACACATTAACTAGTGTTCATTCGACGAGCACAAAGAATGAAATATCTTGAAGAAATATTTAAATTACTAATGATCCTGATGTAAGACAATACAATTTAATTCACCTCCGTTTCTTTCGGAATAAGATATTACATACACTGGTATTAGTGTCAATGAATCCATAATTCTGACAAGGCAATCTACTATTTGCATTGTAACAGATGTTGCTAGGAATGATGGGATGATATTTAAAGGAATAACAAGATTCAAGTAAATGAGTATTTACCTAGCCACTCCATATTGGATTTGAATTTCATATTTTGATTTAAACTTCACATGTCACCTCTTAAAAAAAACTTGACAATATATTCGTAATGGTTGTTACATAATAAGATATACTTATTTCACCAACTATAGATATATATATAGGCCATTCAACTTCCACAATAATTATTAACTGCCAGGTAGGGTAATTAATGTAATGAATATTGTGTAAAGGAAACAACTTACACCAAACTTTATGGGTATTTACCTAATATCGACGGGATTCAATTTTTTTGTTCAATCCATGGCTGGATTGATGTCAAATATTTAGCTTCCTTAAATGGAATAATCACGGTCGGCCATTTCATGAGTCATGGAATACAAAACTAAATGTGATTATAAAACATGACCCATATGGGCATAGTGCGGGTTCCTATTTAATGTTAATATTGTAGTGTCATTCCAAGTGGCAATGACCTGTACGATTAATTTTAACAAAAGAGTAATACTTACTAATATTTTAATAATGTATATATTCATATTCCGCACAAAACATGATGGATTATACGATACAGACTATGCTCGTACGAGAACTTTATTTTAGACAATGTGATACACTATATGTTATGTTCTTCTTTATCAAGGTCTCCAAATATTTAAAATCTTTATATTGTTTTCAATGACATTACCCATGCACAAGGTGTTCGGAAATGAGAAATTTAATCGAATATAAGTGATAACTTGAACACATATGGCTCTATTGATATCTAAATAATATATATATATATATATATATATATAGAGAAAAGGGAGCCTAAGCCCCGGGTGTAGGTAACTACCTACACCCGACCTTTTTTTTGCATGATTTTTTATTTTTTTTGAAATGAAATCTTGGGGGAATTAGATCACTATGTACCACCATGGTGTCATTCAAAATTCAACTTAATTCGATACTCCTAACATCTCCATCAAGATCATCAAATTTTAACGGTCTGGAATGGCTGAAAATGACACATTCTAGATGAACATGTTAGGAATGTTTGTTTTACATGAAAATTGAAACACATATTCCCCTTAATATATTAAGTAAATCCCCCAAAGATTTTTTTCGAAAAAAATAAAAAATAACGAGAAAAAAAGCCGGGTGCAGGGAGTTACCTACACCCCCGGGTGCAGGCTCCCGGCTCCCATATATATATATATATATAGGGTTAAATGAGGCTACACCTTGGGTGTAGCCAATTGGCTACTCCCATCCTCATTTTCCCCCATTTTTTAATTTTTTTCGAAAATAAAAAATATGTATATTCATCATTATATCCCTCTAACATGTCATTAATTTCGTCAGAAACAGAGTATCCTATGCCCTCCATCTGAAGAGGGTCATTTTCAGCAATTCTGAGACCGTTAAAATTTGACAGTCTTGATGGAGGGGATAGAAGTATCGAATTAAGTCGAAATTTGAATGACATCATGGTGACATATTGTGATCTAGTTTCCAATAGGTTTCATTTCAGAAAAATAAAAAAAATATAGGAGAAAAGAGGTGGGAGCATGTAAGTTAGCTACACCCAGGGAGCATACTCATTTTTCCCATATATATATTAGGCTGATAATTGTGTGAAGGTAACTACAATGTGGTAGAAACATCATTACCTTTTAAGATTCATTGTATAAAGAAACCCAAGCCTCTGAAATAATCCAAGCACATGATTGGAAATTGTGTGAAACCAACAACAAAAGGAAAGGGAACTTCGTTACCTACGAGGATGTTTCCTCATGATCTTCTCTCACATGGAAACGAAATTGTTGTCGCTGATCGTAGCGTAAATACGTGTACAAAGATGATCTCGAGCTTTCCTACGTGATGGTGGTTGCGGATCTTCGATCGGAGTTTCTTCTCCAACGTCAACGACGACCCTCCAGTGGTTAATCCGACCAAGGTGGTGGTGCTCCAGGAGGGAGAAGGATTGTGATGGTTAGGATTTTGAGAGAGTAGTCTACCATCTCATATTTATAGAAGGAGAGATGAATTTGTATCCAAATTTGGTTCCAGTTCGGATCCATATATGGATCTTGATCATCCAACTTAAAACATCGATATCTTGAGCTAAGAATGTCAGAATTGGATGTTCTTGAGCTCATTGGAAAGATCTCATGAGATCTATGGATTGACATATTATTTGAATTTTTAGATTTAAAAAAATACTCCAGATTTTAGGACAAAAAATTTGGGTTTTCACATCATAAAAATATTAAAGGAAGTCTCGTCCTTGAGGCTATGGATTTAACATATATGTTTTAAATGCGATATAGATTCAGACATAAAAATCTTAAAGAGATCGAAACCCATAAAAATCATAAAAAGAATTGAAATAGGGTTTCATGATCATACCTTAAAAATATAAGAGTATTTTTTGTCGCATATCTGCCCCAGGATCCCATGTGGCCTCCTCAACCTTCTGACTTTGCAACAATACCTTGACCAAAGGGATACCTTTCCATCGTAACTTCTTGACTATCTAGTTTAAAATCTACACAAGTGCCTCCGAGAAAGGCAAATTCGGTTCAACCACGAGGTCCTCATTGGTAATCACATGCCGAGGGTCTCGAATATACTTCCGTAGGTTTGACACGTGGAATACATCATGCCCGCTTACCAAGTGAGGTGCTACTCGGTATGCTACCTTCCCAATACGGGCCAAAACCTTGAAAGGGCCAAGAACCAAGTCACCAACTTGCCCTTGACACCAAATCTTTGAATGCTCCTCATTGGAGATACTTGAAAGAATACAAAGCCTCCGGTCTCAAATTCAATATCGTGGCATTTCTGATCAGTGTAGCTCTTCTAGCAGCTCTACACAATCAATACTTTCTTTCTAGCTATTTCTATCGCTCTTGTTGTATCCTCAATTATCAAAGTGGAATAAATGTCTTTATTACCCACTTCCTGCCAACACAAGGGAGTGGTACATCTTCTCTCATACAATGCCTTGAAAGGTGCCACACCAATGCTATCATGATAACTGTTATTATAAGTGAACTCTACTAAGGGAAGGTGATCCTTCCAAGAACATTGCCACTCAATGGCACATGCTCAGAGTAGGTCCTCAAGGGCCTGAATTGTCCTCTCTGATTGCCCATCTGTTTGTGGATGATAGGCTGAGCTAAGACATAGTTCTGTTTTTAGGATATTCATGAATTCTCCCCAATAATGTGACGTAAAACGAGTGTCTCTATCAGATATAACATCTTTGGGAATCCCATGAAAGCTAATAACGTGCTGAATATATAACTTGGCAAGATCTACCAGAGTGCATGTCATGTTCACGGGAATGAAATGTGCAGACTTGGTCAACCGGTACACAGTAACCCAAATAGCATCATATCCACCTACTGTACAAGGTAAGATTGGCACGATATCCATAGAGATACTCTCCATTTCCACAACAGGATAGGATGTGAATGTAACAAGCCGTGAGGATGCTTGTGTTCTGCCTTCACCAATTGACAAGTAAGGCAATAAATAATATGTTCCGCAACATCTCTCTCCATCCCCTCCCACCAAAAGTGTTGACGGAGATCTCTATACATCTTGGTGCTTTCCGAGTAGATAGATAATCTAGAATAGTGAGCCTCATCTAGGATGTCTCTCCTCAACTCATCATCATCATCAGGGATACATACACAATCTCCTTTCCATACGAGACTCATGAACTCTGAATCCATCAAACTCCTCCTTCAGACATCGATGGTACAAGTCTTATAACTTCTGATCTGTTTGCTGACCATGCACAATCCTATCCCATAATCCACTGTACTTAGCAGGTTCAATTACGACATATGTAGTACTATCAAATGGGTTCCACTCACTGAGTGTCATGAGCATATTCCAAGTCTGTAGCCATGTTGTGGTGCCCTCGGTATGTGTTATCCTACTCAAAGCATCTGCTACAACATTTCCCTTGCCCAAATGATAAGAGATCATGCAGTCGTAATATTTCAATAGTTCCATCCATCTTCTTTGCCTCATATTCAACTTCTGCTAGTCAAAGATATATTTGAGACTCTTATGATCTGTAAAAATCTCAAACATGACCACATATAAAAAGTGACTCCATATCTTCAATGCAAAGACTATAGCTACCAACTCCAAGTCATGGATAGGGTAGTTCATTCATGATTCTTTAGTTGTCATGATGCGTATGCCACGACATGACCACGTTGCATCAATATCGCTTCTAAACCTCCTTCGATGCATCAATATAGACCATGAAATCTAAGGTGCCTAAAAGAAGGGTGAGAATCGGAGCACTGTTCAGTCTCTCCTTCAAGGTACGAAAGCTCAGCTCGCTCTTATTGCTCCAAACGAAGGGGACATCCTTTTGTGTCAAACGGGTAAGTGGTAGGGCTAGTTGTGAGAAACCCCTAACAAAACATTTGTAGTACCCGACGAGGCCTAAGAAACTACATATCTCAGTAACTGTCTTCGACTTCTCCCAAGACATCACTGCCTCTATTTTGGCTGGATCAATTACCATACCTGCTCCTGAAATTACATGATCGAGGAAAGTTACCTCGGTAAGCCAAAACTCGCCCTTACTATATTTTGCATACAACTTGTGTTCTCTTAATATCTCAAGAATAGTATGAGGATGTTTATCATGATCATTACGTCAATAGATCAAGATATCATCAATGAACACCACCACAAAACGATCCAAGTATGGACGGACTATTCTGTTCATCATGTCCATGAACACGACAGGTGCGTCCGTGAGTCCAAAAGGCATGACCACAAACTCATAATGGTTGCATCTGGTGTGAAAAGCAGATTTAAGCAACATCTGTGTTTTTAATTCTCAATTGATAATAACCTGATCATAGGTCTAAGAATACCGTTGTGCCCTGCAACTGATCGAAAATATCATTTATTTGTAGAAGTGGATAATGGTTCTTTACCATCCTTTTATTCAATTTCCTGTAATCGATACACAATCAGATAGACCCATCCTTATTCTTTAGAGGATTGGTGATCCCCAAGGTAATGTACTGGGACAGATAAATCCCTTTTCCAACAACTATTGCAATTGTACTTTGAACTCCCTGAGTTTAAGCTGGTACCATTCGATATGGAGGCATGGAGATGGGTTGTGTATCGGAGATCAACATGATCTTGAACTCGATCTCCCTCTATGGTGGTAGTCCAGGTAATTCCTCTGAAAATACATCAAGAAAATCTCGCACAATTCTGACATCTTCAACCATTCGATCCTTTGTAGATAACTCCACAACATAGGTGAGAAAACCTATGCAACCCTGATTGAGAAACTGTTGATCCTTTAACGTAGATACATAGAAGACCTCACTATGTGGTACGTCCATCGAACTGAAAGACAGACATGCCTGGGAGACAAAATAATACAATTTTCTCAAAGCAATCAAGGCATGCCTGATGTTGCTCGAGCCAATCCATACCCAATATAACATCAAAATCCTCCAACTGAAGAAGTAAGAGATATGCAGGCATCAGGTGTCCGCTAATCTGCACTGCTACATCCTCCACTGCTTGTTGCACTATGAATAATTGGCCTCTGGGCCCTTGACGTAGTAAGGGGATGGAACACATACTAGATCTTTATCTAGTTTAGATACTAATCGATGCGCTAAAAAGGAGTGTGTGGCTCCTAAATCAAAACAAAGCATGTAAGGATATACCATGCATTGAAACCATGCCTCGCACTACAGCTCTTGAGGCGTGGGCATGTTCATGTGTGATTGCATTCAACTGTCCTGAGGCTGTGGTGCGATGTTAGAACCTGCAACATTGAAAGTTGGCCATGGTGGAGGGCGTTAAAAGCCTCGGCCTCCATGAGGGGAAACTGATCCATATGATTGTGCATATGAGAAAGTCGGTCGTACACTTGGTTGATGGACACCTGAGCTTATGACAAGTAAGATGCACTTGGCCTTGAAATGGCCCAACTGCTGGCAGTGGAAACACCTACGATCTCCTGGCTGAGAAAAGGAGCCTCCTGAGACAAGTTTAGCAGTTCATGTGTTGTGACTCTGGGAGTGTACAGAAGAGCATAAGGAAGTGGTACTGCGACTCGCCAAGCCTTGTCCCAAAGTAGGTGTGGGGGTAAACGTGCTAATGGTAGGGGTGGTCACCACTGAGTGGAAACGTCACTCTCTACGATCTATGTAGGAATCTTGACGCGTAGATCTTCTTGGCTGATGTGGATGGAAATGTGATGGACCCCCTGAAGCTGACTCTGAGTATCCTCCATCTTGGTAGCCTTCACAGCTACCTCCTTGATGGAAGTGAAATCCAATGTAGATAGCTATTGTTGCACATCGTCACACAATCATCGGATAAACTTTTGTAAATTCTCCTCAGGGAAAGCAATAGTCACTGTTGAGTGGCGAGAGAGTTCAATGTAGCGAATGAGGTATTCTTGGGGCATCATTGACCCCTGCTTCAACTCAGCAAAGAACCTCTCCGATGCTCAACTCAATAATTAAGATAGAACTGGATATGGAACTTGTCAATAAATATTTCTCATTTTATGGGATCCTCCAGATGTTCTTTGGTGGCGTACCACCAATGTTCAGCATATCCTGCTAGTGAAAATTCCATGAATGTAAGCCATGATTCTTTACGAGCATGGATCATCTGTAAAACCTTGGATACATGATCCATCCACAATTCAACGTCATCTGTTGTTCCAGTATCAAAGAATTGTGACACCTTAGACCTCTGATATGCTGCATAGGTCGTCTGATATTTTTGCAATGCCTCTAGGTCCTCTGATCCTTTCGGGTCCAGAGACACCGAATGATGAACACTGTCCTCCTTCTCACGAGAGGAATGATATGAGGAGTCATTTTGCTGAAGGTGCCTTTGCTCCAATACCTCCTGACGCTGTTGTATACCATGTACGATCTGAACTAGTAAGACCAGCTATTGTGTAACATCAGGGTCAGAATGAGGCAGCATGATTTCCTGCAGGAACATTATATGTGAAATTATTTTTATGGTTAGAGAGACTCTCAACACATTAAACATGACTTGAATTATTCTCCGTAAATAATGCCAAAGTCAAAAGACATTGTCGCTATATTTATATTTCAAATCCCATTGGTATTCTAACATGCAAAAGAGATAACAGAGTATCGAGCTTTGATACCATCTTTGACGTCCCGCCCTCCGGCTACCGAAACCGATGAGACGAGTGCGTCGGACCTACGATCCAAATACGCCCACGATCTACGATACTCAGCAAACCTTCTTATGCACATTAGATCAACATTGAAATATACATAACATCAGGAGAATAATATAGATTGAAAAGTAAAATACAACATCCATTCCCTTTGATAATAATCATCAAGTTCATGTCCGCAAATGAGATATAAGATATAATGGTAGAGTTAAAATTTTCTCAATACATGTCTCTCAAAGGAAAATGAAAATAATACGGAAATAAAATAAACTACTCTAAGTAAACGCACCCTGTCTGGTGCAGGTATGATGTGGAAAGTTCGATCTTCTCAAAGCTACTACTATTGTGGTTGCTGCTCTGCTACACATGTTGGATTCACACGAGGGTAACGTTATGAGCAATTTTCCCAGTATCGAGACAACACTATAATAACTAATGCAAGTGTAAGCAAGCATGTATACATAGCTCTATCTAATTATATTTGCATAAAATGTATATATTGTAATATATATTATACTATTCTAATTTACAAGGAGTTACACGATCACCAAAATTTTATTGATTAATTTAATCATCGGTTGAGAACTACCACGTTGATCTTGATATTTCCATCCGTTTAATAGAGTTCACAAAGCTATAAAATTAAAATTTACTGATACCAATCATGAATCATTTCTCGTATTATTTTAGCACACGCAAGTACATGACTCACAAGCCTCCGCTACATGAGAACTTGTTTGTCATCTTAAGTAAACTTTCAGGGACGTCTGTTTAACTGGAGTAGGAAAAAGATAATAATCCTAATCTCTCCAACTTCAAACCTCATCCCAGAACATCTCTCATAAGACTATTACTCGAAATAGAATTTGATGCGGCCACACCTAAATCTACTCCAAGTCCTGATATCATGTATAAGTGTGAAACCAAGAACGCCAACCGCACCACCTGCCAACTCTGTCGAGCAACTCTGGATGCTACCGGGCTGCTAAGTACAATGCATCATTCAACTCGTCTGTTAGGATCATGACCTTCATGGCATCTACTCGGAACCCAAGGGTGCATGCTCAATCCTTTTAGGTGCTTAACTTCATCTACCCAAGTATCATGTAATCTCATCGGACGATGGTCTACATTGCAACCTTTGTAATAGGACTGGTATGCATGATGTCTTTATTGGATTGTCGCATTCTTATGGGTATTATTGTTATTATATGTAACCCTAGTGTTCATTCAACGAGCACAAAGCATGAACTATCTCGAAGCAATATTTAAATTACTGATGATCCTGATGTACGATAATACCATTTAGTTCACCTCCTTTTTCTTTCGAAATAGGACATACACTGGTATTAGCGTCAATGAATCCATAATTTTGACAAAGCAATCTACTATTTGCATTGTAACACATGTTGCTACAAATGATGGGATGATATTTAAAGGAATAACAAGATTCGCGTAAATGAGTATTTATTAAGCCACTCCAAATTGGATTTGAATTCCATATTTTGATTTAAACTTCACACGTCACCTCTTAAAAAACTTGACAATATATATGTAATGGCTGTTACATAATAAAATATACTTATTCCACCAACTATAGATATATAGGCCATTCAACTTCCACAACAATTATTAACTGCCACATAGAGTAATTAACGTAATGAATATTGTGTAAAGGAAACAACGTACACCGTACTTTATGGGTATTTACCTAATACTGACAGGATTCAATTTTTTCGTTTAACTCATGACTGGCTTGATGTCAAATATTTAGCTTCCCTAAATGGAATAATCATGGTCATGACCCATATCAGCATAGTGTGGGTTCCTATTTAATGTTGATATTATAGTGTCATTCCAAGTGGTAATGGCCTCTACGATTAATTTTAACAAAAGAGTAATACTTATAATATTATAATAATGTATATAATCATATTTTGCACAAAACACGATGGATCATGCTATACAGACTGTGCTCGCAAGGGAACTTTATTTTAGACAATGTGATACACTATATGCCATGTTCTTCTTTAGCAAGGTCTCCAAATATTTAATATCTTTATATTATTTTCAATGACATTACCCATGCACAAGGTGTACGGCAACGAGAAATTTAATCAAATATATGTGATCACTTGAACGCATATGGCTCTATTGATGTCTAAAATAAATATATATTAAGGTCGATAACTGTGTGAAGCTAACTACAATGAGGTAGAAACAACATTACCTTTTAAGACTCATGGTATAAAGAAATCCAAGCCTCTAAAATAATCCAAACACATGATTGGGAATTGTGTGAAACCAACAACAAGAGGAAAGGGAACTTCATTACCTTCAAGGATGTTCTCTAGGCATCTTCTGTCACACAGAAACGATATTTCCGTTGCTCTATCGTAGCGTGAATGCGCGTACGATGATGGTTGCGGATATTCGATCGGAGCTTCTTCTTCGATGTCGAGGATGACTCTCAGGTGGTTAATTTGGCCAAGGTGGTGGTTCTCCAAGAGGGAGAAGAATTGTGGTGGTTAGGGTTTTGAAAGAGTAGCCTGCCATATCGTATTTATATAAGGAGAGGTGAATTTGGATCCAAATTCGGATCCGGTTCGGATCCGTATATGGATCTTGATCATCCAACTTAAAACATCGATATCTTGTGTTAGGAATGTCGAAATTGAATGTTCTTGGGCTTGTTGGAAAGATCTCGATGAGATCTGTTCTTGGGCTTGTTGGAAAGATCTCGATGAGATCTATGAAATAATATATTATTTAATTTTTTCTGGATTAAATAATACTTCAAATTTTAGAATAAAAAATACGGGATTTCACACGTAGTGTTGAGAAAACATGGCAAATTGGTGGACCAATTAGTTGGAGGAGATTCCAGCCACGCACTAAGTCCACTCTACAACTCAATCTTTGTCGTCTAATTTTGTCATTGTTTCTGTGATTTCCCAAATTTACTGATTAAAACATGTAAATCACACTTTATCTGTAACGTCTCGGGTTTAGGTCCCCGATCCGTTAACGGAGCATTACTGGCCCTAACAACCTCTTGGGATCGGGTCCATGCGGACCCGATTAACCACCCCCAAAATGCTTAAGCCGGGTTGTCAAGTAGTAATCTCTCACTATTTATCCCACCCGGAAATTCCTAGTTTCCACGGTATGGGACTTTTTATGGGGTTTTACAATCTCCCCCACTTATATTCGCAACGTCCTCGTTGCGATATAGCACATTACTTCTTCGCTGTGACAGTGGCGGCTGCACGCTCCGTGTAGCCATTTCCTCCAACCTCTTTGCAGGGGCGGCTCCACCTCTCGGGTAGCCCTTTCCACTGTCAGAGGGCGTTCGGCTCTGATACCATTTGTAACGTCCAGAGCTTAGGTCCCCGGTCCGTTAACGGAGCATTACTGACTCTGACAACCTCTCGGGATCGGTCCCATACGGACCCGATTAACCACCCCCAAAATGCTCAAGCCGGGTTGTCAAGTAGTAATCTCTCACTATTTATCCCACCCGGAAATTCCTAGTTTCCACGGTATTGGACTTTCATTTTTTGGGGGTGTTACAACCTCCCCCACTTATATTCGCAACGTCCTCGTTACGACATGGAACATCACTTCTTCCCAGTGACAGTGACGGCTGCACGCTCCGGGTAGCCATTTCCTCCAACCTCTTTGTAGGGGCGGCTCCACCTCTCGGGTAGCCCTTTCCACTGTCAGATGGCGTTCGGCTCTGATACCATTTGTAACGTCCCGGGCTTAGGTCCTCGGTCCGTTATCGAGGAAAACTGACCCTGACAACTTGTTGGGTTCGGGCTCAAATGGACCCGTTGACAACCACCTAAAATACTTAAGCCGGGTTGTCAAGTAGTAATCTCGTCACTATTTATCCCACCTGGAAACTTCTTGTTCCACGGTGTGGGACTATGTTGGGGTTTTACAACCTCCCCCATTTATATAAGCAACGTCCTCGTTGCGACATGGCACACATCACTTCTTCCTAGTGACAGTGGCGGCTGCACGCTCTGGGTAGCCATTTCCTCCAACCTCTTTGTAGGGGCAGCTCCACCTCTCGCGTAGCCCTTTCCACTGTCAGAGGGCGTTCGGCTCTGATACCATTTGTAACGTCCCGGGCTTAGGTCCCCGGTCCGTTAACGGAGCATTACTGGCCCTAACAACCTCTTGAGATCGGGCTCATACGGACCCGATTAACCACCCCCAAAATGCTTAAGTCGGGTTGTCAAGTAGTAATCTCGTCACTATTTATCCCACCCGGAAACTTCTTGTTTCCACGGTGTGGAACTTTCATTTTTGGGGGGTGGTTAATCGGGTCCGCATGGGCCCGATCCCAAGAGGTTGTTAGGGCCAGTAATGCTCCGTTAACGGATCGGGGACCTAAGCCCGGGACGTTACAAATGGTATCAGAGCCGAACGCCATCTGACAGTGGAAAGGGCTACCCGAGAGGTGGAGCCGCCCCTACAAAGAGGTTGGAGGAAATGGCTACCCGGAGCGTGCAGCCGTCACTGTCACTGGGAAGAAGTGATGTTCCATGTCGTAACGAGGACGTTGCGAATATAAGTGGGGGAGGTTGTAACACCCCCCAAAAATGAAAGTCCCACACTGTGGAAACAAGAAGTTTCCGGGTGGGATAAATAGTGACGAGATTACTACTTGACAACCCGGCTTAAGCATTTTGGGGGTGGTTAATCGGGTCCGTATGAGCCCGATCCCAAGAGGTTGTTAGGGCCAGTAATGCTCCGTTAACGGATCGGGGACCTAAGCCCGGGACGTTACACTATCTCTATTATATATGGTAATTGTTCCAGCAAATGTTAGTAATTATGAAGTGGGTCTAGAGCGTAACACGGATTCAAAATGCTTCTTCCATGAAAGCTTGATGAGGAAACCATCAGGAATATAAATTCTAACAAGTGTAAGGACCTGGTTATGTAGTCTTCCAAAAGAAGGTCTCAAGAATAAATATTATGCAACGGGAATATGAAGGGAAAAGAGAAAAAAAAGAATGCACAAAGAGTTGCCAACCTAAACGAGTGATTTCTATGTACTAGAGTTGGCTATCCATATTAGTGGTTATAGAAATATGCAATGACTGGAAGGCAGCAACTATTACAGTCAGTTAGGAGCTTTGAAGAATCTGAACAATTTAAAATTTTGGACAAGCAGAACATGTAGGCAAAAGCTATATGATGCAGTGAACCATAATCACTACAATAATCACAGTCGATAATAATATGGTTAAATATTGGGATAAAATAGGAGTTTGATTCTTAAAAAGGCATTTTGTAGGAGTAAATGATATCCCCAGTATTGAGTGAACCAGAAGAACATTTACAAGATGAGCTCTATGCCACCTTGGCGAAGAGTACAAGAATCAAGGTGTTAGCTACTGAGACAACCTAAGTCAAGATCCCAGGAAAATAAAGATATCTCAACCCCAAAATACATAGGGTAGAATACAATGATGAACCACAAGCAACAAGACTCCAATTTATCAAACAATCATGCTTCTTCCAACTATCCACACAAATCTCGAAGGTTCTAATGATGCTCAAGCATGTAGGTTCAAGAAAATGCGTGGAATCCAGCAGCAAAAGAGCGGGAAACATCATACCTCAAGTTTTCAGTCACCGTGGTTATTCTGTCCTTGAAGAACAACACGATCGACGCTCCATTCATGATGAGAACCGCACACGGGGGTGACCCAGACCTTCTCTACGTGATTTCGACTTTAGATCGCCGATTCTGTGCACTCCTGTGAGAGAAAAGGGAGAAGGAAGGGCTGCGTCGAAGGGAAGAGATTTGAGGGTGTTTTGGATGAGAGGATTGGTTTTATTGGGTTGAAATCCAGGTTTGGATCCGGGTTCGGATCCACATATGATCTTGATCCCTCTTTGCTAACATAGCCGTAACTCGGGCTCTCAAAGTCAGATTTTTACGTTCTTGGACTCATTGGAAAGCTATCAACGAGCACTACCAGATGGACTTCAAATAAAATTTTTGGATATTGAAATAAAAGCATATTTTCAAATTAGCCCAGATCTAGAGAAAATTTGTTCGGATCCTATGATGGACCCCTCTTCACTAAAATAGTCGTAACTTGAGCTTCCGAAGTCGTTTTTTTACATTCTTGGACTCGTTGAAAGCTATCGACAAGAAATACGTAATGGATTATTCAAATAAATTTTTTAGATACAGGAACAAAAGCATATTTTCAATCTAGCCTAGATTTAGTCAAATGTTTGCAATTTAGTCCACGTTCGGATTTCGGGGTTTTCAAACCTATGTCTAAGCATGCTGAATATGGAACCTCATGCCCTTAGTAGAATCATTCCAACCATTCCATTAATCTTCCCTAGCAAGCACTTGTAGATGAATACTCGAAAATCAAAAGAAATGTGGAAGAATTGAGGAATGAATTCAAAAAAGTGTTGGAAGTAGAAAATTGCTAAACTTGGTATCGAGGTGTATTTAAGTGGAGATGATCTCGAGGACATAAATGGTACAAAGGCACCAACATCTTCTGTATAATTGGAGTCACAACCACCGCTGACCACTGACCATTATACCGAAAGCACCAAAAAATTCAAAAAATTGGACAATTCTGAAGTAGAAGTATTTTACAAAAGTTTAATCTTAGAGCGTCCATTAATCAAGGTCATAGAATATGTGCCTGATCTTAAAAGATTTGTGAACAATCCATTAAACCCTAGAAAGATGGATAAGAAGCGATCTAGGACTGAATATCATATAATACCTATAGCCAGTTCTCTAGTGATGAATTAAAAAACAAGAGCTGTAAAGTGAAGCAGTTGACTCGGATTATGTGTGAATTGAAGATTCTACATTCACTCGTGTTCAGTTACACGACGCCTCCTCATTAAACATCCTCTCCAAGTTTGTCTTTGACAAACTCAAATTCGTACAACTAAAAAATACTAGGGAGACCATTCAATTGACTGATCGATCCACTAAAAGACAATGAAGGATTGATTCGATCGTCATAAACTTCTAAGATGAAAAACACAAAGTGCACTTTATTGTCCTTAACATCGAGCACCACAAAGGATTATCTGAGTCTCCTATTATTTTATGAAAGCTGTTCTTAGTCTCTGCTAAGGCGATTGCGGATTATGAGACTCTGTTATCATGTTCCCAAATTCAGACCACAATGAACAAACCCTTAGTGATACAACCTGCTATGAGGAAACCCGACTTGAAATCGATAATCATGATCAGGAGACAACCACATCACATGATCAGACCTCTCCTCAAGAAACATAGACACAAACCCTAAGAGAGTCACCTGAGAGACCGACTATTGGACAAACCTTCAATTCTCACCCTAATACAACTCCTTTGATGAATCAAAATTTTGAAGCGTATGATGAATTGGACCATGTTTCTGATGAACGTCATGATTATTTAATTGGTTCAATTTTCGAGTCGACGGTAATTCATGAAATACTTGAACCATACAAGGAACTGACTCAGGAACCTTCGATGTCACCAAAATTCAAGAATATCAGGAGGTGACATCAAATCCACAACCAACAATCACAAAGACATTAGGAACATGCTCCCTCACCTGAAGCCATGTATGACCCTACAAGAATTGGTCGATTTTTATGGGGATTCATCTAACGAAGAACTCATAAATGCCACACTGATTACTCAAGATAGGGAGATGAAGATTGTCTATCTTCCTCCCAATGCTTCTCATGGAAACAAACCGTCCAAGAAAGTTACCTTTGACCTTAGACACTTGGTGATTTCTGAAGAGTCCTCGTCCAGCCATGAAGTGGTTCATCATGTAAGTACAATAAGTACAGTTATGATCAAAGGGCACTTACCTCTGGTTGACAATAGTTGGAGATCCTCTGCGTACAACTACTATACTTCTTAGGATGACATTGATGATGGTTGGTCTTCTTCATCCATCCACTCTTCACCACTATCCACATCTACATACTATCTCCTATCACACCACCGTAAGAAGGTTTGTCGCAAACATCCTTTACCTTGTACATCCATAAATCTACTCGGTTCCACATGTATAATTATCTGATCACACTTAGGTTGATCTGAGCCTAAGTATAGGGGGGCCGGTAATATTGTGTATACTTCATTTCCATTCTTTTCCTATCACCCTCGATAACCTCATTTCGTGTTTTTCTGCTATGCTTAGTCCCTAAAAAGTCTAAGTATAGGGGGCCATGTCGACTTTTTCACTCAACTATAACTTAGTATGAGATATATCTACATTTCACTTTGTGCCATGAAGACATAACACAAGCTAACTATAGGAGGGGTGTGTTTGTATTTATCCTACATACTTTATCCATAGCTCATACTTTAATTGTTTTCATCTAAAATCGGGTATGACTATGAGTTGTGTATATTATGTATACAATACTAAAGTAAATAATACATGATTTTCAAAAAAGACAAAAAAACAAAACAAAAAAAGAAGAAAGAAAAAAACCTTTTGCATAAAAAAATCACTCATGGTCTTGCATTTCATTAAGCATCTCATCATTCTTTAGTTGGTGTATTCCTGACACGTTCACTATCACTCAAGGCTTGAGAATTGGAAGACACTCGATTTCTAAGATCTTGAGAGTTTGTGTTAACCAACATTAGTCATTAGGATTTTTGAAACTTAATAATCCATACTTCCCTAATTTGAAAGATTTGAGCACTATGTTGCACTCTTCATCTCTACCTTCTAAAGAATATGATCAGCACATCACTTTCACAACTACATGATTGATGAGATGAGTTGAGTTATGACTTGAGGAACTAGCAACGGAGATTTGAGTTTAGACTTGATTTATTGATGCTTGAGGATGTGATAATGTTAATGAAGGCTGCAAGAAACCTGAGTGTCAACAAACCCTAGCTAGTATGTGAACAAGTTCACATGCTATTGTTTGATATTGACCTATATGCCAGGGTGTGATGAAACTAAATAATTATTAATCAATGTATGCCAACTCTTGGTAAAAACAGTGAAACTAGACATAAAGAAAAGAAAAGAAAGAAATATTGAAAGAAAAGAGCTCTCAAACACAAAGTCAAATTACAAGAGGTTCCACCAAAGGCAAGCACTCTCAACCATTTCAAAGTGTCCACTTGGACCAAATGCTATTAGTACTAAGGAGTCGTGCTAGAACCCAAAAACAGCTCTACATCGTATAGTGATGCAAGTCTGGGTGTCGAAGATATCTTAGATACTCTAAAGAGACACCTCGGTGTACTCCCAGGAAAACAAGTGCAGACAACTCTAAATTCTCTTGATGGACACATTGATAAACAAAAAAAATATAATTGTGTTGAGTACTAAGGCACTCGAATACCCCTTGTTCCAATGTGAGGGACAGAAGAATTGGCACAATCCCGTGCCCTCCATCATCTGGTCGTCCATCTACACTTTTAAGTTCGATAAACTAATGAGACAGTTGATTGAATGCTAGAACCAACTTATTCCCTAGTATTGAGGATGGGGTCTAAAGGAGAGTCTCCTGGACTGGGACCTTGGGTGACATCTTGACTCGACTCTCATGAATGCAATACACTAAAAGTCAAGTCCTTATATTTTATGCACAAGCAGAGAGTCTGATAAATAGAGAAGTTGGATTCCTTTTGATTAAAACATAGTTAAACCAAGAATTTTAGGATCATTCAAATTAAGGGACTTTCATGAATTGAGTCTTGCAAATTCACATGTTGTCACAGGATCCTTCAGGTTTTTGAATTTATGGATAAAAATGAATTGTTGTCATCGCTATCCAAATTATACCTCAAAAAAATTATTTGATTCTCAAACTAAATTATTACAGAAAATGTAGCAAGAGAAAATTTGCTATTTAATTAACTTATATAACAACAAAATCGAACTCAAGGAGGCTACAAATCCTGAGGGTTATTCAAATAATTAACAAATGAATTATCAGAATAAGGAATTTCAAATAAAAACCATCTTGGTTTTTATGATATTTTTATCTTTTTATCTTCTTATTTTTTTCATTTTCATCTTTTTATATTTTCTAATGTTTAATTTTATTGGTTTTTAGGTTTTCAAATTTTTTATTTCAAAACAATTAATTTATCAAAGCAAATATATATACACGAAAGAAATGAAACTTTTTGGATTTTTAAATTATGATAAAAATGATAAAAAATGGCCAAATAAAATGTTGTTATGTTTTATACTTTTTATAATATTTTTAAAGATTTTCAAATATTTTTCATGTTTTTATAGATTTTTCAAAAATCAAAAATAAAAAATAATGTTAAACTGTGAATGATGAGGGATGTTTTGCATTTTAAAATTATCAAAACAACTAAAAAATACTAGATTTATTTTTCCTAAAAACTATGAGAAATTATTTACAAAAAGGAAGTGTAATCATTATTTTTAGAATTTTCTACAATTTTCTCTGATTTTTTTAATATTCTTGTACTTTGCATTTTTTGGGTTTTAAAAATGATTAATACGTGAAATTTGCATAGAAAATAAAATACAGAAAAATAAAACTATTCTAACTTTTTAGAATTTTTGAGGTATTATTTGAATTTTTATGATTTTTAAATTTCAAATAGTAAAAAATGTAACGTTTTTTATTTTTTAATAATAGCAAATGACAATAAAATGCAATGAAAAAATAAGGTTTTTTATCACTTGTGCCCCTCCGAGATATCGCAATTTTAGTTATGCCGCTATCTTTGGATATCAGTTGTGCCCCCAACTTCTTGTTAATATATCACTTGTGCCCCTCAGGTTAGTTGCCGTCCATCTCCAACATAAACATACGTTAACTTTAAGGACACAATGGGAACTACTTTTAAAAATTGGAGTGAAATGTTCAGACACTTCTTCTTCCTCCTCCTCTCACTTCCTCTTCCTCTTCCACTTCCTCCCCCTTCTCTTCCTCCTTACAACCTCCTACTCTTCCAACGACTCCTCCCGACCATCCCCATCCCATCCCTCTGTCCCATCTCCTCCCCTCGCACCTGCGCCTCCCCCTCTACGCATGAACCCGTCCCTCCACCCCGAGCTCCTCCCCGGCCCTTGCACCTCCTCCCCGATGGCTCCATGACCCCCCTGGCCCCTGGCCCCTGCCTCCTCCGCCTCGGCTACTGTAGGTGCACAGCAAGGTAGGGCACACGGGGAAGAACATGACGATTGCAATCAAGAGCGGCTGGTGACAGCGTGGTTGCAGCGTAGCGGGGGTCGAGGGTCGGCTGGTGGGCTAGTTGCGTGGCTGCTGCTGGAGACGGCGGCTGGCAGCTGGGGGGAAGAAGGGCGCACGTGAGAAGGCTAAGGTGCGGACTGCCGCTGGCGGCTGGGCAAGGACCGCATGCGGCTTCGGGGGAGTTCGCAGGCAGCATGTGGCTGGCAATGGCTAGGGCAGCAGGAGGGTGTGGTGTGGTCGTGCGCGGTGCAGGCGCAGGCGAACTCCGGCGAACTTCGGGCAGAGAGGGAGGAGGAGGAGGTTGGAGGAGGAAGTAGAGGATGTGGGAAGAGGGGGAAGAAGAGGAGTCTGGACAATAATACCCCTCTTAACTGCACCAAGGTTTGAAAAAACCATGGTTAAGTCAACTCATGGCGTTCAATCTGACGGAAGGGCACAAGTGATAACAGAGAAAGAAGTGAGGGGCACAACTGATATTACCAAAAAGATAAGGGCATAACTGAAATTGCGATATCTCGGAGAGGCACAAGTGATAAAAATCCAAAAAATTACAATATAAAAAGCCAAGTAACAAGGATTCAATTTTATTTTGAAGAATGTAGTGATCATAAGTACCATTTATTTCTACAACAAAAGCATGCAAAATATAGTCTGGAATACAAATGCAGTTATTCAACACTTCTGCATTAAAAAATAACAATAAATAAAAATATGGTGTAGAAATTGCTATTTACCTAATGGGCATGAACTGCACGTGCTTTACTCTGGAAGCAGGGGCTTTATTGCAAATTTGAAGACTTTGGGGGCGTTTGATACAATTTTCCCAAAATAGAATACACCTTAGAATGCGTTCGGTTCGGGAATAAGTAGGAATAAGGTTAGGGAATAAGGAAAATAAGGGTCTATTCTTTGTTCGGCTGGAGGATAGGAATAATGAGAATAATGTGAAATAAAAATATGTAAGGTGGGATAAAGATAACAATAAGATTGAAATAAGATAGAATAATAGGAAATAATCGTACCACTGGGAACCGTGTCGGAAGGAGAATCGACCCCTTATTCTAGGGTCTACTCTCCAACCAAACAGGGCCTTAGGATTAAAAAGTGGGAGGCTATTATTCATTCCACACCTAAAGGGGGCACCGACCCTATTTCTTCATTCGTAAGCAGGGGGAGACATCGACGAATCTCGAAGCACGCGGATGGTCAACGACATAAAGTCGGAGAAGGGGCTCCTCTGGCGGAGCAAGCGGCGAGTGTTGTGAGGTGGAGGAGGTTCTTCATATCGGCGATGGCTGCGGATGGCGAGATATGTGGATGACTGGCAACAAGGCGTTGTTTGACGGGAGGCATCGACGGAGGCGGCACCGATGTTGCAATGCGTTGGTGAAGGATGATGTCGGTGATTAGAGGCAGAAGGTCTCGGCGGTGCGGTGGACATCAGTTGCGATGGAGATTCCTTTGTGCAAAGCTCGGTACATGAAGCAGATGGCAGTGTAGCTCGCACGGGATGGGGTGTGACACGCCCTATCTAGTGGTCAGCAGATATCCTCAAAGGTGAAAAGCGGCAACGGTCGACGATGGTTGGGCAGAGGTTCCAGAGGAGGCAATAGGGTGCTGGAATCGAAATACGGATCAGATGGGCAACGAGCACCTCCGGGGTTGGGTAGGGCGATGCCTACTATGGATCACAATTTTTTGTATTTATTATTTTATATTTTTGAAAAAGACAACAACCGGTTTTTTATAATAATTTTTTTCAATTTTTTGTACCTACAATAAAAGCAAATACAACACGGACTCGAGATCGACGACTTGGTCAAAATAATTATTGACAAAAAATATGAATGGAAAAGTGGAATCGTGATCATTGATTAAGAATGAAAATTTGAGATCTAAAATTAAAAATGGACAACGAAATTAAAACTAAAAATTACACTATGATTAACCTAGATGAAAAATAAGAAATAAAATGGATCTCATGGTGGAAGCGGATGGAAGCCATGATGACCTCGACGAGGACTGACTCAATGTCACCAAACAGCTCTGAAGCTGGGTACCTTTATACGACAAGAATGCTATTGGATAAGGCTCCTCTCATCAAAGACTGATCAAGTTGGAATAACGGAGGATAAGTCAAACAAATAGAAAAGAAAATGAATTTGAATTTAAAAATTTGAATGGATAGATTAAGAAGGAAGGGAGTTAATGGTGGAATTAATAAATAAAATAATTTTCACCACTTTATTAATTGAAATTATAAATGTTAATTATTTAATTTTTTAATGTGGTTACTTAAGTAAATAGATTATATACATATAATATATATACATGGTATATACATAGTTCAATAAGGAAATTAGTTTATTTTATATTTTAATTTTTTGTTTTTATTTGAAATAATTATTAAAAAATATTTACAATTATTTACAAATACACTATGTATAAAAATAAATATGGATAATATATACAATAAATGGTAAAATTACAAAAACTGCCCCAGAAAAGTACCTTTCAAACCGTAACTCCGAAAATTATGAAACCACTGTCATTTTAAATAAAGTTTAATTTAGAATATGATGGAAGTGAGTTTGACTCAATTTGAGTTCATGGAGCTGGAATTCCAATTATCGCTTTAAAGTTTATTCGGAGAGTAATTATTTTTAATTTGTACATGATTTTATTTTGCAATTACTTTTATTATTTAGAAAACATTTTCATTTACAACTTTTGTTAAGAACATTATTTAGTTTGACTTAAATTTATGGAAAAGTAAAATAGTGTAAGTTTTATACAAATATATACAAAATAAATGAAAAGTATTTACAAAATATTTTTTTGGATTTTCTGATTAAAGACCCTATCTCCCCCTACTTTATTCATAGTCGACCAATCAATCCTTGACCTTCTCTTAGGGTTCGGGTCAGCCTGTAAATATTACATACATACAATCTTTATATTTTCTTTATTTTCTTTTACTTATTTTAGATTAAAATAATAATATATGTACAATATTTACTCACGAATGCATTTTAGTAAGATTATGGATTTAGTAATATATATACATGTGCTTTATAAGGTATTTTAAGATAAAATAAATGAACAAAGATGATGAAAGGAATAATAAATTAGGAAACTTATTTGCTAGTCCCTTAGCAAACTTATTTGAAAGAATAAGTGAATAATAGAAAATGAAAGGAAAAATAAATAAATTAGGACAATTTTGAGTATTAAACTTATCTTCATAAATTTGTAGTATGGAGCTCTGCCAGACCTTTGGATTATTAGTGTGGTGGGACCTTAATGGGAAATGGATTTAAAACCTAACAACCTTGAATTTCCACACGACTCCTATTCAGGTTGCCTCAACAATTAGGTCAGAGCAAGTCCACATATATAAATTCTTATGACTATGAATCTTTACTTGTACGGTGTAAGTGAAATATAACTCCACATCTCAAAAGTAGCAAAGAAATGGCCTCTCTCAACAAGGTAACTCTAGTACACCGATCTAGCAACTCTTACCTCAAGGAGTAGGGATATTTCCTTCTAAGTTCAAGTAAAACTAGATCAAGAAGAGGAGATGGAGAAAAGAATGAACGGTAACTAGTGTAGTTACCTATACTTGGATGCATGACTAGTGTAGCCAAGTCATCTAGTTGCAAGCTTACAGGAAATTGCTTTGAATCTCTTCTTCTTCTTATTTTTTTCACTTGTATATACACTCCGGCATGTATTTTACTTTTTAATCAGGCATGCTCACTTTTGGAGATTCTGCATTTTTTTCTTTTTTCTTTCTTTTTACAAATATGTATAAGGTGTAGCATGTACATAAGGAGTTTTTCCTCTTGAGCTAGTAGACCATTCCTTTTTCGAAGCATTATTACAACCCCACAGCATCCTGTCTTTAGACCTCAATGCTACTAGATCAAGTTTAGATGCACTACCCTCCCTAGAGGAAGAAGGATATTCCCACTAGTTGTTTCATACCCGTGTGCTACCCCAAGCCAAAAGATTATGCCTCCTCATTAACTCCTCCATGAAGAGATACTTGTAGAGTGCTTGTCCAAGATAAGCTCTGGTCTAGAAGAATCATGCATTTGTTTTTAAGTATTCTACTTAGACTAATCAAGACGACATGTGAACATAGTCTTATGGACTCGAAGAATTAAGTCGCTAGGTCATTTCAGACAGTTTAAATGTCAATATTATCATGATAAAACGCACATGTAAATGCAAGAAATATACAAAGTAAATATTTTTAGAGAGATTTTTAAATTTTTTTAAGAGAAAAAGTGTTAGTAAAATATATACAAGTATATACACGTATTATAAAAATTTTTAAGAGGAATTTTTTCCTTTTTATTTTGTTTGTTTTGTTTTTTTAATGTTTTTCTTAATTTTTAAACATAAAAGGTGACCAAAGTCTATATACACACATGGATTTTATGTATATGCATATCCCAGAAACAATCATATTTTAAAAGTACGAGTTAGTACAATATATACAATATCCTCATAGTGATCAAAGATCTCAAAGAGCTACAAAGGAAGACATAATTCGTGTTAAGTATAGAAAAGTGAAAAGAATACTATAAAACAACGACTCAATGAATGAATAGAAGTCGGTGATCCCCCTATACTCAGGATTAATTAATCTTAAGTATAGAAGATTGTATAAAATGAAAAATCGAGGAAAATAATTGACAGACTCAACGACTCCTCCTGCCCCCTATACTTAGGGTAGAATAGCTCTAAGTATAGAATATCAACAAGTTGGAGGATAATCAAGAGATCTGAAGAATAAAAATACAAAAGAGATGATATGAACAACATCCCTCCACCTATACTTAGGGTAGAGTATTCCTAAGTATAAGCAACAATAGGGGTGATGAACATGACAAATATGAACAATACAAACCATTCACCCCCATACTTAGGATAGAGTACATCCTAAGTATAGCACACAAATACAGATAAGAGGTAAATGATAACTGGAAGAATGAAGGAGAAAATCAAGATGAAATACATATATACAAGGTAGACATTATTTAGGTGCCTCTCAACAAGTGCTAGATTTTATGCCCGAGCTGAACAGTTAGGACAACAAAGTATCAAGGTTCAGGATGACATCTGTAATGAAAATACCGTAATGTCGTTGTTGTCTCGACATGAGAACAACAACATGGACAACAGTGCAAATGAGAACACCCAAATAGGAAATTAGGCAGGTGTCGGCTACCGGGTAAATAGAAGAGAAAATTATGTCAAGCATGGATAACACAAATGACATCTTCGGCCCAAGATTAGAATGGAGTAAATGTGTGGAGCCGAAAAAATGGAATGTGGAGAAGATCTGTCATGGAATCCTCCATATCAATCATCGTCTCAAAAATGTATGGAAGATAAAGATCAGGAAACTCAATAAGAAATTTGTCATCTGGTGCATGTAATGAAGAGAGATCAAGTATAACATCGAATAACTCAAGGGTCGACTCATCCTTGTGAGGGTCATCAAGGAGAGAAGAACTATCAAACACAGAAAGATCAGAAGTATCAGAAGAATTAAAAAACTCAGAATAGTCAGAAGACTCGATCTCGTGATCCGACAGATCGGAGGCATAACTAGGGAGTGAAATCGAGTACAGAGAACACACTGCCCTGGGATAATCCTCAGGGAGATGCGAGAAATCAGGATGATTCGAGGGAGAGAACAGATGATCATATTCAAATAATGGGTTCTTTCTCGAAGTAAAAGAAAAGCTATCAAATGGATCAGAAAATATCGTGCTCAAAGAAATCTTGGTCAAGATCAAAGAGATCATTGACCTATCAAAGTGAAGGGATCTGAGCTTGGGAAATATTGGACAACATTTGAGCCTCAGAGTGAAGGGTAGGAGGGAGGGAAAACATGAGTGGTGATGATTTTTTAGTGATTGCTAATGATATGGAGAGAAAAGATCGTAACTGACTCAATACCAAGCACAAACAAACACGAAGCAAACCCCCAATTCACCAACTCAACGTAATGTAAAGATTATGAAGGTTCGATCAATTATCTTGTCAATTTTAGAGTTATGTGAACAAACAGAAAGTTGTACAAACACTTAGGAAGGCCTGGGACTGGGGCACTAATCCCTAGTGTGTATGTGGTAAATAAAATGCGAATACAATGAGGGGATTGCTCTCTCTAGACAATGATGCGAATCAATTACACTTAATTTTAAGGGTCCAAGTGATAGTAGCAATCTCAATTTTTATTTTTTTCAATTTTAACTTTTTTTTATATTTTTGAATAAAAATGCATATAATGAATTTACTTATTTCTCTAATTCCTATATCCACAAAAAGAGCGAGGAAAACAAAAAAGTCAATGTGTGATTAAACACAATAATCCATGTAGGGGTTAGAGATGTGTACCGTGTCACCATCACTCTACATGCAGGGTGATCTGCGCAGAATTTAAATACAGGAAAATAAACTAACCTATATGATGCAAGTGAATTGTCCTAAGATGATAATTTCTATTGCGAGAAGAATTGGTGTTTACTAATCATTAGCGAGAGCTGACTCTGGTCTTGGAAATCGCTTGGTACCCGCCACAACGGGTCCTGCTAGTATTGTATGTGACTTTTCACGGCGTGTGGATTCTAACCCAATTAAGCTAACTTTTTATTTGACTATGTCTTAACTATAGGAACATATATTCTATTAGGGTGTTTGTACGTATTTCTACCGATCTCAACCAAAATCATTAAAGCAACCAATAGGTAGCTCACGAAATCTGCGTGATGTTGGACATGTGGGCCCACGGTGAGATATTATGCAATAAATGTTATTGTGAATATCATTCCCTGATCTGAAATGAATAATAACTAATTTGCATAATATGTCCCTTAGTGCAATTAGGGATATGTACCATGGCCATCTTAGTAATCATGCAGTTGTTGATTCAATAAATGAATTATAGAGGTCGTAAGATCTTTGATTTAATCAAGCATCTATGAGAGGTCCGTTAGATCTGGATTTGAGATTTGATCTCAACATCCAAGTCACTATATGCGGAGCAATACAATCGCATTGTCCTTATCTCCAAGTATTTGCGGAGAAAGTGCATTATCCTTGAAAGAGTTTAATGATAATTCCATTGTTGATATATGTATCCAAGCATTGAGAAATTGATAATTAAATGTGATTTAATTATCATGAATAGTATGAATTTGATTCATATTATAAGGAGAATTATCATAGATAACTAAATGTGATTTAATTATCAAAGATGTGAATAATGCGAATGCAATTCATATTATTTGGGTACATGAGAATAGAGATCCAAGATGAGTAAATGTGATTTAATTATCATGGATATGAATAATGTGGATAGCACTATCCATATTGATCATATATATTACAAATATGATTTGTAATATATAAGAGAGAGCTATTTGTAATTTACATTTGTTAATTAAATATTGATGTGAATTTGGTTCACTTTGTATAATTAATTGAAAATGTAATTGACATTTTATTTTGGGTTGTGAATGTGATTCACAATTTTCTAATGGAAATATTGCAATACTCACAAAATAATTATGAATTATTTTTATATAATCATTTACATAAAGGATTGTTGTAAATATTGGAGATTTCCATGGAATAATGTAATCTCATGAGATTACACAAGATTCCCACCAACTCCTATTAGGAATGGGTGAGACAATCTCCTTTCCAATATCTTCAAGTTTGATTGATTTAATTTTAGGATTCAATTATATTTATTTATCAATACATATTTAATCTAAATTAAATTAATTATTGTTGTGTTTTACCAACAAAATCTTGGCCATTGAAAGAAGCACAAATCGATCTCATCCATTGATTTTGTGTAGTCCATGGATTGTGATCCATGGACTCCCAACACCCTATATAAGAAGAGACACCCCTTGCTCTTCTAATATACAACAACTTCATATGCTCTCTCTCTCTCTCTCATTCTCTACACGCCCTCTCTCTCTCTCTCTCTCTCTCTCTTTTGGTTGTCCACCATGGAGCCCTAGAGTTAGTCGCTCTCGCCGCAACGTCGCCGTTATGCTACCGGACTGTTGGCTCATGGATCTCTGTCTACTTTGGTGTACCTCGATCGTTAAGAATACATCAGATCTCATGTGACGAGATCAGGAGATTCGCCGCTTGGATCATAAACATGGATTGCAAGAAGTACGCATTTCATCAACGCGCTCGCAAGCGTCTCCTCCATCGGATAGGACTTGAGACAGAAGGTCTCTTCTTTTATAGACTCGATCGCAACCACGCTTCAAGAGGTAACACTAATACTTGTATGTTATTTAGATGAAATGATTTGAGAAGTGTTCTTGGAACATGTGGATTCATTGCATGAAAACTTTTTAGTTTCCGCTACCTCGAGCAACTAGTGCGACTAGTCGCTCCCGAATGCATATGATGCGATCCTCACGCTTCTGTGATGCGCTTAAGGATCTTAACATATCCTTTAAGTAGTATCAGAGCCTTAGATCAGAGGTTTTGAATGCGATCCATAAAACTAGGAAGACTTGGGTTCAATAGGGTTTGCGAAAGTTTTCTCGCATTTCATTTTCACATTTCTGCTTTGTGATTATTTTTCGACCCTGTTTAAATTTTTTAAACATGAAAATAAAAATTGGATTTTGTTCTCCATTAAATAAGGAAATCGGGATTTGAGTTTGCATGATTTAGAATCTGTTTTCTCAAGTTATGATCATTTTAGTGAATATGTATCCACTATTTCGGAGACTGCGACTCATGACGTAATTAAGGAGTTAATTACTGATTGAAACACCTAGAAATACATGCAAATCACTTAACTTCTTTTATAAATCAAATTATCAAACTTTAGAAACTTATTTTGCTTTATTTGAATTTAAATGATTAAGATATGCTAAATTTAGTAAGTGAGTGTCACTGTTGGAGATTACTTTCCTAATCAAGATTTTTGTGATTGTCATTTAATCAATTAGTGAAATTAAATGGTTTAATTTCCTGGAATAATTATGGACAAATATTTGTGAAATATTTGATGATAATTATTTCCTTAAATGAATAATTGATTAGATTAGATCTAGATCACAAATTGGTTACAGGATCTACATGATCTACTTTCCAACAAACATAGTTGTTTGAATAGGATTGGGAATTTATTTAACAAATTTCCTTATAATGTTAATAAAAAATGTTTTGATTATTATTATATGGTATAAATTTGGTTGAAAAACCGATTATCATCTCAAGTACACAATGATCAATTTGGCATTATCCTTTCCTGAGGTGGATATGGCGTCTAGTCGAGGAGCGTTGGGGTAGTAGGTTGCACCGTGTGCGATTTGTCCCACTCCAGTCGGTACTGGCCATGACAGCGGGTAGGGAATCAATAATATAGGAAAGATCACGGTGTATTTTTCTAATTATTAAAATTGGAATAATATGTATTTGAGGTAATACCATTTTTCAAGTAACAATAAAGAATGTTTGTTGGATATTAATTGGATCATTGATCTATTATGATTAGATTGATTGGAATCCAATTAAAATTAAAACATTCTATTGTGAATAGAATTGTAGTTCCCTTGGAAGAAATAATCGTAATGAATATGATTCATACCGATTAATTAAAATTTGAATATGATATGGAGGATCACATAAGTGACATCCAAGGTCTCCCGTCAAGGCGAAGGGTTCTATCGCTAGGCATTGTACGTAAGAGACACATGTCCGAAGTGACAGCTTCCGTATGCAATCGCATCTGTATCGGGCTCTTCGCTTCTCGAAAGAGTAAGGACGTATGCGTAGTGACCCCTACATCAGATCCACGTATTGTTGGGGAGATATTGGATTGTGCATAGCGAGTTGTATTCTTGTTGATGGTTGGTTCAATTAATGACGGGTCAACATCACCTTAGGGGTGGTGGGATCGGGTTTTAAAGACCGAATTGGGAATGCAAGTTGGACTTGCAAGGCGGAATGTGTTCCGGCTTCTTTTTATCGGAGTTATAGATTCTCATATTATTGGGATGTGACAAAGATAAGGAAGAAGAAAGATAAGGAAGAAGATTCCATATCTTGCTTTAAGATATAATGGTAAGTATATCTCTTACTTTGAAAGTGATTAAGGGACTGAACTTTCAGTGTTGACAAGGCAAGACAACTTTGATATAAAAATTCATAAATCAAAGTAAAACATATATTTATATATATTTATAAAAATTATCTTATTTCAGATAAATCCTTCATTAAACCCACTCAGTACTATAATAAATGATAACCAGTAAATTATCATGGATCTGATCCATGATCAAGATATTGTACTTGCAGGCGGACACATAATGTATGTGGTTGCAATGTGCAAGTTTCTTCATAATAATGAGGAATTCCAATTAAATAAACAATAGGACTACAACCTAGGCTTTGTATGTCTCTTTAGTATTTATCTCTCATTAAATGTACTTTGGAAGTGACATGTCGATGATGATCGTAATTGTCAAATAATCCTTATAAAATCTAAGAAGAAGTTCTGGCATACATATGTTCTCTACACAATTAATCATGAGTGACATGGTTCACTGCATCATGTAGAATGGTGGCTCTATAAGAGATGATGTATTGAAATGTTTGAGTACCTACCTGAACCAAAGACTTTTAGATTTAAGATGGATGTAGATATGATGAGTGTCATCATTCTACTGTCTATACTCAAGTCATTCATGAAGATTTATAATATTCATAGTGTATGAATTGAATGAAGCATGTATAAATGTTTAAGTACTCTTACATTGAATTCTCTTGAGTTCAACATAAGAGATCATTTAGTCTTAGGCAATGGTTGCTTATAGATGAAAGGAGCGTAGTGGAAGCATGGGTCAGACCCAAGTTAAGAAGGAAAGTCAAAGAGTTGATTGTACTTCTATGACTTCCATATGACATCCAAAGAGTTGGATGAATGTCAATACTGCAGTAAGCTGATGCGTTGATATTATGACTATCTAGTCTATCTAGAATCCTTAGAGAAGGACTCAGATAGTGCATCAGAATAATATACATATAAGCATTGATATTGACTTGCTTATTTGATAACATCATAGTCTAATAATTGTATCTCAATCTTCTAATAACACTTGCAATAGGTTGCATACATTTTAGAAGACTAGAAAATTTGATTTTCTAGTTTTAATAGTCATCCACATGGATATTGATGAAATTGTTGCAACAATCTCTATTGGATTGATAGACTTCTCAATTTCAATGGGAGAGTCCATAGTCTTAGAGAATGTCTCTATGACCTAGATATTAGAATACACTCATTGTTTATTTCTAAATGTTAGAAATAAACCTGTAATTCTAGAACAGACCTATCATAAAAAGTTATGATGGATATATTTCAGATAGTAATCTGACATCCGAAGGACTCTTCTAAATTAGAAAATTAATGAATGGTTCATTAACTTTTCTAATACTGAAAATTAGACCTTTAAAAGATCAATAAGAGGATGAAGATCATTTGGCAATGATCTGGCATCAAGCTTTGGACTTGTGTCTATTGATAAGATCAATAAACTAGTAAGATATGAAACTTTAGAATGTCTAAAATTTCAAAACTTACATACTTATGAATATTGTATTCAAAATAAAATGTCCAATACACCCTTATTTGAGAATGATGTTAGATGTCGAGGTATTCAAGATCTCATACATATTAATGTATGTGGATCATCTGTATTAGAATAAACATTATGGATATTTGATATCTATTGATGATTATTTGTGATATGAGATTTCTTCCTTTCACCTTAGAAAGCTTTGAATTGTCCAAATATTTCACAATTTTCGTTTATAACTAAAGTTTGAAGGAAGATAAAATGAATTTGATCTAACCTAGGTATCTTGTACATATTAGATGTATGCAAGGAACACCTTACGGAGATATGAATGATTTTCCTTTTACTCCTCCTGATATACCTAAACTCAATGGAGTTGTAGGGAGATATAATTGATCATGTGTGACATGATTTGATCAATGATGAATCTTAGCATAATTATCTCTTAGTTTCCAAGATATACATGTAGTACGGACTACAGACTACAATATATATCCTTAATTAGGTTCCATGCAAATAAGATGGAATCTATCACTAGAGAGTGCTACTTGATTAGGAAAATAATGGATGTATTGGATACCTACTTTATGACCTTGAGGTTCTTAAAAAGATTTCATCTCTAAGGAAGAGGATGACTCTCTTGAGAATCAAGATGAAAATGAAGTGAAGATCTCATTTAATCTTGAGAATATAATGAGGCTCCTAAAATCAAAAACTAAAAGAACAATTAAAGATGAGACACTCATACGTCTTCAAATGAGTTTGAGGATGGATTCCATGTGTCAGAGAAATCTGAAAATGATCGAACTTCATAAGATGAAGCTTCTAAGGATCATGACATGGAAAGATGGATGTTAGCAATAATGTCTAAAGTAGACTTCATATACAAGTGTTGTATATGGACCCTCGATGATCCACCTATAAGGGTAAAACCTGTTAAGTGTAAATGGATCTTCATGAGAAAGAGGGAACCTGATGAGAATATAGAGACCTTCAATGCACGGCTCGTAGCCATGAGCTACACACCAGAAGAGAAGACATTGCTTGCAATGAGACTTGCTCCTCAGTGACCTTGCGTAAACCCATTAGAATATTGCTAACTATAGCTACACAACTTGACTTTGACATCTTGAAGATGGAAGTCATATTGCATTCCTTTATGAATACCTCTCTGAGGATATTAATATGAAGTATATCCAGGTCTTCATGGTTGAGGAAAGCAAGGTGTGAAAGCTAAAGAAATACATCTATGGACTCAAATAAGCTTTTTGTAGTTGGAACATCAGATTTGATGAAATTATAAATGTTATGATTTCAGATAGAATCTTGATAAGCCACGTGAATCTTAGTGGAAGTGCCATTGTGTTCATCATACTAAATGTAGATAATATCTTAATTATTTGGAATGATACAAGGATAATAATATGTGTTTCATAATCTGGTTGTTACATACCTTGAGATATGATCTCAAGGATACCTCTTAGATCTTGATTCGGAAGTTGTTCAGAAGTAAAGAAAGGTGGGTGCTGGGACTGTCACATTTGTAGTACACCTTGGACATATTCCATTTTATGGAAAATTCCAAGAAAAGATTCTTTTTCCTTAAGATATGGTACTGACCTATCTAAAGGGATAAGAACTCAAGGAGTGGAGGAAGCGAATGCTAAAATTGAATGCCTTGTGCATCAGTTACGAGAAGCTGAGTGTATGCTAGATGTGTACTAAAACCAGATGTCTACCATGCAGAAGTAGTAAAGTGTTACTAATCCTACTATGGAGATAAAACATTTGGTTGCAGTAATTACAATATCTTCAAAGATGACAAGACTTTAGAGATAGTGATCTATAGAGATCTAAAAGGTCTTAATTACAGATACCTTAGAAGATATAGATCTACAAGAATAAGGGTATTCTGATAAGGATTATGGAAATACTGGTTATAATAATTACTGAGTTATAGTGCCAAGGACACTATAACTGACAAAATTGAGTATTGGTTGCATAAGATGAAACATTTACATTAGATGCGAGCACTGTTATTGGGGGATATGCAAGTGTCGTAAAAGGATTTGGCATAGTCTCTTGGGAACAGAGTGACTGAACAACTTACCTAGCTATTTTCTAAATAACCTATGATTGGCACATGAGTGCGGGTCTAAAGATAAGGCCACTAATGGATCTTTGGGTTAGTGGGAGATTGTTTGACATGCGAGCCCATGGCAAGCCATTATTCAATAAATATTATTGTGAATATCATTCCAGATCTGAAATGAAGAATAATTAATTTGCATAATAGAATCCTTAGTGCAATTAGGGTCATGTACTATGTCAATCTTAGTAATCATACATCTGTTAATTCAATAAATGAATTATAGAGGCTGGTGCTTAGATGAACATATAAGGAGTTAGATTGAGGACTCACCAAGCACAATCAAATGATTATTAAGAGATGATCTCCATCCTGAGAAGGAGATGGCAATCCTTGCTCTAAAGGCCGATATCTAACAAACCTCTTGATGCAGGTCCTCTACATAGGAATAGAGATTCGGAGGTGTTAGATCAGTTAGGTCAAAGTGTTGACTTAACGACATCGAGATAACCAAAGCCCTATGTCGTATGTTGTCATGATATAAGCACACATCCTCTGACCGGAGACAGATGTGTTACTATATGTCTAAGTACGTACATTTGGTAGACCAATAGGTTGATGACCTAATCAAGGTCTATACATCGATGCGCTGGTGTGCATGGAAGGGCATATGAGTAATATAATCTCTCAAAGGGATCATATAGGTTCATTACTGAACAGGAAGACATGATATCACTCATGAGATATTGGGAAGAATCAAATTCCGTGCACGAACATCTCTCTTTGGAAGCTTGACTGAATTTCTAGGTTTGATATATACTTTTGGAAAGTGTATGATCAAGACCTAGGTATGATATAAGCTTTTGGAAAGTATATGATTGATACCGACTCCCAATGATCAAATGAGAAACTTTAGATGAAACCTTGAAGTAGCCAGTGAAAAGAGATCTAATACTTCAGGTTTAGTCTGTGTCTTTCAGTATGCAGGATGTACATGTATTAGGAATACCTGAGAGTGATGTGATCCTAAACGATTGTATAACCATGAGGCTTCCATTCCTAGGGAGTGATGAAACGAGTCTGGATTTTAGTGACCCCTCTCAGCAGAGAAGTAATCTGATATTGGTCCAAATGTTGGACTGTGATCTGAATATGATTCAGATGCAATAAGAAGATTAGATTTGCAATTTTGATTTAAACAAGCATCTATGAGAGGTCCGCAAGATATGGATTCGAGATTTGATCTCAATATCCAAGTCACTATACATGGAACAATACTGAAGGATATAGGGAGATCCTTAAGCGCATCACGGAAGTGCGAGGATCACATCGTATGCGATCGGGAGCGACTAGTCGCACTAGTTGCTCGATGCAGCGAAAATTAAAATTTTTTTATGTGATGAAACCACATGATCCAAGAACACCTTCTCGAATCATTTCATCTAAACCCCAAATAAGTAATAGGATTACCTTTTGAAGCGTGGTTGCGATCGAGTCTCTAAATGAAGAGACCTCCTGTCTGAAGTCCGATCCGCCGGAGGAGACACTTGCGAGCGTGTTGATGAAACACGTGCTCCTCGCAATCCATGTTGATGATCCAAGCAATGGATCTCCAGATCTTGTCCCATGAGATACGACGTCTTCTTCACGAGCGAGACACACCGAAGGAGACAGAGTTCCACGAGCAAACGATCGGGCAACATAACGACGATGCTGCGGTGATGGAGACTCTCTCTGGGGCATCCATGGTGGACGGCCATATGAGAGAGAGAGAGAATGGATGTGTAGAGAGAATGAGAGAGAGAATTGTTGTGTTTCATTGTGTTGTTGTAACCAAGAAGAGCAAGGTGTGCCTCTCCTTTTAATGGTCAAGATTCATGTTGGTAAAAACCAACAACAATTAATTTAATTTAGATTAAATATATTTCATAAATCAAAATATAATTCAATCCTAAATTAAATCAAGCATACATGGAGATTACTGGATGGATATTTCACTCTCCATATTTAGAGTGGATAGCTACCAATTTCTATAGAGAAATTGCAATCGTCCACCCTTCCAATATGGAAGGGTGAGATCTCCATGCAATCTTGTTGATAGTTCAAGGTTACTTAGAAATCACCATGATTTTACAACAACACTTGTTGTAAATTATTCTACAAAAATAATTCATAATTATTTTGAGAATATTGCAATCTTGCCATTGAAAATTTTGTGAATCACATTCACAACCCAAAATAAAATGTAAATTACATTTTCAATTTAATGTCCAATGTGGATCCAATTCACATCAACATTTAATTAAAAATGTAAGTTACAAAAAGCTCTCTCTCATATATTATAAATCACATTTATAATATATATGACTAATATGGATATTGCTATCCACATTATTCATATCCATGATAATTAAATCACATTTAATCATCTTGGATTTCTATTATCTTGTTCTCAAATAACATGAATCACATTCACATTATTCATATATTTGATAATTAAATCACATTTAATTATCTTAGATAACTCTCTTTATAATATGAATCAAATTCAAATTACTCATGATAATTAAATCACATTTAATTATCAATTTTCTCAATGCTCGGATATATAATATCAACAATGAAATTATCCTGAACCCTTTCAAGGATAATGTGCTTTCTCTGCGGATACTTCGAGATAAGGATATGGCGATTGTATTGTTCCACGTATAGTGACTTGGATATTGAGATCACATCTCAAATCCAGATCTTGGGACTCCCATAGATGCTTGATTAAATCAAGACCACAAATATAATCTTCTCATTGCATCTGAATCACATTCAGATCAATGTCCAACATTTGGACCAAGATCAGATTACTTCTCTACTTAAAGGAGTCACTAAAATCCAGACCCGTTTCATCACTCCCTAGGAATGGAAGCGTCATGGTTATACAATCGTTTATGATCACATCACTCTTAGGTTATCCTAATACATGTACATCCTACGTACTAGAAGTCCAAGAATAAACCTGAAGTATAAGATCTATTTAACACTATCTACTTCAGGGTTTTATCAGTAAGTTTCTCATTCGATCATTGGGAGTCGGTATCGATCATATACTTTCCAAAAGCACATATCATACCTAGATCTTGATCATATACTTTCCAAAATTATATATCAAACCTACAAATTCAGTCAAGCTTCCAAAGCGAGATGGCCGAGCACAGAATTTGATTCTTCCCAATATCTCATGAGTGTGCTCATATCTTCCGGTTCAGCAATGAACCTGTATGATCCCTTTGAGAGATCGTATTACTCACATGCCCTTGCATGCACACCAGCACGCCGGTGTATAGACCTTGATTAGGTCATCAACCTATTGGTCTGCCAAATGTACATACTTAGACATATAGTAACACATCTGTCTCCGGTCAGAAGATGCGTGCCTGTATCGTGACAACATACGACATAGGACTTTGGTTGTCTTGATCTCGTTAAGTTAACTCTTTGATCTAACTTATCTAACACCTCTGAATCTCTATTCCTATGCAGAGGACCTAAATCAAGAGGTCGGTCAGATATCAGCCAAACTGAGAAAGTATTGCCATCTCCTACTCAGGCTGGAGATCATCTCTTAACAATCATTTGATGGTGCTTGATGAGTCCTCAATCTAACCCTTTAGATATTCATCCAAGCACCAGCATCTATAATTCAACAGTTGAATAAATAGCTGTGTGATTATTAAGATGGCCATGGCATGTAACCCTAATTGCACTAAGGGACCTATTATGCAAATTATTTATTCTTCATTTCAGATCAGGGAATGATATTTGCAATAACATTTATTGCATAATGGCTCATTGTGGTCTCACATGTCCAACAAATATAATCTCCCTGTCCTTATCTCCAAGTGTCTACGGCATATCCAAGCAAGAAGGACTTGATGATTAAATGAGATTTAATTATCAAGCACTAATATGAATATGATTCATATTGTGAGAATAATTATCTAAGATAATTAAATGGGATTTAATTATCATGGATTAGAGAATGTGGATAATAGTATCCATGATATATGAGTATTATAAATATGATTTATAATACATATATTGAAGAGAGAGAATCTATGTAAATAGCATTTGTAAATTAATAGTGTGGATTGGATTCACATTTATTAATTAATTGGAAATGCAATTTACAAATTAGTTTGGGTTGTGAATGTGATTCACATATGTTCAATGGCATGATTGAAATATTCACAAATTAATTTGGAATTAATTTGGTGAATAATTTTGTGATAAATGTTATTACAAAATTAATTAAGACATAATAAGATAAAATAAAAAGAAGACAAAATCAACCACCTAAATAGAGTTGGTGCCACCTATGACTTGTTCATAGGTGACGCCCCTATGATTTAGGGTGGTTAGTTGCCTCCTCTTTTTATTATCAAATTATCTCTTGACAAATTAATTTATGTTGAATTAAATTGTGTTGATAATGTTACAATATATATTTAATTTAATTATAAATTAATGTTGTTGGTTTTAACCAACAACAATCATAGCCATTGATCTTACATAGACCAAGCCTAGCCGTTGGATCTATGAGTCCATGGATTGAGATCCAATGGATCCTAAACTAATATAAAAGGAGGGCTAGGGTAGCCATCCAAGGTACAACATCATTAAGAGTTGTACAAGGTTACAACTCTCACTCTCTCATATTCTCGCCCTCTCTCTCCCCTCCAAAAGATGGCCGTCCATCTTGTGTTGAGAAAGGAGAGACTATCGGCTTCTTCTTTGACGACTCGAGGATCTCCTTCTTCTTTGGAGTTGCTTACTCTAAAGGAAGACGACGGATTTCAATTGACGAAATCGGGAGAGCCATCGCTTGGATTTTCATCGAGGATTGCAGGAAGGAACGTGACTCATCATCATGCCTGCAAGTACGTTCTTCGTGTATCGGACTTAAGACAGGAGGATCTCTACTTTGGGATCTCGCGATCACAACCACGCTTCAAGAGGTATTCCTTATACTTGGTGGTTTGATGAAACGATCCGAGAAGTGTTCTCGTGATCATGTGGTTTCATCTTTAGTTTTAAAATTTTTAATTTCCGCTGCATCTAGCATCTAGTGCGACTAGTTGCTCCGATTGCATACGATGCGATCAACACGCTTCTGTGATGCGCTTAAGGATTCTCCATATCCTTCAAAACATTCATCTTAATGTGATCTATAATGCACATGAAGGACTAGAATGCACACAAAATGAAATGTGCAAGATGTATTCTCTTTAGTGATATCTTATGTGTATTAAATATCATTTTTGTAGTTTTGTATTCTTTATGTGATTTTTTGTGATTGAATAATAGATGCAAAAGTCAAATATGATATAAAATAATGTAAGGGGTACAAATAAGTTTTTTATATTTTTGTGAATTAGAATTTATTGGACAATGTATGTTATGTAGAGAAGAGATAGTCTGTCACCTCAATTTAGGATTAGTCTTTTTCATTATTTTTTAATTTTTTTAGATTTTAGTTTTCACATGGTTAGTTAAAATTTTAATAAAATAAAGAAATAAAAAATAAAGAAATTAAATGCATGGAATATGCACATGAAATGCCAAGTCAATTGCACAGTTAGGTCCCAAAATCAAATTTACAAATGAACTCCGATTTTGTAAAGTTTAGTCTTGATTTATAGATATTTGAATGTACGTCAATTCAAAATTGAGTGGAGTATGTTTCGACACTATATGATAGAGATATCAGCGTTTGCGCCTTTTTGTCTTGAAATTAGGGTTTAGGTTTATTTCAAGCATGTACAAGATAGTGTTTTTTAGAATTTTTTTATAGATTGAAGTTAGTGATATGTACACAATGAAGTTAGTTTCATGTTAATTGGAGTTAACAAGAACTAATTATAAATACATGAATTTTGGTGAAAATATGCATATGATATGAATGTAAAATGAAGTATTAATTTATGAAAATTATTTACAAGTGCATGATTGTTAATTTTATGATACTAACAAGTGAATGGACCTAATTTCACAAGACAAAGCTCTATTTTCAGCTAATTAGAGTAATGAATCACAGATTCATCAACCTCCAATACTTAAATAATGCTCGTCCCAAAGAAACTAAAAACGAAGAGGTGAAATGAGATTAGAGAAAAATATAAAAATGGAGATAGACCCAACATTTGGATTAAGAGTTCGGTGAAACTTCTATGAGAATTAGGGTTTCAAAATCAATAGTCTCCAAGTTCTACACATCATTGTTATATTTTCGGCTCAGAAGTCATCTTAGTTCAATCCTCCTCCCAAAGCATACCCCATGAACATTGAACAATTGTTGTCTCATGTTTGTGAAGGGTTTTAGATCTTCCCATTCAATATGTCAGACTATCGCACAAATCTCTCCTTCAGTAACTCATCCTTGAGGAGTTAGACATTTCCTTCTAAGTTCAGGTACATGCTAGATCACAATGAATATAACTGGAGAAGTTTTTAGAAGAACTGAGAAAAGAACTGGAGTGTGATTGATGTAGTCACCTCTCTTGTGAAGCTTGACTAGTGTAACCTCGTCTCCACAAAGATATGTAGGATGTATGAAGCTTGGACCTTTGTGGTCAAATATTTAATTGGCAGTTGGCTTCTTTTGGTATGGATTTTTGTGCTCTGCATGGATCTTTTGTGCCCAACAAATATATAATCTTTTATTCCGTCCATATTTTGGGTCCTAGCAAAATTGTGCTAGCAGTCCATTTCCTCATCCGAAGCTTTATTTCAACGCATACTTCAGTCGTTAGATGTCCACGCTACCAGAAGAGAGACTTACACGGTCTTACAACACCCTATATGAGTTGAGCTAAGTGTGTAGTGCTAGAGTACAGATTAATTCCCCATTTAAGAGTTGTACCCAAAATGAGGCGACCAGACTAGGTTATACACTAAGAGTCGAAGTTTATAAACTATATATGGAACTCGAAGAATTAAGCCCAAAACCTGAAGCTTCTAAACTCCTATTTCTGTGAAGTTCCTCTGAAAATTAAGTGTACTAAGACCAAGTGAAGAACACTCTCGATTTCTGTTCACAACTCCCTTCATAATGCATGCCTTTTCAACAATGCAAATGCATGAAATGATGACTGAATTACGCATGCATGAAGTAAAAACATTCTTTTTGGGGATTTTTTGAATTTTAGTTTTGCATTTTTTTTGTTTTTTTAAATAGTTTTACAATGATGACCCATACCCCAAGCTAGCTTTAAATATAGAAATAGCGATTTCATATAGTACAATGCAATGCAAAGTGTGTACACAATGCAACTCACCCCTGCAATACTTAACATATGCTAAGCATATAAGGAAAAATAAGAAAAGGGGGAGAGAGATAGAAGTCGATCGCCACCACTATCTTTAGGCTCTTGGAGATCAAAAATGGGGTAGTCGAGGACAAGACGAGAGAAGGTGGATATAAACAGCATGGGCATCGGTCTCCCCCCTATACTTAGACTTTTTCCTAAGTATAGAAATAGTAAAAAGGGAATTGAGGGGATTCGGAGAGAATGTACATAGTTTGAGGAGGCTTTCAGCAAACCTTATTGCGGGCAAGTGGCGAGAGGGAATAATGATGTGAAGAATGTGAAGAAGAAGATTCCCAATCATCGTAGGAATCATCCTCAGAAGAATAATGTTTGGTGGAGGCTCTCTAACTTATTTTTCTATGTTTCTACTTACCCACATGTTCAACCAACTCGGCCTATTGATGATGAATAGTCTCATGAAGATGTATATGTCTGGTCATATCTGACTACATTCGTCGGTGTACAATACCTTGGGGAGGAATCCTCAGAATAATTCATGTATATGGTTCTTAGAATAATTCAACCAACTGTCAGTTTCATGTTTGGTTGTCTCGGGACAGGTTGTGTAATCGAGATTTTAGTTAATTTGGTTTAAGTACAGAAATTTTATATCTTGTGTCTCACAATCAATAGTCATTCTAGCATATGCTAAGAATATCTTTCCCAAAATGATGGGAGACTCAGACAACTCTCCTCAGTGCCAAATATCCAAGACAATGAATTCCACTCTGTGTTTGACACCTTGGAAGTTCATGACAGAAACATTTCCTCTCAATTATTGAGTCGATCAAACATGGACTTTGGGAGGATGTTTAAAGTGGATTCGTCAACTATCCGAACATGAGTAAACTCAGTGTTCCAATTTCACAAGAAACCCTCGTTAACCATTTGACCATGTGGCTTTTACTTTTCTTTGTCATCGCCATTGAACTGGTCATAGTGATTAAATGATATTCAATTTGAAATATTTTCTTGTCCATCTTCTTAGGTGATAATCGATTCTTCACAAATATATGAAGATAGTGTACATACTCTATGGCCTTGACTAATGGAATCTCTAAGATCAGACTTTTGCAAAATGTTTCTATTTCAGTGTTATTCTGTTTTTTTTGAATTTTTCTTATTTTTTATTTGTTGGTATTTTATTAAAGTCGGTGGCATGGTTAGTTAACTAGTCATATGCATGTAGTGCTTGTGCCTAAACATTTTGCACATGATTTTTCTGGGTTCATTTTACGTAATCCTCACTTATACTTGGTTTTTCATCATATTTTAACCATTTGGATGAATTCATCAAGTTGTTTAGTCAATGCATCAACTCTTTGATTAATCCGAGCTATGTCATCCGTGATCATCTCATTACTCAAAGATGAATTGTACTCATCATGTTGTGACTTTAACATGCAATCATGAGCTGTGTAATAGTTATTCTCAGTGTTAGTGTCTTGGTCATGAGTCTCATTTCCTTAAATCTGAATCTCAAATGTTTGGTGAAAGGAAAAATGGTCATACTTGGGAAGAGAATCATCCCAAGTAGGGAATAGATAAAATAGCGAAGTCTTAATGATAACCGGGAATCATGTTTTTTTTATCAAATTCAGTTATGCTCATGTCCATACTCGAATTCGCTTTCTCCATTGTGTCCGCATAATAATCATTCGATTCTGCGAGCAGTTCATATCATGAAATCTCAATCAAGGAAGGAGTGATGTGGTGGAATGAGAGTGAAGTGGATGATGCCTGGGGAATAAGTGGTTCAAAGAAAGGGTTATCTTGATATGAGAATGAAGATGAAGATGGTCGGGATTTGGTCATGCAAGCTCAACCCATAGAGTCTGGGTAATAATACCAATATTCCAATATCTTCGAAAAGGAGGATGGAGTATGATTCACTAACCTCGATAAGTGTATGCAAGTGCAATGGGCTTTGAATTCACATAATTCAATACACAATGCCCCCCAAAATTCACCAACTTCACATAGTGAAGGCATGAAAGTTCGATCGATTATCTTTTCAATTTTAAATTGGTGATAAAACAATCTTTGAATTCGTTACACACAGGTGTATTACATTGACGTCCATGTGTGGTTCTACTACCCCTCACTCAAAGGAGTGATATGCCTAGGTTGCCATGTTATATCACACCCCTAAAGAAGATAGCAGATGGACACACCCAAAACGTCGACTATGGATGAAGGCAAGTGCTTGCTGCCAAATTGCAAGAGTCGGATTTGGAGACTTAGGGCCCAGGCCCATGGTTCAGGGCTCTAACTTTACAGCTACGTCCTCACCCATAAAATCTGGAGGTATGTACCTGTAGATTTTTATAAGGTTTTTTGAGTTTTTCAAGTCTTATGAGGCTTCAATAATATTTTGAAAAATATATTTGGTTAGAAAATCAAATATAACTAAATAAATATACATGACTTTTTTGAAATTTTTCAAAACATTTTGTAATTAATAGGAGAAAATTTAATGTTCTTGTATTTTTATAAATGAGAAAATAGGTTTAATTGTCTTAAGAAAAATATTTGTGATATAATATGGTTCCAAGCACTTAAAATAATTTTCCCATGATTTTAGTGCAGAATGTTATTTTTAATAATCAAAATAAAAATACAAAATTGAATATGCAATACATGGACCTAGATGTAATTATTAATAAGTATCAAAGTTTTTAATAACATTTAAATGAAGTCCAACGATATATATGGAATATTTCCACAATTAAATAAATTATTCACAATAGCATGGGTATAAATGCAATTACCCAAAATCAAATTTACAAATGAACTCCGATTTTGTAATGTTTAGTCTTGATTTATAGATATTTGATTGTACGTCAATTCAAAATTGAGTGGAGTATGTTTGGACACTATATGATAGAGATATCAGCGTTTGCTCCTTTTTGTCTTGAAATTAGGGTATAGGTTTATTTCAAGCATGTACAAGATAGTGTTTTTTAGAATTTTTTATTGGTTGAAGTTAGTGATATGTACACAATGAAGTCAGTTTCATGTCAATTGGAGTTAGCAAGAACTAATTATAAATACATGAGTTTTGGTGAAAATATGCATATGATATGAATGTAAAATGAAGTATTAATTTATGAAAAATATTTACAAGTGCATGATTGTTAATTTTATGATACTAACAAATGAATGGACCTAATTTCACAAGACAAAGCTCTATTTTCAGCTAATTAGAGTAATGAATCACAGATTCATCAACCCCTAATACTAAAATAATGCTCGTCCCAAAGAAACTAAAAATGAAGAGGTGAAATGAGATTAGAGAAAAATATAAAAACGGAGATAGACCCAACATTTGGATTAAGAATTCGGTGGAACTTCTATGAGAATTAGGGTTTCAAAATCAACAGTCTCCAATTTCTACACATCATTGTTATATTTTCGGCTCAGAAGTCATCTTAGATCAATCCTCCTCCCAAAGCATACCCCATGAACATTGAACAATTGTTGTCTCATGTTTGTGAAGGGTTTTAGATCTTCCCATTCAATATGTCAGACTATCGCACAAACCTCTCATTCAGTAACTCATCCTTGAGGAGTTAGACAATTTTTTCTAAGTGCAGGTACGTGCTAGATCACAATGAATATAACGGGAGAAGTTTTTAGAAGAACTGAGAAAAGAACTGGAGTGTGATTGGTGTAGTCACCTCTCTTGTGAAGCTTGACTAGTGTAACCTCGTCTCCACAAAGATATGTAGGATGTATGAAGCTTGGACTTTTGTGGTCAAATATTTAATTGGCAGTTGGCTTCTTTTGGTATGGATTTTTGTGCTCCGCATGGATCTTTTGTGCCCAACAAATATATAATCTTTTATTCCGTCCATATTTTGGGTCCTAGCAAAATTGTGCTAGTAGTCCATTTCCTCATCTGAAGCTTTATTTCAACGCATACTTCGGTCGTTAGATGTCCACGCTACCAGAAGAGAGACTCACACGGTCTTATAACACCCTATCTATGTTGAGCTAAGTGTGTAGTGCTAGAGTACAGATTAATTCCCCATTCAAGAGTTGTACCTAAAATGAGGCGACCAGACTAGGTTAGACACTAAGAGTCGAAGTTTATAAACTATATATGGAACTCGGAGAATTAAGCCCAAAACCTGAAGCTTCTAAACTCCTATTTCTGTGAAGTTCCTCTGAAAATTAAGTGTACTAAGACCAAGTGAAGAACACTCTCGATTTCTGTTCACAACTCCCTTCATAATGCACGCCTTTTCAACAATGCAAATGCATGAAATGATGACCTAATCACGCATGCATGAAGTAAAAACATTCTTTTTGGGGATTTTTTGAATTTTAGTTTTGCATTTTTTGTTATTTTAAATAGTTTTACATTGATGACCCGTACCCCAAGCTAGCTTTAAATATAGAAATAGTGATTTCATATAGTACAATGCAATGCAAAGTATGTACACAATGCAACTCACCCCTGCAATACTTAACATATGCTAAGCATATAAGGAAAAATAAGAAAAGGGGGAGAGAGATAGAAGTCGATCGCCACCACTATCTTTAGGCTCTTGGAGATAAAAAATGGGGCAGTCGAGGACAAGACGAGAGAAGGTGGATATAAATAGCATGGGCATCGGTCCCCCCCGGTATACTTAGACATTTTCCTAAGTATAGAATAAGTACAAAGGTTATTGAGGGGATTGGGAGAGAATGTACATAGTTCGAGGAGGCTTTCGACAAACCTTCTTGTGGGCAAGTGGCGAGAGGGAATAATGATGTGAAGAATGTGAAGAAGAAGATTCCCAATCGTCGTAGGAGTCGTCCTGAGATGAATAATGTTCGGTGGAGGCTTTCTAACTTATTTTTCTATGTTTCTACTTACCCACATGTTCAACCAACTCAGCCTTTTGATGATGAATAGTCTCATGAAGATGTATATGTCTGGTCATATCTGACTACATTCGTCGGTGTACAATACCTTGGGGAGGAATCCTCTGAATAATTCATGTATATGGTGATGTACTTAAGTTTGTTTACTAGAACTTGAAGCAAAGAGAGGAGAAGGAACGGGAGTGCTTCTTCCCCCTACTAGAAACCGGAATAGAAGATGTGGCCCTTCTAAACTAAGTTTGTGGGGTGTGGTTCTTCATCAGATGAATACCATGTATATAATATATCTCCTATAAGGCCAATACATGTTTCAGATATATGATATTGCTTTGAATTAGTTTGGACTTTGTCAGGTGACGGATCACAATAATGAAAAAGGGAAATAACTATATTTGGATTGGGTGACTTGGATGTATCGAAGTCAAACTCATTCACCTTGGTAGAAATGTGGGTAGCCTCGACGGTTGGATCCTTAGGTGTCTCCTCTAGGGTTGTGTTTGTGGTATGTGGAGAGGTATATTCATGTGAATGGTATGTATCAGTGGTTTTATCTTTATCATGACTGTCAGTTTCATGTTTGGTTGTCTCGGGACAGGTTGTGTAATCGAGATTTTAGTTAATTTGGTTTAAGTACAGAAATTTTATATCTTGGGTCTCACAATCAATAGTCGCTCTAGCATATGCTAAGAATAACTTTCCCAAAATGATGGGAGACTCAGACAACTCCCCTCGGTGCTAAATATCCAAGACAATGAATTCCACTCTGTGTTTGACACCTTGGAAGTTCATGACAGAAACATTTCCTCTCAATCATTTGGTGGATCAATCTGGAAATTGAACAATCTCTCTCGTCTTTCTGAGCGGTGCGAGTTTGAGTCGATCAAACATGGACTTTGGGAGGATGTTTAAAGTGGATTCGTCAACTATCTGAACATGAGTAAACTCAGTGTTCCAATTTCACAAGAAACCCTCGTTAATCATTTGACTCTGTGGCTTTTACTTTTCTTTGTCATCGCCATTGAATTGGTCGTAGTGATTAAAATATATTCAATTTCAGATATTTTCTTGTCCATCTTCTTAGGTGATAATCGATTCTTCACAAATATATGAAGATGGTGTACGTACTCTATGGCCTTGACTAATGGAATCTCTAAGATCAGACTTTTGCAAATATTTCTATTTCAGTGTTATTCAATTTTTTTGAATTTTTTAATTTTTATTTGTCGGTATTTTATTAAAGTCGGTGGAATGGTTAGTTAACTAGTCATATGCATGTAGTGCTTGTGCCTAAACATTTTGCACATGATTTTTCTGGGTTCATTTCACGTAATCCTCACTTATCCTTGGTTGTTCATCATATTTTAACCATTTGGATGACATCATCAAGTTGTTTAGTCAATGCATCAACTCTTTGATTAATCTGAGCTACGTCATCCGTGATCATCTCATTACTCAAAGATGAATTGTACTCATCATGTTGTGACTCCAACATGCAATCATGAGCTGTGTAATAGTTATTCTCAGTGTTAGTGTCTTGGTCATGAGTCTCATTTCCTTGAATCTGAATCTCAAATGTTTGGTCAAAGGAAAAATAGTCATACTTGGGAAGAGAATCATCTCAAGTAGGGAATAGTTCAAACAGTGAAGTCTTAATGATAACTGGGAATCATGTTTTTTTTATCAAATTTAGTTATGCTCATGTCCATACTCGAATTCGCTTTCTCCATTGTGTCCTCATAATAATTATTCGATTCTGCGAGCAGTTCATATCATGAAATCTCAATCAAGGAGTGATGTGGTGGAATGAGAGTAAAGTGGATGATGCCTGGGGAATAAGTGGCTCAAAGAAAGGGTTCTCTTGATATGAGAATGAAGATGAAGATGGTCCGGATTTGGTCATGCAAGCTCAACCCATAGAGTCTGGATAATAATACCAATATTCCAATATCTTCGAAAAGGAGGATGGAGTATGATTCACTAACCTCGATAAGTGTATGCAAGTGCAATGGGCTTTGAATGCACATAATTCAATACACAATGCCCCCAAAATTCACCAACTTCACATTGTGAAGGCATGAAAGTTCGATCGATTATCTTTTCAATTTTAAATTGGTGATAAAACAATCTTTGAATTCATTACACACAGATGTATTACATTGACGCCCATGTGTGGTTATACTACCCCTCAATCAAAGGAGTGATATGCCTGGGTTGCCTTGTTATATCACACCCCTAAAGAAGATAGCAGATGGACACACCCAAAACGTCGACTATGGATGAAGGCAAGTGCTTGCTGCCAAATTGCAAGAGTCGGATTTGGAGACTTAGGGCCCAGGCCCATGGTTCAGGGCTCTAACTTTACAGCTACATCCTCACCCATAAAATCTGGAGGTATGTACCTGTAGATTTTTATAAGGTTTTTTGAGTTTTTCAAGTCTTATGAGGGTTCATTAATATTTTGAAAAATATATTTGGTTAGAAAATCAAATATAACTAAATAAATATACATGACTTCTTTGAAAGTTTTCAAAACATTTTGTAATTAATAGGAGAAAATTTACTATTCTTGTATTTTCATAAATGAGAAAATAGGTTTAATTGGCTTAAGAAAAATATTTGTGATATAATATGGTTCCCAACACTTAAAATAATTTTCCCATGATTTTAGTGCAAAATGTTATTTTTAATAATCAAAATAAAAATACAAAATTAAATCTGCAATACATGGACCTAGATGTAATTATTAATAAGTATCAAAGTTTTTAATATCATTTGAATGAAGTCCAATGATATATATGGAATATTTCCACAATTAAATAAACTATTCACAATAGCATGGGTATAAATGCAATTACCCAAAATCAAATTTACAAATGAACTCCGATTTTGTAAAGTTTAGTCTTGATTTATAGATATTTGAATGTACGTCAATTCAAAATTGAGTGAAGTATGTGTGGACACTATATGATAGAGATATCAGCGTTTGCGCCTTTTTGTCTTGAAATTAGGGTTTAGGTTTATTTCAAGCATGTACAAGATAGTGTTTTTTAGAATTATTTATTGATTGAAGTTAGTGATATGTACACAATGAAGTTAGTTTCATGACAATTGGAGTTAGCAAGAACTAATTATAAATACATGAATTTTGGTGAAAAAATGCATATGATATGAATGTAAAATGAAGTATAAATTTATGAAAATTATTTACAAGTGCATGATTGTTAATTTTATGATACTAACAAATGAATGGACCTAATTTCACAAGACAAAGCTCTATTTTCAGCTAATTAGAGTAATGAATCACAGATTCATCAACCTCCAATACTTAAATAATGCTCGTCCCAAAGAAACTAAAAATGAAGAGGTGAAATGAGATTAGAGAAAAATATAAAAATGGAGATAGACCCAACATTTGGATTAAGAGTTCGGTGGAACTTCTATGAGAATTAGGGTTTCAAAATCAACAGTCTACAAGTTCTACACATCATTGTTATATTTTCGGCTCAGAAGTCATCTTAGATCAATCCTCCTTCCAAAGCATTTATACCCATGCTATTGTGAATAGTTTATGATGTGATCTTCATGCCTCGGTGATGCTCTTAAGGTTCTCTCCATAACAATCAAGTGATATCAGAGCCAGTTTGCATTCTTTGATATGATTTGAAACCATAGGTGATCAAGGTTCGTGTTTCAGTTGCACGAGAATCATTATTTTTGCATTGGATTCAAGATTCGAATTGATTTTTTGCTAAATTAAAAATCCACTATTTGTACACTATTTGGGCATTTTTTTATTATTAAAATGTATTTAGAATTTTTAAATATGTCCCAAAATAGTAGCCTAATATTGATTACCAAAATTGCATGAAAATTATTCGAAGAGTTCCCGCCATGAAAATTATTGCTTGATATGCCTAGAAATTTAGGATCTTAAAATTGTTCTAATATGCCTAATATCTCTGAGAGATTATTATATAGTATAATGTTGGTCATCAAAGTTGATCGATAAAATGGCATGTACATTGGCATTATTTTGTGAAGGTCTCTAGTCCAGGTATGATGGCTTGGTTTCCCATAATTAGCACCTTGCATGTTAAGAAAATACTCCCTCCCAGCATAAGTCGAGTGTACTGGTCGGATCTGTTTTTGAGGAAAGAATAATATGAGTAAGTCAAGTTGTACTCTAATTTTTAAAATACAAAATCAATGCATATTTGTGAGGGTTATACTATATAGTAATATCAAGCAAACCTTAATTATTTTGTCGGTTGATTGAATTGGATTGACAACTAATTTAATATGATTAAGTTAACTATATCCAATTAAATACTATAGTATGAATAGAATTGTATTTCCCTTGGAAGAATTAATTATGTTAATATGATTCATAATAATTGATTAAATTTTGAAAATGATATGGAGGATCACATAAGTGACATCCATGGTCTCCTGGCATGGCTTAGGTTCCGTCGCCATGGGTTGTATGCGGGAGACACTTGTCCGAAGTGACACCTCATGCATACAAGCACACATGGATTAGGCTCTATGCTTCTCGAAAGAGTAACACCGTATACGTAGTGACACCAATATCGACTCCTCATATTATTGGGGAGATATTGAATTACGCATATCGAGTTCTAATCCTATTGATGGTTGGTTCAATAAATGAAGGGTCAACATTGCCTTAGGGGTGATGGATTGGGAATGCAAGTTGGACTTGCAAGGTAGAATGTGTTCCCCCTTCTTTTTACCCGAGTTACAATTTCACATATTATTTGGATGCAACTATGGTAGAAAAGGAGATCCCAGTTCTTAGAGATATATCGGTAAGTATATCTCTTGCTTTGAAAGTGATTAAGGAAATGAACTTTCAGAGATGAAAATGCAAGTCTACTTTGATTTAAAATATTTAATAAAAGAATTTGATATTGAATATATAATTATTTATATGTTCTAATATGGTACATTCTTAATTTTATAAAATGAAGTCCATGAACCCACTCAGTAGACTCCTTAAGGTCAATCTGTTGACCATACCAAACTACTCTGATTGAATCCGTAATTTGGATCTTGTCCATTATGATGACCGCATATCTTATGTGTTGTCTAAGGAGAATCTTGCAAACCCTAAGATACATGAAGAAATCAACAACAATGAGAAATATGATGAAGATAATTCATTGGCCAGATGTTATATTCTGGGATCTCTCACCAATGTACTTCAGAAGCAACATGTGGAGATGGATAAATGCCAGGATATAATGTATGATCTGAAAGAGATGTTCAGTGATGTTAACTGCACACAACATTATAATGTCATGAAAGAACTAAGTTGCTACAAAATACAGGAATGGACTTCGGTCTGAGAGCATGTGATCAAAATGTTTGGTTACCTCTCAGAACTGGAGACTCTCGGCATTGAGATGGATGCAGATATGCAGTAAGACTTCATTCTATTATCTCTCCCTATGTCTTTCACCAATTATGCGGTAATGTACCACGTAAATAAATTTGCGTTATCTAACGTTGAACTCATAGCTTCATTAAATTCTACAGAAAATGTAATGAAGAAAGATAATCCCTCTAGTAGTACAATGGTTGCACTCGTCAAAGTGAAGCATAGTTGGAAGCAAGGTTCTCGGAAGGTTTCAGCCCAGAAGAAGAAGAAGACAAGTCAATGTATTTGCTCATCTTCTAATGTTGTTGCACTAGAAGCATCAAAGAAAACTGATGTCTACCATCGTTGCAAGAAGCTGGGGCACATCATTGAAATAAAATTTCTCGTAAAATAAGAAGGTAGTTGGATCATCGATTCTGGTAATTTTATTCATGTATGCAATTTGTTGCATCTATTTCAGGGAACTAGAAATCTCTATGAAGGGGAGATAGTCATCTAGATGAGATCTGATGCAACAGTTGCAGCAGCCGTTGTCAGGACCTTCAGACTATCATTATTTAGTGGCCGAGATAATAAACTTGTCATAGGTCTTTATGGTAAATATATTGCATATGGTGTTCTAACTTCTGGTGGACTCTATGAATTATGCATTGATGAAAATGTCACGAATGTTACTACCACTAATAAAAACCCTAAAAGAACCAGAGAAGATGGAAATAATTCAAATATGAGTTGGCACTAAAGGCTTGGTCATTCATCTGTTGATAGGATCAATAGATTGATAAAGGATGGACCCTTAGATTTTCTACATGTCCAAACTTTTCCTACCTGTGAACATTTTATTCGAGGTAAAATGACTAGGATGCCTTTCCGTAATAAGGTTACTAGATGCGAGGGTATTCTTGATCTAATACATACCGATGTATGTGGTCCCTTCAGTACCGTGATCCGAAATAGATATTGATACTATTTGATGTTTATTTGTGACCATTCACGATAAGCATTTATCTTCCTATTACATTATAAATATGGAACCTTTGAGAAGTTCAAAGAGTTCATGGCTTTGGTTGAGAACCAAACCGATAGGAAGATTAAACGTCGATCTAATTGAGGTGGCGAGTACTTCTTAGATGTATTAGAGGAATACCTTAGGGAGAGAGGAATTGTCTCCAACCTCACTTCTCCTAAAACTCCCCAACTTAATGGTGTTACTGAAAGATGCAACAAGACCATCACGGAGATGGTCCATTCAATGATGAGAAAAGCACATGTACCACTTAACTTTTAAGGATATGCAGTAGAGTCTGCTACGTATATCCTAAATAAGATTCCTAGTAAGTCTGTACCTAAAAATCCTCATGAACTTTGGTATGGAACGAATCCTAGTGTATAACACTCAAGGATTTGATTTTGCTTGGTCCATGCGAAGAACGTAGATGCAAGTAAGGCAGAATCTCGCACTCAAGAGTGTTACTTCATTGGATATGTTAAGGATGGTATTGGATACCAACTTTACGACCCTAAGACTCGAAGGGTCTTCATCTCTAGAGATGTAAAATTTATGGAGGATAACTTCATTAATTGTCAAGACAAAAATGAAGTAGAGGAACTCATTGAATCCCTTGAGGATACTAAGCTTCTTGAACTAGAAACTGAAGAAGAAAATGAAGATGTAAAACATGTTGATGAATCTCCATTTCATCACCTTTATTCTATCATCTTGGCCTTAAAACCCTTAGTAAATGCATATAAATACCGCTTATTTGCAGAAATTAGCATCCATACATTGTCGTACAAATATTGTATAAAACAATGCTTTTAATATCAAAATTATAGAATAAATAAAAGTAAAGAATAAGAATAAAATATCCAAGATATCTTATGACCCTAAACCCGAGACATAGGCATCTCGATGACTAGGTCGGCAAGGAACATAATAGGGGGAGATAAGGGCTAAAAATACCAATAAATTTCAATTTATTTATTCATTCTTTATTCATTTTTGAGACCTATTTTATTTTCCACTGTTTATCCCACAAATAAAGAAATTTTGAACATGAACGTTGTAGATGATAAAATATAGAAAATTACAATATTGATTTCATACAAAAGTAATATACAGAACAAAAGTTATACTCTAAATAAAATTCCAAAATCTCAACTTCCCATACCCATATTTTTTAAATAAAAACTCAAAATATGTAATAATATCTTTATTATACAAAACTTTTAATAAGTTATTTAATGAAGATGGTTTCACATTTTTTGGAGTTGAAGAGTGAATGTTAGGTTTTGGACCTCTATTGTATAGTCTACGTGATTAAAATACTCATTTTATTTATTCTTTGTTATTTTTGTAATTTTTTATTTTTACAAGTTTTAAATATTATTTATAATATATGCACATATTCGAACTAGAATAAAACACTATAAAACATTAAAATAAATTAGGTATATAATACATAGGTGAAATATCTATAAGTATACATATATAATATATACCACTATTTATTTTAGTGTACAAATAACATCACAAAAATATAATAAAAATATATTTATGTAAATAAAAATAGCTTATAATATATAAAATAATAAAATAAATTAATAAAATGAATTATACACAAAAATAAAATAGTCAAAATATAGATGAATATACATATAAATACACCCATAGAAATTAAATACTAACAAATAACCTCAAAAAATAAATAAAAATCATCATAAAATACTACAAAAAAAATAAACATTTTTTTATTTTCTACAAAAAATTAATAAAATCATTTACTAATTTTCAATAATTATTTTATAATAATTAGACAGTTTTGTCCTATAGTGAGCTTACATGGACCAATCAGAGCCTCTTGTTCGTTGACCTCAGGTCAACTCCCCCTGCACCTCTTACCAATGCAAGAAACGTCTTTTCCCTGATTTTCAAGCAATTTTCTCGCTCTATATATTGATCCATCACGCTTGCTTTCTTCAGAAAAAATCATCATCGATCCTCCAAGATCCGCACCTACCTTTGAGATCACATGTACATAATCTCGATTCTCCCCATTCTGGCCGTCAATAAGGGTGCACTTATATGTTTATAAATGAACCCCTCCGCCTCGTCCTGCTCTTTGGTTACTGTTCTGAATCTAGGAGTCCAATTTATTGAACAAGGAAGCTTCCTCATGACAGGAGCATCTTTGTAGCCGGATCTGCACCAGGAGGACGGAGGTGCACCCAAGCAGCCATCTTCGGCCACCTTTGCTCCTTGCCCTCGCCGACATGCAGGAGCTGCCACTTTACTCTTTTTCGGTGTTTTTTAATTCGTGTTTTTCAATCTTGCATTTATCTTAACCTGTAGACATCACTTCTAGCCTAACCTACTCGATTTGTAGTTCGTCGGAGCTGGCACTGTGGAACTTCTTCACTATGCCCCCACTGTATTTCGATCCGTTGACCAACTCCTTTCGACTTCTCCACATTTCTCTCACATTCCGACACACCTCGCTCACCCACATTCATCGTGGATCTGAAATTTTGTGTCTCCACTCCGCCGCTTGCCGGAGACTGATGAATACCCATTCATCACTCTTTATTCTTCTATTGTAGCTACAAAAACCTTTGCAAATACATGTAGATATGTGTAAATACAAATAATTACCAAAAGCATGCATTGTGTAAAAACCTATAATTAGCATGTTTTTGTGCAAAAATAAAAAAAGAATAAAGAGCAAAAAGAAAAAGAGGGAAATATTTAGAATAAATATTGAGCAACCTAACCCAAGGGAGGGCTCAGCATGGGCCTGACCGCATAAAAGCCAAAGTAGAGGGAGATAGGAGCTCATGTGTATATACTTCTGTAAATACATAAAATTATATTTTCCTCACCCAAAAATATGCTTGTACATATTGTGTGTATATTTTATTAAAAACAAAATAAAAATTTAAAAATCAAAAATTCAAAAATGCCCTTTCACCATGTGTAGACCATCATCCTTTATTTATTTAACCCTATAAATAAATAAAATTATTTTCTAAAACTTTTTTTTTAAATATTCTATGTTACATATGGTAAATACATAAAATAACAAGAAACAAAACAAAAATCAAATAAAAATTACAAAATGAAAAATACAAAAATACATTGTATAAATACCATGTATATAAATGTATACAATTATTTATTTCACCCTTGTGTATAAATAATTAAAATAAAATAAAAATACCATTTTATTCCATATTTTGTGATGTAAATAAATAAAATACAAAATGAGCATAAAAATACATAAAAATAACAAATAAAAAATCAAAAATAAAAATCCATATAGTGTACATATACCTATATACATAGCTACCCTATTTTTATTTCCAAAAATTAATTAAAAATCACCAAAAAATAGAAAAAAATAAAAGAAAAACATTTCATGTTTTGAGTTTTCTTTAATTCGGCCTATTTCTACCTTAAAATAAATAAACAAAAATTAAATACACGTGGCAGCTTCTGATTGGTCCACGGGGGATTGTTGACCCCGGTCAACTCCCCCGCGGACTCCTTCCTTTTCTGGAAGATGCGTGCCGCCCCGCCTTCGCCGATTTTTCCACGCATCTCCAGGCTGTCTCCCACGCGAACCCCGTGCCCGGATTCTTCGCCGATCATCCCTCATCCTCGCCCGATCTTTCGCCATGAAATCAACGCCTTCCATCGCTGTCTCCACTCAACCCTAATCGCACCTGTCTCCATATATATCCCGACCTCCGCCGCCTCCGCGCCTCATCTTTGGCTATACACTCTCTCTCCAGTGAGCTCCATCGAGACGAGCAAGGTGACAGCTTGCCCCAGCCGGTGTTGCAGCGAGGAAGAGGAGCAAGACCATCGATCCGGCCGCGTTTCGCCGCCGTGCTCCGACCACCATCTGGAGCTTGAGCCTCGGGAGGAGACGGCCCTTGAGGCAAGGACCAGGAGCAAGAGCAGCTCCAGCATAGTCTACTGCAGCCACCAGGTAACCTTAGCTCCTTCTAGTTTCATCTAATTTAGGATTTCGCCCAAATCGACCCATCGCCGTGCTTCCCTGATTCCGACTATCTCGAGTACCCTTTTGATCATCGGAACACCCTGTCATCTCCGCCGTATCCCCACGCACCTTCTACGCCCGCTCATTCAACCCAGCTCGCCCCGGAGCTGGGAGTCGAGTTCCATCGTCTCCACCTCGCCAGAGCTCGTTCGCCACACCGCACAGACCACCTTCACCCCGCTTTCTTGGGTCGAGGCACTTTGCCCTCGACCCGCGAAGCGTTCTGGCTGTTTTGCAGGTTCAAAGAGAGGTGCCTGAGCCTCTCTTCACTTGAGACCGGAGCTTCGCGCCGCCAAGTCTCGCCGGAGCCCCTCCAGGGCTTGGCTGGGGCATCGGCCACCACCAGCAGCTGCGAGACAGTCCAGCGGAGCTTCTCCGATCATTTGCAGCAGCTGAGGAGGGGTGTAGCGCACGCAGGAGGCCGGCGAAGTTCGCCGGCGACGAGTTCTTGCACCATCCTCCAGAGCCGTCCGATGAAGCCCTCGCTCCAGTTCTGATCGTGTCCGTCCATTCTTCGAGGAGCAGCGACCGTCGATTCATCTGAGGAGTTCATCCGGACCATTGATAGCAGAGGAGAGAGACCCGGAGTCCAGCGACGTTAGATCAGCCACGTGGTCTCACCTCGACCGTCGGCGAATAAAGGGGTAAATATCGTAGGGCCCCCCTCTTAGTTTTTCATTTCCTTTTTAGTCCTGTAAATATTTTTAGAAACTTTTTCACGTAGGGTTATTTGCAATCTGGACCTTGTGCTTTATTTTAATTGCATGTATGCCCCTGTGTGTGAGTGACCACGTGCTTCGTCACGTGTGTATCTGGGCATTTTACACATCTTGTCCTGTAGATCTGGATGGTTAATGAATGAATGAATATTTTTAAGTAATTGCAATTATACCCCTGTGAGCATTGTCTATGCGCATGTGCGTTATTTAGTGGGCTTTTTGCAACTTCGTCCCTGGGCTTTTGATACGAGTTATCAAAAGGCCCTTGGACTTAGTTTTTCTTGCAATTTGGTCCCTGTGTGCCCCAGCCACGCGCGACGCGCGTGACTTGCTGGGCATTTTGCACCAGCGACCCCAGGTCTTCGGGTATTTGTACATTGGTCCTTGTGCACAGTACCCTCTTCTTCATTTTTGAATAAATATCAAACCACCTCCAAATCTAATGAAATTTCGACACATGGCTCCTGCCATGGTGTAGTAATTTCTGTGATTTTTGAGGACATTTTGGCTTTTATTTAATATTTTTAAAAATTCAAAAACTCCCTTTTTAGTCACTGTCTAGCTTTAAAAACACCAAAATAATATAAAATCACCTTTAAAAATTCTAAAAAAATTAGGACTTGTAGTTTGCTTGCTGTTTGATTTTCCAGCCATTTTTGGTGATTTTTCATCACTTAAAAACCTTAAAAATTCAAAAACCCCTAAAAACTCATAAAAATTATAATAAATAAATTAAAAAATCCAAAAACAATAATTAGGGTGCCTAAATTTTCCTTATTCTTTCTAGATTATAGGAAAATTACCTTCAGGGCTTTTTGAGATCCAACAATATTTTATTTTTGGGTCTTAAGCCTTGCTGGACAGTACCTTTCATTTTTGGCATTGTTTGATTTTTAGAAAATAAAATAAACATCAGAAAAATCTCAAAAATTCACCAAAAACATAAAAAAATTATAAAACACATAAAAACATTTTTCTTTGAATTTTTGCTTGACTTTTAATGCTTTAAATAAATTGTTGAAGTTCATTATCTGTGTGCCTTCTTTAATTTTCTCATCATTTAAAAAATCTAAAAAAATGTAAAAATAAATAAAAACCACTAAAAAAGATTCCCTCGGATTTCTGACTACATCGTAGGCTATTTATCCAATCTGTGCTCCTTGTGTTCGACCCTGGGAGCTATACCAGGTTAATCACATAGCTAGACCGCTCCATTTTGTTTTGATTGATTTTATCTCTGTGAGTGGTTGATTTTTCTTGATACACGCATTCGAGTGACTGAGGTCGCAACGACCTCATTTCATACCTTTACCTCAGTCGTTCGGCTTTTTGCGTTGTCAGAATGGCACCGTTGCCGGGGAGCACGGCTTTGTAGTCATTTTTCCATATTGTCTCTCTCTATATTATTATTGTTTTCTGACCTTCTCTCTTTGATTTTTGTGCGAGGTACTGCTTGGACGACTTGGAGCTTACTATTTAGAGGACCCGCGCAGGAGGAAGAGAGAGAGGAGAAGAAATTTTCTATTTAGAGAGAGAGAGAGAACAATATTTGTTGTAATAACTTAGACTTTGAACTGTGGACATTTGTAACTTAGCGGGTCTGTTTCGCCGAGCACCGGTGTGCTCGGGGGACCCATTTGGATTTTCGCGGCTTTTTCTACGATTTTTATAGCTAGCTGCCTTTTCCGGTGTTTACGCGGTTTTTCTCGAGCCCCTAGATTTAGGAATTTCTCTTGCTTGTGACGTAAATTTCTAAGGCCCAACACCTAATAGAATATCTGTTCCTATAGAACGTAATTGGACCTTAATAAAATTCACTGAAAAAGTTAGTTTAATTGGATTTGAGACCACGAGCCGTGAGGAGTCACATACAGCGCTGGCAGGACCCGTTGTGGCGGGCACCGAGTGACTCCCAAGATCGGACTCCGGACTCGATTCGGTTAGCTAACTATTGTTCTTCACGATCAATAGAAGTTGCTTGTCTAAGGCCGGTTTTTCCCGTTGCACCATTTAGGTAGTTTTATTCTGTCTTTAAATTCTGCGCGGATCACTTGCATGTAGAGTGCTGGAGACAAGGTACGCATTTCTTTCTCTGCATGCATCATTGATTTCTTCGCGCATCGGCTTTTTCGTCTTCTCCCTCTGTTTTTGGCTTAATCATCAGGAGAATCGGAAAAACCGTTAGGCCGCTTGTATTTATTTTGAAAAAAATTAAAAAGAAAAACAAAAAAATTGGGACTGGATAACATTATTGACCCTAAAAGACACTCACATTAAAAATTTGTCTTGGGGAGAGTAACCCCCTCCTTGTATGGTTTGGATGCGCGAGAGAGTGACCCGCACCCTAGGTAGAACCCTCCGGTGTTATTTCTAGCTGACTACCGACTCTTCCGTGCGGGCCAGTCGGTTGAAGTAGCATCGGGTATCCTAACAGGTCACGTAAGCGCTCTGATATTTTGTGTGTTCACCAAATAAAATTGACAAGATAAATTGACCGAGCTTTCACGGTCTTCAGATTGTGTTGCGTTGGTGAACCGGGGGTTTGCTTTGCGATCATATTTTCTCCAGATCCCATCCGCCCAACTCGCCAAGATCAAGATGATGGGTAGACGATCTCTTAGGCAGCCTCTGGCTGCACCGCTTTCAGGCGCGTCTACTCCATCATCTAGGTTGGCCCGTGAGAGTCAAGACCAGCCCTCCGGGCCCGAGTACGATTCCACCCTGTTCCCCCTCGACCCCCTTTCTTTTGCTACTGAGAGACATGAGCCCGAGGAAAGACGAATTGATTTGACAGAACCTGAGTTGGGCTCATCTGATTTTGCAGACGTCGGTATGGCCGCCAGAGCAGACGATTACCCCGGAGGTCAGCAGGGAGAGCAGCATGTTGTATTTGACCAAGGGGCGATCAACTCCACCCTGATCGCATCATTAGAGACAGTTCAGCAGCAGCTACGCGATCAAGGGGCATTCATGATCGAGATGAGAAGGGAGTTGGAGCGACTCAGAGAGCGAGACGAGCCGAGCGAGCCTGAGGACATTCCTGACGCTGATGCAGAGGCAGCAGCAGCTGCAGCAGCAGCTGCCGCAGCGGCAGCCGCAGCCGGAGCAGGACCACCGAGACCGATGCGGGAGTTACACAACCCCGGATCTACACTGATGCACCATTGGGTGGTGGTACCGGCCATCGTGGGGGATTTCAAGTTCCCTCCGAACACCCTGCAGATGCTTCCTCATTTTCACGGACTTGCCACTGAGGAGCCCCATCTCCATCTCCAGGAGTTTTTGATGATCTGCAGCATTGTCCACGACCGTCATGTGGACCAAGATACGATTCGGATGATGGCCTTCCCTTTTTCACTGGCAGATAGAGCAGCCGCCTGGCTGAAACATCTAGGGAAGTTTGTTTACACCTGGGAGCAGCTCCGCACCGAGTACTTAAACAAGTACTATCCACTCGGGCGGACGAATGCAGCGAGGGCCCTGATCAACAACTTCTCCATGCTCCCTAACGAGCAGTTTCACGAAGCATGGGAGAGGTTCAGAGAGCTTCTGGATAGATGCCCACACCACGACATTTCAAAGCCGAACCTAGTTCAAAGCTTCTTTAGTGGGATGACGCCAGAGCTTCAGGGTCTGGTGAATGCTTCTTGCGGCGGGTCCTACTTTGCCAAGGACCACAACCAAGTCTGGGCCATCTACGAAGAGATGGCAGAAAATTACATGGTGATGTCCCAGACTCGGTTGTACACACAGAGATCTCAGCAGCCGCCAGGACCCGTGCAGTATCAGCGGATAGCATGGGTTGATGCAGGTCCATCCAGTTCATCCACAGTTGCTGCCGCACAGGCAGAGTCGGCCGCTGCGGACATGGGGATTATCAGCGAGAAGTTGGACCGCATGGAAATAATAGAGAAGAAGCAGTGCCAGGGCATAACTCAGATGGAGCAAATGGCACAAACTCTGAGCGACATGAAGACCCAGCTCTTGTGTCTTCAGGAGGCACAGACGGCTCCTCAGCCCCGTCTTCTGTCGCGAGGCAATTCCGGCGGCAGCCGCAGCTCCTCCCAGCGCTCCAGCTCCTTGCAGCAGCCTAGACAAGTTCACCTTGTACAGGCGGAGCCGTACCAGCAGCAGCAGCCCTCTTACCAGTCACCACCATCTCCAGACTTACAGATGGTGGTATTTCAGCCGGATCAACCTCTGGCAGCACTACCGCCAGACTCCTTCGATGCTGAGCCGTTGATGGATGTCAACGGGATTTGGTATGACCGTCCTCAACCTGGAATCCGACGAGACCATCCCGGATTCAGGTGGGGGAATGGGGGTAACCAGTCCCAACAACAGCCAGCCGGTCAGGGAGGGCAGTACTCCCAGCAGAGAGATCACCAGCAGCCCCCAGCATACCAACCACACCAACCATCATCCTTCGTACCTCGTCCCTACCAGCAGCAGGGACAGAATTGGAGACGTGAGCAGCAGGCTCACCAGCAGCAGCATCATTCCTCTTACCCCTCTCAGCCGCAGCAGCACCAGGTCCAGCAGCCTCATTATCAGAGAGGCAACCCGTCGGGCTCCCATGAGAGCCCCGCCATGGATGATCTAGCCCGCCTCTTCACAGAGCAGCAGGCTACATTTAGACGGGAGATGGATGAGTTCCGCCAAGAGATGCGGGACCTGATGAGAGGGAAGGCTGCCATCCCTGCACAGATCGAGCCTAATCCGAATAGCTTGAAGAGGAAATCTGAGCAGGTAGTTCACACTGAGCCTACCACTCCTAATAACTCATTTGATGATATGTCATCGAATATATTTGATGCTGATTTTGTTACACTTAGGAGCGGTAGAAGACCAGCAGGCGGCGCCTCATCTGAGCGACAACACGAGGAATCATCTAGAGCGCCAGATGAGGAAGAGGAGAGCGGTACTGAAGCCGCACATCATGGTGACGGTGGTACTGAGGCCACCCGAGATGCTGATTCCACCGGCGGTACTGAGGCCGCCATTTCACCACATCGAGGAGGTGGTACTGACGCCACCAGCAGAGCCGAGCCAGCCTGCGGTACTGAGGCCGCAAGACGTCTAGTTGTAGAGCCAGCTAGAGGTGATACTGACGCCACCAACATTTATTCTGATAGAAATGTTGTCTTTCCTCGCATGAATGTATCTCAGAACTCTAATTTGAATAAAGGAAAAGGTTTAGTTTCTTCTGATCCCACTGTGGTGAATGATGTTTGTGAGGATCCGGTCATCGAACCGTCTAGGCCTATTCCTAGTCCTTCATCGGAGAAGGACCCTGTGATCCCCTTTCCTAGAGCCCTTGAATTGGGGAAGGGGAAGAAAAAAGAAAAAGATCCAAAAAAGAGAGAGCAGGAGGAGTTCAGCCAGGGCATGATAGACCGATTTCACATCCAGCTGACCCTCAATGAGGCTTTACAGCACATTCCTCTTCTTCAGCGATCCCTAAGAGATAGGACCACAGTCAGGAGGAAGAAGAGGAACAAGACCGCAGAGATCCATGTGCTGACCAAAGCCACGTGCTTTGCGATCCAGAACCATCTGCCGACTAAGAGGCCAGATCTAGGGGCCCCGTATGTCAGATGCCAGATCAGAGAGCAGTGGTTCGACCGTACTCTTTTAGATAGCGGATCTTCGATCAACCTACTTCCGGCAGCCCTTCTCGACCACTTCGAGTTGGGCACTCTTCGACAGAGCAGGACAGTCCTTCAGTTCGCTGATCGATCTGTCAAGAGGCTGAAGGGGTTGCTACGAGACGTTATCGTCACTATTCAGGGTTTGCAATTCCCCGTGGACTTCGTAGTGTTGGACATGGAGATCCCTGAATCAGTGGCCGATACCCCCATCATCCTTGGTCGTCCGTTCTTGGCCACAGCCAAGGCGGTGACTGATCATGATAGCGGGAAGGTGTACTTTCGCGTCCAGGGCGAGAGTATACAAATAGAGACGGTCGAGGACCACAGAACCAGAGATAGATCCCACTCACATGGCAGTACAGATTCAGAGCAGCTGACAGACGCAGAGCCAGACATCCACCAGGACTGTGATTTTGTGATCACAGATGATGAGGCAATTTGGGCAGATCCTGCAGCACAGACCATCCTCTCATACTCAGATACAGCTGATGCAGAGATGATAGCAGAGGATAGTCTGGAGAGCACAACCCTGGTTCAGGATACTATTGAGTCAGCAGAGTCGGACCTTGATCGCGACACGATTTTCAGTGATGGTGGTACTGAAGCCACCCTGCTCTACGGTGGTACTGATGCCACCGCAGTTGATACAGATCCCTCGGATTCAGAATCTGATTGGGCAGATTGTGATGATCAGATGCCAGATCTGGATCCACCTGAGCCTATAGATGAGGAGGAGGTAGAGGCAGAACAGATCAGAGACAATGCAGAGGACCCGCCTTCTCCAGATCCAGTTTGTGAGAGTTCTTTATCATTTTCCCAGGTAGATTTGGCAGAATTGTCCGCATACACACATCTTCTTCAGAAGCCAGATTTGCCAGCACCCAGCTGTCCAGAGCTAAAGCCACTCCCTACTTCGTTGAAGTATAGATTCCTTGCGGGAGAGTCTGAGATGTACCCAGTCATCATCTCTGCCGATCTGACTGGAGAGCAAGAATCCCGTCTGATGGAGGTTCTTGAAAAGAACCGCAAGGCAATTGGATGGAGCGTAGCAGATCTCCATGGGATTAGTCCCTCGTTGTGCTCCCACCATATCTATCTCGAGGAAGGGGCAAAGCCGTCGCGTGAGTTCCAGCGGCGACTGAACCCCAACCTAAGAGAGGTTGTTATGAAGGAAATATCAAAATGGTGGAGTGCAGATTTTATTTATCCCATTTCCGACTCCAAGTGGGTTAGCCCCTTGCATGTGGTGCCCAAGAAGACGGGCATCACGACTGTGATCAGTGAGTCGGGAGAGGAGATTGCTACACGAGTACCCACCTCTTGGCGGGTCTGTGTTGACTACAGAAAACTCAACCAGGCCACCAAGAAGGACCATTTCCCCCTGCCTTTTATTGATCAGATCATAGAGAGACTGGCAGGGAAGAGCCATTATTGCTTCCTAGATGGGTACTCGGGCTACAACCAGGTGGCCATCGCTCCTGAGGATCAGGAGAAGACCACCTTTACCTGTCCCTTCGGTACATACGCTTTTCGACGCATGCCATTTGGGCTATGTAACGCCCCTGCGACTTTTCAGAGATGCATGCTGTCGATATTTTCGGACATGGTAGGGGAGTGTTTGGAGGTCTTCATGGACGACTTCTCGGTTTACGGCGACGGATTCGATTCCTGTCTTGACTGCCTAGACCGAGTGCTCCAGCGATGTATTGCTACCTGCTTGGTTCTGTCTTGGGAGAAGAGTCACTTCATGGTGACTCAAGGGACGGTGCTTGGCCACATCATCTCCAACAGAGGCATGGAGGTTGATCCGGCCAAGGTCGATGTCATTAGGAAACTCACACCGCCGTCCAATCTGAAGCAGTTACGGTCATTTCTGGGGCACGTTGGTTTTTATAGGAGATTCATTCATGATTTCAGCAAGATTGCCCGACCGTTGACTGACCTCTTGACGAAAGACACCGAGTTCCTTGTCGATGACAAGTGTCTTTCGTCCTTTGAAACTCTCCAGCAATGTGTTATTGAGGCTCCTGTCCTTCAGCCGCCTGATTGGTCTCTCCCATTCGAGATCATGACGGACGCCTCCGATTTTGCCGTAGGGGCAGTGCTGGGACAGAGGAGGGATGGAGTACCATTTGCGATACACTATGCTAGCCGCACATTGGATTCCGCCCAGCGGAATTATACAGTCACAGAAAAGGAGATGCTAGCAGTAGTGTTTGCCCTAGATAAATTCAGATCATATATCATTGGATCTAGAGTGACTTTGTATACTGACCACACCGCCATCAGGTACCTCATGTCAAAGAAGGATGCCAAGGCCAGACTTACTAGATGGATCCTTCTACTCCAGGAGTTCGACATTGAGATCAAGGATAAGCCTGGAGTCAAGAATGTGGTGGCGGACCATTTATCCCGATTAGAGCAGCCTGAGGAGACAGAGCAGATTGATCCGATCAGAGATACCTTCCCAGATGAGGCGATCCTTGCTATCGCCTCACTCCCATGGTACGCCGATATTGTGAACTTTCTCGTTGTTGGGAAAGTCCCACAAGATTGGCCCAGGCAGAGGCTTGAGACCTTCCTTGCGAAGGCCAAGTCTTACCATTGGGAGGATCCCATCCTTTACCACGAAGGAGGGGATAGCGTCTGGCGTCGGTGTATTCCTCAGGAGGAACACCATAGCGTCCTCACTTACTGCCACAAGCTTGAGGCAGGAGGACATCATTCGGGGAGGAGAACGGCACAGAAAGTGCTCCAGTCCGGTTTGTGGTGGCCTACCCTCTTCAAGGACTCAGATGAGTTCGTGAAGAGGTGTACTGACTGTCAGAGGATGGGCACTTGTGGACAACGTGATATGATGCCGATGCAGCCCATTCACTTCTGTGAGGTTTTTGACGCATGGGGCATCGATTTCATGGGTCCATTCCCTAAGAGTCAGGGATTCGAGTACATTCTGTTGGCCGTAGATTATGTGAGTCGTTGGGTGGAGGCTATCCCCACCCGAGCCGCTGATGCGAGGACAGTTTGCAGATTTTTGAGGAAGCACATCATCACGCGGTTCGGGGTTCCACGAGTTCTTATTTGTGATGGGGGGTCTCACTTCATCAACGACCAGGTGAAGGCACTTGCTACCGAGTTCGGCATAGACCATCGTGTTGCTACACCATACCATCCACAGACAAATGGTCTAGCCGAAGTGTCGAATAGGGAGATCAAGACGATTCTGCAGAAAGTCGTCCGCCCTGACCGAAAGGATTGGTCACAGCTATTGGACTCGGTCTTATGGGCATATAGGACGTCTTTCAAGACACCTTTGGGCACATCTCCCTTTCGCCTCGTGTATGGCAAGCCCTGTCACCTACCAGTTGAGCTGAGGCACAAGTCACTCTGGGCAGTTACAGACATATTGATGGATCCAGATGGTATAGGAGACCAGAGGAGGGCAGAGTTAGCCGCATTGGAAGAGCTTAGAGATGCAACTTTCTCAAGCAGCCTACATTATAAGGAGAAAGTCAAAGAGTGGCATGATTCTCATATCAGCCACAAGCATTTTGAGATTGGACAGAAAGTATGGCTGTTTGATGCGAGGCTTAGATTATTTCCAGGGAAGCTACAGAGCAAATGGAAAGGACCCTATTTGGTCAGAAAGGTACACGATAACGGTAGCATTGATATATCTGAGTTATCTTCTGAGAGTACCTTCCGAGTGAACGGCCAGCGGCTCAAACCATTTCTAGATCATGAGCCGCGGGACGTTATTATTGCCGCTATTCATTTTGCGTGAGAGGTGGTCTTTTGACTCACATCTTTTACATCTCACGCCTGATTTTCACTGTTCCTCCGCCTGTATAGATCCAGTTGTCCATATCATTCTATTCTTTAGTCCCACATCCCGTCTCTCATCTTATGATTATGCTATACTTAGGGTGTACTTTACCCTAAGTATAGGGGGGATGTCGGACCTGTGAGTATTCTTTTCATTCTTTCTGCTCTTGTTTTTGCTGCCTATACTTAGGGATATTTTACCCTAAGTATAGGGGGGGCAGATTCTGTATATTCTTCACTCGGCTTTCCCTTCATGTACAGCTTTCTATACTTAGGATTAGTTAATCCTAAGTATAGGGGGAGACCACCGAGTTCCTCTCATTTTATTCATTTATTCGTTCCTGTACTTAGACATTCCTTTTCACTTCCCTTTTTACTAAGCACGAGTTATGTCTTCTTCATCGCTCTTGATCACTCTGAGGACATCGTTCGAGCTAAGTATAGGGGGGGTGTGTATATATTTCATATATACTTTAGCCATAACTCGTACTTTGTGTGAGTGTGTTAATAAATAAAATGGCTAAAAATCTAGCCATAACTCGTACTTTGTGTGAGTGTGTTAATAAATAAAATGGCTAAAAATCACAAAAATTTAAAAATTTTTCATGTACATAAACCTCTTTTATTCCTGCACAGACATAGCTAGTGTATAAAGTATTTTTGTAAAAATGATTTCAAAAATCTTTTGTGTAAAGCTTGTGTAAATATTTTGTATCAAAATTATGTATATAGTACAAAATTTTTCCAAAATGTTTTGAAAATCAAAAGTTTGCAAAAATCTTGTGTAAAAGATTGTGAATATCAGTTTGCAAAACTTGCACCTCATGCATCATTCATGATTACAAAACATTTTTCAAAAATTTTGCATGATTGTAAAAAATTTTTAAATAGCATCTTGTGTACATATATGTATATAGTTTTTCCTGGATGAGAGTTGACATTTAAACTAAGCCTGGAATTAAATTGAGAAATGGAGCTTGAATAAGATCTTAATCCACTTAACTTCAAGAGGAACCTTGTAGGACTTAGGGTTAAGGCTTTTCAGGTCCATAAGGGCTTAATTCTTTGAGTCCACTAGGCTATGAGCATATGTCATCTTGATGAGCCTAAGTAGAGCACTTAACAACACACGCATGACTCTCAGAGACAATGGCTTCACTTGCACCTGCACTTTACACATGGCTCTCCACGGATGAGGTGGTGAGGAGGCAGTTTCCTTTGGCTTGGGGTAGCATATGAGGGTAGTACTTCTAGGCGGAACCTCTCTTCTTCTTATAGTGAAGGAAGTGCACCTCAACTTGGTCTAGTGGTGTTGAAAGCTAAAGACAGAAGCTGTGGGTTGCAATAAAGCTTCAAAAGAGGGATAGTCTACTGGCTCAAGGGGAAATTTCTTATATGCTGCACCATGTAGATATGTTGTACAGAAGTTCTTGAAAAAAAAAAATATGCAAAAATACAAAAAGAACTCCAAAAAAGTGGTGGGTCGGATTGAAAATTTAATAACCCCACCGGAGTATAAAGCAAAAGCTTATGGTATCCATGTTACATCTCATGAAGCTTGCAGCGGGAGACTTAGCTACACTGGCTAAGCTTCCAAAACTCTATACTTCTACCCCCTCTCCTTGAGCCGGCTGCACTTGAACTTAGAAGGGAATACCCCGCTTCTCGAGGAAAGAGTTGCTAGACTGAGGCATTAGAGTTACCAGGTTGAGGGAGGTTGTTTCTTTGTTACTTCTGAGGTAGGGAGCCACATATCACCTACACCGCAAGGAAAAGATTCATGGTCATTAGAGTTTGTGTATGTAGACTTGTTCTGATCTGGTTTATTGAGGAGTCTTGCCCATCGACTGGTGGAACTTGGAGGCTGTTGAGTTTTAAGCTTAAGTCCAAATAAGGTTCCGACACATTAATAATCCAAAGATCTGATCGAGCTCCATATTTCAATTTAATGAAGGAAAATTTAATAAATCAACCTTGATCCATGTACATCCTCTTTTTCTTTTTCTTTTTCTTTCTTTTTCACTTCTTTTTCAAATAAGTGTTTGCTAAGGGACTAGCAAAGTTAAGCATAGGGGGGTGATGAATACCCATTCATCACTCTTTATTCTTCTATTGTAGCTACAAAAACCTTTGCAAATACATGTAGATATGTGTAAATACAAATAATTACCAAAAGCATGCATTGTGTAAAAACCTATAATTAGCATGTTTTTGTGCAAAAATAAAAAAAGAATAAAGAGCAAAAAGAAAAAGAGGGAAATATTTAGAATAAGTATTGAGCAACCTAACCCAAGGGAGGGCTCAGCATGGGCCTGACCGCATAAAAGCCAAAGTAGAGGGAGATAGGAGCTCATGTGTATATACTTCTGTAAATACATAAAATTATATTTTCCTCACCCAAAAATATGCTTGTACATATTGTGTGTATATTTTATTAAAAACAAAATAAAAATTTAAAAATCAAAAATTCAAAAATGCCCTTTCACCATGTGTAGACCATCATCCTTTATTTATTTAACCCTATAAATAAATAAAATTATTTTCTAAAACTTTTTTTTTAATATTCTATGTTACATATGGTAAATACATAAAATAACAAGAAACAAAACAAAAATCAAATAAAAATTACAAAATGAAAAATACAAAAATACATTGTATAAATACCATGTATATAAATGTATACAATTATTTATTTCACCCTTGTGTATAAATAATTAAAATAAAATAAAAATACCATTTTATTCCATATTTTGTGATGTAAATAAATAAAATACAAAATGAGCATAAAAATACATAAAAATAATAAATAAAAAATCAAAAATAAAAATCCATATAGTGTACATATACCTATATACATAGCTACCCTATTTTTATTTCCAAAAATTAATTAAAAATCACCAAAAAATAGAAAAAAATAAAAGAAAAACATTTCATGTTTTGAGTTTTCTTTAATTCGGCCTATTTCTACCTTAAAATAAATAAACAAAAATTAAATACACGTGGCAGCTTCTGATTGGTCCACGGGGGATTGTTGACCCCGGTCAACTCCCCCGCGGACTCCTTCCTTTTCTGGAAGATGCGTGCCGCCCCGCCTTCGCCGATTTTTCCACGCATCTCCAGGCTGTCTCCCACGTGAACCCCGTGCCCGGATTCTTCGCCGATCATCCCTCATCCTCGCCCGATCTTTCGCCATGAAATCAACGCCTTCCATCGCTGTCTCCACTCAACCCTAATCGCACCTGTCACCATATATATCCCGACCTCCGCCGCCTCCGCGCCTCATCTTTGGCTATCCACTCTCTCTCCAGTGAGCTCCATCGAGACGAGCAAGGTGACAGCTTGCCCCAGCCGGTGTTGCAGCGAGGAAGAGGAGCAGGACCATCGATCCGGCCGCGTTTCGTCGCCGTGCTCCGACCACCATCTGGAGCTTGAGCCTCGGGAGGAGACGGCCCTTGAGGCAAGGACCAGGAGCAAGAGCAGCTCCAGCATAGTCTACTGCAGCCACCAGGTAACCTTAGCTCCTTCTAGTTTCATCTAATTTAGGATTTCGCCCAAATCGACCCATCGCCGTGCTTCCCTGATTCCGACTATCTCGAGTACCCTTTTGATCATCGGAACACCCTGTCATCTCCGCCGTATCCCCACGCACCTTCTACGCCCGCTCATTCAACCCAGCTCGCCCCGGAGCTGGGAGTCGAGTTCCATCGTCTCCACCTCGCCGGAGCTCGTTCGCCACACCGCACAGACCACCTTCACCCCGCTTTCTTGGGTCGAGGCACTTTGCCCTCGACCCGCGAAGCATTCTGGCTGTTTTGCAGGTTCAAAGAGAGGTGCCTGAGCCTCTCTTCACTTGAGACCGGAGCTTCGCGCCACCAAGTCTCGCCGGAGCCCCTCCAGGGCTTGGCTGGGGCATCGGCCACCACCAGCAGCTGCGAGACAGTCCAGCGGAGCTTCTCCGATCATTTGCAGCAGCTGAGGAGGGGTGTAGCGCACGCAGGAGGCCGGCGAAGTTCGCCGGCGACGAGTTCTTGCACCATCCTCCAGAGCCGTCCGATGAAGCCCTCGCTCTAGTTCTGATCGTGTCCGTCCATTCTTCGAGGAGCAGCGACCGTCGATTCATCTGAGGAGTTCATCCGGACCATTGATAGCAGAGGAGAGAGACCCGGAGTCCAGCGACGTTAGATCAGCCACGTGGTCTCACCTCGACCGTCGGCGAATAAAGGGGTAAATATCGTAGGGCCCCCCTCTTAGTTTTTCATTTCCTTTTTAGTCCTGTAAATATTTTTAGAAACTTTTTCACGTAGGGTTATTTGCAATCTGGACCTTGTGCTTTATTTTAATTGCATGTATGCCCCTGTGTGTGAGTGACCACGTGCTTCGTCACGTGTGTATCTGGGCATTTTACACATCTTGTCCTGTAGATCTGGATGGTTAATGAATGAATGAATATTTTTAAGTAATTGCAATTATACCCCTGTGAGCATTGTCTATGCGCATGTGCGTTATTTAGTGGGCTTTTTGCAACTTCGTCCCTGGGTTTTTGATACGAGTTATCAAAAGGCCCTTGGACTTAGTTTTTCTTGCAATTTGGTCCCTGTGTGCCCCAGCCACGCGCGACGCGCGTGACTTGCTGGGCATTTTGCACCAGCGACCCCAGGTCTTCGGGTATTTGCACATTGGTCCTTGTGCACAGTACCCTCTTCTTCATTTTTGAATAAATATCAAACCACCTCCAAATCTAATGAAATTTCGACACATGGCTCCTGCCATGGTGTAGTAATTTCTGTGATTTTTGAGGACATTTTGGCTTTTATTTAATATTTTTAAAAATTCAAAAACTCCCTTTTTAGTCACTGTCTAGCTTTAAAAACACCAAAATAATATAAAATCACCTTTAAAAATTCTAAAAAAATTAGGACTTGTAGTTTGCTTGCTGTTTGATTTTCCAGCCATTTTTGGTGATTTTTCATCACTTAAAAACCTTAAAAATTCAAAAACCCCTAAAAATTCATAAAAATTATAATAAATAAATTAAAAATCCAAAAACAATAATTAGGGTGCCTAAATTTTCCTTATTCTTTCTAGATTATAGGAAAATTACCTTCAGGGCTTTTTGAGATCCAACAATATTTTATTTTTGGGTCGTAAGCCTTGCTGGACAGTACCTTTCATTTTTGGCATTGTTTGATTTTTAGAAAATAAAATAAACATCAGAAAAATCTCAAAAATTCACCAAAAACATAAAAAAATTATAAAACACATAAAAACATTTTTCTTTGAATTTTTGCTTGACTTTTAATGCTTTAAATAAATTGTTGAAGTTCATTATCTGTGTGCCTTCTTTAATTTTCTCATCATTTAAAAAATCTAAAAAAATGTAAAAACAAATAAAAACCACTAAAAAAGATTCCCTCGGATTTCTGACTACATCGTAGGCTATTTAGCCAATCTGTGCTCCTTGTGTTCGACCCTGGGAGCTATACCAGGTTAATCACATAGCTAGACCGCTCCATTTTGTTTTGATTGATTTTATCTCTGTGAGTGGTTGATTTTTCTTGATACACGCATTCGAGTGACTGAGGTCGCAACGACCTCATTTCATACCTTTACCTCAGTCGTTCGGCTTTTTGCGTTGTCAGAATGGCGCCGTTGCCGGGGAGCACGGCTTTGTAGTCATTTTTCCATATTGTCTCTCTCTATATTATTATTGTTTTCTGACCTTCTCTCTTTGATTTTTGTGCGAGGTACTGCTTGGACGACTTGGAGCTTACTATTTAGAGGACCCGCGCAGGAGGAAGAGAGAGAGGAGAAGAAATTTTCTATTTAGAGAGAGAGAGAGAACAATATTTGTTGTAATAACTTAGACTTTGAACTGTGGACATTTGTAACTTAGCGGGTCTGTTTCGCCGAGCACCGGTGTGCTCGGGGGACCCATTTGGATTTTCACGGCTTTTTCTACGGTTTTTATAGCTAGCTGCCTTTTCCGGTGTTTACGCGGTTTTTCTCGAGCCCCTAGATTTAGGAATTTCTCTTGCTTGTGACGTAAATTTCTAAGGCCCAACACCTAATAGAATATCTGTTCCTATAGAACGTAATTGGACCTTAATAAAATTCACTGAAAAAGTTAGTTTAATTGGATTTGAGACCACAAGCCGTGAGGAGTCACATACAGCGCTGGCAGGACCCGTTGTGGCGGGCACCGAGTGACTCCCAAGATCGGACTCCGGACTCGATTCGGTTAGCTAACTATTGTTCTTCACGATCAATAGAAGTTGCTTGTCTAAGGCCGGTTTTTTCCGTTGCACCATTTAGGTAGTTTTATTCTGTCTTTAAATTCTGCGCGGATCACTTGCATGTAGAGTGCTGGAGACAAGGTACGCATTTCTTTCTCTGCATGCATCATTGATTTCTTCGCGCATCGGCTTTTTCGTCTTCTCCCTCTGTTTTTGGCTTAATCATCAGGAGAATCGGAAAAACCGTTAGGCCGCTTGTATTTATTTTGAAAAAAATTAAAAAGAAAAACAAAAAAATTGGGACTGGATAACATTATTGACCCTAAAAGACACTCACATTAAAAATTTGTCTTGGGGAGAGCAACCCCCTCCTTGTATGGTTTGGATGCGCGAGAGAGTGACCCGCACCCTAGGTAGAACCCTCCGGTGTTATTTCTAGCTGACTACCGACTCTTCCGTGCGGGCCAGTCGGTTGAAGTAGCATCGGGTATCCTAACAGGTCACGTAAGCGCTCTGATATTTTGTGTGTTCACCAAATAAAATTGACAAGATAAATTGACCGAGCTTTCACGGTCTTCAGATTGTGTTGCGTTGGTGAACCGGGGGTTTGCTTTGCGATCATATTTTCTCCAGATCCCATCCGCCCAACTCGCCAAGATCACGATGATGGGTAGACGATCTCTTAGGCAGCCTCTGGCTGCACCGCTTTCAGGCGCGTCTACTCCATCATCTAGGTTGGCCCGTGAGAGTCAAGACCAGCCCTCCGGGCCCGAGTACGATTCCACCCTGTTCCCCCTCGACCCCCTTTCTTTTGCTACTGAGAGACATGAGCCCGAGGAAAGACGAATTGATTTGACAGAACCTGAGTTGGGCTCATCTGATTTTGCAGACGTCGGTATGGCCGCCAGAGCAGACGATTACCCCGGAGGTCAGCAGGGAGAGCAGCATGTTGTATTTGACCAAGGAGCGATCAACTCCACCCTGATCGCATCATTAGAGACAGTTCAGCAGCAGTTACGCGATCAAGGGGCATTCATGATCAAGATGAGAAGGGAGTTGGAGCGACTCAGAGAGCGAGACGAGCCGAGCGAGCCTGAGGACATTCCTGACGCTGATGCAGAGGCAGCAGCAGCTGCAGCAGCAGCTGCCGCAGCGGCAGCCGCAGCCGCAGCGGCAGCCGCAGCCGGAGCAGGACCACCGAGACCGATGCGGGAGTTACACAACCCCGGATCTACACTGATGCACCATTGGGTGGTGGTACCGGCCATCGTGGGGGATTTCAAGTTCCCTCCGAACACCCTGCAGATGCTTCCTCATTTTCACGGACTTGCCACTGAGGAGCCCCATCTCCATCTCCAGGAGTTTTTGATGATCTGCAGCACTGTCCACGACCGTCATGTGGACCAAGATACGATTCGGATGATGGCCTTCCCTTTTTCACTAGCAGATAGAGCAGCCGCCTGGCTGAAACATCTAGGGAAGTTTGTTTACACCTGGGAGCAGCTCCGCACCGAGTACTTAAACAAGTACTATCCACTCGGGCGGACGAATGCAGCGAGGGCCCTGATACACAACTTCTCCATGCTCCCTAACGAGCAGTTTCACGAAGCATGGGAGAGGTTCAGAGAGCTTCTGGATAGATGCCCACACCACGACATTTCAAAGCCGAACCTAGTTCAAAGCTTCTTTAGTGGGATGACGCCAGAGCTTCAGGGTCTGGTGAATGCTTCTTGCGGCGGGTCCTACTTTGCCAAGGACCACAACCAAGTCTGGGCCATCTACGAAGAGATGGCAGAAAATTGCATGGTGATGTCCCAGACTCGGTTGTACACACAGAGATCTCAGCAGCCGCCAGGACCCGTGCAGTATCAGCGGATAGCACGGGTTGATGCAGGTCCATCCAGTTCGTCCACAGTTGCTGCCGCACAGGCAGAGTCGGCCGCTGCGGACATGGGGATTATCAGCGAGAAGTTGGACCGCATGGAAATAATAGAGAAGAAGCAGTGCCAGGGCATAACTCAGATGGAGCAAATGGCACAAACTCTGAGCGACATGAAGACCCAGCTCTTGTGTCTTCAGGAGGCACAGACGGCTCCTCAGCCCCGTCTTCTGTCGCGAGGCGATTCCGGCGGCAGCCGCAGCTCCTCCCTGCGCTCCAGCTCCTTGCAGCAGCCTAGACAAGTTCACCTTGTACAGGCGGAGCCGTACTAGCAGCAGCAGCCCTCTTACCAGTCACCACCATCTCCAGACTTACAAATGGTGGTATTTCAGCCGGATCAACCTCTGGCAGCACTACCGCCAGACTCCTTCGATGCTGAGCCGTTGATGGATGTCAACGGGATTTGGTATGACCGTCCTCAACCTGGAATCCGACGAGACCATCCCGGATTCAGGTGGGGGAATGGGGGTAACTAGTCCCAACAACAGCCAGCCGGTCAGGGAGGGCAGTACTCCCAGCAGAGAGATCACCAGCAGCCCCCAGCATACCAGCCACACCAGCCATCATCCTTCGTACCTCGTCCCTACCAGCAGCAGGGACAGAATTGGAGACGTGAGCAGCAGGCTCACTAGCAGCAGCATCATTCCTCTTACCCCTCTCAGCCGCAGCAGCACCAGGTCCAGCAGCCTCATTATCAGAGAGGCAACCCGTCGGGCTCCCATGAGAGCCCCGCCATGGATGATCTAGCCCGCCTCTTCACAGAGCAGCAGGCTACATTTAGACGGGAGATGGATGAGTTCCGCCAGGAGATGCGGGACCTGATGAGAGGGAAGGCTGCCATCCCTGCACAGATCGAGCCTAATCCGAATAGCTTGAAGAGGAAATCTGAGCAGGTAGTTCACACTGAGCCTACCACTCCTAATAACTCATTTGATGATATGTCATCGAATATATTTGATGCTGATTTTGTTACACTTAGGAGCGGTAGAAGACCAACAGGCGGCGCCTCATCTGAGCGACAACACGAGGAATCATCTAGAGCGCCAGATGAGGAAGAGGAGAGCGGTACTGAAGCCGCACATCATGGTGACGGTGGTACTGAGGCCACCCGAGATGCTGATTCCACCGGCGGTACTGAGGCCGCCATTTCACCACATCAAGGAGGTGGTACTGACGCCACCAGCAGAGCCGAGCCAGCCTGCGGTACTGAGGCCGCAAGACGTCTAGTTGTAGAGCCAGCTAGAGGTGGTACTGACGCCACCAACATTTATTCTGATAGAAATGTTGTCTTTCCTCGCATGAATGTATCTCAGAACTCTAATTTGAATAAAGGAAAAGGTTTAGTTTCTTCTGATCCCACTGTGGTGAATGATGTTTGTGAGGATCCGGTCATCGAACCGTCTAGGCCTATTCCTAGTCCTTCATCGGAGAAGGACCCTGTGATCCCCTTTCCTAGAGCCCTTGAATTGGGGAAGGGGAAGAAAAAAGAAAAAGATCCAAAAAAGAGAGAGCAGGAGGAGTTCAGCCAGGGCATGATAGACCGATTTCACATCCAGCTGACCCTCAATGAGGCTTTACAGCACATTCCTCTTCTTCAGCGATCCCTAAGAGATAGGACCACAGTCAGGAGGAAGAAGAGGAACAAGACCGCAGAGATCCATGTGCTGACCAAAGCCACGTGCTTCGCGATCCAGAACCATCTGCCGACTAAGAGGCCAGATCTAGGGGCCCCGTATGTCAGATGCCATATCAGAGAGCAGTGGTTCGACCGTACTCTTTTAGATAGCGGATCTTCGATCAACCTACTTCCGGCAGCCCTTCTCGACCACTTCGAGTTGGGCACTCTTCGACAGAGCAGGACAGTCCTTCAGTTCGCTGATCGATCTGTCAAGAGGCCGAAGGGGTTGCTACGAGACGTTATCGTCACTATTCAGGGTTTGCAATTCCCCGTGGACTTCGTAGTGTTGGACATGGAGATCCCTGAATCAGTGGCCGATACCCCCATCATCCTTGGTCGTCCGTTCTTGGCCACAGCCAAGGCGGTGACTGATCATGATAGCGGGAAGGTGTACTTTCACGTCCAGGGCGAGAGTATACAAATAGAGACGGTCGAGGACCACAGAACCAGAGATAGATCCCGCTCACATGGCAGTACAGATTCAGAGCAGCTGACAGACGCAGAGCCAGACATCCACCAGGACTGTGATTTTGTGATCACAGATGATGAGGCAATTTGGGCAGATCCTGCAGCACAGACCATCCTCTCATACTCAGATACAGCTGATGCAGAGATGATAGCAGAGGATAGTCTGGAGAGCACAACCCTGGTTCAGGATACTATTGAGTCAGCAGAGTCGGACCTTGATCGCGACACGATTTTCAGTGATGGTGGTACTGAAGCCACCCTGCTCTACGGTGGTACTGATGCCACCGCAGTTGATACAGATCCCTCGGATTCAGAATCTGATTGGGCAGATTGTGATGATCAGATGCCAGATCTGGATCCACCTGAGCCTATAGATGAGGAGGAGGTAGAGGCAGAACAGATCAGAGACAATGCAGAGGACCCGCCTTCTCCAGATCCAGTTTGTGAGAGTTCTTTATCATTTTCCCAGGTAGATTTGGCAGAATTGTCCGCATACACACATCTTCTTCAGAAGCCAGATTTGCCAGCACCCAGCTGTCCAGAGCTAAAGCCGCTCCCTACTTCGTTGAAGTATAGATTCCTTGCGGGAGAGTCTGAGATGTACCCAGTCATCATCTCTGCCGATCTGACTAGAGAGCAAGAATCCCGTCTGATGGAGGTTCTTGAAAAGAACCGCAAGGCAATTGGATGGAGCGTAGCAGATCTCCATGGGATTAGTCCCTCGTTGTGCTCCCACCATATCTATCTCGAGGAAGGGGCAAAGCCGTCGCGTGAGTTCCAGCGGCGACTGAACCCCAACCTAAGAGAGGTTGTTATGAAGGAAATATCAAAATGGTGGAGTGCAGATTTTATTTATCCCATTTCCGACTCCAAGTGGGTTAGCCCCTTGCATGTGGTGCCCAAGAAGACGGGCATCACGACTGTGATCAGTGAGTCGGGAGAGGAGATTGCTACACGAGTACCCACCTCTTGGCGGGTCTGTGTTGACTACAGAAAACTCAACCAGGCCACCAAGAAGGACCATTTCCCCCTGCCTTTTATTGATCAGATCATAGAGAGACTGGCAGGGAAGAGCCATTATTGCTTCCTAGATGGGTACTCACACCGCCGTCCAATCTGAAGCAGTTACGGTCATTTCTGGGGCACGTTGGTTTTTATAGGAGATTCATTCATGATTTCAGCAAGATTGCCCGACCGTTGACTGACCTCTTGACGAAAGACACCGAGTTCCTTGTCGATGACAAGTGTCTTTCGTCCTTTGAAACTCTCCAGCAATGTGTTATTGAGGCTCCTGTCCTTCAGCCGCCTGATTGGTCTCTCCCATTCGAGATCATGACGGACGCCTCCGATTTTGCCGTAGGGGCAGTGCTGGGACAGAGGAGGGATGGAGTACCATTTGCGATACACTATGCTAGCTGCACATTGGATTCCGCCCAGCGGAATTATACAGTCACAGAAAAGGAGATGCTAGCAGTAGTGTTTGCCCTAGATAAATTCAGATCATATATCATTGGATCTAGAGTGACTTTGTATACTGACCACACCGCCATCAGGTACCTCATGTCAAAGAAGGATGCCAAGGCCAGACTTACTAGATGGATCCTTCTACTCCAGGAGTTCGACATTGAGATCAAGGATAAGCCTGGAGTCAAGAATGTGGTGGCGGACCATTTATCCCGATTAGAGCAGCCTGAGGAGACAGAGCAGATTGATCCGATCAGAGATACCTTCCCAGATGAGGCGATCCTTGCTATCGCCTCACTCCCATGGTACGCCGATATTGTGAACTTTCTCGTTGTTGGGAAAGTCCCACAAGATTGGCCCAGGCAGAGGCTTGAGACCTTCCTTGCGAAGGCCAAGTCTTACCATTGGGAGGATCCCATCCTTTACCACGAAGGAGGGGATAGCGTCTGGCGTCGGTGTATTCCTCAGGAGGAACACCATAGCGTCCTCACTTACTGCCACAAGCTTGAGGCAGGAGGACATCATTCGGGGAGGAGAACGGCACAGAAAGTGCTCCAGTCCGGTTTGTGGTGGCCTACCCTCTTCAAGGACTCAGATGAGTTCGTGAAGAGGTGTACTGACTGTCAGAGGATGGGCACTTGTGGACAACGTGATATGATGCCGATGCAGCCCATTCACTTCTGTGAGGTTTTTGACGCATGGGGCATCGATTTCATGGGTCCATTCCCTAAGAGTCAGGGATTCGAGTACATTCTGTTGGCCGTAGATTATGTGAGTCGTTGGGTGGAGGCTATCCCCACCCGAGCCGCTGATGCGAGGACAGTTTGCAGATTTTTGAGGAAGCACATCATCACGCGGTTCGGGGTTCCACGAGTTCTTATTTGTGATGGGGGGTCTCACTTCATCAACGACCAGGTGAAGGCACTTGCTACCGAGTTCGGCATAGACCATCGTGTTGCTACACCATACCATCCACAGACAAATGGTCTAGCCGAAGTGTCGAATAGGGAGATCAAGACGATTCTGCAGAAAGTCGTCCGCCCTGACCGAAAGGATTGGTCACAGCTATTGGACTCGGTCTTATGGGCATATAGGACGTCTTTCAAGACACCTTTGGGCACATCTCCCTTTCGCCTCGTGTATGGCAAGCCCTGTCACCTACCAGTTGAGCTGAGGCACAAGTCACTCTGGGCAGTTACAGACATATTGATGGATCCAGATGGTATAGGAGACCAGAGGAGGGCAGAGTTAGCCGCATTGGAAGAGCTTAGAGATGCAGCTTTCTCAAGCAGCCTACATTATAAGGAGAAAGTCAAAGAGTGGCATGATTCTCATATCAGCCACAAGCATTTTGAGATTGGACAGAAAGTATGGCTGTTTGATGCGAGGCTTAGATTATTTCCAGGGAAGCTACAGAGCAAATGGAAAGGACCCTATTTGGTCAGAAAGGTACACGATAACGGTAGCATTGATATATCTGAGTTATCTTCTGAGAGTACCTTCTGAGTGAACGGCCAGCGGCTCAAACCATTTCTAGATCATGAGCCGCGGGACGTTATTATTGCCGCTATTCATTTTGCGTGAGAGGTGGTCTTTTGACTCACATCTTTTACATCTCACGCCTGATTTTCACTGTTCCTCCGCCTGTATAGATCCAGTTGTCCATATCATTCTATTCTTTAGTCCCACATCTCGTCTCTCATCTTATGATTATGCTATACTTAGGGTGTACTTTACCCTAAGTATAGGGGGGATGTCGGACCTGTGAGTATTCTTTTCATTCTTTCTGCTCTTGTTTTTGCTGCCTATACTTAGGGATATTTTACCCTAAGTATAGGGGGGGCAGATTCTGTATATTCTTCACTCGGCTTTCCCTTCATGTACAGCTTTCTATACTTAGGATTAGTTAATCCTAAGTATAGGGGGAGACCACCGAGTTCCTCTCATTTTATTCATTTATTCGTTCCTGTACTTAGACATTCCTTTTCACTTCCCTTTTTACTAAGCACGAGTTATGTCTTCTTCATCGCTCTTGATCACTCTGAGGACATCGTTCGAGCTAAGTATAGGGGGGGTGTGTATATATTTCATATATACTTTAGCCATAACTCGTACTTTGTGTGAGTGTGTTAATAAATAAAATGGCTAAAAATCTAGCCATAACTCGTACTTTGTGTGAGTGTGTTAATAAATAAAATGGCTAAAAATCACAAAAATTTAAAAATTTTTCATGTACATAAACCTCTTTTATTCCTGCACAGACATAGCTAGTGTATAAAGTATTTTTGTAAAAATGATTTCAAAAATCTTTTGTGTAAAGCTTGTGTAAATATTTTGTATCAAAATTATGTATATAGTACAAAATTTTTCCAAAATGTTTTGAAAATCAAAAGTTTGCAAAAATCTTGTGTAAAAGATTGTGAATATCAGTTTGCAAAACTTGCACCTCATGCATCATTCATGATTACAAAACATTTTTCAAAAATTTTGCATGATTGTAAAAAATTTTTAAATAGCATCTTGTGTACATATATGTATATAGTTTTTCCTGGATGAGAGTTGACATTTAAACTAAGCCTGGAATTAAATTGAGAAATGGAGCTTGAATAAGATCTTAATCCACTTAACTTCAAGAGGAACCTTGTAGGACTTAGGGTTAAGGCTTTTCAGGTCCATAAGGGCTTAATTCTTTGAGTCCACTAGGCTATGAGCATATGTCATCTTGATGAGCCTAAGTAGAGCACTTAACAACACACGCATGACTCTCAGAGACAATGGCTTCACTTGCACCTGCACTTTACACATGGCTCTCCACGGATGAGGTGGTGAGGAGGCAGTTTCCTTTGGCTTGGGGTAGCATATGAGGGTAGTACTTCTAGGGGGAACCTCTCTTCTTCTTATAGTGAAGGAAGTGCACCTCAACTTGGTCTAGTGGTGTTGAAAGCTAAAGACAGAAGCTGTGGGTTGCAATAAAGCTTCAAAAGAGGGACAGTCTACTGGCTCAAGGGGAAATTTCTTATATGCTGCACCATGTAGATATGTTGTACAGAAGTTCTTGAAAAAAAAAAATATGCAAAAATACAAAAAGAACTCCAAAAAAGTGGTGGGTCGGATTGAAAATTTAATAACCCCACCGGAGTATAAAGCAAAAGCTTATGGTATCCATGTTACATCTCATGAAGCTTGCAGCGGGAGACTTAGCTACACTGGCTAAGCTTCCAAAACTCTATACTTCTACCCCCTCTCCTTGAGCCGGCTGCACTTGAACTTAGAAGGGAATACCCCGCTTCTTGAGGAAAGAGTTGCTAGACTGAGGCATTAGAGTTACCAGGTTGAGGGAGGTTGTTTCTTTGTTACTTCTGAGGTAGGGAGCCACATATCACCTACACCGCAAGGAAAAGATTCATGGTCATTAGAGTTTGTGTATGTAGACTTGTTCTGATCTGGTTTATTGAGGAGTCTTGCCCATCGACTGGTGGAACTTGGAGGCTGTTGAGTTTTAAGCTTAAGTCCAAATAAGGTTCCGACACATTAATAATCCAAAGATCTGATCGAGCTCCATATTTCAATTTAATGAAGGAAAAATTAATAAGTCAACCTTGATCCATGTACATCCTCTTTTTCTTTTTCTTTTTCTTTCTTTTTCACTTCTTTTTCAAATAAGTGTTTGCTAAGGGAATAGCAAAGTTAAGCATAGGGGGGTGATGAATACCCATTCATCACTCTTTATTCTTCTATTGTAGCTACAAAAACCTTTGCAAATACATGTAGATATGTGTAAATACAAATAATTACCAAAAGCATGCATTGTGTAAAAACCTATAATTAGCATGTTTTTGTGCAAAAATAAAAAAAGAATAAAGAGCAAAAAGAAAAAGAGGGAAATATTTAGAATAAATATTGAGCAACCTAACCCAAGGGAGGGCTCAGCATGGGCCTGACCGCATAAAAGCCAAAGTAGAGGGAGATAGGAGCTCATGTGTATATACTTCTGTAAATACATAAAATTATATTTTCCTCACCCAAAAATATGCTTGTACATATTGTGTGTATATTTTATTAAAAACAAAATAAAAATTTAAAAATCAAAAATTCAAAAATGCCCTTTCACCATGTGTAGACCATCATCCTTTATTTATTTAACCCTATAAATAAATAAAATTATTTTCTAAAACTTTTTTTTTAAATATTCTATGTTACATATGGTAAATACATAAAATAACAAGAAACAAAACAAAAATCAAATAAAAATTACAAAATGAAAAATACAAAAATACATTGTATAAATACCATGTATATAAATGTATACAATTATTTATTTCACCCTTGTGTATAAATAATTAAAATAAAATAAAAATACCATTTTATTCCATATTTTGTGATGTAAATAAATAAAATACAAAATGAGCATAAAAATACATAAAAATAACAAATAAAAAATCAAAAATAAAAATCCATATAGTGTACATATACCTATATACATAGCTACCCTATTTTTATTTCCAAAAATTAATTAAAAATCACCAAAAAATAGAAAAAAATAAAAGAAAAACATTTCATGTTTTGAGTTTTCTTTAATTCGGCCTATTTCTACCTTAAAATAAATAAACAAAAATTAAATACACGTGGCAGCTTCTGATTGGTCCACGGGGGATTGTTGACCCCGGTCAACTCCCCCGCGGACTCCTTCCTTTTCTGGAAGATGCGTGCCGCCCCGCCTTCGCCGATTTTTCCACGCATCTCCAGGCTGTCTCCCACGCGAACCCCGTGCCCGGATTCTTCGCCGATCATCCCTCATCCTCGCCCGATCTTTCGCCATGAAATCAACGCCTTCCATCGCTGTCTCCACTCAACCCTAATCGCACCTGTCACCATATATATCCCGACCTCCGCCGCCTCCGCGCCTCATCTTTGGCTATCCACTCTCTCTCCAGTGAGCTCCATCGAGACGAGCAAGGTGACAGCTTGCCCCAGCCGGTGTTGCAACGAGGAAGAGGAGCAGGACCATCGATCCGGCCGCGTTTCGCCGCCGTGCTCCGACCACCATCTGGAGCTTGAGCCTCGGGAGGAGACGGCCCTTGAGGCAAGGACCAGGAGCAAGAGCAGCTCCAGCATAGTCTACTGCAGCCACCAGGTAACCTTAGCTCCTTCTAGTTTCATCTAATTTAGGATTTCGCCCAAATCGACCCATCGCCGTGCTTCCCTGATTCCGACTATCTCGAGTACCCTTTTGATCATCGGAACACCCTGTCATCTCCGCCGTATCCCCACGCACCTTCTACGCCCGCTCATTCAACCCAGCTCGCCCCGGAGCTGGGAGTCGAGTTCCATCGTCTCCACCTCGCCGGAGCTCGTTCGCCACACCGCACAGACCACCTTCACCCCGCTTTCTTGGGTCGAGGCACTTTGCCCTCGACCCGCGAAGCGTTCTGGCTGTTTTGCAGGTTCAAAGAGAGGTGCCTGAGCCTCTCTTCACTTGAGACCGGAGCTTCGCGCCGCCAAGTCTCGCCGGAGCCCCTCCAGGGCTTGGCTGGGGCATCGGCCACCACCAGCAGCTGCGAGACAGTCCAGCGGAGCTTCTCCGATCATTTGCAGCAGCTGAGGAGGGGTGTAGCGCACGCAGGAGGCCGGCGAAGTTCGCCGGCGACGAGTTCTTGCACCATCTTCCAGAGCCGTCCGATGAAGCCCTCGCTCCAGTTCTGATCGTGTCCGTCCATTCTTCGAGGAGCAGCGACCGTCGATTCATCTGAGGAGTTCATCTGGACCATTGATAGCAGAGGAGAGAGACCCGGAGTCCAGCGACGTTAGATCAGCCACGTGGTCTCACCTCGACCGTCGGCGAATAAAGGGGTAAATATCGTAGGGCCCCCCTCTTAGTTTTTCATTTCCTTTTTAGTCCTGTAAATATTTTTAGAAACTTTTTCACGTAGGGTTATTTGCAATCTGGACCTTGTGCTTTATTTTAATTGCATGTATGCCCCTGTGTGTGAGTGACCACGTGCTTCGTCACGTGTATATCTGGGCATTTTACACATCTTGTCCTGTAGATCTGGATGGTTAATGAATGAATGAATATTTTTAAGTAATTGCAATTATACCCCTGTGAGCATTGTCTATGCGCATGTGCGTTATTTAGTGGGCTTTTTGCAACTTCGTCCCTGGGCTTTTGATACGAGTTATCAAAAGGCCCTTGGACTTAGTTTTTCTTGCAATTTGGTCCCTGTGTGCCCCAGCCACGCGCGACGCGCGTGACTTGCTGGGCATTTTGCACCAGCGACCCCAGGTCTTCGGGTATTTGCACATTGGTCCTTGTGCACAGTACCCTCTTCTTCATTTTTGAATAAATATCAAACCACCTCCAAATCTAATGAAATTTCGACACATGGCTCCTGCCATGGTGTAGTAATTTCTGTGATTTTTGAGGACATTTTGGCTTTTATTTAATATTTTTAAAAATTCAAAAACTCCCTTTTTAGTCACTGTCTAGCTTTAAAAACACCAAAATAATATAAAATCACCTTTAAAAATTCTAAAAAAATTAGGACTTGTAGTTTGCTTGCTGTTTGATTTTCCAGCCATTTTTGGTGATTTTTCATCACTTAAAAACCATAAAAATTCAAAAACCCCTAAAAACTCATAAAAATTATAATAAATAAATTAAAAATCCAAAAACAATAATTAGGGTGCCTAAATTTTCCTTATTCTTTCTAGATTATAGGAAAATTACCTTCAGGGCTTTTTGAGATCCAACAATATTTTATTTTTGGGTCTTAAGCCTTGCTGGACAGTACCTTTCATTTTTGGCATTGTTTGATTTTTAGAAAATAAAATAAACATCAGAAAAATCTCAAAAATTCACCAAAAACATAAAAAAATTATAAAACACATAAAAACATTTTTCTTTGAATTTTTGCTTGACTTTTAATGCTTTAAATAAATTGTTGAAGTTCATTATCTGTGTGCCTTCTTTAATTTTCTCATCATTTAAAAAATCTAAAAAAATGTAAAAACAAATAAAAACCACTAAAAAAGATTCCCTCGGATTTCTGACTACATCGTAGGCTATTTAGCCAATCTGTGCTCCTTGTGTTCGACCCTGGGAGCTATACCAGGTTAATCACATAGCTAGACCGCTCCATTTTGTTTTGATTGATTTTATCTCTGTGAGTGGTTGATTTTTCTTGATACACGCATTCGAGTGACTGAGGTCGCAACGACCTCATTTCATACCTTTACCTCAGTCGTTCGGCTTTTTGCGTTGTCAGAGACACACTTCCTCGCTCTGCCAATTGTCTATCTCACACGATAAGGGTCAAGGTAATTTGCCCTCGACTCAGGAACGTGTTTGCGGGTCCTACAAGCCTTCACATGTGGTTGGAGCCATCTTGTGATTTGCTCAGGGATTTTGGAGCTCCTCCTCGTCTCTGACTCTTCCGGGGATCTTCGTTGACCCTCGGGCCATTCTGAAGCCTCCTGTAGATAGAGAGACTCTCCTGCACCCTATTGCGAACCTTGGATCCTGTGAAGACAGCCGGAGTTGTGCCATGGAGACGATCGAAGCTCACCACCCGCTTTGTTCTTCCCTATTCTTACGAGGAGGATTAGAGCCGTCGGATCGAGCCCCTCCTCCAAGTTCTCCAGATATCGTTGGATGTAGCTGACCTTTACCGTACGGTCGCCCCTTGCAATCTAATCTGCTCCATCGAAAATCGAAGTAGTATGGGCTAATATGTTGATGCCACTTGTTGAAGTGAAGAAGTTCGACCATCCGATCATGCACATAAATTGTGGTAATTGCATATTTCACCTTGCCTTTTATATATTTATTTATTTATATTGTAAATAAAATATCCAGTGTAAATAAAATGGATATTTTGCATTCGAGGCCACTATACTTGATCATTATTACAATGAGGTCCAGTCGAGCTCAGCTCATGTGTAGTCCCAAGTGAGCTGGGAAATTACATGGAAGCCCCTACGATGATTTATATTTACCTTTAGTCTAATCAAATTTGAATTACGTTGTATAAGTTTGGTAAATTTGTAGTTGAACCCCCGATCTTTTTTTTATCGCAAATATGCCCCTACCATTTCTCGTATTTTTGATGTTTGGATTTCATTTATTAAAAATAGTACCTTAGCTCCTAAAATCGTGTAAAAATAACGTTAGATGCATGGAAGCATGTAATTTCATGTCATATATTTATTTTACATTTTTGGATATTTTAACTATTTATTAAAAATTAAAAGGAGCTCATTTGTGTTTTGTCTAATTTGGGTCATATTTAGTAATTTTTAATTCAAATTGATTTAGGGTATTTATTAAATCTATGATTTGGGATATTTTTTATTTTGCATTAAAATTAGAAAAAATTCAGAAAAATTGCAAAAAATAGAAAATATATAAAATCCAAAAAAAATATTTATTGAATTTTATTTATATTTACTAGTATTATAAGTATATTACTCTATATTATATATATAGTCTTATATATAGTTATATTATTGATATATTAAAAAAATTTAAAACCTAAAAATATAAAAAAATATAAATTAGAAACAAAATACAAAAATATAAAACAATTAATATAAAAAAATAAATATTAGAAACCCACAAAAAGATACATGTATATACATGATAAATGACATGTTTGCATATAAGCACTTTGTTCACAAATAACCATAAGCTACTGTATTTACTCTCTATTGTTCGACCTTTACGTGCTTAATTGTTATGCATCCATTAGTAGAGAATAATAAATTCTAACTCACTTTCTGCTATTCGTTGTTTTTATTTATTTTGCGGGGTATTTGTTGATTAATCAGGGATTTTTGAGTGGTCAACACACCGACTATGATTTCTCCTTGTGAAATCATACGACCCTCGGATTTCCTTGATTATCAGATGGTGTCGTTGCCATGGAGCAATGAGCTTAGCCTATTTTTGTCATTTATTTTGCATAGCCATTCATTCTTATTCATTGATTTATTGATGTAATTAATAATAAATTCATTTTGTACATAGACATTCAATTATTCCATGTACATAGCTTATTTTGATTATATGTGCTAGTAATTGTGACTTTGTCGTAAGGGCCCGCCATGCAAGGACGACTTCCTAGGAGGAAGATGCAGCCAAGTTTTGGAGGAGGTTGGTCTTCATCTCTTGATCAGTTGGAGAGGCTGCAAAGGAAGCAAAGAAAGGGAATTTAGCATAGGTATAGCTAAGGTTCATTTATGTATTGATTGGTGAGAGAGAGACAATTTAATATGTAATAATTAAGACTTGGACTCTACTCTCCACAATGAGGTCCAGTGCCCGAGTATCTGTTCATCTAGGGTCCTCATCGTAGTTTTCTGATTTTCATGCCTTCTTTTATATGGTTTCTTGCCATTTTGTGTTTTACGCCTCATTTTCATTTGTTTTGTGTTCATGGATCCCCTAGACTTAGGGTTGCTTTCCATGGTAATTAGGTCCAAACACTAACAAGAATGCATGTACCTATACTCTCTTATGTTTGAATCTCTAGTGAAATTAATAAATGTTAGTTAGTTGGATTCCAACCCAAGATCCGTGAGAGACATCATACGACGCTAGCAAGACCAGTCGTAGTGGGCACCAAGATGTCTCCAAGATCGGACTCTAGGCTTTGTCTCTGAATAACTAACATATGATTCTTCACGATTAATAGTAACTACTGTTTAGGGTTATTTTGTTGATTGCACACCACCATGTAGATAGGTTTGAAAATTCTATTTTGCATGTCGCATGGAGAGAGTAGGGAAGCACTGTAAGTCCTCTAACTCAGCATGCCTCATTAGATTCAATGGTGAGATTTCCATCATTGAATCGACTTGCACGACTTTTTTGCTATCTCCCTCTGATTTTGAGCACCTAGGACGTAAATGAAAATCTACCAAAAAAACTATAGATGCGTATATGTAAACAGGACCAAAAAAAGTGAAAACTCAAAAATTAAAACAAGGAGACTACTAAATAAACTTTGACCTTATTTAAAATCCATAATGGACTTTCATTGTCTTGGGTTTATAAAACCCTCGTTGATTTCAGGTACCTTAGGAGGGGAACAAAACCCCTTCCATGAGCAGACACTACCCGCTAATTATTAAAGCCCAAAACTCAATCTATGACCGCCTTGTGTATCGCTTGGATCTCCGAAGTAATGGCGCTTCTATTGTATGTGACCGTGTAGAGCCTTGTCAATGATGGAGTTCCCACCTTGTATGGAACATCGACATGGTCTGAAGCACTGGGCTTAGCCCATGCCTTCACTGGGATGTCTATCTCATCAATTTGTTTCCAAGTAGGTTCTTGCACGCTCATAGGTGATTCTGTTGTGAGCGAGAACCAAAGTAGTAGTTTCACCTATCAGCTTCCTCTCTCTATTTCATTGGTTGATAAGGGATCCGTGAAGGGTTACAATGACCTCAAAAAGTTCAGACTACATGTTACAAAGGAGGAGGACAAGTATGGGATACTTTTCTGGCAATACTCACTTTCCTATAGGGTTAGTGATGAATCTGCGATTCATCATCTCAATATGTTGATCTTAGAAAAATCCTTGAGTAAAGTCTCAAAAAAATGTATATAAAATCAATAAATTAACAACGTGATTCTTGTAAATAAAACATAATAATTATTGTATATTAGATTGTACAAAATAAATTAACAATAAAAAGGCGCAAAATTAAAGGAGTTTTTCACCTAAAATGAGCCTAAAATTTCATGTATTTTTAATAATTTAATTTCAACACCTTTTTAGATAATTCTTTCTTTAACTTGTTCATAAAAATGTATATAAAAATACAAAAATATAAAATAAATTTCACTCTAAATAAATGCACCTAGATTCCAAAGAGAAAATGCGGTAAAGCCATCTTCCCGACCAAATTCCTGCTCTATATGAACTCCAAATTCACCAAACTCACTTTTAAAGTTCAAGTTAGAAAATGATCTATCCAATGAAATTGGTTTCATTAAAATCGAAGCTCATTTGCAAAATTTGGATTTTGGGACCTTGATGTATATTGTATATAATGTAAATACTCATTATTTCTTCATTTTTATTTATTTTGTTAATTATTATAAAAATCTAAAAAACATGATTGTGTCGTATTTTGATTCTAGTATTTTATTGTATTTTTCTGTTGTAAATATCTTTTATGGGAAATACAAAAAAAATCAAATTAGAAAAGTAAAAAAAACCATGTACATAGTGTTTTTATGGACCTACTTTTGTAAATATTCCATTTTATTTTATTTATTTTTCTCTCATTAAAGTAGGATACTTTTATTTATTTTATTTTATTTTCCGTTCTCTAGAATAACCACCATTCAACTCCACCATTCCACCAAATTTTCTAACTTCTAATTCAACCCATTATTTTGCTAACCTCCCACCACTTTAATAACTTCCCGTTTTTCTCTTTTTATACATCCCATTTTCCTCATTTTTTCCTTCGATCCATCTTTATGTGAGGAGAGCCTAGTTCCCATAGTTGAATCGGTGATAACGACACAACCGCGGTCGAGCGACGAAAGCCCTCTCTCCAGTGAGATCCTTTGGCTTCTTGGACAACATTGCAGCCGCATTCGCACGTTGATTGGGCTCATCGCTCGCCGGCAATTGGAGCAAGGATCGTGCTTCTCGTGAGCACACCCCATAGGAGACCATTTTTGTTTTAGGTAATCCGTCTTATATTTGAAATTTTATTTTATCTTTGCATTTGTTCTTATCACATCACATCACATCCAAAAACACTCCTCCATTTGTCTTACTTTATCATACTCCCATCGTCACCACATCATTTTTATCTATTCATTTGCATTCACTGTTTAACCAAACAAAAATTAAAAAAATAAAAAAAATTGCATCAGTACAAAAAAACATTCAAAAATTTCAAAAGAAATAAATAAAAAAATAAAAAAGGAAGCAGTGGTGGGCAGCACCCACCATTACCCACTTCCATAACCCGCCGTCGACCAACTCCCGAGCGCCGTTGCGCAAGCACCGCCGCCTGAACACCCACGCCACCGCGCCGCCGTGCGTGCATCTCAAGCGCCAGCGGCTACCTCCGCCCTCGTCCCCATCCTTCTGTTACCGCCAGCCACCACGTCGCATGCTTGCGTGATCTCACCCAGCTTCGTGCACCGCCCCACTACGACCGCCCTCCGCCAAGCTGTCGAGCTCCTCCAGCCTCCATCGGCCCTCTACCAAGCTGCCGAGTTCCGTTTCCCATGACCCCTGACCGCCCACGAGGAAGGTCTCCTCCTCTTTCTCATTTTTTTTATTTTGTAAAAATTACATATTTCCCCTTTCAGTTTTTATAATTACAAAGTAGTCCATGTATATAGTTTGTTTGTGAGTTTTCTTTCCTGAAATTGCAAAGATACCCCTATCTTTATGGACAAATTAGACATCTTTCTTGCATCTTTTATTTCAATGAAAAATATCATGGTATTTCTCAAGTAATTCTCTATCATCTAGATAATTATTTGTATTTTTCTGAACTTTGGTGAATTAATTAAAATTGTTAAAGACAAATTCTGTATATTTTACCCATTCTGAAGAATTAAATTTATATCCCGCTCACAGTTGCTCGAACAATTCCATAAGAATTAGAAATGATGCCTTGAATTGTGATTGAAATACTTTCCAAATTTCATCTCAATTGGAGTTATCTATTGTCTGAAATAAATTATGGAGAGATTTTAGTCAATGATTTTTAATGAAATTCACACATCTTATTTTTGCAAAATTTCAGTCTCTCGGATTTCTCATCTAAATAGCTTTCTGAGATAATTCACACTCTGGATAAATTTCTTCCATGGATTTATTAGGAATTAATTACTCACTATTACTCTATTTTCATTAAAAAAACCATTAAAAATCATATTTTATTATAAAATTCCAAAAAAATACAGTAGCATCCTTGCATCATGTTTTATTTCCTGTAAAATTTTCATCATTTTTGTATTCTATTTATGTGATAAAATGTGAAAAAACCCATGTGCATTTTTAGTTGTTGCATTTTAACCCATAAAATTCCAAAAAGAATGTTTGTATTAATCACTGGATTAGGATCCTAGTGAAAATATAATTTGGCTAAATTGGATTTATTTTCTATTAAAAATAATTTGGCTAAGTTGTGTGCTTTCTTAGTAACTTAATTCACTTGGCATTGTGCAGTTTGCATTCTTTTTGCATAAAAAAATAAAAAGAATACGCATTGAAAATCTAGACCTAAAGTTTTGAACTAACCTAAAGTTGTTCCTTAGCCTCCCTGTGTTTGACCCTGGACTTGCGTAGGATATAAATTAAAGCCAAGACACTCTTCAGGGAGATCCTTCTCTTGATTCTAACTGATTTGATAAGTACACATACTACAACGTGTGCAAATTATATATCGTGTTTAGCGATCAATCAGATGGTGTCGTTGTCGACGAGGCAAACGGCTTAGGGATTAAAAAAATGGATTTAGATTTTCACTTACTCGGGTAGTCTGACCCCGAGCCACTTGTAATTAATCTATTTCCTCTCAATTATTTATCTTCATATTTTTGTATAAATTTTGTTTTTGATCTCTATAAAATAAATTTTATTTTCCTTGTGAGGGTCCGGTGGATTTGGAGTGCATCGGAGGTTGACAGACGTGACACACGCCGACTGCTGAAGAGCAAGAAAATTAATTTATTCTCATGAGAGTTTTTGTATTTTTCGTAATTATTGTATTGTAATAATTTAGGTGATTTGCACCTTTACAATGGCTCTTGTTTGAGAGCTCGCGCTTGTAAAGAGACTTGGACTTTACTTTGTGGTGTGTCAAGACCTGTTTCACTCTCTAATGATGGTGGGGCTCGACTTGAGTGGTGAATTTAAGGATTAGGCACACGATAGTTTAGCATCAAACTTGTTTGTGCCCATCATAATAAACGCCACACATATCTTAGAAGATTCACATATCTGATAAGATTCATAATGAGATGCGCATAGACATGTGCTACTTAGCTAAAATCAAATAAATTCTTCCCTGCTAATAGTATATTGTTTAGATGAGGTTTTCTCGATCTGCATGCATTTAGTGTAAACTTTACTAATTCAATTTTGCATAACGCATGGAGAGTGTTGGGATTCACTGTAAGTATACCTTCTTCTGAGAATGCATCATAGTTTCTCGTTTGCATTCTGATTTCCGATTTCCCTCTTATTTTACAACTTTAGGTCAAAAAGGAAGTTGGGACTGAACGGTAGACATATTTGTGTGCTCAGATAAATTTCAAGTGATAACCTAAATCTAAAATTGTAGTTGAATTGAGCAGGTCGATTAAAAATAATTGGAATAAAAAGAACCTTGTTCATGGATGCATAAAGCCCTCATTTTTTGATTTACTTGCAAGTGAGAGAGAGAGAGACGACCCTAGGATAGAGACAAGCCAGGATTTCTTACATACTATTGGTTCTTTATTTTTAGGTGATTAACTACTTTTCAGTGAAGAATACGGGTAGTCGTATTTGTATGGTCCAGACTTCCTTAACAGAGTGGGAGGTTTAGATGGCACCTTAGTCCTCAAGGAATGAGTAGCCGTATTTATACGGTCTGTACTTACTCCTATACCGGATGAAAGTAGGTCTAACAAGTCGTAAAACCGAACCAGTTTATAGGAAAATACGGGTACCTAACAACTCGTTAATCTTTCCAAGATTTTATTTATCACCAACTAAAATTAACCAGATAATTCGGACAAACCCTTACAACCATCACGTGTTGAGTTGGTGAAATTGAGGGTTTGAATTATGTTTGTATTGTGTGTGTTTACTTCGTACATTTACGTGCACCATAGAACTAGCGCCTCATTGAATATGGTGTTCTAATCGATTCTTGTGAAATCGAAGATGACAGATTGGGGGGATATTTATTCGGACTTTGTGAATCTCTCGTTGTACCCTTCAAGAAGTACGTCTTCAAAGGTCCAGGCGCAACTTGGACCAACCTAGACTCATGACCCTCTTAATCTCAGGATCAACAACTCTCGGGATGGTTACTCTCAAACCATCCCCTTTCTCTCTTCCCACCTCACCGAGGAAGACCTTTGCCTCAGTGAGAATATCTTGATTCATAAATCCTCTTCTAATCAAGAACACCTTTCTGATTCAGGACCTAAAGAAAATACAAGAAAAATGCCTCCAAAGAAGACAGAAGAGGAAGAAGAACACCCTGAGGACCCGATGAGAATGGTACTAGCCAGATTAGCTGCATCTGAGCAGCAACATGCACTTCTCAAAGCTCACTTAGGACAGCTCAATGTTGGGTTCGAACCACCAATGGATGTGGCGTATAACCTCGAACAGTACAGAATTCGAAATTACTTGAGTCCAGTAGAACCCACAGTTGATTTTGAATTGAAGCCGCACTTTCTGAACCTGCTGCCACACTTTGATGGGAATGCTTCTGAGGAGCCATATGCATTCCTAAGGGACTTTAAGTTCATCTGTGCTAACCTCAGACATCCTAATGTTAGCTAGGATTATATTAGGCTCACATCCCTTCCATTTTCCTTGGGTGGAAAAGCTGACTATTGGGTAAAGAACTTGGGAGTTACAGTCATCACTTATGCCCAGTTCAAGGACCTATTTCTGAAGAAGTTCTACCTGCTGAGTAGAACTAACATGATGAGGACGCATATCACGAGTTTTTCCCAGTTACCCCATGAAGACTTTTGTGATGCTTGGGAAAGGTTCAAGGACATCCTGCAGAAGTGTCCCTGTCACAATATAGATGACAACATATTGGTCCAGTCATTCTTTACTGGTCTCAACCCTGAGATGTAGGGTTTAGTGAGTGTTGCATGTGGAGGCAGCTATACATCACGAGGATCGGATACCGTCTGGAAGGTATTCGAGCAGATGGCTGAAACTGGCCTCTCACAGATGGCCAGCAGGGCTTATACATCGTCCCTCGGTTCACTCTTATCTGGAGGGAGAAAGTCAGTTGTAGTCGATCTTTCTCAGGACATGATCCCTAGAATGGTACTCCTTGCATACAAGCTTACAGTCGTCGAGAAGATCAACAGGAGGATTGATGAACTAGCCCGTAGCATTTCAAAACTTCCAAAACAGATTGAGGAGTTGACTGAGAAGGTATATAAGATAAGGATACCCACCGTGACTGCACCCAATGCTCCCGTATACTGAGTTCATCATATTCAGGAGCAGATGGTGTCAAGGCAACCACATCCATGGGAGCTGGACCAGTCCTATGCCCACTCTTTCCAGCAGCCACCTCCATTAGAAGATACAGTTCAGGAGGAGCCTCCACCAGTTTGGGAGGTGAATGGATGGCTTACTCAAGACCCTTCCAGGTAGGGAAGTACGGGGGACCGACAGACGAACCGGCATCCCCTGACCTTTCACAACACCGTATTCACCTCCGCACCACCTTCTTCACAATAGAGCCCTAGATTCCAACCACCCCAATAGTGGCGGCAGCAGTACCAGCAGTATGGCCGACAGGGCCATTACCAGGCGAGCCAATAGGGCCCACAATCTCATCAGATACCCCGGCAACAGAAGCAGTATCTTGGCCAGTAGAGCCAGACGTCCCGTTCTTCTTCCCAGTCTTATCCCCTTCCTTCTGCGTCTGGTCCCGTGGACATACAGCAGTAGATACTCGATGAGCTTTGTTCCTATAGGAACGAAATTTATGACTTACGGGTGGATGTCAACCACCTGTCCAGATGGAGAGATGAGAAGATTGCACCCTCTACCTCGATCCCAGCCCAAGTTCAAGCTAACCCCAATATCCTGAACTGATCTAGTTCTCAGCAGCACTTTGGTCATGTATACTATTCAGCATCTCCTAGATCTGAACATGAGATTCTTTTGTGTGACGAGGCTAATCATATGTCACTCAGGAGCAGAAGGACCGTAACCATACCTGACAGGGCGAAGGATATGAGTAGGGGCATCTCTGGAGCTCTACCTGAGGAGTCTTCAGAGGACGAGGAGGAGAGGCAGCATATTCCGAAGCCCCATCAGCACCATTCGAGGATTTCTACTCAAGGAGCCAAGAGGAGGAGGAGAGTGCATATGCAGCATCGGCAGCATGGATACACTTCTGAATCTACGGAGAACCTTGCATCTCCGCTTGTGGAGGATACCACTTCAGCATCTATTCCACAACCTATAGTAGATAGATTTGATTTTGATTCCATGTTGCATAAAAAAGATTCTTGTATGAAGAACTATGTTTCAGTTAATGCCAAGAATGATCTTTCAGTTCATGATTCAGACTCTTCATCTTTTGTTTCTCTAGCTTCAATCCCTTTCCCCTATGCTCTTACGGCAGGAAAGCGCATCAAAAATATTCGGAAAGATGACCCAGATATGGCACAATTTGTAAAGAAAATATCACTGTAAAGGTGCCATTTGATGAGTATGTGTCTAATCATCATGCATTTCAAAAATACCTTAAGGTGAGATGTACACCTACAAGGGTTAGCAGGAAGAAAGAGAACCAAAATATAAAGACACGTGTCTTGTCAGTAGCCACAACCTATTGTCTCAAGAATCGGGCATTGCTAAGGAAAAAGAGAGACATGGGTGCTCACTATGTGGAGAGTCGTATTGACGACATTGCATTTACATGCACACTCTTGGACAACAGTTCTTCGATCAACTTACTTCCCTTAGCATTATATCATCAATTGGAGTTGGGACTACTTCGCAAATCTAGATCGTTACTCCAATTCGCAGATCGTTCAGTGAAGAGGCATGAGGGAGAATTGAAGAATGTCGTTATCTCGATTGAGGGGCAGAACTATCAGGTTGACTTCACAGTCTTAGACATGTAGACCCCAATCATTCGAGAGAATCTCAGATCATTCTCAGGTGGCCGTTCCTTAGGACCGCAGGCGCATCATTCGATTATGATACGGGAATGATGAAGTTTTGTTCTCCAGACAGAGAAGTGAAACTTGAGATGAAGCAAATCAAGTGTCAGCGACCTGATTCAGAGAGTAGCACATAGTACTCATCTTTAGAGGCAGATAGTAGAATGATTAGCATAGTTGGGATTTGGGGACAAATTCCTTTAGGACAGAGAAAGACCCTTTCATCTGGAACGGGCGTAGTGTATGATGCAGTTTGCGAGGTGTTGTCTGATCTTGTGAAAGATGCATCTATCTATTCCCATGATGACATAGAGATCCATCGAGATCTATCAGTTCCATTCCCTTCGGAACAATAATGGGATATAGATGATGAATCAGACACGGCTTTGGCTGAACTACCGTGTTTCTTTGGCAATCCGACTCCCCATACTTCTGAGTTGGTGGCGAGTACTACTCAGCTTAGCCCACCTTCATGCAGCATGAAACCAAATTCATATTCAGATCAGTCAGATTTGATTGATGATACCGCCTTGCCAGAACTGAAATCACTTCCTCCTACACTCAAGTATGCCTTTGTTACAGGACCCAAAGAAAGATATCTGGTTATCATTAGCTCAGACTTGACTTTAGAATAGGAGTCTAGGTTGTTAGAGGTCTTATAGAGGAACCACAAAGCAATAGGTTGGACAGTGTCGAATCTCGTGGGGATCAACCCCGCTCTCTGCTCACAACACATTTTTACTGAGGATAATGTAAGACCTTCCTGTGAGTTCTAAAGGAGAGTTAACCCCAATCTACGAGAAGTAGTGAAGAAAGAGATTGAGAAATGGTGCAAGGCTGGGTTTATATACCCTATTTTGACTCCAACTGGGTGTCCCTGCTTCATTTGTCCCGAAGAAGTCGGGAATTCAGATGGTCACCAACGAGGAGGGGGTAGATATCGTGACATGAGTACCCACGTCGTGGCACGTCTGTGTCGACTACAGGCGAATTAATGTTGTGACCAAGAAAGATCACTTTCCCTTGCCTTTTATTGATCAGATCTTGGAGAGACTCGTAGGGAAAGAGCTTTTGTTTTCTTAACGGGTACTCAGGCTACAACCACGTAGCTATAGCCCCTGAGGACCAGGAAAAGACCACAATAACATGTCCATTTGGTACTTATGCTTTCAGCCACACGCCATTCGGACTCTGCAATGCCTCGGGCACATTCCAACTGTGCATAATAGCAATATTTGTCGAGATGGTGGGAGATTTCCTGAAAGTATTCATGGATGACTTCTCGGTTCATGGTGATTCCTTTGATACATGTTTAGTGCACTTGGACCGAGTCCTCACAAGGTGTAGATAGGTGAATCTAGTACTCTCCTAGGAGAAGAGTCACTTTATGGTGACGGAGGGTATCATGTTGGGGCATGTCATCTCCAAAAGGGGAATGGAGGTTGATCCTGCCAAGTTGGAGGTGATCAAGAAACTCGATCCGCCTACCAACGTTAAGTCAGTGCGGTAATTCTTAGGGCATGTTGGATTCTATAGGAGATTCATTCAGGTTTTTTCAAAGATCGTCTGCCCACTGACTGAGCTCTTAGGAAAAGACACAGAGTTCGTTATAGATCACAGGTGTCTGGAGGCCTTTGAGCTATGAAAGAGGAAGATTTGTGCCTCACCTATCCTACAAGCTCTTGATTGGTCTCTCCCCTTTGAGATCATGACTGGTGCTTCCGATTTCTCTACAGGAGCTGTGTTAGGACAATGATGAGAGGGGATCCCATTTGCAATCCACTATGCGAGCAAAGTATTAGATCCTACACAAAAGAATTATATAGTGACTGAAAAGGAGATGCTCGTTGTAGTATGGGCCCTCAAGAAGTTCAGGCGATATATTTTGGCCTTTAAGGTGATAATCTACACTAATCACATAGCCATTCGACATTTAATGGAAAAGAAGGACGTGAAGATGCATCTTCTTAGGTGGATTTTACTCCTCCAGGAATTTGATTTGGAGATAAAAGATAAACTTGGAGTGAAGAATGTTGTGGCTGATCACCTTTCTCGGATTGAGCTTAAGGATTCTCCTGATTATGAGCGGATTAGAGAGACCTTCCCAAACAAGTCAATTTATATTTTTGACTCACTCCTGTGGTATGACAACATGGTGAACTATCTTGTCTCCAAGCAGGTTCCCCATGGTTGGACTAGGAGCAACATTGATCGACTGAAGTTAGATTCGAGGAGATACCACTAGGACGATCCTTTCCTTTTCTTTAGAAGATTGGATTGTGTTTGGAGAAGGTGTATTCCTCAAGAGGGATACCAGAGTGTCCTCACATATTGTCATTTACTTGAGGCTGGAGGACACAATTCGGGAAAGAGAACCGCTCACAAAGTACTTCAATTTGGATTGTATTGGTCGACCTTGTTTAGAGATGCTATTGATTTTGTATGTGCCCGATTTGTCAAAGGATGGGAAGGACAATTGGACAGACAGATGAGATGCCCATGCAACCAATGATTATTTGTGATGCTTTTTTATGCATGGGGCATAGATTTTATGGGTCCCTTTCCAAACAGTCAAGGACATGAGTACATATTATTGGCGGTTGATTATTTATCTAGGTGGGTGGAGGCTATCCCAACCCAAACTGTAGACAGCAAGACTGTCTGTAAGTTTGTGAGGGACCATATTATTGCTAGGTTCAAGGTGCCAAACATTTTTATATCAGATGGGGGTAGCCACTTCGGGAATCGAGATATGAGATCTTTAGATAAGGACTATGGATTTGAACACAGAGTTATTAGTCCTTACCACCTATAGTCTAATGGCATTGCAGAGGTTTTGAATAGAGAGGTGAACAGTATTTTGCAGAAATTGGTTCGTCTCGATAGGAAGGACTGGTCCCAGCTTTAGACCAAATTCTATGGGACAATAGGACAGCCTACAATACACCATTGGGTACTTCACCATTTAGAATGATCTATGGCAAGCTATGCTATTTGCCCGTAGAATTGATTCATAAATCCGAATGGGCAATTAAGCAGATTAATTGGAGTCGTCACCTAGGGAAGCTTTGTCAAGACTTGAACTTGAACGAGCTTGTGGAAATCCGAAACAGGGCATATGCTAACAGTTTGATTTTAAGGACAAAGTAAAGAGATGGCATGATCAACACATTAGGTGCAAAGACTTTGTCCCTGAACAAAAGTTATAATTGTTCAATGCCAGGTTGAAGATGTTCCATGGGAAGCTCAAATCTAAATGGACGAGTCCCTTTGTCGTTAAGAAAATGCACGAGAATGGAAGTGTAGAGATAGTTGATCTCACATATGGTGCACAATCTCATGTGGTAAATGGACAACTGTTGAAGCATTTTGTCGATTCGAAAGAGCAGTTAGTACAAGTCGAGGTCATCAACTTCATGCAGAGTTAGCAAAGAGTAGATACGTCATATTACTCTTCATGAAGATGCAGCATCAAGACTCAATAGCTTAGAAGATTCAATCACTCTTGTACATTATCCCTTCTTTGTATATTCTTCCAATCACATCGGTTCTCACACTTACTCCTGTCCTATACTTAGGTTGACCGGAGCCTAAGTATAGGGAGAACTGATGCTCGCCATGTATATATACTCATCCATTTCTCCTCTTGACCTCGTCCGCCCCATTTTTTTCTCTTCTTCTACACTTAGGTTGACCAGAGCCTAAGTATGGGGGGTGGATCGACTTCTATACTTTTTATTATTTTAGTCATCCTACGCCTAGCATGAGCTATGTCTTTTTTCTCGCTTCTTGTGCTCTGAGGACATAGCACATGCTAAGTATAGTGGGCGTGTATATTACATATATACTTTACCCATAGATCGTACTTTCACATCTTTTTGTATATATTATACAATAATTACGGAGTGGGTAAAAAAACAAGAAAATCTTTTTCAAAAAAAACATTTAAAAAACTTTTTCTAAAAAAACTTTATTCTTTTCCTTTGTTTAAAAAACTCTAAAAAATCACAAAAAACTAACTAATAAGTTAGTATAATCCCTGACACATTCACATCCACACAAGACTTGTGATGTTCAAGAACACTTCGTTTATGAGGTCTTGAAATTTTGAGTTAACTAGCCTTAGTCATTAGGGCCTTTTGACTTAATTATTCACATCTACCTAGTTTGAAAGATTTGTGTGCTATATTGCATGCTTAGTCTCTACCTTAAGAATATGATCAGCACCTCAGATACACAACTGCAGTTATGATAAGATGAGTTGAAATTTCACTTGAGGAACTGGGATGAGGGATTTGAGTTTGGACTTGATTTGATGATGCTCGAGGATGAGATAAAATCAATGAAGGCTTCATGAAACCTGAGTATCAGCAACTTTAGCTAGTATGAGAACTTGGTACTTGTATTGTCTCTTAACATTTACCTATGTGCCAGGGTGTGATAAAATCTAAAAAAATTGTTGGTCAGTGTGTGCCACCTCTTAGTAAAAGCAGTGGAGCAAGTCAAAAAGCAAAGCAACGAAAAGAAATATCAATGTTGGAAGAAAATCTCTCACCATACAACGTCAAATATTAAAGAGATTCCACCAAAGACGAGCGCTCCCAACCATTTCAAAGTGTCCACTTGGACCAACGCTGTTAGGACCAGGAGTCAGGGTAGCACCAAAAAAGGGCTATGCATTGTAAATGCGACAAGTCTGGGTGTAGAAGGTATAATAGATACTCAAAAAAGGCACATCCCGGTGTACTCCCAGGAATACAAGTGTAGATGACTCCAACTTCTCTTGATGGACACATTGATCAACAACCAAAAAAATACATGTGTTGAGTTAATAAGACACTCGAGAGGATTCTTGTCTCATTGATTCTTGTTCCAATGAGAGGGAGAGAAGAAATGACACAATCCTATGCCCTCCATGAACCGGCCTTCCATCTACACTTTTAAGTCTGACAACTAAAGAGACGGTAGATTGGATGCAAGAAATGGTTTATTCCCTAGTGTTGAGGATCGGATTCTTAGGAGAGTCTCTTGGACTGGAACCATAGGTGACATTGCGACTCTACTCTTGTAACTGCAATCAACACTTAATGGCATTACTATATATGTATAACAGAGAGAGTCTGATGATTAGGGAAATTGGATAACTTTTGACTAGAGTTTGGTTCAGCTTAGAATTTTAGGATCTCTAAAACCGAGAGTTCTTGAACGGATCAAGTCTTATATTCACATGCACAGTCAGGGGTTAATCCAACTTATTCATTCTTTATTTGCTCGAGGACTAGCAAAGTTTAAGTATAGGAGGTGATGAATACGTGATTCATCATCTTAATATCTTGATATTACAAAATACTTCAATAAAGTCTCAAATAAATGTATATAAAATCAATAAATAACAAAATAACTCTTGTAAATAAAATATAATAATTATTATATATTAGATTGTACAAAATAAATTAACAATAAAAAGCTGCAAAATTAAAGGAGTTTTTCACCTGTAAACAGCCCAAAACTTCATGTATTTTTAATAATTTCATTTTAACTCCTTTTTAGCTAATTCTTTCTTTAACTTGTTCATAAAAATGTATAGAAAATATAAAAATACAAAATAAATTCCACCTTAAGTAAATGCTCCTAGATCCCAAAGAGAAAAGGCCATAAAGTCCAACTTCCCGGCCAAATTCCCGCTACGTATGAACTCCAAATTCACCAAAGTCACTTCTAAAGTTCAAGTTAGAAAATTATCTATCCAATGAAAGTAGTTTCATTAAAATCGAAGCTCGTTTGCAAAATTTGGGTTTTGGGACCTTGATGTATATTGTATATAATGCAAATACTCACTCTTTCTTCATTTTTTATTTATTTTTTAATTACTACAAAAATCTAAAAATAAATGGTTGTGTTGTATTTTAATTCTAGTATTTTATTGTATTTTTATGTTGTAAATATCTTTATTGAAAATATAAAAAATTCAAATTACAAAAGTAAAAAAATCCATGTACATAGTGTTTTATGGACCTACTTTTGTAAATATTCCATTTTATTTTCTCCATTTTATTCTCTCATTTAAAATAGGCTACTTTTGTTTATTTTATTTTCCATTCTCTACAATAACCACCATTCAACTCCATCATTCCACCAAATTTTCTAACTTCTAATTCAACCCCATTATTTTATTAACCTCCCACCACTTTAATAACTTCTCATATTTCTCTTTATATACATCCCATTCTCCTCATTTTTGCCATTAATCCATCTTTATATGAGGAGATCCATGTTCCTAGAGTCGAATCGGTGACAACAACACAACCGCGATCGAGCGACGAAATCCCTCTCCGATGAGATCCGTTGGCTTCTTGGCCAACATCACAGTCGCATCTGCACGCTGCTTGAGCTCATCGCTCGTCGACAATTCGAGCGAGGACCGTGCTTCTCGTGAGCACATCCCATAGGTGACCATTTTTGTTTTAGGTAATTCATCTTATATTTGCATTTTTATTTTATCTTCGCATTTGTTCTTATCACATCACATCCACCAACACTCCTCCATTTGTCTTACTTTATCATACTCCCATCATCACCACATCATTTTTTTCTCTATTCATTTGCATTCATTGTTTAACCAATTAAAAAATAAAAAAAGTTAAAAAAAATCATTACTGCAGAAAAATTTAAATAAATAAATAATAATAAAAGGAAGCAGTGGTAGGCAGCACCCACCGTCGCCCACATCCATCGCCCGTTGTCGGCCAACCCCCAATCGCTGTTGCGTAAGCACCACCGTCCTCCAGCCGTGCGGGCCGCTGCTCGCACACCCACGCCACCACGCCGCCGCGTGTAGCCCATCTCAAGCGCTAGCGGCCTCCACCCTCGGCCCCCTCCTTCCGCTACCGCCAGCACCACGACGCTTGCTTGCGTGGTCACGCCCAGCTCAGTGCGCCGCCCCACCGTGACCACCCTCTGTCAAGCCACCAAGCTCCTCCAGCCTCCGACCGCCCTCTGCCAAGCCGCCAAGTTCTGTTTCCCATGCGCCCTGGCTGCCCACGATGAAGAAGAAGGTCTCCTCATCTTTCTCATTTTTTATTTTGTAAAAATTACATATTTTTCCCTTTGAGTTTTTATAATTACAAAGTAGTACATTATATAGTTTGTTTGTGAGTTTTCTTTCCTGAAATTGCATAGATACCCTTATCTTTAGGGATTAATTTGGACATCTTTCTTGCATCTTTTATTTCAATGAAAAATATCATGGTGTTTCTCGAGTAATTCTCTATCATCTAGATAACTATTTGTATTTTTCTAAATTTTGGTGAATTAATTAAAAATTTTAAAGACAAATTCTACATATTATATCCATTCTTAGGAATTAAATTTATATGTCACTCAAAATTGCTCGAACAATTACATAAAAATTAGAAATGATGCTTTGAATTGTGATTGAAATAATTTCCAAGTTTCATCTCAATTGAGATATCTTGTACCTGAAATAAATTGTGGAGTGATTTTAGTAAATGATTTTTAATGAAATCCACACATCTTATTTTTGTGAAATTTCAATTCTCCTGGATTTTCATCTAAATAGCTTTTTGAGATAATTCACACTCTGGATAAATTGCTTCTATGGATTAATTAGGAATTAATTAGTCATTTTACTCAGTTTTCATTAAAAATCCATAAAAAAGTCATATTTTGTCATAAAATTAAAAAACAATTATGTAGGATCCTTGCATCATGTTTTATTTCCAGTAAAATTTTCATCATTTTTGCATTCTATTTGTGTGAAAAATTGTGAAAAAACCCATAAAAAGTGTGCATTTTTAATTGTAGCATTTTAATCCATAAAATTCGAAAACAAATGTGTTTTGTATTCATCACCGGATTAGGATTCTAGAAAAATATAATTTGCCTAAATTGGACTTATTTCCAATTAAAAAAATTGGCTAAGTTATGTTTTCTTAATAACTTAATTCACTTTGTATTGTGCAGTTTGCATTCTTTTTGTATTAAAAAATAAAAAAATTGCATTGAAAATCTAGATCTAAAGTTTTGAATTAACCTAAAGTTGTTCCTTTGCCTCCCTGTGTTCGACTCAGACTTGCCCGGTATATAAATTAAAGCCGAGACACTCTTCACAGAGATCCTTCTCTCTGTTCTGACTGATTCGCTAAGTACATATACTACAATTTGTGCAAATTATATATCGTATTTAGCGATCGATCAGTTAGCATGCTAAAGACTTGTTAAAAGATATGCCTGAAATAACAACTCTAAAACTGAAAAGGTAATAAATAGTCGAACGTTCACGATTTCACATGGCGTGAGTTGGTGAACCCAATTTTGTATTGTACTTGAATGTATCTAGATTAAGGTTCAAAGATCAAAATCACGTACATTTGTGCAAATTTTGTCATATGTGACTTCCTTTTGACCCCCGCTCAGTTCGAGCCCTTCTACTATTTTACACTCCATTTTTTCCTCATTTACCATTGTATCTTTCCTCCTACATCAATCTCCCTCTCACTTCACAATGTCGATCAATGGATGGTTTAGTTGAGACTCGAAATCGTCAATAATTCAAGGCATTTTCTTGAGAACCCGATCTGAACCTTGTGGGTCGATCTCCAAACTCCTCGTCTTCTATCCTTTTTTGACCACCCAATAAATCGGGACCACTCTTGTCTCACATTCCCCGTTGTAAATGAGAGTCGATTACAGTCCATGTCTTTTTCATTCACAACACTCTGAGATTGACCCGAATTCCATAATCATCTTGGCTACTAGGAATCAATTTCAAGTGGTATGATTGGGACTTTTTCGTATTTCATATAGAAGCCAGCTCCAGTCCTGGATCCCAACACAAAATTCATCTCTTCGGACTCAGACCTAGAAATGGCTCCCCAAGGAAAGGGCAAGGGTCTGCATCCACCTTCCCAGTCTGAGCAAGGAAATATGCTAGATCAGATGCAGGTAAACGCTCAGTTGTTGGCATCTATCCAGGCCATCCAGCAACAACTGACTGAGCAGGCCCTAAAACAGTCTGCATTTCAAAAGATGTTGAATGATGTGATGAACAAACTAGCGTCAGGAGGTGGTCGACCTCGTGATGATCCAGAAGAGGATGAGCCAGAACAAGGAAGGATGAAACCCACGCTAAAAGAGGCTTATAACTTGGAGACAACCAGATGACTGAGTGGATCCTCATTCCATCGGTGCATGCTCACTTTGAGCTGAAGCCTCAATTCGTTGTCCTTCTCCCATCTTTCCACAGGAACGCTAATGAAGAGCCTTACATTCACCTACACCAGTTCTCACACATCGGTCATACTACCCACTACCCCAGTGTTCCTTTGGACGTGGTGAAGATGATGGCATTCCCCTTCAGTCTACAGGACAAGTCCCTATACTAGGTTATTCAATTGGGAAAGATTGTGACGACATGGGAGGAATTGAAATTTGCCTTCCTACATAAATTTTATCCTCTCGATCGGCTCAACCAGATGTGAGCCAAGATTAGCAACTTCTTCCAGGGTGCCAACAAGACCATTCATGAATCTTGGGAGAGATTCACATACTTGCAGGAGAAGTGCCCCCACCATGAGATATTGCGAACTAGTCTAGTCCAACACTTTTTTAGCGGACTGAATGTAGAGAGCCAAAGGTTCGTCGATGTAGCTTGTGGGGGGTCACATTTCAATAAGGATGAATATGTAGTTTGGCAGAATTTCGAGAAAATATCTGAATGAGAGGTCACCCTCTCTTCATCCAGAGCATATCAGAAGCAACCCCATATCCTCCGAAAGTAATTGCATATGGCAACGTCTCATGATGCATAGAGAGATGAGAGATCCAACCTCAGCATCATCAAGGGTGATATCTTAAAGGTTGATATTATTGAGTAGCGATCACAGGATCTTAAGAATCTCTCTGTGATCGAGAAGAGGACGCAACACTTAGATTGTCGGAAATACGAGCCCATGGCGAGCCATTATGCAATAAATATTATTGCATATATCATTCCCTGATCTGAAATGAAGAATGAATAAATTGCATAATAGGTCCCTTAGTACAATTAGGGTTATTTACCATGGCCGTCTTAATAATCATACAGCTGTTGATTCAACTATTGAATCATAGAGGCTGGTGCTTGGATGAATATATAAAGGGTTAGATTGAGGACTCATCAAGCACCGTCAAATGATTGTTAAGAGATGATCTCCAGCCTGAGTAGGAGATGGCAATCCTTATCTCTTTAGGCTGATATCTGACCGACCACTTGATGCAGGTCCTCTGCATAGGAATAGAGATTCGGAGGTGTCATATTAGTTAGGTCAAAGAGTTGACTTAACGAGATCGAGATAACCAAAGTCCTATATCGTATGCTGTCATGATATAGGCACGCATCCTCTGACCGGAGATAGATGTGTTGCTATATGTCTAAGTCTGTACATTTGGCAGACCAATAGGTTGATGACCTAATCAAGGTCTATACACCGGCGCGCTGGTGTGCATATAAGGGCATATGAGTAATACGATCTCTTAAAGGGATCATACAGGTTCAGTTACTGAACCGGAAGACATGAGCTCACTCATGAGATATTGGGAAGAATCAAATTCCATGCGCATGGTCGTCTCGCTTTGGAAGCTTGACTAGATTTGTAGGTTTGATATATACTTTTGGTATATGATCAAGACCTAGGTATAATATACGCTTTTGTAAAGTGTATGATCGATACCAACTCCCAATGATCGAATGAGAAACTTACTAATAAAACCATGAAGTAGACAATATAAAGTTGATCAAATACTTTGGGTTTAATCAGAGTCTTCCAGTATGCAGGATGGACAGGTATTGGGAATACCTGAGGGTGATTTGATCATAAATGGTTGTATAACCATGACGCTTCCATTCCTAGGGAGTGATGAAACGGGTCTGGATTTTAGTGACTCCTCTCGGTAGAGAAGTGATCTGATCTTGGTCCAAGTGTTGGACATTGATCTGAATGTGATTCAGATACAATGAAAAGATTAGATTTACGGTCTTGATTTAATCAAGCATCTATGGGAGGCCCGCGATCTGGATTTGAGATATGATCTCAATATCCATGTCATTATACGTGGAACAATACAATCGCCATGTCCTTATCTCCAAGTATCTGCGGAGAGATTGCATTATTCTTGAATGGTTTGAGAATAATTCCATAAGATCTAAGCAATGAAGAAATGATGATTAAATGTGATTTAATCATATTGATGTGTGAAGAAATCATCCAATGTAATTAAATGTGATTTAATTATTATGGATAAGAATAATGTGGATAGAAATATCCAATTATTCATAATATATTACAAATGTGATTTATAATGTATTATAGAGAGCCAATTATAATTTATATGTGTTGATTAATTATTGTGTGTATTGGATACACATTGTGTAATTAATTGACAATGTAAATTATATGTTGTTTTGGGTTGTGAATATGATTCACAATTTTTCCATGGCAAGATTGCAGTATTCTCAAATATAATTGTGAATTATTTTTTGAAGAATAAAAGCCAACAAAAGTTGTTGGAAAATAAATAAAGATATTTCCATGAAGATATGCAATCTCATGACATGTCATGAGATTGCTCTCCTCATGGAAAGCTTGGGCGGCACCCAATTCCAAATAGGAATGGGTGGCCGTCCATATGGAATGTACATGGAGATGTAATCTCCATATATATATATTCTCTCCTTATTTATTTGGTGTGATTTAGGACTAATTTATATTTGATTTTGTCAAATATATTTTAACCTAAATTTGTTGATTTTACCAACAACAATCTTGACCATTGGATTAACATAAATCAATCTCACCCATTGATTTTATGTGTCCCATGGATTGAGATCCATGGATCCCAAAACCCTATAAATAGAGAGGCATACCATGCTCTCTCTCTCTCTCTCTCTCTCTCTCTCTTTCTTCTCTACACACGTCATCCCTCTCTCCCTCTAATTGGTGGCCGACCACCAAACCCTAGAGGAGGGAACCGTCGTCGCTTTCGCCACCGCCTGTCGCTTCGACGTTCTTCAGTTCTCCGTCTTCTTAGTGTGCTATGCCCATGAAGGAGACGTTCGATCTCGTGCGACGAGATCAGGAGCAACCACGCTTGGATCATCTTCTTGGATTGCGAGGACAACGCGGTTCATCCCCACGCTCGCAAGCGGTCTCGCCGACGATCGGACTTGAGACAGGTGGTCTCTTCCTTTAGAGACTTGATCAACCACGCTTAAAGAGGTATTGCATTATACTTGTTGTGGTTATAGATGAAACGATCTGAGAATGGTTCTCGTATCATGTGGTTTCATCGAATAAAAATTTTAAATTCCGCTGCACCGAACAACTAGTACGACTAGTCGTTCTTCGTCGTATCCGATACGACGATCACGCTTCCGTGATGCGCTTGAGGATAATTCCTTATCCTTCAAGTGGTATCAGAGACTTAGGTCGACGGTTTTGAATATGATTCGAAAAACCGAGGACGACTTGGGTTCGTTAAGGTCGCGAAAGTTTTTATCGCATTTGATTTCGCAGATCTGTTTAGTAAATAAATTCGGCACTGTTTAAATTGTTTAAACACGAATTTAATACTTGGATTTTGTTCCCCATTAAATAAGGAAACCATAGGATCTGAGTTTACGTAAATCGGATTTCGTGTGCTCTAGATATGGTTGTTTTAATGACCATGTATGCACTGTTGCAGGAACTGTAGATCTGAACGTGATTAAAATGTTAATTACTGTTTAGACTTACCTTGAAATGCACGTAACATCACTTGATCTGTCCTAAATCAAATTAGCAATCTATGAAAATTGATTTTGTCTAATTTGGATTTAATATGATTGAGATATGCTAATTTTAGTAAGTAGGGGTCACTGCTGAAATTACAGTCCTAATCTAGAACCAAGTGATTGTCAATTAGTGAAATTAATTGTTCATTACATGAAATAATAATGAAAAATACTTGTGAAATATTTGAAGATGATTATTTACATAATTAACTTGGCCTCAACCAATTAATTGATTAGATTCGATCTAAATCTTAATTGGAAACACATTCATCAAACTTGATGGTTGACTAGTGATTGTCATTTAGTCATTAGTGAAATTAAATTGTTTAATTTCCTAGAATAATTGTGCATAAATATTTGTGAAATATTTGATGATAATTATTCCCTTAAATGACATTGCCTTAACCAATAATTGATTAGATGTGATCTAGATCACTAATTGGTTACATGATCAACATTCCAACAAACATGTTGCTTGAATAGGACTTGGGATTTGTTTAGCAAATCTCATTATAATGTTAATCAAAATTGTTTTGATTATTATTATATGGTATAATTTCGGTTGAAGAACCGATGATCATCTCAAGTACAAAGTGATTTATTTTGCATTATCCTTTCCCGAGGTGGATATGGTGTCTAGTCGGAGAGCATTGGGGTTGCGGGTTGCAATGTATGTGGTCCGTCCCACTCTCGTCGGTACTGGCCATGACAGCAGGTAGGGTTAGTATAATGCTTAAGAAATTATGATGTATTTCTAATTATTAAAATTCGAAATAATACATATTTGAGATAATACCATAATTCAAGTAACTATTAAAATTGTTTGTTGGATATTAATTGGATCATTAATTTAATATGATTAGATTAATTGGAATCCAATTAAAATTAAAACACTCTATTATGAATAGAGATGTTATTTCCCTTGGAAGAATTAATCATAATGAATATGATTCATAATGATTAATTAGAATTTGAATATGATATGGAGGATCACATAAGTGACATCCATGGTCTCCCGTCAAGGCGAAGGGTTCCGTCGCCAGGGATTGTATGTAGGAGACGCCTGTCTGAAGTGACAACACCTATATGCAAGCGCATTTGGATCGGGCTCTTCGCTTCTCGAAAGAGTAAGGACGTATGCGTAGTGACCCCAGTATCGGGTCCTCATATTATTGGGGCGATATTGGATTGCGCATAGCGAGTTGTATTCCTGTTGACGGTTGGTTCAATTAATGACGGGTCAACATTGCCTTAGGGGTGGTGGGCCCGGGTGTTAAAGATCGAATTGGGAGATGCAAGTTGGACTTGCAAGGCAGAATGTGTTCCCGCTTCTTTTTATCCGAGTTGTAGGTTCTCATATTATTTGGATGCAACAAAGATAAGGAAGGAGATCCCAGATCTTGCTTGAGATATAATGGTAAGTATATCTCTTACATTGAAAGTGACTAAGGGAATGAACTTTCAATGTTGACAAGGCAAGACAACTTTGATATAAAAATCCTAAATCAAAGTAAAATATATATTTATATATTTATGCAAATTTCTTATTTCAGATAATCCTTCATTAAAACCCACTCAATGATATACTCAATAATAACCAGTGAAATATCTTGGATTGGACTCAATGATCCAGATATTGTACTTGCAGTTGAACACATAATGTATGTGGTTGCAATGTGCAAGTTTCCTCATAATAATGAGGAATGACAATTAAATAGATAATAGGACTACAACCCTAGGGTTTGTATGTCTCTATAGTCTTGATCTCGTCGAATGTACTTTGGAAGTAACATGTCGATGATGATCGCAATTGTCAAATAATCCTTATAAAATCAATGAAGATATTCTGGCATGCATATGTGCTCTTGACATTTAATCATGAGTGACATGGTTCTCTGCATCATGCAGAATGGTAGCTCTATAAGAGATGATGTATTCAAAATGTTTGAATACCTACCTGAACCAATGTTTTAAGAGTTTAAATGGATGTAGATGATGAGTGTCATCATTCTACTGTTTATACTCTAGTTATTCATGAAGCTTCATGATATTCATATTGTATGAATTTAACGAAGCATGTATAAATGTTGAAAAACTCTTACTTTGAATTCTTTTGAATGTAAAATAAGAGATCCTCTGTCCTGAGCAATGGTTGCTCATAGATAAAGGGAGCGCAGTGGAAGCATGGGTTGGACCCAAGAAAGAAGGAAAGTCAAAGAGTTGTCTGGACTTAGAGTTGGGTGAATGCCAAAACTGCAATAAGTTGATGTGTTGATAGTATGACTATCAAGTCTGTCTAGAATCTTTAGAGAAGGACTCGAATAGAGCATCAAAATAATCTACTTAAATCATTGAAATTGACTTTCTTATTTGATAAGATAACGTCAAATAATGGTATCTCAATCTTCTGATGACATTTGCAATAGGTTGCATATGTTTTAGAAGACCAGAAAATTTGATCTTAAGGTCTATAGTTATCAACATGGATATTGATGCAATTGTTGCAACAATCTCTGTTGGATTAATAGACTTGTTGATTTCAGTGGGAGAGCCCTTAGTCTTAGAGAATGTCTCTATGACCTAGATATAAGAATACGCTCATTGTTTGTTTCTAAATGTTGGAAATAAACATGAATTCTGAGATAGAACTATCATAAAGAGTTGTGATGGAGATATTTCAGATAGTAATCTATAATCTAGTGGACTCCACTAAATTAGAAAATTGATGAATGGTTCATCAACATTTCTAAATACTGAAATTAAACCTTAAAGATCAATAGGAGGATGAAGATCATTTGACAATGATCTAGCATCAAGTTTCGGACTTATGTCTGTTGATGAGATCAATGGACTAGTGAGAGATGAAATTTTAGATTGTCTAAAAGTTCAAATCTTACATACTTTTAAATATTGTATTCAAAGTAAAAATGTCCAATACACCCTTCCTTGGGAAAGGTGTAAGATGTCAAGGTACTCAGGATCTCATACATATTGATGTATGCGGATCGTCTATGTCATAGTAAACATTATGGATATGTGATATCTATTAATGATTACGAATGATATGAGATTTCTTCTCTTCATCTAAAGAAACCTTTGAAATGTTCAAAGATTTCATTATTTTGGTTTACAACCAAAGTTTGAAGGAAGATAAAATGAATTTGATCTAATCTAAGTAGCAAGTACCTGCTAGATAAATTCAAAGAATACCTTATGGAGATATGAATATCATTTCTATCTCAATCCTCCTAACACACCTTAACTCAATAGAGTTATAGGTAGATACAATTGGATCATGTGTGACATGATCTTATCAATGATGAATTTTAGCATAATTATCCCTTAGTTTCCAGGTATATATATGTAGTAGATACTACAATGTTATCCTTAATAAGGTTCCATGTTTGTTGGAATCTAGCACTTGAGAGTGCTGCTTCATTAGGAAGATAAAGGATGGTATTGGATACCTACTTTATGACCTTGAGATTCTTAAAATATCCCATCTCTGAGAATGTGATTCTTAGAGGTTGAGACTCTCGAGAATCAAGATGAAAATGAAGTGTAGGAACTCATTTAATCTTGAGAAGATAATGAGACTCCTGAAATTGGAAACTGAAAGGACAATTAAAGATGAAATACTAATACTTCTTCAAATAAGTTTGAGGAAGGATTCCATGTGTTAGAGAAATCTGACAATGATCGAACTTCATGTGATGAAGCTTCTGAAGATCATAGCATGGATAGATGGATAGCAATAAAAGTCTAATGTAGACTTCATATACAAGTGTTGTATATGGACCCTCGAGGATCCACCTATATGGGTAATACCTGTAGAGGTGTAAATGGATCTTCAAGAGAAAGGGAACCTGATGAGAAGGTAGAGACCTTCAAAGCACGGTTTGTAGCCATGAGCTATACACTGGAAGAGAAGACATTGCTTGCAATAAGACTTGCTCTTCAGTGACCATGCTTAAAACCATCAGAATGTTGCTAACCTTAGCTACACAACTTGACTATTGCATCTTCAAGATGAAAGTCAATATTGCATTCCTCTATAAATACCTCTTTGAGGACATTCACATGAAGTAACCCCAGGGCTTCATGGTTGAGGAAGGCAAGATGTGAAAGCTGAAGAATCCATCTATGGACTCAAATAAGCTTCTTTAAGTTGGATCATAAGATTTGATGAAATTATAAATGTTATGATTTCAGATAGAATCTGGATGAGCCATGTGAAGCTTAGTGGGAGTGCCCTTGTGTTCATCATGCTAAATGTAGATAATATCCTAATCATTTAGAATGATATAAGGATGATAATAAGTGTTTTATAGACTGGCTATTCCATATCTTGAAATAGGATTTCAAAGATACCTCTTAGATCTTAGTTCTGAAGTTGTTCAGAAGCCAAGAGAAGAGGATGAAGGATGTGGAAATTATCCTCGAGCGCATCACGGAAGCATGATCGTCGTATCGGATACGACGAAGAACGACTAGTCGTACTAGTCGTTCGGTGCAGCGGAATTTTAAAAAATTTTTAATCCGATGAAACCACATGATCCGAGAACCATTCTCAAATCGTTTCATCTATAACCACAGCAAGTATAATGCAATACCTCTTGAAGCGTGGTTGATCAAGTCTCTACGAAAAGAGACCTCCTGTCTCAAGTCCGATCGTCGGAGTAACGGCTTGCGAGCGCGGGGATGAGTCGCGGTGTCCTCGCAATCCAAGTTGATCCAAGCACGGTTGCTCCTGATCTCGTCGCACGAGATCAAACGTCTCCTTCGTGAGTGAAGCACTCCAAGAAGACGAATAACCGCATAGAGTCGAAGCGGCAGCACGATGGCGCAGGCGTCGACGATTCTCTCCACCAAGGTGGACGGCCACCAAGAAGAGAGGGAGAGAGAGGGCTATCGAGTATGAGAAAGAGAGAGAGAGTTTGTGCTACAATAGCATGTGTAAAGAGAGAGCCAAGTATGCCTCTCTATTTATAGGGTTTTGGGATCCACGGATCTCAATCCATGGGACACATAAAATCAATGGGTGAGATTGATTTATGTCAATCCAATGGCTAAGATTGTTGTTGACAAAAACAACAAATTTAGGTTAAAATATATTTGACAAAATCAAATATAATTTAATCCTAAATCAACCCAACAAATAAGGAGAGAAGACACATGGAGATTTCATCTCCATGTGCCTTCCAAGTGGGCAGCCACACATTCCATATTGGAATGGTGTGCCGCCCATGAGATTGCATGGAGATTGCAATCTCATGGTAATCCATGAGATTGCACATCTCCTTGTAATCTCTCTTATTTATTTGCAACAAATTTATTGGGTTTTTATTCTTCAAAAAATAATTCACAATTATCTTTGAGAATATTGCATTCTTGCCATGGAAAAAATTGTGAATCATATTCACAACCCAAAACAACATATAATTCATATTGTTAATTAATTACATAATGTGTATCCAATACACATAATAATTAATCAACACATATAAATCATAATTAACTCTCTCTAATACATTATAAATCACATTTATAATATATTATGAATAATTGGATATTTCTATCCACATTATTCTTATCCAAAATAATTAGATCACATTTAATCATATTGGATAACTTCTCATACATCATGATAATTAAATCACATTTAATTACCAATTTCTCTTTGCTTAGATCTTATGGAATTGTTCTCAAACCATTTAAGAACAATGCTATTTCTCCTCAGATACTTGGAGATAAGGACAGGGCGATCGTATTGTTCCACGTATAGTGACATGGATATTGAGATCGTATCTCAAATCCAGATCGCGGGCTTCCCATAGATGCTTGATTAAATCAAGACCGTAAATCTAATCTTCTCATTGTATCTCCCCGCGCTCGCAAGCGGTCTCGCCGACGATCGGACTTGAGACAGGAGGTCTCTTCCTTTAGAGACTCGATCAACCACGCTTCAAGAGGTATTGCATTATACTTGTTGTGGTTATAGATGAAACGATCTGAGAATGGTTCTCGGATCATGTGGTTTCATCGAATAAAAAAATTTTAAATTCCGTTGCACCGAACAACTAGTACGACTAGTCGTTCTTCGTCGTATCCGATACGACGATCACGCTTTCGTGATGCGCTTGAGGATAATTTCCATATCCTTCAAGTGGTATCAGAGCCAGGTTGATGGTTTTGAATACGATTCGAAAAACCGAGGACGACTTGGGTTCGTTAAGATCGCGAAAGTTTTTTATCGCATTTGATTTCGCAGATCTGTTTAGTAAATAAATTCGGCCCTGTTTAAATTGTTTAAACACAAATTTAATACTTGGATTTTTTCCCATTAAATAAGGAAACCATAGGATCTGAGTTTACGTAAATCGGATTTCGTATGCTCTAGATATGGTTGTTTTAATGAACATGTATGCACTGTTGCGGGAACTGTAGATCTGAACGTGATTAAAATGTTAATTACTGTAGAGAATTGCCTCGAAATGCGTATAACATCACTTGGGTTCTGTCCTAAATCAAATTAGCAATCTATGAAAATTGATTTTGTCTAATTTGGATTTAATATGATTGAGATATGTTAATTTTAGTAAGTAGAGGTCACTGCTGAAATTACAGTCCTAATCTAGAACCAAGTGATTGTCAATTAGTGAAATTAATTGTTAATTTCGTGAAATAATCATGAAAAATATTTGTACAATATTGGAAGTTGATTATTTACATAATTGACATGGCCTCAACCAATTAATTGATTAGATTTGATCTAAATCTTAATTGGAAACACAATCATCAAACTTGATGCTTGTATAGTGACTGTCATTTAATAAATTAGTGAATTAAATTTTTTAATTTCCTAGAATAATTATGCATAAATATTTATGAAATATTTGATGATAATTATTCCCTTAAATGACATTTCCTTAACCAATAATTGATTAGATGTGATCTAGATCACTAATTGGTTATATGATCTACATGATCAACATTCCAACAAACATGTTGCTTGAATAGGACTTGTGATTTGTTTTGCAAATCTCATTATAATGTTAATCAAAAATTGTTTTGATTATTATTATATGGTATAATTTCGGTTGAAGAACCGATGATCATCTCAAATACAAAGTGATTTATTTTGCATTATCCTTTCCCGAGGTGGATATGGTGTCTAGTCGGAGAGCATTGGGGTTGCGGGTTGCAATGTATGTGGTCCGTCCCACTCTCATCGGTACTGGCCATGACAGCGGGTAGGGTTAGTATAATGCTTAAGAAATCATGATGTATTTCTAATTATTAAAATTCGAAATAATACGTATTTGAGATAATACCATAATTCAAGTAACAATTAAAAATGTTTGTTGGATATTAATTGGATCATTAATGTAATATGATTAGATTAATTGGAATCCAATGAAAACTATAACACTCTATTATGAATAGAGATGTTATTTCCCTTGGAAGAATTAATCATAATGGATATGATTCATAGTGATTAATTAGAATTTGAATATGATATGGAGGATCACATAAGTGACATCCATGGTCTCCCGTCAAGGCAGAGGGTTCCGTCGCCAGGGATTGCATGTGGGAGACGCCTGTCCAAAGTGACAGCTCCTGTATGCAAGCGCATCTGGATCGGGCTCATCGCTTCTCGAAAGAGTAAGGACGTATGCGTAGTGACCCCAATATCCGGTCCTCGTATTATTGGGGCGATATTGGATTGCGCATAGCGAGTTGTATTCCTGTTGACGGTTGTTTCAATTAATGACGGGTCAACATTGCCTTAGGGGTGGTGGGCCCGGGTGTTAAAGACCGAATTGGGAGATGCAAGTTGGACTTGTAAGGTGGAATGTGTTCCCGCTTCTTTTTATCCGAGTTGTAGGTTCTCATATTATTGGGATGCAACAAAGATAAGGAAGGAGATCCCAGATCTTGCTTGAGATATAATGGTAAGTATATCTCTTACATTGAAAGTGACTAAGGGAATGAACTTTCAATGTTGACAAGGCAAGACAACTTTGATATAAAAATCCTAAATCAAAGTAAAATATATATATATATATATTTATATATTTATGCAAATTTCTTATTTCAGATAATCCTTCATTAAAACCCACTCAATGATATACTCAATAATAACCAGTGAAATATCTTGGATTGGACTCAATGATCCAGATATTGTACTTGCAGTTGAACACATTATGTATGTGGTTGCAATGTGCAAGTTTCCTCATAATAATGAGGAATGACAATTAAATAGATAATAGGACTACAACCCTAGGGTTTGTATGTCTCTATAGTCTTGATCTCATCGAATGTACTTTGGAAGTAACACGTCGATGATGATCGCAATTGTCAAATAATCCTTATAAAATCAATGAAGATATTATGGCATGCATATGTGCTCTTGACATTTAATCATGAGTGACATGGTTCTCTGCATCATGCAGAATGGTAGCTCTGTAAGAGATGATGTATTCAAAATGTTTGAATACCTACCTGAACCAATGTTTTAAGAGTTTAAATGGATGTAGATGATGAGTGTCATCATTCTACTGTTTATGCTCTAGTTATTCATGAAGCTTCATAATATTCATATTGTATGAATTTAACGAAGCATGTATAAATGTTGAAAAACTCTTACTTTGAATTCTTTTGAATTTAAAATAAGAGATCCTCTGTCCTGAGCAATGGTTGCTCATAGATAAAGGGAGCGCAGTGGAAGCATGGGTTGGACCCAAGAAAAAAGGAAAGTCACAGAGTTGACTGGACTTCTATGACTTCCATATGACATCCAAAGAGTTGGATGAATGCCAAAACTGCAATAAGTTGATGTGTTGATAGTATGACTATCAAGTCTGTCTAGAATCCTTAGAGAAGGACTCGGATAGAGCACCAAAATAATCTACATAAATCATTGAAATTGACTTTCTTATTTGATAAGATAAAGTCAAATAATTGTATCTCAATCTTCTGATGACATTTGCAATAGGTTGCATATGTTTTTAGAAGACCAGAAAATTTGACCTTAAGGTCTATAGTTGTCAACATGGATATTGATGCAATTGTTGCAACAATCTCTGTTGGATTGATAGACTTGTTGATTTTTAGTGGGAGAGCCCTTAGTCTTAGATAATGTCTCTATGACCTAGATATAAGAATACGCTCATTGTTTGTTTCTAAATGTTGGAAATAAACATGAATTCTGAGATAGAACTATCATAAAGAGTTGTGATGGAGATATTTCAGATAGTAATCTATAATCTAGTGGACTCCACTAAATTAGAAAATTGATGAATGGTTCATCAACATTTCTAAATACTGAAATTAAAACCTTAAAGATCAATAGGAGGATGAAGATCATTTGACAATGATCTAGCATCAAGTTTCGGACTTATGTCTGTTGATGAGATCAATGGACTAGTGAGAGATGAAAATTTTAGATTGTCTAAAAGTTCAAATCTTACACACTTTTGAATATTGTATTCAAAGTAAAAATGTCCAATACACCCTTCCTTGGGAAAGGTGTAAGATGTCAAGGTACTCAGGATCTCATACATATTGATGTATGCGGGATCATCTATATCATAAGTAAACATTATGGATATGTGATATCTATTAATGATTATGAATGATATGAGATTTCTTCTCTTCATCTAAAGAAACCTTTGAAATGTTCAAAGATTTCATTATTTTGGTTTACAACCAAAGTTTGAAGGAAGATAAAATGAATTTGATCAAATCTAGGTAGCAAGTACCTGCTAGGATAAATTCAAAGAATACCTTATGGAGATATGAATATCATTTCTATCTCAATCCTCCTAGCACACCTTAACTCAATAGAGTTATAGGTAGATACAATTGGATCATGTGTGACATGATCTTATCAATGATGAATTTTAGCATAATTATCCCTTAGTTTCCAGGTATATATGTAGTAGATACTACAATGTATATCCTTAATAAGGTTCCATGTATGTTGGAATCTAGCACTTGAGAGTGCTGCTTCATTAGGAAAATAAAGGATGGTATTGGATACCTACTTTATGACCTTGAGATTCTTAAAATATCCCATCTCTGAGAATGTGATTCTTAGAGGTTGAGACTCTTGAGAATCAAGATGGAAAATGAAGTGTAGGAACTCATTTAATCTTGAGAAGATAATGAGTCTCCTGAAATTGGAAACTGAAAGGACAATTAAAGATGAAACACTAATACCTCTTCAAATAAGTTTTAGGAAGGATTTCATGTGTTAGAGAAATCTGGACAATGATCGAACTTCATGTGATGAAGCTTCTGAAGATCATAGCATGTATAGATGGATAGCAATAAAAGTCTAATGTAGACTTCATATACAAGTGTTGTATATGGACCCTCGAGGATCCACCTATATGGGTAATACCTGTAGAGGTGTAAATGGATCTTCAAGAGAAAGGGAACCTGATGAGAAGGTAGAGACCTTCAAAGCACGGTTTGTAGCCATAAGCTACACACTGGAAGAGAAGACATTGCTTGCAATAAGACTTGCTCCTTCAGTGACCATGCTTAAAAACCATCATAATGTTGCTAACCTTAGCTACACAACTTGACTATTGCATCTTTAAGATGAAAGTCAATATTTGCATTCCTCTATAAATACCTCTTTGATGACAATCACATGAAGTAACCCCAGGGCTTCATGGTTGAGGAAAGGCAAGATGTGAAAGCTGAAGAATCCATCTATGGACTCAAATAAGCTTCATTAAGTTGGATCATAAGATTTGATGAAATTATAAATGTTATGATTTCAGATAGAATCTGGATGAGCCATGTGAAGCTTAGTGGGAGTGCCTTTGTGTTCATCATGCTAAATGTAGATAATATCCTAATCATTTAGAATGATATAAGGATGATAATAAGTGTTTTTATAGACTGGCTATTCCATATCTTGAAATATGATTTCAAAGATACCTCTTAGATCTTAGTTCTGAAGTTGTTCAGAAGCCAAGAGAAGAAGACAATTGGACTGTCAAAAGTACACCTTGGACATATTCTATTCATAGAAATTCCAAGAAAGGCTTCCATCCCTTAAGATATGGTATTGACCTATCTAAAGGGATAGCCGGGTGTGTGCTACTTGCCCTTGGGCATCAGTTCTAAGAAGCCGGGTGTGTGCTAGATGTGTACAAAAGCTAGATGACCGCCATGTAGTGGGAGTAGTAAATTGGTTACTAATCCTACTATGGAAATAAAACACTTGGTTGCAGTAATAACAAAATCTTCATAGATGACAAGATTTTTTGAGATAATGATCTCAAAGTCTTATCTTCAAAAGCTTGAGACTTTATAGATAAAGATCTAGAAAGTCTTAACTGTAGATACCCTTAAGAGATAGTGATCTCTAGGAAATAAGGGTATTCTGATAAGGATTATGGGAAATACTGGTTATGATAATCGTTAAGCCGTAGTGTCAAGGACACTACAGTTTTTAACAAGATTGAGTATTGATTGCATAAGATGCAACATTCGCATTAGATGCGAGCACTATTACTGGGGATATGCAGTGTCGTAAAAGGACTTGGCATAGTCTCGCGGGAACAGAGTGACTGATCATCTTACCTAGCTATTTTTTAATAGCCTATGATTGTCACATGAGTGCGGGTTTAAATGATTAGCCCATTAATGGCTCTTTGGGCTAGTGGGAGATTGTTGGAAATACGAGCCCACGACGAGCCATTATGCAAATAAATATTATTGCATATATCATTCCCTGATCTGAAATGAAGAATGAATAAATTGCATAATAGGTCCCTTAGTACAATTAGGGTTATGTACCATGGCCATATTAATAATCATACAGCTGTTGATTGTTGATTCAACAATTGAATCATAGAGGCTGGTGCTTGGATGAATATCTAAAGGGTTAGATTGAGGACTCATCAAGCACCGTCAAATGATTGTTAAGAGATGATCTCCAGCCTAAGTAGGAGATGGCAATCCTTATCTCTTTAGGTTGATATCTGACCGACCTCTTGATGCAGGTCCTCTACATAGGAATAGAGATTCGGAGGTGTCAGATTAGTTAGGATAAAGAGTTGACTTAACGAGATCGAGATAACCAAAGTCCTATATCGTATGTTGTCATGATATAGGCACGCATCCTCTGACCAGAGACAGATGTGTTACTATATGTCTAAGTATGTACATTTGGCAGACCAATAGGTTGATGACCTAATCAAGGTCTATACACCGGCGCGCTGGTGTGCATATAAGGGCATATGAGTAATACGATCTCTCAAAGGGATCATACAGGTTCAGTTACTGAACCAGAAGACATGAGCTTACTCATGAGATGTTGGGAAGAATCAAATTCCATGCGCATGGTCGTCTCGCTTTGGAAGCTTGACTGAATTTGTAGGTTTGATATATACTTTTAGTATATGATCAAGACCTAGGTATAATATACGCTTTGGAAAGTGTATGATTGATACCAACTCCCAATGATCGAATGAGAAACTTACTGATAAAACCATGAAGTAGACAGTATAAAGTTGATCCAATACTTCGGGTTTAGTCTGAGTCTTCTAGTATGCAGGATGTACAGGTATTGGGAATACCTGAGGGTGATTTGATCATAAACGATTGTATAACCATGACGCTTCCATTCCTAGGGAGAGATGAAACGGGTCTGGATTTTAGTGACTCCTCTCAGTTGAGAAGTGATCTGATCTTGGTCCAAATTTTGGACATTGATCTGAATGTGATTCAGATACAATGAGAAGATTAGATTTACGGTCTTGATTTAATCAAGCATCTATGGGAGGCCCGCAATCTGGATTTGAGATACGATCTCAATATCCATGTCACTAAACGTGGAACAATACAATCGCCCTGTCCTTATCTCCAAGTATCTGCGGAGAGATTGCATTATTCTTGAATGGTTCGAGAATAAATCCATAAGATCTAAGCAATGAAGAAATGATGATTAAATGTGATTTAATCATATTGATGTGTGAAGAAATTATCCAATGTAATTAAATGTGATTTAATTATTATGGATAAGAATAATGTGGATAGAAATATCCAATTATTCATGATATATTATAAATGTGATTTATAATGTATTAGAGATGCTAATTATAATTTATATGTATTGATTAATTATTATGTGTATTGGATACACATTGTGTAATTAATTGACAATGTAAATTATATGTTGTTTTGGGTTGTGAATATAATTCACAATTTTTCCATGGCAAGATTGCAATATTCTCAAATCTAATTGTGAATTATTTTTGAAGAATAAAATCCAACAAATAAATAAAGAGAGATTTCCATGGAGATATGCAATCTCATGAATTATCATGAGATTGCTCTCCCCATGGAAATAAGTGGGCGGCACACCATTCCCAATAGGAATGTGTGGCCGTCCACATGGAAGGTGCATGGAGATGAAATCTCCATGCACATTCTCTCCTTATTTATTAGGTTTGATTTAGGACTAATTTATATTTTATTTTGTCAAATATATTTTAATCCAAATTTGTTGGTTTTACCAACAACAATCTTGACCATTGGATTGACATAAATCAATCTCATCCATTGATTTTATATGTCACATGGATTGAGATCCATGGATCCCAAAACCCTATAAAAAGAGAGGCATACCATGCTCTCTATTAACACATGAATAATGGAGCTCTCTCTCTCTCTCTTTCTTGGTACACGTCTACCCTCTCTCCCTCTAATTGGTGGCCGACCACCAAACCCTAGAGGAGAGAACCGTCGTCGCCTTCGCCACCGCGCCGCCGCTTCGACGTTCTTCGGTTCTCCGTCTTCTTGGAGAGTTCATCTCACGAAGGAGACAATTTCTCTCGTGCGACGAGATCAGGAGCAACCACGCTTGGATCATCTTCTTGGATTGCGAGGACAATGCGGTTCATCCCCGCGCTCGCAAGTGGTCTTGCAGACGATTGGACTTGAGACAGGAGGTCTCTTCCTTTAGAGACTCTACCAACCACGCTTCAAGAGGTATTGCATTATACTTGTTGTGGTTATAGATGAAACGATCTGAGAATGGTTCTCGGATCATGTGGTTTCATCGAATAAAAAAATTTTAAATTCCGCTACACCGAACAACTAGTATGACTAGTCATTCTTCGTCGTATCCGATACAACGATCACGCTTCCGTGATGCGCTTGAGGATAATTTCCATATCCTTGAATGATCTCTTCACTAACACACGTGGCACGTCCTGAGCAAATGATGACACTTCGATGGCGACGGCCACGATTAGATCTGGCTGGAGAATCGAATGGTGTTGGGTGGTCGATATTCAATGGTAGCAGAAGCGTTTGGAAGATCCGGTCAGATCCAACGGCAGCAAAGGGCAGAGGAGGAACTAGGAAATCGCCCCGGCGAGGCAAGCTTCTCTGAGATCGATCTCCATCCTCCGATGATCTGAAGGGCTCCAAAATGAGAAGGAAGCTTCCAAATTCGGTCCTCTACGTGATGGCGGCTCCAGAAATCTTCGGCGATGGCCATAGGACATGCACGAGGTCGACGGAGCAGGCGAGCTCCAGGAACCACGACAACGCTCCAAAATGAGCCCCATGTGCTTCTGAGATTCTTGGAACTGCAGGAAAAGCTAAGGGTTGAGGGAAAAGAGCCTCGACCCATTAAGGGGTGGTATGAGGGCAGAGGAAGCGCGATGGAATCTCACCGGAGCGAGCTATGGAGAGGGGTGACCAGTGGTGTGACAAGCGCGAATCGCACGAATAAAAAACGCGAAATCAAAGCTACGAGCTACAGCTAACTAGAGAAAAAAGGAAAACGAATAGAAATGACCTCAACTGGCTGGGAAACAAGGAAATGGACCTTACGGCCAAAGGTCGGAGATGGAGGGTGGAGCCACTCAAAAATCTCCTCCTCGATCAACCTAAAGGCAAGAGGAAGGAGTTGTCACCTCCTTCTATCGTTTGAGCATGAGAGGAGGTAGAGGAAATAGGTCGAAGAGGTTCAAATTCTAAATGGAAAATCAAGAGGCTTTGTACAAGGTGGGTCTGGGCACTCAAAGAACGAGGCAAATTGAGAAGCACAATGATCCAATCCCCGAAGAAAGCCTAGGGTGTGTATCATCGATCAATGGGGAGAAAAAGTGCATAAGAGATCCAATACATTAGGTGAAAGAATCAACCTAGAAAAATCCACAAAGAAGAAGCCAAACACAGTTCTAACAAAATGCAGACCTCGGTGAGAGAGTTGATCGAGGTCAACCAACATGGAGATCCGGTTGGTCCACGTGGACCAACTAGAAAAATCCTTGGAAAAAAATTTGTAAAATCGATTAAAAATAATAAATCATTTTATTAATTCTATCTTATAAAATGAAAAATATTTATTATTTTATGAATTATTTTATTGTGATTTCTATTTATTTTTTCGAGGTTTAAACTTACAAGTTACCTTTTAAGAGTTATATATAGGTATATTCAAATATATTGTAGTATTTTATATTTATTTTGTATTTTTAATTCTATTAATTAAGTTTATTATTTTATATATTTATAACTTATTTTTATAAACATAAATATATTTTATTTTATTTATCTGGTATATTATATACAATTAAATAAATAGATGAACTATTTATATAGGTATAAGTATAGGTATTTTGCCTATGTATTTTACACAAGTATTTTATTTAAATGATTTCTTTATGTTTTTTATTCATGTTATAATACACATATATATTATAAATAATATTTATAAAACTAAAAAATAAAATTATAAAAATAATTATTAATAAATAAATTGAATATTTTAGTCGGTATAAGTATAAAGTAGGGGTCCAAAATCTAACTTTCAAACTGTAACTCCAAAAAATATGAAACCACCTTCATTAAAGAGCTTATTAAAAGTTATGTACAATTAACGATTTTGATATATTCCTAGTTTTTATTTGAGAGATATTGGTCTGGAAAGCTGGGATTTTGGAATCTTATTCAGATCACATCTTTTTACCTATATATTATTTTTGTATCAATTTTTTATTTTTCTATATTTTATTATCTACAACTTTCATGTACAAAGTTTCCTTATTTAATGTATAAAAAGTGGAACTAAAAATAGGTCCAAAATGAATAAAAATAACTAGAATAAAATGGTATTTTATTGGATTTTGACCCTTATCTCCCCCTACTTTATTCCTTGTCGACCTAGTCATTGAGATGCCTATGTTCATGATTTCAGATTATAAAATATCTGCAATATTTTATTCTTTTTCTTTTCTTTTCTTTATTCTATGATTTTAGATTTAAGAACCGTATTTTATACACTATTTACACAAAGATGCATGAATGATAAAATGCATGAATTAAGACTATTTACATGCATTTAATAGGATTTTTAAAGCTAGAATGATAGAATAAAGATGATGAAATGGAGATTCATCACCCTTTGTACTTCTTCTATACTTATGCAAAAACCTAACTATAGGGGGGATTAATGCCCACCATGTTTATATCCACCTTCTCTCCTCTTGTCCTCGACCACCTTGTTTTTGCTCTTGTATATATTTAGGCTGACCAAGAGCCGAAGTATAGGGGTGGCAGTCGACTTCTACCCCTCTCCCTCTCTTCTTCTTCTTTCCTTATTAGCATGTGCTATGTATTGGGTGTGTGTGACTTGCATTGTGTACATACTCTACATTACATTATACTATATGAAATTTTCTATATACAAGGCTAGCATGGGGTATGGGTAATTATTGTAAAACTATTTTAAAAAATAAAAAATCCAATATCTCAAGAAAAAAAGAATGTTTTCACTTCTTGCATTCGCAATTTATTCGTCATTTCATGCATTCTCATGGGTGAAAATCCATGCATTCTGAATCGAGTTGTGAACAAAAATTGAAAGTGGTCTTGCTCAATCCACTTATTTTTCAGAGGAACTTCACCGAAATAGGATTTTAGAAGCTTTAGATCTTGGACTTAATTCTCTGAGTTCCACATATAGTGTACATACTTCGACTTTTAGTGTCTAACCTAGTCGCCTCATTTTGGGTATGACTCTTGATTAGGGAATTAATCTGTACTCTAGCACTACATACTTAGCTTAACTCAGTCAAGGTGTTGGAAGATTGCATGTCTCTTTTTTGGTAGCATGGACATCTAACGATCGGAGTATGGGTTGAAATAAAGCTTCGATGAGGAATTGACTGCTAGCACAATTTTTCTACGACCTCAAAATATAGGCAGAATAAAAGATCCTATATCCTTTGGGGCACAAAAGATCCATTCAGAGCAGTAAAAAATCCTTACCAAAAGAAGCAAACTAACAATCAAATATTTGACTATAGAGGTCCAAGCTTCAAACATCCTGCATATCTTGGTGGAGTCTTGGTTACACTAGTCAAGCTTCAAAAGAGAGGTGGCTACACCGATCACACTCCAGTTCTTTTCTCAATTCTTCTAAAAACTTCTCCCCCCATATTCATTGTGATCTAGCATGTACCTGAACTTAGAAGGAAATACCTGACTGCTCGAAGATGAGTTATTAAAGGAGAGGTTTGTGCGATAGTATGCCATCTTGAATGGGAAGATGTACCACCCTTCACACACACACAGGAGACAATCGTTCAATGTTCATGGGGTATGCTTTGAGAGGAGGATTGATCTAAGATGAATTTTGAGTCAAACCTATAACAATGATGTGTAGAACTTGGAGATTGTTGATTTTGAAACCTAATTCTCATAGAGTTCCGCCAAACTCTTAATGCAAATGTCGGGTCTAGATCCATAGTCATCTTTTGCTCATGGTCTTGGTATGGAACCTAATCTCATTTCACCTCTTTCATTTCTAGTTGCTCGAGGATGAGTATAGGAGGGTGATGAATATGTGATTCATCAGTCTAATTAGCTGAAAATAGAGCTTCATTCCGAGAAATTAGGTTCCTTCATCTGTTAATATCATAAAATTAACTTTCATACACTTGTAAATAATTTTCATAAATTAACACTTTATTTTACATTCACAATCATATGCATATTTTTCACCTAATTTCATGTATTTTTAGTTATTTCGTGCTACCTCCAATTGGCATGAAACTAACTTCATTGTGTACATATCACTAACCTTAATCAATAAAAAAATCCTAAAAACTCCTAACCTATACACACTTAAAATAAACTTGAACCTTAATTTCAAGATAAAAAGGCACAAACGTTGATATCACTGTCATATGGTGTCTACATGTACGCCACTCATTTTTGAATTAATTTACATTCAAATATCTACAAATCAACACCAACTCGAAAGAATCAGAGTTCATTCGTGAAGTTTGGGTTTTGGGACCTAACAGTGTAATATAGTTTTTTTGTTGATTTTGATCTGACATTTCATATGCATATTCCACTCATTTTTATTTTTTTATTTTTCATTTCTTCATTTTTTATTTTTTTATTAATCACATAAAAAATCCAAAAAAATCTGAAAAATAATGAAAAAGACCAATCCTAACTTGGGTCGATTGACTAACTTATATGTACATACCATACATTTTCAAATTAATTTTAATTCACAAAATACCAAAAAGATATTTGTACCCTTACATTATTTCGCATCATATTTGACTTTTGCATACATTATTCATTCACAAAATTATATAAAAATATAAAACTACAAAAATTGATATTTTATACACATAAGATATCACAAAAAAGAATACATCTTGCACATTTCATTCTGTATGCATTCTAGTCCTCCATGTGCATTGTAGATCACCTTAAGATGAACATTTTTCGTGTTGTGCACTTCTGTATTTGAGTTCATTTGATATTTTTAATTTATTTATTTGTACATTATATTGCATTGATCAAACATGATAAAGATCTGTGACATGTGGTGCTTACGTACTGGTCCACCTCACATCTCTTGGTCAACTGGCCACCTAGTCAGGTCAACTCCTTTTGTAATGTACCTACTTCCATCTCCACCATTGAATCAAAGTAGATCCAACAACTACCTCCACTCCCCCATTTATCCCTTGATCTCATAAGGACCATTGGATCTGGGAAGATCCAACTATCCTCCTTTCTTCTTCCACCCTCTTGACTCTAGCTGCGCTGCACTCTCCCATTGCCGCCAATCTACGTGCCCCGAGCTCCGACCTCCTCCTCCTCTTATCTCCATCTCCTGATATTCTCCCAGCAAACCACCTCCGGCCAATCCTCTTTCGATCCCAAACCCTAATCCTAACCACCTTCTCCTCCATCTTTGAAACCCTAACCACTGGGCACTTATCCCTTCTGTCGTGCCCATATGCCTTATCCTCTTCAATCATTAACCACCTAACCTCCTATTACTTACGCCTCTATCTCTAAACCTCCGGTGATGTTGAACCCTCCTCTCCTCTATCTTCTAATCAACCCCTCTCCTCACACCCAACGATCGCCCTCCTAGTCCTTATCCTCTCTTTCCGACGTGCAAACCTCCAACTGCCTGAGAAGAACCCAAGTCCCCCTATGACTCCATCATCTGCAATGTTCAACCTCCTAGAACAAATACCATCCCCGATCCTAATCGATTTATTTCTTCATCGTTAATGCGTCTAATCGATCAATGTTCCATCCTCATGCATCTATTCTCTCCATAAAACCTTCTTTGATCATCATTCTAGTCGGTATCTATCATTAATTGAAGAATCCAGAGAGAGAGAGAGAACGAGTTGGGAGAGAGGGGGTGGTGACAACACCCCAATCTTCGGCGATGGCCCCCCTCCAAGACACTATACAAAGGGACCACCTCCTCTACTCCTACTCTACATTGGGTAGCCAATCTTCTCAGCCACCATCATTGGTGCTGATCGAGGCGATCATCGGGGGAGTCGAGCCTTGCTCCTCCATTCTAATGACGACATATAAACCTCTCCGTCTTCCTCTTCATTTTATGTTCTCTTCTCGCATCACAAACACACTTTATCTCCCTTTTAATTCTCCATTCCCACATATCGAGCAATGCCTTCATCTTCTCCCTCATCACCTTCCCTTCTTCCTCCTGTAACACTTCATCATTGCCACTTAGTCCACCACCACCCACTTCCGGAGCATCCCCTCAATCCACTCCTTCATATTAGCAACAACATCGCCATCCAAGGAGTTGAGCTTCGAGGAAGATGAGCTGCCCCTATCCTGGTGTACAATAAGCATCTGATCAAGAACATGGGAGATTTGGATCGTCCGTCCTTGCCCAAAATTCGATCGTCGATCTAAGTTCCATCGGATTCCGATCAAAACCTAACCGCGGATCCAATCCACGTGCCTCGGATTGATCTGAAGCAAGAAGTAGCGAACATGTGGAGGGCGCAACTCGATCCACCCCTAATCTAGACATGCCTCACGTGCAGAACATGCAGGAGGGGGAAATTGTGCATGCCCTCCCTATGACTTCAGAATTTACAAAGATACCCCCACACCTGCATAGAAGAAGATGTGGCTTTAGAAAATTAAAATAAGGCCCCTCCCAAAGTGTATATTTGCAAGACTTTATTTATTTGAATAATGTTATGGTCTCTAAAACTTCAAATAATCATATATTGAGCATTATTTATCAGAATTTTATGTTATTCACGTCGATCTGATTCTTATTCCATTCTCTTTCATCTAGAACATTTAATTTTTCATCTAGGTGCATTATTTGTCATTAACTAAATCGAGAAGTTATTTCTTATATTGAGCACATGTCGCGACCCCGATTCCCGGGCTGTCGGATCCTCCCATATCCGGATCTAGTTACTCAGCAATAATTTATTCAGCAATTACAACTAACATTCAGAAACATACTGCAAATAAAAATACTCAGAAGAAAGTATTTCAACACTTTTCCATTCACAAAATAAAGTTCAAATGATACACTGTCCCACTATAACCATTTACATGTACATCAGCTTGAAAGAAAAATATACAAAAGATTACTAACTACCTTAAAAAGTAAAGCTACTATGGCTGGTTGGATGTCTAGTATGTAAGATGGATGAATTTTTAAAGTCCTTGCGATGGCTCACCGACACCTGTTGGGTTTTCCATAAATCATAGGATAAAAATTAGCGAATGTTAAGTAACGAAGAAGAGAAAAGCAAACAAATTGTGTAATTTTGCAAAACTTGTTATCGTAAAAGGTTTCATTCCTTCTTGTTAATTTAAGTCCTATTCGTTTCTATTCCACGTCAGGGATTAGTCTAGGGGAACCCCACCCTTCTTGGACTCCGAAGCTGTGGATACTTCGAGATTGGAGATTGCGTTGATCCTGGTAAGCTTATGCCGGCGCACGTCGCCTCAACCAAACCGCCAATACTACCCTGACAATTTTCTTTTCTTTTATTAACTAGGGTCTCAACCCTCAGCGTGGAAAACAAATTAGCACACCATCCTCTAGGAATCACTTGCTTAAAACCTCAGGCTAACATTAAATCATATAACCTAGCGGCTTTAAATTCATATTATCGTGACCCAACGACTGCCCTCCTAGTCCTTATCCTCTCTTTCTAACATGCAAACCTCCAACTGCCTGAGAAGAACCCAAGTCCCCCTATGACTCTACCATCTGCAATGTTCAACCTCCTAGAACAAATACCATCCCCGATCCAAATCGATCTATTTCTTCATCGTTAATGCATCTAATCGATCAATGTTCCATCCTCAAGCATCTATTCTCTCCATAAAACCTTCTTTGATCATCATTCTAGTCGGTGTCTATCATTAATGATGAATCCAGAGAGAGAGAGAGAGAGAACGAGTTGGGAGAGAGGGGGTGGTGACAACACCCCAATCTTCGGCGATGACCCCCCTCCAAGACACTATACAAAGGGACCACCTCCTCTAGATTTGGACCGTCTGTCCTTGCCCAAAATTCGATCGTCGATCTAAGTTCCATCGAACTCTGATCAAACCCTAACCGCGGATCCAATCCACGTGCCTCAGATTCATCTGAAGCAAGGAGTAGCGAACATGTGGAGGGCACAACTCGAACCACCCCTAATCTAGACGTGCCTCACGTGCAGAGCATGCAGCAGGGGGAAATTGTGCATGCCCTCCCTATGACTCCAGAATTTACAAAGATACCCCCATACCTGCATAGAAGACCATGTGGCTTTAGGAAATTAAAATAAGTCCCCTCTCAAAGTGTATATTTGCAAGACTTTATTTATTTGAATAACATTGTGGTCTCTAAAACTTCAAATAATCATATCTTGAGCATTATTTATCAGAATTTTATGTTATTCACGTCGATCTGATTCTTATTCCATTCTCTTTCACCTAGAACATTTAATTTTTCATCTAAGTGCATTATTTGTCATTAACTAAATCGAGAAGTTTTTTCTTATATTGAGCACATGTCGCGACCCCGATTCCCGGGCCGTCGGATCCTCCCATATCCGGATCTGGTTACTCAACAATAATTTTTTCAGCAATCACAACTAACATTCAGAAATAGACTGTAAATAAAAATACTCAGAAGAAAGTATTTCAACACTTTTCCATTCACCAAATAAAGTTCAGATGATACGATGTCCCACCATAATCATTTACATGTACATTAGCTTGAAAGAAAAATATACAAAAGATTACTATTTACCTTAAAAAGTAAAACTATTGTGGCTGGCTGGATGTCTAGTATGTAAGCTGGATGAATTTTTAAAGTCCTTGTGATGGCTCACTGATACTTGTTGGGTTTTCCATAAATCATAGGATAAAAATTAGCAAATGCTAAGTAACAAAGAAGAGAAAAGCAAACAAATTATGTAATTTTGCATAACTTGTTATCACAAAATATTTCATTCCTTCTTGTTAATTTAAGTCCTATTCCTTTCTATTCCACGTCAGGGATTAGTCCAGGGGAACCTCACCCTTCTTAGACTCCGAAGCTATGGATACTTCGAGATTGGAGATTGCGTTGATCTTGGTAAGCTTATGCCGGCGCACATCGCCTCAACCAATCCTCCAATACTACCTTGACAAGTTCCTTTTCTTTAATTAACTAGGGTCTCAACCCTCAGCCTGGAAAACAAATTAACACACCATCCTCAAGGACTCACTTGCTTAAAACCTCCGGCTAACATTTAATCATATAACCTAGCAGCTTTAAATACATATTATCGTGACCCAGCTGCTATTGAACCACCCGTGCCTCCACATGGCACGACCACATCTTCTGTCGTTCAACCCGAAGATATTGGCTCCCGGTACCACGCGTTGCAAATAATTCATTTCGTGCGCACTTATCATAATAGAGCAACAATGTAACACCTAGGTAGGGAAACGTCAATACGGGTTCCTTCCGACAAACCTACAGGTTGCATGCCCAACCTGTAGTTCTACTCCCAGTCATCCTTAACGTGACACACGATCTTTTCAGGATCCAACTCAAGCCACATCAATTCCCAAGATGTAATTCTTTCGTTAAGTCTTCGATTTGCATAATCAACAATACTTAGTATAGACTCACATATATCATATTCATATGCATATATACACGTGTTTATGCCTATTTTAACTCCCAAACCCAAACTTTCAAAGCTACCGCATCAATTTGATGCTTAAATCTTATTTTAGTGGAAATCACAAAGCAACTCTTCAAACTTTTCAAAAATAGCCAAAATTATGGTTCTTCATAATAAATAACATAAAATCAAAAATTCCAATAATCTCATATGAAAACCCAACATCAAAAGGAAGGATTTCGTTACCTAATCGAGCTCTCTCTCGTGTATGCAAGGCTTTATTGTGTTTCATTTTTAGGAAGGCTATTTTAAGGCTCCTGAAAAGATCGAATTTCATTTTCGTATCAAAAACGCTAAGAACATGTCAAGAACGCAAAGAACGAAAGAAGAACGCGAAGAACGTGAAAAACACGAAGAACACGAAGAACGCCAAGAACATCTTTCTCTTAAAATTTCAGCAGAGTTTCCCCTTATATCGGGATATATTTCTCGGAAAATTTCGGCAGAGTTTCCCCTCATATCGAGACATATTTCTCCGAAAATTTTGGCAGAGTTTCCCCTTATATCGGGAAATATTTCAAAATAAAAACGAAAAGTGTTTCCTCTATAAAATCAATCGAGAGGAAAATAACAACAAAACTGAAAGAATATACTCAAACAACAAGAGATGAAGAATCGGTAGACACCACACATCTTAGGTGAGTGAACGTGTGACGAATCACAGGGTCACTGACGTGCATAGCCGCCCGCACCTAAGTAGAATATTACACAGATTTCTCCATCAAAATAATTATAAAAGCATAATAGAAAGAATAAAAACATAAACGATGGACAATAGGTAGACACCACGCGTCTTAGATGAGTGAACGTGTGACGAATCACAGGGTCACTGATGTGCATAGCCGCCCGCACCTAAGTAGGGTTGTACACAGATTTCTCCTCGAACCACAACAGGAAAACGAATCAGAAAGAAAGATGAATCAAGAACAAAACTTGGAAGAACAAGAGGATGAATTGAAAGTCTAGCTTACGAAGCAAACTAAGAGAGGATCATACCTTTCTCCTCCTCGTTCTCCTGGCAGCGCTTCGCTAGCACTCCTTCCTCGCCTCCCACTCCTCCTCCCGACCTCTCGACCCTAGCCCTTGGGGTGGTGGTGGTAATGGAAATCGTAGAGAATGAATGGGTAGGGGGGTCTATTTATAGGCTCCTGAAAACCACTAACCATGGTTAGAAAACCATGGTTTAGACCTTAACCATGGTTTAGCGGCCCATGGTTTTAGCCAAAACTTATCCCAAACTTGGGCTTAAGTTAGAACATTCTAGAGGATTCTAGATTCGCTAATGACGCTTAATTAAAACTAATCGTGATTAACTTTTACTAATCGCGATTTAATCTTTCGCAGCTTATGCTTATCTTTTGCTAACTATTGATTAGTGTTTGCTAATGATCATTAACAGTTTTCAATCCATCATTAGTTTCTTTAATCATGTTTAATTAGTCTTAATGACAATCATTAAGGGTTAATGACATCTTAGCCTTCCTTACTTCTCTTTCTTCCGAAAATCGTAACAATTCGAAACGAAGTCCGATTCACATGAAACAAATTTCGTTGGTTTTCTCTTGACGAGCCGGATCTTATTATATAGGATCCGATAGCCAAGTTCAAGGCTTTACAATTATAAAAACCTTAAAGAAAGTCTCATCCTCAAGACTAGAAGTACAGACATAACAACCTTAAAGAGGATTAAAACCATGACAACCTTAAAGAGAATGAATGTCCTTTCATTTATAATGAACATATACATAATACATAGTGTTATCATTCAAACAAGTACGTGTATTTATCTCTCATTTCTGCCTCAGGTTCTCATGTGGCTTCTTCAAACTCTTTGTTCTGCCACAATACTTTAACTGGAGGCACCTCTTTGTTTCTCAACTTCTTGATATCCCTGTCAAGTATTTGCACAGGTATCTCTTGGTATGTCAAGTCTGGCTCAACATGTAAATCATCATAACTTATCTTATACTCTGGATTCCTAGTGTACTTTCTCAGATTTGATACATGAAATACATCATGTATTGCTGAAAGATGTGGAGGAAGCGCAAGTCTATAGGCAACTTTTCCAATCCGTTGAATAATTTCAAAAGGACCCACGAACCTGGGTACTAACTTCCCGCGCAAGCCAAACCTATGAACACCCTTCATAGGTGATACTTTGAGAAATACAAAGTCACCTACCTCAAATTCAAGATCTCTTCGCCTGATATCACTATAACTTTTCTGGCGACTCTGGGCAGTTAATAGTCTTTTTCTAGCAAGCTCTACAACTTTCCCGTGTCTCCTGAAGTCTATCTGAATCATAAAGGTTCTTTATTCCGACCTCTTGCCAACACAAAGAAGTAGTACACCTTCGTCCATATAGTGCTTCAAATGGTGCCATGCCAATACTTGTATGGTAACTATTATTGTAGGTGAATTCTGCAAGAGGCAAATGTTTAATCCACGATCCGTTTCATTCTAAGGCACATGCTCGTAGCATATCCTCTAGTGTCTAAATCGTATGTTCTGACTGACTATCTGTTTGTGGATGATATGTTGTGCTTAAGCATAACTGTGTACCTAAGGCTTTCATGAAGTTCTCCCAATAGTGTGAGATGAATCGTGAATCTCGATCGGAAACTACTTCCTTTGGGACACCATGGAGGCAAATCACATGTGTAATATATAACTCAGCAAGCTGGTCTGGAGTGAAAGATAAGCTTATTGGAATAAGGTGTGCTACCTTTGTTAGATGATCTATTATAACCCAGATACTATCTTTACTACCAGTCGTCTGAGGTTAGCCAGTAACAAAATCCATGGAAATGCTTTCTCATTTCCATTCAGGTATAGGGAGGGGTTGCAGTAATCCCAGCGGCTTTTGATGTGAAGCCTTTACCTGCTGACAAGTGAAACATGAATTCACAAAGTCCGCAACATCTTTCTTCATTCCCAGCCACCAAAAGTATGAATGAAGATCCTTATACATCTTTGTAATTCTTGGATGAATAGATAATTGATGAGCGAAACAAATGACAGAGGTAAAGGTACTAATAGGTCGTTGCGACCTCTATCACTCAGAGTCACTCAATCAAGAAAAAAATCAGACCACTAGAACGAATAAAATCAATCAAGCACAAAATCAGCGGTCCAGCTATGATATTAACCTGGTATAGCACCCAGGGTCGAACACAAGGAGCACGGGTTGGCCAAAGGCCTACGAAGTAGTCAACAAATCAGAAAAACAGGGGAAACATTTTTTGGTGGTTTTTAATGATTTTTAAATTTTTTTTTGGATTTTTTAATATAAAGAAAATGAAAGAAGCACAAAAACAAGCACACTTCACAATTTATTTAATGCATCAAAAATCAAGCAAAAATTCAAGAAAAAATGTTTTTATGTTTTTTAAGTTTTTTAGTGTTTTTGGTGAATTTTTGGGGTTTTTCAGATGTGTATTTTATTCACTAAAAATCAAACAGTAAGAAGAAGACAAGATACTGTCCAGCCAGGTCCAAAACCCAAAGATAAAATATCTAAGGATCTTAGATGGACCTGGAGGTACTTTTCCTGTATACTAGAGAAAACAAGGAAAATTTGGGCACCAAAATTATTGTTTTTGGGTTTTTAGATTATTTATTATAATTTTTATGAGTTTTTAGGTGTTTTTGAATTTTTAGGGTTTTTAAGCAATGAAAAATAGCCAAAATTGGCTAGAAAATCAAGCAACACAAGATAAACAGTAACTAATATTTATAGAATTTTTGGGGGTGTTTTTATATTTTTTTGTGATTTTTCAAGTGAAACAGTGCCAAAAGTAAATGTTTTTGAATTTTTAAAAATAGCAACCAAGATCAAAAATGTCCTCAAAAATCTACAAAAATCCTACACCATGGCAGGAGCCATGTGTCAAATTTTCGTTGGATTTAGAGGTGATTTGATATTTTATTCAAAATCCAAAAGGGGGCACTGTGCACAGGGACCAAAGTGCAAATACCCAAAGCTCTGGGGGTCTCGGTGCAATTTTCCCAGCAAGTCACGCGCGTGGCGCGTGCCTGGGGCACTCAGGGACCTTCTGGTAATAAAAACCAAGTTCTTGGACCTTTTGGTAACTCGTACCAAAAAGTCCAGGGGCTTGGGCGCAAATAACCCACTAAAATCCGCACATGTTCAAATAAAATGCTCACAGGGGTAGAAATGCAAATACCACAAATTATATATTCATTCAATAACCATCCAGAACTACAGGATAAGAGATGCAAATAACCCAACTAAACACGTGACGAAGCACGTGGGCTCACATACACAGGGGTATCAATGCAAATAAAGACAAGCACAAGGTCCGAGGTGCAATTTACCCTACGTAAATAAAACGACTAAAATATTTACAGTACTAGGATTAAAAACACAAACTACGAGGGGGTCCTAAGTAAATTACCCCTTATTTAACGTCGATGGCTAGATTCGCGCCACGTGGATTATCCAACGGTCTCGGACGGTGGGCGCTCTTCTTCTCTTCCGCACTTGGGCCAATCGACGGTGCAGAGGGGGCCACGTGGGTGATCAAACGGCTCAGGTGCTGGGGCCTCTCTCCTCTGTGCCAACGGTCCGGATCAGCCCCCTCACGATGATCGACGGTAGCTGCTCCTTGATGAATGGACGGCTGAGATGCGAACTGGAGCGGAGGGTCTGATCTGACGGTGAAGGAGGATACTGGAAGAACACTCGGCCGGCGAGCTTCGCCGGCCTTGTGCGCGTGATGTAGACCTCCTCAGCTGCCTCGGATGATCGGATAAGGTCCGCAATGGAGTCCCGCAGCTGGTGATGGCTTCAGATGACCCAGCCGAGCCCTGGAGGGGCTCCGGCGAGGTCGGCGGCGACGAGCTCCTGGTCTGAAAGTGAGGGGGGCTCAGATGCCCTCCTCTTGGCCTGCAAAGTGAACCAAAAGCTTCGCGGGTCGAGGGCAAAGTGCCTCGACCCGATGAAGCGGCGTGAGGGTGATCAATGCGTCGGGGCGGATGAGCTCCGGCGAGCGGAGGATGGTGGAGCCCGAATCCCAACTCCGGGGCGAGCTGGGTTGAACGAATGGGCGTAGAAGGTGCGTCGAGGGATGACGAAGGTGAGCGTGGGTTCCGATGATCAAAACGATGCTCGATGTAGCCGGAATCAATGGAATATGTCGGAGATGCTAATTGGGGGTAACTCAAAATTAGGCTAATCAAGAAGGTTCTAAGGTTACCTGGGTGGAGCGGAAGACTGGGCTGGAGCTTAGCTAGCTCCCGGTCGTCGCCTCGAAGGGCGTCAAGGCCTGAGGCTCGAGCTCCTGCAAGCGGCGGAGCACGGCGACGCGAAGCTGCCGGATCGATGGTCGGGACACCCTCTCCTCACTACAACAGGGGCAAACGTGAGCTGTCACCTCGGTGATTGCTCTGGAGGTCACGGGAATGAAAGTGGCGAGCCAAAGATGAGAAATGAATGCGGCGGAGCTCAGGCTATATATGGGTGCAGGTCCGGGAAGAAGGGCTCGGGTCCGGCTCGATTGAGCACGGATCCCTAGGCAAAGTGTCGGGCGAGATTCCCGGATGCACGGGGGGTGATCGGAGCGCTGGGTTTACGGATTTGGATACCGGGTCGTGATGCAATAAATCGGGGAAATCGGGTCGGGCGTCACGACCCGTGTGAAGTGGTCCACAGGGGGGAGTTGACCGGGGTCAACAAACCCCCGTGGACCAATCAGGAGCCGCCAATTATTGCATTTTTATTTGATTTTTTTGGGCCATTAAATGACCGAATTTTCAAAAACTTAAAACATGAAATATTTTTAATTTATTTTTTTCTATTTTTTTGTGATTTTTAATTAATTTTTGGAAATAAAAATAAGGTATTTACATAATAGGTCTATACATAGGTATATGTACAATATATAGGTTTTGGGTTTTTGATTTTTAATTATTATTTTTGTACAATTTTATTCCCATTTTATATTTTATTTATTTATAGAATAAAATGAGTAATAAAAGGGTATTTTTATTTTATTTTTATCACTTATATACATGGGTGGAATAAATAGTTATATACATTTATATACATGGTATGTATACAATGTATTTTTGTATTTTTAATTTTGTAATTTTTATTTGATTTTTGTTTTGTTTCTTGTTATTTTATGTATTTACAATATGTAACATGGAATATTTACAAAAAGTTTAGAAAATAATTTTATTTATTTATAAGGTTAAATAAATAAGGGAGCATGGTTTATGTACATGGTGAAAGGGCATTTTTGAATTTTTGATTTTTAAATTTTTGTTTTGTTTTTAATAGTTCCTAAATATATACAAAATATGTACAAGCATATTTTTGGGTGAGGAAAATATAATTTTATTTATTTACAACAATATATACACATGAGCTCCTATCTCCCTCTACTTTGGCTTTTATGCGGTCAGGCCCATGCTGAGCCCTCCCTTGGGTTAGGTTGCTCAATATTTATTCTAAATATTTCCCTCTTTTTCTTTTTACTCTTTATTCTTTTATTTTTGCACAAAAACATGCTAATTATATCTTTTTACACAATGCATGCTTTTGGTAATTATTTGTATTTACACATATTTACATGTATTTGCAAAGGTTTTTGTAGCTAAAATAGAAGAATAAAGAGTGATGAATGGGTATTCATCAATAATCTTGAGTAGTGCACTTCTCGTAAGATGTCTTTTCTTAGTTCAGGTGTGTTTGGTACACAAACTCTGTGATGGTTATACAGTAACCTGTCTTGTATCTAGAATCTCTCTACCTCATTCTTCTCAAGTTGTTGTCTCAAGTCTTGAAGGACCGGATCATCCTCCTGTCCTTTCTTTATTCTATCCCAGATCTCTAGTTTGTATTGGTGAGGAATAGTTATAGTATCAATACTACTATCAAATGGTTTCCATTCATTTAACGTTGATAGTAAACCCTAGAAGTGGATAGCACTCACCAACCTAGGTGAATAGGTTCTTCTGCTAAGGGCATCTGCTACGACATTCCCTTAACATGATAGTAGGAGATAGTGCAATCATAGTCTTTCAACAACTCTAGCCACCGTCTCTGTCTCATATTGAGTTCCTTCTGATCAAATAGATATTTCAAGCTTTTATGATCAGTGAAGATTTCAAAAGTGATACCATAGAGGTAATGTCTCCATATCTTTAAAGCAAAAACTACATCGGCTAATTCAAGGTCATGTGTTGGTAGTTCTTTTCATGTGTCCTGAGCTGTCGTGATGCATACGCAACCACCTTACCATATTGCATAAGAAATGTCCCAAGTCCTTCTTTAGACGCATCAGTGTACATTGTAAACCTTTCACTCCCAGAGGGTAGAGTAAGGATTGGTGCAGATGTTAGGCATTTTTTCAGTGTCTGAAAACTAGCTTCACATGTATCATACCATAAGAATGGGACCTCCTTCTGAATTAGTCTAGTCATTGGCAATGCTCTTCATGAAAAGTCCTTCACAAATCTTCTATAATATCTAGCTAAACCCAGAAAAGATCGTATTTCTATGACAGTCTTCAGGCGTTCCCAACTCATCACCGCACTAACCTTTGTACGATCAACTGATATACCTTCCGCAGATAGCCAGAAGTTACATTTGCTATATTTAGCACACAGTTTGTTCTTCCTTAAAGTTTCAAGTGCCTGCCTGAGTTGGTGTTCATACAGATATTTATCCTTGGAGTAAATAAGCACATCATCAATAAAGACTACTACAAAGTGATCTAAGAACTCTTTAAATACTCTATTTATGAGATCCATGAAGGCTGCTGGGGCATTTGTTAGTCCCAAAGGCATAACTAAGAATTCATAATACTTGTATCTAGTTCGAACAGTTGTCTTGGGAATATATGTATCTTTAATTTTCAACTGATGGTATCCAGATCTTAAACCAATCTTGGAATACACAATTGAACCCTGTAACTAATCAAAGAAATCATCTATTCTTGGCTGTGGATACTTATTCTTTATTGTCCTCTTGTTTAGTTGTCTATAGTCAATGTACAACCGCATCGACCCGTCTTTTTTCTTGACAAATAAGATATGTGCTCTCCATGGTGAAGTATTAGGAAGAATGAATCCTTTATCTAATAGTTCTTGCAACTGTGCCTTTAACTCTCGTAACTCAGTTGGTGCTATCCTATATGGAGGGATAGAGATAGGTTGAGTATCAGGTATAAGAGAGATTTCAAATTCAATCTCTCGCTCGGGTGGTAATACAGGTAGTTCCTCTGGAAATACATCAGGAAACTCGCATACTATAAGCACATCTTCTATCATTCTTTCTGACCCTGATGTAGTGGATACATAAGCTAAATAGCCTTGGAACCCTTTCTCTAATAATTGTTGTGCCTTCAAAGTATAGATATATTTGACATTATCATTGGATGTCTTTCCAATGAACTGGAACTCTATCGAGTTAGGAAGGTGAAATGTTACTGCCTTCTGAAAACAATCAAGACATGCATGATGCCTTTCTAGCCAATCCATCCCTAGGATAAGATCAAAGTCCTCCATTTCTATCAACAGTAGTGAAATAGGTAACCGATGTCCCGCTATCAGTACTATACAAAATTCCAGGATTTCTCGGATTATGAATACTTGTCCTCCTAGTCCCTTAATCAGATAGCACTGTTGTACTTCTACTGGTATCTTATCCAAAGTGGGTACTAACCATCGAACAATGAATGTGAAGCACCGGAATCAAATAAAGCATGTACTGAAAAGCTATGAATAGTAACAGTACCTCATACGACCATTCCTGAATTGTAGGCTTGTTCTTCAGTAATTGCATTGAGTTGGCCATTTGGAATAGGTAAGGTAGAACCTGCAACACTTTGTGGTGGTTGCTGTGTACAAGGTGCTCCTTGTGAGCCACGACCTCTACCTTGTCTTCCTCTGCGTGTTGCTCCATTGCTCGGAGTGGATGTTATACTGTTAATTGAGGTTGATTTAAACCATGAACCTCTCCACTCTGGACAGTCCTTCCTAATGTGACCTTCTTGATGACAGTGATAACATGCGCACATTTCTATCTGAGCTGAAGACCCAACTACAGAGGTACTAGTTCCTGGTGCAGAGTTACGGGGATATAATGGAGGTCTAGAGAAACCCCCTCTTCCTGATAATTCTTGATCCAAGGTCTGTGGTGAGCTTATACTAGAACCGGTTGGATAATAACGACGATGTCTACGGTTGTAATGTGCCTTGCGTTTGGATGGTCCACCATTAAAGTGGAAATTTCTTCTTTGGTGGTTTCCATCCCTCTCCATCTCAATACGAGAGGCGATGTCCATTGCTTCATCTACGGTTGTAGCTCTAAAACCAACGAGCTTTTCTCGCAGATCTCCCTGAAGACCGCTAACAAATTCTATAAGACACTCTTGTGGCGAAGCTTCTGAAGCTGGTGAGTAACGTAGTAGCTCAGTAAAGTAGATATGATAATCTCGTACGGTCTTAGAACCTTGATTCTGAGAAGCCAACTCTCTCCTCTTTTATTCTTCCCAATGAGAGGGATAGAAGTGAGCTCGGAACCTCTCTTCAATGATATCCCATGGAACAGGATCTGCTAATTTCTTGGAAACTGCTCTCCACCATCGTCGTGCGTAATCTGCTAGGGAGTAATCAGCAAGGTGCACCCAAGTGTCAACTTGTGCATGGATTATCCTCAACATCCTAGTAACGTCATCGAGCCATAATTCAGCCTCGGCAGGTGTCTCTACACCTTTGAATCGAGGAATTTTTCCCTTTCGGTAATTATCTAGTAATGTTTGGTGTCTAAGAAGGGCCTTCTACAATGCTCCTTCAGTCGGGGTAGGAGCAGACTCAGTTGAAGGATGGTAACTGGATTCTTCTTCAGAAAGATGGATAGAACCTTCAATCCTAGCATCCGCAGGCTTAGATGCCTCGGATCTCTCAACTTGTGCATTGAGCCTCTCCTCCAATGCTTGCTGCCTTTGCCCCATGTTTGGAGCATTGACATCATAACCGCTAATTGTCTAGACACATCATGGTCTCCCATGATCCTGGGATGAGTCAAGGTCAAAGGTCAGATCCTATATGTCTTAGCATGATGTACATAAGGGACATTGACTTGTGAATGGTACTACAGTCAGTAATTAAGATCAAAGGATCTTAATACAACCTTAGTTTTCTGAATACCGTTCATAGTTGTTAATTACTAAATAAATTACTAGAGTAACCTACCTTTGATACCAATCTGTCGTGACCCCGATTCTTGGGCCGTCGGATCCTCCCATATCCGGATCTGGTTACTCAGCAATAATTTATTCAGCAATCACAACTAACATTCAGAAACATACTGCAAATAAAAATACTCAGAAGAAAGTATTTCAACACTTTTCCATTCACAAAATAAAGTTCAGATGATACACTGTCCCACTATAACCATTTACATGTACATCAGCTTGAAAGAAAAATATACAAAAGATTACTAACTATCTTAAAAAGTAAAGCTATTGTGGCTGGTTGGATGTCTAGTATGTAAGCTGGATGAATTTTTAAAGTCCTTGCGATCGCTCACCGACACCTGTTGGGTTTTCCATAAATCATAGGATAAAAATTAGCAAATGCTAAGTAACGAAGAAGATAAAAGCAAACAAATTGTGTAATTTTGCAAAACTTGTTATCACAAAAGATTCCATTCCTTCTTGTTAATTTAAGTCCTATTCGTTTCTATTCCACGTCAGGGATTAGTCCAGGGGAACCCCACCCTTCTTGGACTCTGAAGTTGTGGATATTTCGAGATTGGAGATTGCGTTGATCTTGGTAAACTTATACCACCGCACGTCTCCTCAACCAATCCTCCAATACTACCCTGACAATTTCCTTTTCTTTTATTAACTAGGGTTTCAGCACTCAGCGTGGAAAACAAATTAGCACACCTTCCTCCAGGACTCAGTTGCTTAAAACCTCAAGCAAACGTTTAATCATATAACCTAGCGGCTTTAAATACATATTATCGTGACCCCAGCCGCAATTGAACCACCCGTGCCTCCACATGGCACGACCACATCTTCCGTCGTTCAACCTAAAGATATTGTCTCCCGGTACCACTCGTTGCAAATAATTCGTTTCGTGCGTACTTATCATAATAGGGCAACCATGTACCAACTAGGTAGGGAAATGTTAATACGGATTTCTTCCGACAAACCTATAGGTTGCATGCCCGACCTGTAGTTCTACTCCCAGTCATCCTTAACGTGACACACAATCCTTTTCAGGATCCAACTCAAGCCACATCAAATCCCATGATGTAATTCTTTCGTTAAGTCTTCGATTTGCATAATCAGCAATACTTAGTATAGACTCACATATATCTTATTCATATGCATATATACACGTGTTTATGCTTATTGTAGCTCCCAAACCCTAACTTTTAAAGCTACCGCATCAATTTGATGCTTAAAACTTATTTTAGTGGATATCACAAAGCAACTCTTCAGACTTTTCAAAAATAGCCAAAATTATGGTTCTTCATAGCAAAGAACATAAAATCAAAAATTCCAATAATCTCGTATGAAAACCCAACAACAAAAGTAAGGATTTTGTTACCTAATCAAGCTCTCTCTCGTGTATGCAAGGCTTTATCGTGTTTCCTTGTTTAGAAAGGCTATTTTAAGGTTCCTGAAAAGATCGAATTTCATTTTCGTATCAAAAACGCTAAGAACGTGTCAAGAACGCGAAGAACGAAGAACGCGAAGAACAAGAAGAACACGAAGAATGCCAAGAACATATTTTCTCTTAAAATTTCGGCAGAGTTTCCCCTTATATCTGGACATATTTCTCGGAAAGTTTCAGCAGAGTTTCTCCTTATATCGGGACATATTTCTCGGAAAATTTCGACAGAGTTTCCCCTTATATCGTGAAATATTTCAAAATAAAAACGAAAAGAGTTTCCTCTATAAAATCAATTGAGAGGAAAATAACAACGAAACTGAAAGAATATACTTAAACAACAAGAGATGAAGAATCGATAGACACCACGCATCTTAGGTGAGTGAACGTGTGACGAATCACAGGGTCACTAACGTGCATAGCCGCCCACACCTAAGTAGGGTATTACAAAGATTTCTCTGTCAAAGTAATTATAAAAGCATAATACAAAGAATAGAAACATAAACGATGGAGAATCGGTAGACACCACACGTCTTAGATGAGTGAACGTGTGACAAATCACAGGGTCACTTACGTGCATAGCCGCTCGCACCTAAGTAAGGTGTTACACAGATTTATCCTCGAACCACAACAGGAAAACGAATCGGAAAGAAAGATGAATCAAGAACAAAACTTGCAAGAACAAGAGGATGAATTGAAAGCCTAGCTGATGGCACAAAAACCCGAGCGACTAAGGTAGAAGGTACAGAAAAATAGGTCGTTGCGACCTCAGCCACTCAGAATGTGTCAATCAAGAAAAAATGAACCCCTAATGATAAGTAAAATCAATCAAGCACAGAAAAGAGGTCCTGCTATATATTTAACCTGGTATAGCACCCAGGGTCGAACTCAAGGAGCACGGATTGGCTAAAAAGCCTACGAAGTAGTCGAAGAATCAGAGAAAAAGGGAAAACATTTTTAGTGGTTTTTAATTGTTTTTAAATTTTTTTGGATTTTTAATATGTGAAGAAAATGAGAAAGACTAAAAGCAATCACACTTCAACAATTATTTAATGCATCAGAAACCAAGCAAAAATTCAGATAAAAATATTTTTGTGTTTTTTATGTTTTTTTTATGTTTTTGGTGAATTTTTGGGATTTTTCTGATGTGTATTTTATTTTCTAAAAATCAAACAGTAAGAAAACCAAGGGGTACTGTCCAGCCAAGCCTAAAGTCCATAAATAAAATACCTAATGACCTTAAAAGGACCTGGAGGTAATTTTCCTGTATACTAGAGAAAACAAGGAAAATTTGAGCACCAACATTATTGTTTTTGGGTTTTTAGATTATTTAATATGATTTTTATGAGTTTTTAGGTGTTTTTGAATTTTTAGGGTTTTTAAGCAATGAAAAATAGCCAAAATTGGCTAGAAAATCAAAGGACACAAAATAAACAGTACCTAATTTTTATAGAATTTTTAGTGGTGTTTTTATATTTTTTTGTGATTTTTAAAACTGAACAGTGCCAAAACTAGATGTTTTTGAATTTTTAAAAATAGCAAATAAACTCAAAAATGTCTCAAAAATTCTCGAAAATCCTACACCATGGCAGGAACCATGGGTCAAATTTTCATCGAATTTGGAGGTGATTTGATATTTTATTCAAAAATGACAAAAGGGCACTGTGTACAGGGACCAAAGTGCAAATACCCGAAGTTCTGAGGGTCCTGGTGCAAAATACCCAGCAAGTCATGCATGTGGCGCGTGCCTGGGGCACTCAGGGACCTATATGTAAGAAAAACAAGTCCGAGGACCTTTTGGTAACTCGTACCAAAAAGTCCAGGGGCTGTTATGCAAATATCCCACTAAAAGACGCACATGTGCAAATAAAACACTCACAGGCGCATAAATGCAATTACTGAAAATATTTCATTCATTTATTAACAACCAGAACTACAGGGCTAATGTTGCAAATACACCAAACAAAGCACGTGGCGAAGCACGTGACAGACACTCACAGGGGCATAAATGCAAATAAACTAGAGTACCAGGTTCCAAATGCAAATATCCCAACGTAAATAAAAGACACACAATATTTACAGGACTAAATCTAAAAACATAAACTAAGAGGGGGGCCTACGGTAAATTACCCCTTTATTACGTCGACGGCTGGATGATGGACGCGTGGCTGATCTGACGGTCCTGGACGCTGGCGTCTCTCTCTTTCCGCACGTGGGCCTAATCGACGTCTCAGAGGGGGCCACGTGGAAGATCTGACGGGTGCTGGTGGATGGCGCCTCCCTCTCTGCTCTAACGGTCCCGATCAACCCTCGAAATGATCGGACGGTGTCTGCTCCTCGATGGATGGATGGTCTCGATGGAAACTGGAGCTGGAGGGCAATCGGACGGTGGTCGAGGACCCTCGAAGAACAGGTGGCCGGCGAGTTTCGCCGGCCTCGTGCGCGCTTTGTGGTCCTCCTCAGCTGCCTCTGAAGATCGGAGAAGGTTGGCGATGAAGCTCCGCAGCTGTTGGTGGCCTCCGATGGCCCAGTCGAGCCCTGGAGGGGCTCCGGCGAGGTCGACGGAGGGAAGCTTCTGGCCTGGATGTAGGGAAGCCTCAGATGGCCTCCTCTGGACCTACAAGATAGCGCAAAAGCTTCGCGGGTCGAGGGCAAAATGCCTCGACCCGGTTAGGTGGTGTGGAGGTGGTCGGTGCGTCGGGATGAGCAAGCTCCGGCGAAGCGACGGACGGTGGAGCTCGAAGCCCAGCTCCTGTGCGAGCTGGGTTGAATGGGTGTATGGAGAAGGTTCGCGGAGGGATGGCGAAGGTGAATGTGGGTTCCGATGATCGAAAGAGTATGCGAGATAGCCGGAATCGACGGAACGCGACGGAGCTACGATTTGGGGCTAACTAGAAATTAGACGAAATGGGAAAGCTAGAAGGTTACCTGGGTGGCAAAGTAGACTAGGCTGGAGCTGAGGTAGCTCCCGATCGTGGCCTCGAAGGTCGTCTGGTCCTGAGGCTCGAGCTCCTGCTCTGGGCGGAGCACGGCGGCGCAATGTCGCCGGATCAATGGAAACTGGCCCCTCTCCTCGCTGCGACACGGGCAATCGAGAGCTGTCACCTCAGGGACTGCTGTGGAGGTCACAGGATGAAGGGTGGAGAGCCAAAGATGGCGGAATCGAGCGGCGGAGCTCAGAATATATATGAGTGCAGACCCGACTAGGGCTGATCGGGTAGGGTCACGGTGGCGCGCGGATCCCGATGTCGATGCCCGGCGAGGATGTCGGATGTGGGAGGTGTCAAACGGAGCCGGGGTTTAGGTGTTAGGCAATCGGGTCGAGCGGGTATAAATCCGAGAAGAAAGTCCGGCGCTCGAATCTGCGAAGAATGGTTCTGGGGGGGTCAGTTGACCGGGCGGTCAACATCCCCAGGGCCCAATGAAATCAGGCCACGTTGCAAGATCTTGAGGTGACAAATACACCTAGCTAGGGGCCGAATCAGCAAAAACTTTCAACATGAAATATTTTTCTTTTATTTTTTTCTATTTTTTGGTGATTTTTAATTAATTTTTGGAAATAAAATAGGGTATTTACATAGTATAGCTATACATAGGTATTTGTACAGTGTGGGGTTTTTTTTAATTTTTGATTTTTAATTAGTTATTTTTATACATTTTTATCCCTCTTTTATATTTTATTTATTTATAGAATAAAATGAGGAATAAAAGGATATTTTTATTTTATTTTTATTATTTATATACATAGGTGAAATAAATAGTTATGTACAACTATATACATGGCATATGTACAATATATTTTTGTAATTTTAGCTTTTGATATTTTTATTTGATTTTTTTGTTTTGTTTTGTTTCTTTTTATTTATTTTATTTACAACATAAAATATTTACAAAAAGTTTTGAAAATAAATAAATTTATTTACAAGGTTAAATACATGTAGAAGCATGGTCTATATACATGGTGGAAGGATATTTTTGGTCTTTTTGATTTTCAAATTTTTATTTTGTTTTTATCTTTTCCAAATATGTACAAATATTTACAAGAATATTTTTGGTTGAGGAAAATATAATTTTATTTATTTACATAAATATTTACACGTGAGCTCCTATCTCCCTCTACTGTGGCTTTTATGCGGTCAGGCCCATGCTGAGCCCTCCCTTGGGTTAGGTTGCTCAATATTTATTCTAAATATTCCCCTCTTTTTCTTTTTAATCTTTATTCTTTTATTTTTGCACAAAAACATGCTAATTATAGGTTTTTACACAATGCATGCTTTTGGTAATCATTGATATTTACATATATCTACATGTATTTGCAAAGGTTTTTGTAGCTAAAATATAAGAATAAAGAGTGATGAATGGGTATTCATCACCAGCTTACGAAGCAAACTAAGAGAGGATCATACCTTTCTCCTCCTCGTTCTCCTGGCAGCGCTTCGCTAGCGCTCCTTCTTCGCCTCCCACTCCTCCTCCCGATCTCTCAACCCTAGCCCTTGGGGTGGTTGTGGTAGTGGAAATCGTAGAGAATGAATGGGTAGGGGGTCTATTTATAGGCTCCCGAAAACCACTAACCATGGTTAGAAAACCATGATTTAAACCTTAACCATGGTTTAACGACCCATGTTTTTGGCCCATGGTTTTAGCCAAAACTTATCCCAAACTTGAGGCTTAAGTTAGAACATTCTAGAGGATTCTAGATTCGCTAATGATGCTTAATTAACACTAATTGTGATTAACTTTCACTAATCGCGATTTAATCTTTCACGGCTTACGCTTATCTTTGCTAACTATTGATTAGTGTTTGCTAATGATCATTAGCGGTTTTCAATCCGTCATTAGTTTCTTTAATCATGTTTAATTAGTCTTAATGACAATCATTATGGGTTAATGACATCTTAGCCTTCCTTACGTCTCTTTCTTCCGAAAATCATAACAATTCGAAACGAAGTCCGATTCACTCGAAACAAATTTCGTTGGTTTTCTCTTGACGAGCCGGATCTTATTATATAGGATCCGATATAGCCAAGCTCAAGGCTTTACAACACATTTCTTTCAATTTAACGATTCTTTATTACTCAATAAATTGAGGAAATTTGGGATAATTTCTTGTGGGACTTAACTTATACTCACTAATTAATTATTTTTGAAATAAAGGGGAGGTATTGATTAATTATTTATCTTGATTGTTTACTCCTTCTTGGATTGTTGCTTGTATCTGGACATGTTCCTATTCATCTTGCGTAATCATTTCATCATCATTGCATCATTTAAAATCAATTAGTTGCATTTATTTCTCTCTTACCACATAGCATATCATTATTTTATTTACATTAAAAATTATTTTTTAAAATGTACATCATATTACTTTCATTTATCATTTACATATTTTATTTAAAAATCCATAAAAAACTGGAAAAAAAATACAAAAAATAATTCACTTCTTCCTTGAAATCTATTTTTTAGATTATTTAGCAATTAATTTAGACCTCACATTGCCTCCTTGAGTTCGACTTTGAGATTTACCCAAGTAAAATAAGTAATTCGGCCGCATTAAAGATTAATTTGTTGTCTTAATTTTCCAGTGTAGTCATTTTTATGGATCCCTAGATTGTCTGGCTACAAACTTCGACATAATAATTATCATCAATTAACAATGAGCAAATTTTCTGAGTTTGGCAGGGGTGGAGGAGGGGTGGGTTGGTGGAGGCGAGGCTCAAGGAGGAGAGACGTGGAGGAGGTGGGGTCACCGACGAAGGTGGGTGCAATAGAGGAGGGGCGGGAGGAGAGGATTGTAAGAGGTTGGGCGGACGAAGGAGGGGCTGACTAGGGAGGGGTGGGGGAAGTGAGAGAGAGAAAATGACTAATCTACCCTAATTATTCATTAGAAAGTATCATTGTGTCTAAAAATTAACATCCGTTTGAGACAACTAAATTGAAGGGCGTATGTGATAAAGCTGGAAGAAGGTATGGGCACAATATTCTAAAAAAAAGGGCATAACTAATATTGCATAAATTAAAAAGATCATAAGTGATAAAAATCCAATAAAAATAACTAATTTTTGGAAACACTATAGTATCACATAAAATGGTGGGACACATAATTAAAGGAGTTCGTGGTAAATATCCATCTAAATAAGGTGTAATCACGTAATCTTGGATTGGAACGCGCATGTCGTTTTTTGACGCGTAAAGGATATGGAAAACCACGCGTATTCCTCGCGGCGACTCTGAGGAGGCTTTCCTATTTCCCTCCAACCTCATCTGAACCGTGGATTGTTTTCCGCGCCGCTTGATCACGACCGTTCAAAACACTACCGCCTCGGCCAGCCTCTTTTATAAAGGAACCTCTTTTTCCTCTAAAACGACCACGATCACCCCCATTGTCAGTATTAATATGCTCCGCTGAGATCGGTCGTGATTGATAGTCAGGTTCTGATCTAGGGGTCTTGTGGGCAAGTTCTAGTATTCGATTCGCGATCCTCAAATTAAATTGATTCCAATAGATAGCAGTTTAATCTGGTCAATGATCTCTCATGCATCTGAAATGTTTTCTCGAAGATCCCCTAGGGGCTTGTTTGGTTGCAGGGTTGGGCAGGGTTGGCCCAACCCTGGTTACTATTCTCAAGGGTACTTCCTCCTCACAGATTACTATTCACCCAGCCCAACCCTGCTCAACCCTTAGGGTTCGTTTGGTTGCAGGATTGGGCAGGGTTGGGTACTATTCACAGGGCTGGGTGAATAGTAAACTGTGAGGAGGGAGTACCCCTGTGAATAGTACCCAACCCAACCCAACCCTGCAACCAAACGAACCCTTAGGGCCTGTTTGGTTGCAGGATTGGGTAGGGCAGGGTTGGGCATGATGTTTTGCTGTCATTCAGTATCTGTCCTTGGGAACTATACATGACGGTGGGATTTGGAGACTAATCGAACCCTATAGCCGTTGAGGTATGATTTGAGTGGTGTTCTTTGCTCTGCATCGAATTAAACCACATGCTCCATCACATGTGCGGGCCCCGTTGATTTTGTCTTCACTATTTACAATTTCGCGATTTGGACTGCCTTGAGGTCATTTTGCAACCATGGTTAGTGATGAAAAGTCAAATTGCAGCTTTTGTTTGGTATTGGCAATTGACGTGATGATATCCCGATAGTATATTTTGCTGTTACTCTATGATCTGAGGTCTTTCTTTGAGAATTATTGGCAACAGGTCAGGGTCTTAATTGTGTTCAATACCATCTTTGAGAAACACATGTACACTCGAGTAGCTTCTCTGTATCTTGATTGTAATCGGTGTCATTTTGAAGAATTTTGAAGAAATAATCTCCAAGAAGTAATCTTCAAGGTATCTAAGACTATTATTATTGTCAAGTAGAGGTTCTACTTGATAGCATACTAGGAGAGTTTATATTTGGTAACATCTTAGGCTAACTTTTGCCTAGGTATCTATTATAAAAAGCAGCAAAGCATTTTTGACTTTTCCATTGCATGACGTATACATTGGCGATTATGCCTTGGTATTTGGATATTTAAGTTATAGTTGAATTTCTAATGGAACTTTCCCTCAAAATCGTAGATACTCGACTTACATGTTATTAATCTTTGTAGTATGGAGATGATAACTTTTTATGTGTTGTTGAAATGTGAGCTCTTGGGTATTGTAGTATCCTTTTTTCTCTATTTGAGTGATTCCATGGAGATAGTCTATATGTACACATTTTCAGATTCATTCACATTCTTTTAATACATGAGCTTGATATTATTCAATGGACTTTCTATGTGTAGGATGGGGGTTCACTTCTGTTACTTTGATTAGAGTTGCAAGGTTAGCAATTTGAAGATTTTAATTTGATTAGAGTTGCAAGGTTAACAATTTGAAGATTTTAAACACAGTCCTGCATATATGCCACGATTTGCATGGTTCAGGTGAGTATTTGCAATAAGACTAAAACATATTAGTTTTTCCCCCTTAATGCCTGTTTGAGTAACTTTATTATGTAGTTTTTGTTTGTCCTCTTTATGTAAATTACCCATAGAGCTTTTCTCCTATATAAGAGAGCTCTAGGGTTAATGGTTATGTATCTCATTCATTCCTTTCAACATGGTATCAGAGCGACGGTCCTAGGCCGGAGTTTTGAACCCTAACCCTAACCCTACCCCACCCGCTGCCCTTTCTCTCTCTCGATTTCGAGGTCCCCGCCTTCCTGCTTCCTGCGCGCGTGACCTTCCTGTGCGCGAAGCCCGCCGCAGCCTCCTAGCGATTCTCGACATCTCGCCCGCAGCCTCTTGATTCCCGACATCTCAACATCGCGCCTGGACATCGCGCGTGACCCTTCTGCGACCCTCCTGGCGATCGCGCTTCCCGGCACCTTGGCCCCTGGGTGACCCTTCTGCGTGCACGCCACATCTTCATCGCGCGACATCTTCATCGCGCGTGAGGGTCCTGGCGATAACATCTTCATTGCGCACGCCACATCTTCATCGCGCGTGACCCTCCTGGCGATAACATATTCATCGCGCGAGGGTCTTGTGCGCCTCATCTACGCCGTCCTTCTGTAGCGCGCCGCCCTTCTGTAGCGCCCTTCTGTAGCGCGCGAGGGTCTTGTGCGCCTCATCTACGCACGCCCTTCTGAAGCGCACCGCCCTTCTGTAGCACGCAACCCTTCTGGAGCGTGCAAGTCCTGTGGCGACGCGCAAGTCCTGTAGCGTGCAAAATCATGTGCGTGTGCACCGTCTGTCCTAGCAGTACTCCTTCATTGCACATGTTGTGTGCGTGTAACCGTGTTGGGTACATGTATAAGTAGACGTTATTGTCAGATTGTGTAACCCCAGTTACAGGTTATTGTTGTTGTCATGTCAGACAACAAGGTCGATCTTCCGTCCCTGGGTGCCTTCAAAGGTCCAGCACTAGTTGTGAAGATGGACAGTACGAACTATGAACTGTTGGCCATGCAGTTCATGAGTCTTATGCAATGCAATGGCAAGAAGCATATCCTCACACAAGAGGAACCTGTTGACAAGACTGGGGTTAACGCCTCATGGGAGGCTGATGACGCTTATGCACGTGTATGGCTATCTGGCACTGTGTCCATGGAAATAGCCAATGATATTCTGAGTCAACCCACTGCGAAGGCTATGTGGGATATTCTGGCAGCCACATATTCTCCGGCAAAGAACGAGTCCAAGATCTTACAACTCCAGCATGATATCTTCACCTCGAAGCAAAATTGACGTCCTCTCCATACCCTCTACACCTCTCTGAGGGGTATGTTTGAGAAGCTACACGGGTACATTCCTTTGACAGCTACACCGGAGCATCTCAAAGCATACAGGGACTCGGTGATGACTGGAGTGTTTCTAGCAGCCCTTGATTCGGAGTATGATGCCGCCCGAGCAGAGATTCTTACAGATGCCACCATCCCACCTATGGTGGAGGCATATCACAGGCTGAGTAGACTCTCCATATCTCATGGTGGAGGTTCACACCTTCAGCCATGGCATCTTCTCGTGGCAGAGGAGGCTATTCACATTTTCGAGGTAGAGGCGATCGCGATCGAGGAGGAGGAGGTAGCAGACCTCCTAGACAGCCGTGCACCTACTGTCGCCGGACTGGGCACACTGAGGAAACATGCTACTCCAAGCATGGGTTTCCTACTACTACGGCATGTGTGGCGGAGCAGGCTCAGCAGGAAGGAGGTCCTTCCCTTGTCCTGGATCAGAGGTTTAAGGAGTTAGTGGCGAGACTTCGGGAGATCATGCCTGGCCAGGGATCAGCTAGTACTTCAGGATCATCAGAGATAGCCAGCTCAGCATCCTATTCAGGTACAATGTATGCACTTACTAGTAGTTACAGTGCAGATCTATCAGAATGGATCATGGACTCAGGAGCTTCTCACCATTTATGTGGTAACAAGAAGCAGTTGCATGGTTTTATTACAACTCAGACAGGCCGCTCCGTGGTGATAGCTGATGGGACACATTCTCCCATTACTGGTAAGGGGAAGGTGCAATTGACCCCTGGGATACGGCTTCAGAATGTTCTTTATGCTCCTAATTTTTCCATGAATCTACTGTCCATTAGTCAAATCACTAAAGACTTACATTGTCGTGCCATATTTGACCCATCTGCTCTTGTGTTTCAGGACATCCTAACGGGCAGAGTGATTGGAACTGGCCGTGAGCAAGGGGGTCTCTATAGACTGGTACAGTCTCCTTACGCTGGTGTCTCTTCTGTTCGTGCTGGATCTGTCTCACCTTACACATGGCATCTCTGCTTTGGTCATCTTCCGTTGCAAAAGATGGTCCATATCCTTCCCCAGATTTCTCCCAGGTCTACTTTTCAATGCGAGGCATGCCAGCTTGGGAAACATCACCGGTCATCGTTCCAGAGTCGTCCAGGTCCGAGTCATCGTAGACTGTTTGAGTTACTTCACTTTGATATTTGGGGTCCCAGTCGTGTCCCTAATCTTCAAGGGCACAGGTTTTATCTTGTTGCAGTCGATGATTTCTCTAGACTATCTTGGGTCTTTCTTCTTAAAAATAAATCTGATGCTGGTCATATTATTCAAGCTTTTATTATTGAAATAAAAAATATTTTCTCTGCTAAAGTGAAGTACATACGGTATGACAATGCTCTAGAATTGTGTAGTACCCAACTTTCCAAATTTCTTATGTCTCATGGGATTGTGCATCAGACGTCGTGTGCCTATACCTCCCAACAGAATGGGGTGGCTGAACGGAAGCATCGTCATTTGTTGGATATGACCAGAACCCTTTTAATTCAGAACCGTGCCCATCACTCCTATTGGGGGGATACGGTTCTAACTGGCTGTTATCTTCTTAACCGTATGCCTTCGACAGTGTTAGGGGAGAAGATTCCGTTCTTGACTGTGTTTTCCGAGAAGGATCTTTTCTCCCTAACACCACGTGTTTTTGGGTCTGTTGCATTTGTTCATTGTTTTTCTCTTGGTCTTGACAAGCTCTGTCCCAGAGCTGTTAAATGTGTGTTTGTGGGTTATTCCAAAACCCAGAAGGGATATCGGTGTTTTGCTCCAGTTAAACGAAGGTACTACGTCAGTGCAGATGTCACCTTCTTTGAGTCCATTATGTATTTCTCTCCTACAGGTGACAGACTCACTCACTCAGAGGAAGGAGACGACATCTATGTGCCGCCTCCACCTCCATCTGTTCCATGCTCTCATCTACCACCACAGCCTACTCCACCACCACCACAGCCTACACCACCACCACCACCAACTACTGTTCATTATCCTCAGGTCTATCAGCGACGGCCCTCTGCTCATGTGCCTCCTTCATCATCCAGCACGCCCGAGGTATGTACTGATCATTTAAGTTCTACTGATGGCACAGGTGATTTGAATGTGCAGATGGATGTACAGGGTACTGATGTACAGGCTATTGATGATACTGTTATTCCTTCTGTCGATGACCTACATATCCCTGTTTCTCATAGATGGCAGAAGCGTGCTCGGACGGTGAATCCCAAATATGGGATGGATTTTTGCTCTCAGGCGTCATTGGAGCGTTTGTCCCGGGACTTTCGCAACTTTGTTGTTGGGTTATCGGCAGTACACATTCCACGGTCTTATCAGGAGGCCCTACAGAGAAGCCCGTGGCGTTTAGCTATGGAAGAGGAAATGGCGGCATTGCAGTTACGTGGTACGTGGAGTATTGTGCATCCTCCACCAGGTGCGTCCATTGTTGGAAGCAAATGGATTTTTACTGTTAAGCATCGGGCAGATGGTACGGTTGATAGATACAAAGCCAGATTGGTTGCTCGTGGGTTCATCCAAACATATGGGGTGGACTATCAGGAGACGTTTTCTCCAGTAGCCCGTCGTACTACCTTACGGATTCTCATTGCAGTTGCTGTTGTCCGAGACTGGCCCCTATTTCAGCTTGATGTCACGAACGCCTTCTTGTATGGTGACTTGCAGGAAGAGGTCTATATGCAGCAGCCGCCAGGGTTTGCGGCTGAGGGGGAGTCTAGTATGGTGTGTCGTCTCCATAAGGCCATATATGGCCTGAAGTAGAGTCCACGGGCTTGGTTTCAGAAGCTCTCGGAGTTGATTGAACAGAAGGGCTTCGTCAGATCTACAGCAGATCATACTCTCTTTGTAAAGAGAGATCAGCGAGGTACTGTGATCATCTTAGTATATGTCGATGATATTGTTATTACAGGCAGTAATGAGCAGGGCATTCAAGCAGCCAAGAAGTTTCTTGGCGAGCAGTTCGTTATGAAGGATTTGGGTACACTTCGCTATTTTTTGGGGCTGGAGTTTGCACGGAACAAGCAAGGTATGGTAATGACACAAAAGAAGTATGTTACGGATCTCTTATCTGAGACAGGTATGGCAGGGTGTAGACCAGCTGCTACACCTATGGATTCTAATGTCAAACTTTATGATGATGACTCTGAAAAGGTAGACAAGAGACGATACAGAGAGCTAGTGGGAAAGCTCTTGTATGTCACTATTACCCGACCGGATATAGCCTTTGCGGTTAATAGGGTAAGTCAATTCATGGAGCAACCCAGGCAGGCTCACATGAATGCTGTTTTTATGATCTTGAGATATCTGAAGTCATCTCCAGGTACTGGTCTTCTGTATAGAAGAGATACCCCTATATCCATCACAGGTTATGTTGATGTAGACTATGCTGGGTGTCCTAATGATAGAAAGTCAACTTCAGGCTTTATTGTATTTGTTGGCACCTCACCAGTAGCTTGGAAGAGTAAGAAGCAAACTGTGGTGGCTCGATCAAGTGCAGAGTCAGAATATAGGGCAATGGCCCAAGGTAGTGCTGAGATGATGTGGGTTAAATCCGTTTTGATTGATTTAACCATTGATGTTCCTCTTCCCATGCATCTGAAATGTGATAATCAAGCAGCCCTGTTCATAGCCAATAATCCAGCCTTCCATGAGAGGACGAAGCACATTGAAGTGGATTGCCATTTTACACGAGACTTAATTAAAAAAGGACTTATTTCAACTTCTCATGTATCATCAGGAGAACAGGTTGCAGACATGTTCACCAAGGCCCTTGCTAGGGGTCCATTTCATCTTTGTTGTTCCAAGCTGAGCATGTTGGATATATATGCTCCAGCTTGAGGGAGAGTGTTAGAGTAATCTTATTATGTAGTTTTTTATTTGTCCTCTTTATGTAAATTACCCATAGAGCTTTTCTCCTATATAAGAGAGCTCTAGGGTTAATGGTAATGCATCGCATTCATTCCTTTCAACAAGGTGCACTACCAAATACTCCAACACTCCCCCTCAAGCTGGAGCATGCAATGCTTAGCTTGGACAAACAAACAGAAAGAAACTCAACTCATGCTACAGGACACTACGGACAATATCAACCCAACGCGCACATGCTGCAGTCGAGGACGTTGCTTCTCATGCCGTGCAGGTGAGGAGGACGAACGGGCTGGAGTGTGAGTCAACTGAAGACTCGGAATCTAACCATCGAGTCTGAAACTGCACCTGAAGTCTCCTCGTCGGAGAACTGGGTCTCTCCCATCTGGCTCAGAGAATGGTGCACTGCTCTGGTGTACCTATGATACCACATGAAAACCCTTGACCTTAAGGGAATGGTCCTCTGCTCTGGAGTCCCTATGGCTCACATGAAAACTCTGACCTGACAACAACAAGAATAATGATGGGGACCTCTGACAATGATGGCAACATATGCTCATCTGACAATGACCGCATCCATGTGCGTGTCTGAAACTGGACTCGGAGTCTAAAACCGAACTGTAGAGTCTGATCACCTGGCTGGTCTGGAGACTGATATCTGGAGTCTGGAAAATCTGGATCTGACTCGAACCTGTGACTCTACACATATACTCCCCCTTTCTCCCATACTTGTCGGAAAACATGGACGTCGGCCAAGTTGGGAGAAGACAACAATGATGGGGATAAAACAAAAACCACTTAGCCGATTACACATTTGTCGGCTTTCAAAACATTCATTTTTTTTCGAAAAATTTTTTTAAGCCATTGTTTTTTTCCTGGCTTTTCATCAACATTTTTTTTCCGGCTTTTGTATTTTTTAAGCCTCCATTTTTTTTCTTTGCGTACGACCTTTTTTTTCGATGTACGCGTCTTTTTTTTAAATAAAATCTCCTCTTTTTTTTAAAATAAGTGTACGGCTTTTGAGATGTACGCGCCTTTTTTTTGAAACAAAATCTCCTTTTCTTTAATGCATCTCACTGCGCAACCCAATTTGGGCTTCATCAAAATTTTAACCCCTTTTTATTTGCAGCATAAATTTTTTTTATAGCTGCAGCCCTTCTTTTTTTCTTTACGGCACCTCCCTCTCTCTTTTTTAAACGATGGCCCCCCTCCATTTTCTGCCCACTGTTGGGCTCTCAACACACTTTTTTTTAACAAAACGGGCCCGCGCTCATATTAGGGTTCCCACACGGGAACCCCCCCCCTTTTTTTTCTTGAACAACCGCCGCCCCTGTGTGGGGTGTCTTTTCTGCCGCCCCCTTTGGGGATTCTTCTTCCAGCGCCGCCGCCAAGTCTAGAGCGGCGAAAGAGGAGCTCCGCTGCTGGAGCTTGCCGTGGAGGAGATGAGGCTGCTGACCCTGCTCTCCCGCGAGGGGCTGCGCGTGCAGCCGTTTCTAGAGTCGCGGCCTGGAGCCGCCCTTTGCTAGGGCTGGAGAGATTCGCCGGGGAGATTCTTGAAGGCGCGCCGCCTGCGCGAGGAAGTATAGTCTGGTTTTGCTTTGCTGCGCGAAAGGGGTGGAGGGCGGCTGAAGACGCGCGCAGATGGTGCGCGTGGGAAGAACGTTGCCGATTGTGCTCGCGTGCGGGGACTTGGAGAGCTCCTGCGGAGTAGCGGCATCGCCGCTGACAAATCTTAAGTTCTGGATTCTCTTCATTACGCCGCTGGGAATGTTCGGAATCTGGAGAATGTCGAGTCTATAGGCGGGAAAGCCAACGCTCCTCTCTCAAGAGATGCGGCCGCCTGCCACCTGGAAAGGGATCGGTGTCGCCTAGGATCTCTGGAGGAGATGCTCGGGCGCTGCCGCTTGTTACGCGCCCTCCTGGATGCGCGAGATCTGGAGCCGCGTGAACATGATGTCACGCCTGGGAAGGCTTCGTGAGAGAGGGCTTGCGACTCCGCCTGGGCGTACGTCGGGGAAGGAGATGTCGCCGCCGCTGGCTGGAGATGTGAGGCGTCGATGGACCGAAAAATCACTCGAACAACTAAGGGTAGATGAAAGAAATATAAACAGGGTTGTTGCGACCTCAGTCGCTCGAGCAATAAATCGGTCAATCAAGAAAGTTAAATCAGACCACCAATAATCAGATGAAATCAAATAAACATGATAGGGGTCCTGGCTATTTTATTAACCTGGTATAGCGACCAGGGTCGAACACAAGGAGCACGGATTGGCCTTACGACCTACGAAGTAGTCAAGAAGAGAAGAAAAGATATTTTTGGTGGTTTTTTAGGGTTTTTATATTTTTTGAATTTTTAATATTTTAAGAAAATAAGATAAGCAACTAAACAACACACTTCAACAATTTATTAAATGCACTAACAATCAACCAAAAATTCCAGAAAAAATATTTTTGTGTGTTTTATAATTTTTACTGTTTTTAGTGAATTTTTGAGATTTTTCTGATGTTTATTTTTTTTCTAAAAATGAAACAATGACAGAAATAAAGGGTGCTGTCCAGTCAGGAGAAAAAGGCCAATTTAAAGTATAAAAAGGGCCTCCCAGCTCCTGAGGGTAATTTTCCTATAAACTAGAAAGTTTAAGGAAAATTAGGGCGCTGGATTTATTATTTTTGGATTTTAAAATTATTTATTAGAATTTTATGAGTTTTTGTGTGTTTTTCAATTTTTAGGTGCTTTAAGTAATGAAAAATAGCCAAACTTGGCTAGAAAATCAAGCAAGCATAAACAAACAACAAGTAATTTTTTTGTGAATTTTAGATGATATTTGATATTTTTTGTGGTTTTTAAAGTTAGACAGTAACGAAATTAGATGTTTTTGATTTTTTTAAAAATATCAAATCAACACAGAAATGTCTCCAAAAATCCTCAAAAATTTTACACTATGGCAGGAGCCATGTATCCAATTTTCGTGGGATTTGGAGGTGATTTGCTATTTTATTCAAAAATAAAAAGGGGGCACTGTGCACAGGGACCTATGTGCAAATACCCGAAGTCCTAGGGGGTCTGGTGCAAATAACCCAGGTAAACACGTGTGTCGCACGTGCCTGAGGCACTCAGGGACCTAATTGTAAGGAGAATAAGTTCCGAGGGCTATTTGGTAACAGGTACCAAAAGCCCAGGGGCTTATCTGCAAATAACCCAAATATTAGCGCACATGCACAATTACTTCTACGCACAGGGGTATAAATGCAATATTCCAAAAACTTTCATTCAACTCATAACATCCAGAACTACAAGGGCATATAATGCAAATAACCCAAAAAAGTCACGTGTCGATGCACGTGTCAGATCACACACAGGGGTATATGAGCAAATAAAACCAAGCGCAGGGGTCTCTATGCAAATATCCCAAAAACCAAACAATTATACTACATAATTACAGGACTAAATACAAAACAAAATAACAGAGGGGGCCTAAGGGTAATTTACCCTTTATTAATGGAGCGACTGGATGGATGCCACGTGGAGCATCTGACGGTGGCGAACGACGGGCGCTCCACAGCTGAGCTCCTCGGGCGAATCCGACGGCAGGGGTTTCTCCACGTGGGGGATCGAACGGTGTAGGGCGCAGGTGGCTAACCCTCGTGCATCGGACGGCTGGGATCAATCCTCCACGGATCTGACGGTGGCTGCTGATCCTGGAATGGACGGCCTAGATGGAAACTGGAGTGGGAGGATGATCGGACGATCGGGGAGGATCGAGGAAGAACAGTTGGCCGGCGAGTTTCGCCGGCCCCAGGCGCACGCTCCCGACCTCCCCTGCTGCTCGTGAAGATCGGAGAAGCTCTGCGATGACGTTCCGCAGCTGCTGGTGGTCTCCGATGACCCAGCCAAGCTCTGGGGAGCTTCGGCGAGGTCGGCGGAGATGAAGCTCTTGGACCTGATGGTCCAAGCCCTCAGATGAGCTTGGATGTACCTGCAAAGACAACCAGGAGACTCGCGGATCGAGGGCAAACTGCCTCGACCCTTTTAGGCGGGGTGACGGTGATCGGAGGGTCGAGATGGGTGAGCTCCGGTGAAGGTGGAGACGGTGGAGCTTGAATCCCAGCTCCTGTGCGAGCTGGATTGGATGGAGATATGGAGAAGGTGCGCGGGAGGAAGGCGGAGGCTATGGCGGAGCCTGGTGATCGAATGGATGTCGGATGTGGACGGAATCGACGGCGAATGGTGGCGGAGCGAAAGGGGGGTGAATGAAAATTAAAGAAAAGGGAAGGACTACGGGGCTACCTGGGTGGTTGATGAGACTGGGGGTGAGCTGACGGTGCTCTGGGTCGTCGCCTCGAGGAGCGTCTCCCTCCGAGGCTCGGGCTCCTGCTGGTGGCGGAGCACGGCGGTGATACGCGCCGGATCAGTGGAATCCGCAACCTCTCCTCGCTTCAACAGCACGGGAGGCAAGCTGTCACTCTCGCTCTCACGATGGAGCTCACTGGGGGTGGAAACGAGTAGCCAAAGATGGGAAATGGAGGTGGCGGAACTCGGCTTAAGTATGGGTGAGGGTCTGGGAAGAAAGGCGCGGGTAGGGCGTTCTGGTGCGCGGATCCCGAGGTGGAGGCTCCGGCGAGGGTCTCGGATGTATCAAGGAGGAATCGGACCCAGGGTTTAGGTAATAGGGTATCGGGTTTAGGCGCTAAAAAAAAGGAAAGTCGGGTCGGGCGCCTAAGCCCGTGGGAAGTGGTCCTGGGGGGGGGCAGTTGACCGGGCGGTCAACAATCCCCAGGGCCAATGGGAAGCGGCCACGTGGCTGGATTTTGGAAATGAAATTTAAGGTAGTTAATGGCCGAATTAGTGAAAACTTAAAACATGAAATATTTTTATTTTATTTTTTTCTATTTTTTAGTGACTTTTAATTAATTTTTCGAAATAAAAATAAGGTATGTACATAGTAGGTTCATATATAGGTATATATACAATATTTAGGTTTTTAATTTTTGATTTTTAATTTATTATTTTTGTACAATTTTATTCACATTTTATATTTTATTTATTTATATTATAAAATAAGGAATAAAAAAACTATTTTTATTTTATTTTTATTATGTATATAAATACATATGTACATATATATACATGGTATATTTACAATATATTTTTGTGTTTTTAATTTTGTTATTTTTAATTTGTTTTTTTTGTTTTAATTGTTTTTATTTTATTTATTTACACTATATAATATAGAATATTTTCAGAAATTTTGGAAATTAATTTTATTTATTTATAAGGCTAAATAAATAGGGATGATGGAACTATATACAAGGTGATCATGTACATGAATGATATTTTTTGTTTCTTTTTAATTTTTATATTTTTCTTTTATTTTTATATTTATAAATATATACAAATATTTACAAGCACAGTTTATTCTCTTTTTGGGGAAAATATTTTTATTATATTTACAAATATATTTACACACATAAGTCCCTATCTCCCTCTACTTTGGTTTTTATGCGGTCAGGCCCATGCTGAGCCCTCCCTTGGGATTAGGTTGCTCAATATTTATTCTAAATATTTCCCTCTTTTTCTTTTTACTCTTTATTCTTTTATTTTTGCAAAAAAACATGCTAATTATTAAACTTTATACAATGCATGCTTTTGATAATTATTTGTATTTACATGAATATACATGCATTTGCAAAGGTTTTTGTAGCTAAAATATAAGAATAAAGAGTGATGAATGGGTATTCATCACCCCCCTATACTTAACTTTTGCTAGTCCCTTAGCAAACACTTATTTGAAAAAGAAGTGAAAAAAGAAAGAAAGAAAAAGAAAAAGAGGGGAATGTACATGGATCAAGGTTGAATATTAAACTTTCCTTCATTAAATTGAAATATGGAGCTCGATCAGATTTTTAGATTATTAATGTGTCGGAACATTATTTAGACTTAAGCTTAAAACTCAACAGTCTCTAAGTTCCACCAATATATGGACAAGACTCCTCAATAAACCAGATCAGAACAAGTCTACATACACAAACTCTAATGACCATGAATCTTTCCATGCAGTGTAAGTGATATGTAGCTCCCCACCTCAGAAGTAACAAAGAAACAACCTCCCTCAACCTGGTAACTCTAATGCCTCGGTCTAGCAACTCTTTCCTCGAGAAGCGGGGTATTCCCTTCTAAGTTCAAGTGCAACCGGCTCAAGAAGAGGGGGAAGAAGTATAGACTTTTGGAAGCTCAACCAGTGTAGCCAAGTCTTCCGCTGCAAGCTTCATGAGATGTAACACGGATACCATAAGCTTTTGCTTTATTTGACTATATACACTCCGGTGGGGTTATTAAATTTTCAATCCGACCCACCACTTTTTTTGGAGTTCTTTTTGCATTTTGCATTTTTTTTCAAGTGCCTCTGTACAACATATCTACATGGTGCAGCGTATATACAAGAAATTTCCTCTTGATCCAGTAGACTATCCCTCTTTTGAAGCTTTATTGCAACCCACGGCTTCTGTCTTTAGCCTTCATCACCACTAGGCCAAGTTGAGACGCACTTCCTTCACTAGAAGAAGAAGAGAGATATCTGAAGTCGTCTCCAGGTACTGGTCTTCTGTATAGAAGAGATACCTCTATATCCATCACAGGTTATGCTGATGCAGACTATGCTGGGTGTCCTAATGATAGAAAGTCAACTTCAGGCTTTATTGTATTTGTTGGCACCTCTCCAGTAGCTTGGAAAAGTAAGAAGCAAAATGTGGTGGCTCGATCAAGTGCAGAGTCAGAATATAGGGCAATGGCCCAAGGTAGTGCAGAGATGATGTGGGTTAAATCCGTTTTGACTGATTTAACCACTGATGTTCCTCTTCCCATGCATCTAAAATGTGACAATCAAGCAGCCCTGTTCATAGCCAATAATCCAGCCTTCCATGAGAGGACGAAGCACATTGAAATGGATTGCCATTTTACACGAGACTTAATTAAAAAAGGACTTATTTCAACTTCTCATATATCATGAGGAGAACAGGTTGCAGACATGTTCACCAAGGCCCTTGCTAGGGGTCCATTTCATCTTTGTTGTTCCAAGCTGAGCATGTTGGATATATATGCTCCAGCTTGAGGGGGAGTGTTAGAGTAACATTATTTTGTAGTATTTATTTGTCCTCTTTATGTAAATTACCCATAGAGCTTTTCTCCTATATAAGAGAGCTCTAGGGTTAATGGTAAGGCATCTTATTCGTTCCCTTCAACAGGGATGATCCCTCTTCTCTGCTGAAGTCAATAAGCTATATGTATGCAATGAAGTAGCTTTATTTGATAGGATCTCACGAGCTTCGTGATTGGAGGTCGAAACATGGTCAGAGATTGCAGAAGCTGAAGTTGGCTAAAGGTTATGAAGAAATTAGAATCCATTGCTGCATGAATCATGTGCTAAATCTTTTGTTTCTGTTCTACAAGGATAGTTTATGTATACCATATCTATGTTTTTGTTTTGTATTCATGTTTGGATTCATGTATCCTCCTTGAGAACGAGCTCATTTCTCTGAGATTGACGGTGTATTGCTTCATGATTTGATGGTTATTAGCAACATCTCAGGCAAAGAAAGATGAGACATTGGCAGAGATCAGCAGAGCGTAATTTACAATTTGCCAAGTCTTTTTGAGTTTGTTAAGATTGGTAGTCTGGTTTTTCAACTCACATTGCAGATCTCGAATAGCATGCTGAGTTGCACAACAAGAATGGATGCACCGGATTGATAACTTGAAGAACCTTTGGTATCTAAACCATATTTTCTTTCTATAGTATTGCCACAAAAGAGGGATTTTCTAGATGGATAGCTTAAATAATCCTGATAGATCTGAATGGAGGCGAAGAATCCATGTAGCCGACCCTACTTAATTGTGGGAAAAGACGTTGTTGTTGTTGTTGTTGTTGTTGTTGTATAGCTTAAATAATCCTTGACAGTAATCCTTGGCATCTTATGATAACATTATAGAAATGGATTTTTAGTACATCCATTTTGTTTTGAAGGCGTTGGAAGAATTAGAGTCAAATCTTGTTTGAGGGGCTCAACTCTGGATGAGGCATAATTATGAAGGAAATGGAACGGAATATTCTTTTTCAGCTTCTAGATGTTTTTTCCATCTTTTGATTTTTTTATACAGCTTCAGAGACCTTGCTGTGGGTATGAGGATTCTTCCAACGTATTGATGGGGGATTGTTAGGTATGCAATGTTCTTTTCTTATTGAATATTACAGATTTCACCTGTTAAAATTGGAACATAAAAGAACTTATTGGAGTATCAAGGCTATAAACATCATTTTGTGTATTGTAGGTTGTTCACATTAGTTGTTTGCATGCAATTGATATGGAGTTGTACAATAAGAATGGACATGCTTGATCGATAACTTGAAGAACTTTTGGTATTTAAAGCATATTAGTAATCTTTCTATAGTCTTGCCATAGTTTTTTGTTGAATGAAGCTCGAAATTCCCTGCTATACTTGTCTTTGAATTGATATTCTTACTAGGATGGGAGTGACAGGGTTTGATTCATAGTTTAGTGGGATGCTTCGTCTCCTACGATGAAGTCAATAAGGTATAAGTATGCAGTGAAGTAGCTTTATTTGATAGGATCTGATGAGCTTTATGATTGGAGGTCAAAACATGATCGTACTTATGATGGTTGTTTGAAGGTTTTGAAGAAATAGAGTTCATTGCGGCTGGATACATGGGCTAAATCTTTTGTTTCTGTTCTAGCATGATTGTTTCTGTTTACCATATCTATGTTTTTGCTTGTTTTTTATTCATGTTTGGATTCCTGTATGCACTTTGAGAACGAGCTCATTTTCTCCTGGATGGACAGTGTATTGCTTCCTGATTCAATGGTTCTTAAAAATATCTGATGCAATGAAAGATGAACATGAGATAACGACAGAGAATAGAGGAGTGTCATCTATTGACAGGTCACTTACCTTTTTGAGTTTTCTTAAGATTGTTAGCCTTGTTTTTATAGTTGTACTGGATCGATAACATGAAGGCCATTTGGTATCTAAAGCACGTTTTTATTCTTTCTATAGGCTTGCCACAAGGGAGGATTCACTAGATGGGTAGCTTAAATAATCCTTGGAATCTTACGCAACTTACCTTCCTTATTAGGATGGGAGTGGCCAGGCAAATTTGAATCAATTTGAAGATTATAAAGGGATTTTCCTTTTCTAAGCCAATAATTTCTAAAGTACGCAATAAATTGACTTATTTGATAGGATATTACGGGCTTTACGATTGGAGGTCAAAACATGAACATAGATTGTAGTAGCTGGTTGAATGTTATTGATGAATTAGAGTTCATGTGTAGATCTTTTCTTTTTGTTCTAGAGTGCTTGCTTCTGTTTATCTATATCTATGGTTTTGCAAGGTCAAGCATTTGTATTCATGTTTGGATTCATGTATGTTCCTTGAGAATGAGCTTATTTTCTCTGAGATGGATAGTGTACTGCTTCCTGATCTGGTGGTTCTTAGCAACATCTAAGGCAAATAAAAGTGAGATGTCGGAGTTTGTATTCATGTTCTAGAATACTTGTTCATGTTCATCCCTATCTATGATTTTGTAAGGTCAGGAGTTTGTATTCATGTTTTTGTTTTCATGTTTGGATTCCTGTATACACCTTGAGAACGAGATCATCTCCTCCGAGATGGACGGTGTACTGCTTCCTGATCTGATGGGTCTTTTAGCAACGTCAAGGCAAATAAAAGTGTCATGTTGGCAGTGAGTAGCAGAGCGTAATTTGCAGACAAGTCACTTGCCTTTTTGAATTTTGTTTAGATTGTTAGCATGGTTTTCCAACTCACATTACAGATGTCAAATAGCACGCTGAGTTGCACAACAAGGATGGACACACCAGATCGATAGCTTGAAGAACCTTTGGTATCTAACACATATTATATTTCTTGATTGATTTACTAGATGGATAGCTTAAATAATCCTTGGCATCTTATGGTAACAATATAGAAATGGATTTTTAGTACATCTAATTAGTTTTGAAGGTGGTGGAAGTAATAGAGTCAAATCTTCTTTCGCAGGGTCTATCCTAGATTTGAGGCATAATTACAAAGGAAAGGGATCGAAATGTTCTTTTTTAGCTTCTAGATGTTTTTCCTTCTTTTGATTTGTTGCTACAGCTTCAGAGACTATGCTGTGATTATGACGAGTTCTCTGTTCTTCCAATGTATTAATCAGAATTATTAGGTATGCATTGTTTTTTATTTAACACTACTGGTTTCACCGATTAAAAATGGAACATAAAAAGAACTTGCTGGAGTATCACGTACTATGAAGGTCATTGTGAGTGTTGGAGGTTGTTCACATCTGCTGTATGCAAATGCTAAGGTATTGTACTTGTACAACAAGAATGGACATACGGGATTAGTAACTTGAACCTTTGATATCTAAAGCATAATTATTATTCTTTCTATAGTCTCGCCACAGGAGAGGGATTTGTTGGAAATGCGAGCCCATGGCGAGCCATTATGCAATAAATGTTATTGCAATTCACTCCTTAATCTGAAATGAAGAATACATAATTTGCATAATAGGTCCCTTAGTACAATTAGGGTTATGTACCATGGCCATCTTGATGATCATACAGCTGTTGATTCAACTATTGAATCATAGAGGCTGGTGCTTGAATGAATATCTAAAGAGTTAGATTGAGGACTCATCAAGCACCGTCAGATGATTGTTAAGAGATGATCTCCAGCCTGAGTAGGAGATGGCAATCCTTATCTCTAAAGGCTGATATCTGACCGACCTCTTGATGCAGGTCCTCTGCATAGGAATAGAGATTCGGAGGTGTCAGATTAGTTAGGTCAAAGAGTTGACTTAACGAGATCGAGATAACCAAAGTCCTATATCGTATGCTGTCAGGATATAGGCACGCATCCTCTGACCGGAGACAGATGTGTTGCTATATGTCTAAGTATGTACATTTGGCAGACCAATAGGTTAATGACCTAATCAAGGTCTACACACCGGCGCGCTGGTGTGCATATAAGGGCATATGAGTAATACGATCTCTCAAAGGGATCATACAGGTTCAGTTACTGAACCGGAAGACATGAGCTCACTCATGAGATATTGGGAAGAATCAAATTCCGTGCGCACGGTCGTCTCGCTTGGGAAGCTTGACTGAATTTGTAGGTTTGATATATACTTTTGGAAAGTATATGATCAAGACCTAGGTATAATATACGCTTTTGGAAAGTGTATGATTGATACCAACTCCCAATGATCGAATGAGAAACTTACTGATAAAACCATGAAGTAGACAGTATAAAGTTGATCGAATACTTCGGGTTTACTCTGAGTCTTCCAGTATGCAGGATGTACAGGTATTGGGAATACCTGAGGGTGATGTGATCATAAACGATTGTATAACCATGACGCTTCCATTCCTAGGGAGTGATGAAACGGGTCTGGATTTTAGTGACTCCTCTCAGTAGAGAAGTGATCTGATCTTGGTCCAAGTATTGGACATTGATCTGAATGTGATTCAGATACAATGAGAAGATTAGATTTACGGTCTTGATTTAATCAAGCATCTATGGGAGGCCCGCGATCTGGATTTGAGATATGATCTCAATATCCATGTCACTATACGTGGAACAATACAATCGCCCTGTCCTTATCTCCAAGTATCTGCGGAGAAAGCGCATTATCCTTGAAGGAGTTCATGGATAATTCTATTGTTGATATATGTATTCGAGCATTGAGAAAATGGATAATTAAATGTGATTTAATTATCATGAGTAATATGAATTTGATTCATATTATAAAGAGAGTTATCTGAGATAATTAAATGAGATTTAATTATCAAAGATGTAAATAATGTGAATGTGATTCATATTATGTGGACACAAGAGAATAGAGATCCAAGATGATTAAATATGATTTAATTATCATGGATATGAATAATGTGGATAGCAATATCCATATTAATCATATATATATTATAAATGTGATTTATAATATATAAGAGAGAGCTATTTGTAATTTACATTTGTTAATTAAATGTTAATGTGAATTGGATTCACATTGGACATCAAATTGAAAATGTAATTTACATTTTGTTTTGGGTTGTGAATGTGATTCACAAATTTTCAATGGCATGATTACAATGTTCACAAAATAAATTGGATTTATTTTTTGTGAAATAATTTGCAACAAAAGTTGTTGCAAATAATGGAGATTACATAAAAGGTGAAATAGCCACCTTCCTAATGGAGGAGGGTGGACGGCCACCACTCCCATTAGGAAAGGGAGGCCGTCCCCCCTCTCCACATGGAAGGAGGCTTTCTCTCCTTTCATTATCTCCATGTATTGATGATTTAATTTTGTAATTAAATTGTGTTGATTTATCAACATATATTTAATTTAAATTAAATTAATTGTTGTTGTGTTTTTAGCAACAAATCATGACCATTGAAAGAAACACAAATTGATGTGGACCATTGGATTTGTGTTGACACATGGATTGAGATCCATGGATCCCAAAACCCTATATAAGGAGAGGCACCCCATTGCTCTTCTTTACACAGAGACACATAAGTTGAGGCAACAAATCTCTCTCTCTCTCTCATTCTCTCTACACGTCCTCTCTCCATCTCTCTCATGTGGCCGTCCACCATGGATGCCCTAGAGAGGTTCTCCATCGCCGCGGTATCGTCGTTATGCTGCCCGATGGTTTGCTCGTGGATCTCCGTCTCCTTCGGTGCGCCCCACTCGTGAAGAAGATATCGGATCTCGTGTGTCGAGATCAGGAGATCCGCCGCTTGGATCATCAACATGGATTGCGCGAAGCACGCGGTTCATCCCCGCGCTCACAAGCGTCTCCTCCGACGGATCGGACTTGAGACAGGAGGTCTCTTCGTTTAGAGACTTGATCGCAACCACGCTTCAAGAGGTAAACCTAATACTTGTTTGTGGTTTAGACGAAACGATCCGAGAAGTGTTCTTGGATTATGTGGTTTCGTCGCAAGAAAATTTTTAATTTCCGCTGCATAGAACAACTAGTGCGACTAGTCGTTCTTCGTCGTATTCGATGCGACGCTCACGCTTCCGTGATACGCTTAAGGATCTAACCATATCCTTCAAGTGGTATCAGAGCCTTAGGTTGGTGGTTTTGGATACGATCCATAAACCGAGGACGACCTGGGTTCATTAGGGTATGCGAAAGTTTTCTTGCATTTCATTTTCGCATCTCTGTTTTGATATTATTTTCGGCACTGTTTAAATTGTTTAAACACGAAAATAATACTTGGATTTTATTCCCCATTAAATAAGGAAACCGTAGGATCTGAGTTTGCGTGATTTCGATTCCGTTTGCTCTAGATATGCTCATTTTAGTGAACATGTATCCACTGTTTCGGGGACTGCGGATCATGACGTAATTAAGATGTTAATTGCGGATTTGAAACGCCTTGAAATGCATGCAAATCACTTGGGTTCTGTTGTAAATCAAGTTAGCAAACTTTAGAAATTTACTTTGCTTAATTTGGATTTAAATTGATTGAGATATGATATTTTTAGTAAGTAAGGGTCACTGCTGAAAATACTTTCCTAATCAAGAACCTAGTGATTGTCATTTAATTAATTAGTGAAATTAAATTGTTTAATTTCCTGGAATAATTATGCATAAATATTTGTGAAATATTTAATGATAATTATGTCCTTAAATGACTTTGCCCTAACCAACAAATGATTAGATGTGATCTAGATCAAGATTGGTTACATGATCTACATGATCAACATTCCAACAAACATGTTGCTTGAATAGGACTTGGAATTTGTTTAGCAAATCTCATTATAATGTTAATCAAAAATGTTTTGATTATTACTATATGGTACAATTTCGGTTGAAGAACCGATGATCATCTCAAGTACAAATTAATCAATTTGGCATTATCCTTTCCCGAGGCGGATATGGTGCCTAGTCGGAGAGCATTGGGGTTGCGGGTTGCAACGTATGTGGTCCGTCCCACTCTCGTCGGTACTGGCCATGACAGCGGGTAGGGCCGGGATAATGTCCGAGGGATTAAGATGTATTTTTCTAATTATTAAAATTCAAAATAATACGTATTTGAGATAATACCATTATTCAAGTAACTATTAAAATGTTTGTTGGATATTAATTGGATCATTAATTTAATATGATTAGATTAATTGGAATCCAATTAAGATTGAAACACTCTAATATGATTAGAGTTAATAATTCCCTTGGAAGAATTAATTATGTGAATGTGATTCACGATAATTAATTAAAATTTGAATATGAGGTGGAGGATCACATAAGTGACATCCATGGTCTCCCGTCAAGGCGAAGGGTTCCGTCGCCAGGGATTGTATGTGGGAGACGCCTGTCCGAAGTGATAGCTCCTGTATGCAAGCGCTTCTGGATCGGGCTCTTTGCTTCTCGAAAGAGTATGGCCGTATACGTAGTGACCCCAATATCGGATCCTCATATTATTGGGGCGATATTGGATTGCGTATAGCGAGTACTATTCCTGTTGACGGTTGGTTCAATTAACGACGGGTCAACATCGCCTTAGGGGTGGTGGGCTCGGGTGTTAAAGACCGAATTGGGAAATGTAAGTTGGACTTGCAAAGCGGAATGTGTTCCCGCTTCTTTTTATCCGAGTTGCAGATTCTCATATTATTGGGATGTAACAAAGATAAGGAAGGAGATCCCAGATCTTGTTGAGATATAATGGTAAGTATATCTCTTACATTGAAAGTGATTAAGGGAATGAACTTTCAGTGTTGACAAGACAAGACAACTTTGATATAAAAATCCTAAATCAAAGTAAAATATATATATTTATATATTTATGCAAATTTCTTATTTCAGATAATCCTTCATTAAAACCCACTCAATGATATACTCAATAATAACCAGTAAAATATCATGGATTGGACTCATGATTCAGATATTGTACTTGCAATTGGACACATAACGTATGTGGTTGCAATGTGCAAGTTTCCTCATAATATTGAGGAATGACAATTAAATAGATAATAGGACTACAACCCTAGGGTTTGTATGTCTCTATAGTCTTAATCTCTCATCGGATGTACTTTGGAAGTGACATGTCGATGATGATCGCAATTGTCAAATAATCCTTATAAAATTTATGAAGATATTCAGGCATACATATGTGCTCTTGACATTTAACATGAATGAGATGGTTCACTGCATCATGCAGAATGGTGGCTCTATAAGAGATGGTGTATTCAAATTGTTTGAGTACCTACCTGAACCTATGTTTTAAGAGTTTAGATGGATGTAGATGATGAGTGTCATCATTCTACTATCTATACTCTGGTCATTCATGAAGCTTCATAATATTCATATTGTATGAATTTAATGAAGCATGTATAAATGTTGAAATGCTCTTACATAAGAGATCCTTAGTCTTAAGCAATGGTTGCTTATAGATAAAGGGAGCGCAGTGGAAGCATGGGTTGGACCCGAGTAAGAAGTATGGTCAAAGAGTTGACTATACATCTATGACTTCCATATGTCATCCGAAGAGTTGGATGAATGCCAATACTGCAATAAGTTGATGTGTTGATAGTATGACTATCAAGTCTATCTAGAATCCTTAGAGAAGGACTCGGATGGATCATCAGATTAATCTACATAAATCATTGATAAGATAAAGTCAAATAATTGTATCTCAATCTTCTGATGACATTTGCAATAGGTTGCATATGTTTTAGAAGACTGGAAAATTTGATCTTAAAGGTTTATAGTTATCCACATGGATATTGATGCAATTGTTGCAACAATCTATGTTGATAGACTTGTTAATTTCAGTGGGAGAGCCCTTAGTCTTAGAGAATGTCTCTATGACCTAGATATAAGAATACACTCATTGTTTGTTTCTAAATGTTGGAAATAAACATGAATTCTGAGGTAGAACTATCATAAATAGTTATGATGGAGATATTTCAGATAGTAATCTAAAATCTAGTGGACTCCACTAAATTAGAAAATTGATGAATGGATCATTAACATTTCTAAATGCTGAAATTAAAACTTAAGATCAATATGAGGATGAAGATCATTTGACAATGATCTAGCATCAAGCCTTGGACATTTGTCTATTGATTTGATCAATAGACTAGTAAGAGATGAAACTTTAGAATGTCTAAAATTTCAAAACTTACATACTTATGAATATTGTATTCAAAGTAAAATGTCCAATACACCCTTCTTAAAGAAAGGTGTAAGATGCCAAGGTATTCGGGATCTCATGCATATTGATGTATGTAGATCATCTATATCATAGTAAACATTATGGATATGTGATATCTGTTGATGATTATGTATGATATGAGATTTCTTCTCTTCACCTAAGAAACCTTTGAAATGTTCAAAGATTTCATTATTTTTGGTTTAGAACCAAAGTTTGAAGGAAGATAAAATGAATTTGATCTAATCTAGGTAGCAAGTACCTGTTAGATAAATTCAAAGAATACCTTATAGAGATATGAATATCATTTCTATCTCAATCCTCCTAACACACCTTAACTCAATGGAGTTATAGGCAGATACAATTGGATCATGTGTGACATGATCTTATCAATGATGAATTTTAGCATAATTATCCCTTAGTTTCCAGGTATATATGTGTAGTAGAGACTACAATGTATATCCTTAATAAGGTTCCATGCAAGATGGAATCTAGCACTTGAGAGTGCTGCTTCATTAGGAAAATAAAGGATGGTATTGGATACCTACTTTATGACCTTGAGATACTTGAAATATCTCATCTCTGAGAATGTGATTCTTGGAGGTTGAGACTCTTGAGAATCAAGATAAAAATGAAGTGTAGGAACTCATTTAATCTTGAAAAGATAATGAGGCTCCTAAAAATTGGAAACTAAAAGGATAATTGAAGATGAAACACTAAAACCTCTTCAAATAAGTTTGAGGATGGATTCCATGTGTCAGAGAAATCTGACAATGATTGAACTTCATGTGATGAAGCTTCTGAAGATCATAGCATGGATAGATGGATGTTAGCAATAAAAGTCTAATGTAGACTTCATGTACAAGTGTTGTATATGGACCCTCGAGGATCCACCTATATGGGTAAGACCCGTAAAGGTGTAAATGGATCTTCAAGAGAAAGGGAACCTGATGAGAAGGTACATACCTTCATAGCATAGTTCGTAGCAATGAGCTACACATGGAAGAGAAGACATTGCTTGCAATGAGACTTGCTTTTCGGTGAACATGCTTAAAATCATCAGAATATTGCTAACCTTAGCTACACAACTTGACTATTGCATCTTCAAGATGTAAGTCCAGATTGCATTCTTCTATGAATATCTCTCTGAGGATATTCACATGAAGTAGCCCCGCGGCTTCATGGTTGAGGAAAGCAAGGTGTGCAAGATAAGGAATCCATCTAAGGACTCAAATAAGCTTCTTTGAGATGGACCATAAGATTTGATGAAATTATAAATGTTATGATTTCAAATGAAATCTTGATGAGCCATGCGAAGCTTAGTGGGAGTGCCTATGTGTTCATTGCGCTAAATGTAGATGATATCCTGATCATTTAAAATGATATAAGGATAATAATAAGTGTTTTATAATCTGGTTATTCCATATCTTGAAATATGATTTCAAAGATACCTCTTAGATCTTAGTTCTGAAGTTGTTCAGAAGCCAAGAGAAGAGGATAATTGGACTGTCACATTTGTAGTATACCTTGGACATATTCTATTCATAGAAATTCCAAGAAAGGCTTCTAACCCTTAAGATATGGTACTGACCTATCTTAAGGGATAGCACCTCAAAGAGTTGAGGAAGTAAATGCTACAACTACTTGCACTTGTGCATTAGTTACGAGAAGCTGAGTGTATGCTAGAGTGTACAAATAACAGATGTCTGTCATGCAGTGGGAGTAGTAAATTGTTACTAATCCTACTGTAGAGATAAAACACTTGATTGCAGTAATAACAAAATCTTCATAGATGAGGAGATTTTTGAGATAGTAATCTCAAAGTCTTATCTTCAAAAGTTTAAGACCATGTAGATAGTGATCTATAAAGGTCTAAACTTTAGATACCTTAGGAGATAGAGATCTCCGGGAATGAAGGTATTCTAATAAGGATTATGGGGATACTGGTTATGATGTCGGGGACAATGTAACCAACTAGATTGAGTATTGGTTGCATGAGATGCAACATTCGCATTAGATGCGAGCACTGTTACTGGGGATATACAAGTGCCGTAAAAGGACTTGGCATAGTCTCGCAGGAACAGAGTGACTGATCAGCTTACCTAGCTATTTTCTAAATAGCCTATGATTGTCACATGAATGCGGGTTTAAATGATTAGCCCATTAATGGCTCTTTGGGCTAGTGGGAGATTGTTGGAAATGCGAGCCCATGACGAGCCATTATGCAATAAATGTTATTGCAATTCACTCCTTAATCTGAAATGAAGAATACATAATTTGCATAATAGGTCCCTTAGTACAATTAGGGTTATGTACCATGGCCATCTTGATGATCATACAGCTGTTGATTCAACTATTGAATCATAGAGGCTGGTGCTTGAATGAATATCTAAAGAGTTAGATTGAGGACTCATCAAGCACCGTCAGATGATTGTTAAGAGATGATCTCCAGCCTGAGTAGGAGATGGCAATCCTTATCTCTGAAGGATGATATCTGACCGACCTCTTGATGCAGGTCCTCTGCATAGGAATAGAGATTCGGAGGTGTCAGATTAGTTAGGTCAAAGAGTTGACTTAACGAGATCGAGATAACCAAAGTCCTATATCGTATGCTGTCAGGATATAGGCACGCATCCTCTGACCGGAGACAGATGTGTTGCTATATGTCTAAGTATGTACATTTGGCAGACCAATAGGTTGATGACCTAATCAAGGTCTACACACCGGCGCGCTGGTGTGCATATAAGGGCATATGAGTAATACGATCTCTCAAAGGGATCATACAGGTTCAGTTACTGAACCGGAAGACATGAGCTCACTCATGAGATATTGGGAAGAATCAAATTCCGTGCGCACGGTCGTCTCGCTTTGGAAGCTTGACTGAATTTGTAGGTTTGATATATACTTTTGGAAAGTATATGATCAAGACCTAGGTATAATATACGCTTTTGGAAAGTATATGATTGATACCAACTCCCAATGATCGAATGAGAAACTTACTGATAAAACCATGAAGTAGACAGTATAAAGTTGATCGAATACTTCGGGTTTACTCTGAGTCTTCCAGTATGCAGGATGTACAGGTATTGGGAATACCTGAGGGTGATGTGATCATAAACGATTGTATAACCATGACGCTTCCATTCCTAGGGAGTGATGAAACGGGTCTGGATTTTAGTGACTCCTCTCAGTAGAGAAGTGATCTGATCTTGGTCCAAGTATTGGACATTGATCTGAATGTGATTCAGATACAATGAGAAGATTAGATTTACGGTCTTGATTTAATCAAGCATCTATGGGAGGCCCGCGATCTGGATTTGAGATATGATCTCAATATCCATGTCACTATACGTGGAACAATACAATCGCCCTGTCCTTATCTCCAAGTATCTGCGGAGAAAGCGCATTATCCTTGAAGGAGTTCATGGATAATTCTATTGTTGATATATGTATTCGAGCATTGAGAAAATGGATAATTAAATGTGATTTAATTATCATGAGTAATATGAATTTGATTCATATTATAAAGAGAGTTATCTGAGATAATTAAATGAGATTTGATTATCAAAGATGTAAATAATGTGAATGTGATTCATATTATGTGGACACAAGAGAATAGAGATCCAAGATGATTAAATATGATTTAATTATCATGGATATGAATAATGTGGATAGCAATATCCATATTAATCATATATATTATAAATGTGATTTATAATATATAAGAGAGAGCTATTTGTAATTTACATTTGTTAATTAAATGTTAATGTGAATTGGATTCACATTGGACATCAAATTGAAAATGTAATTTACATTTTGTTTTGGGTTGTGAATGTGATTCACAAATTTTCAATGGCATGATTACAATGTTCACAAAATAAATTGGATTTATTTTTTGTGAAATAATTTGCAACAAAAGTTGTTGCAAATAATGGAGATTACATAAAAGGTGAAATAGCCACCTTCCTAATGGAGGAGGGTGGACGGCCACCACTCCCATTAGGAAAGGGAGGCCGTCCCCCCTCTCCACATGGAAGGAGGCTTTCTCTCCTTTCATTATCTCCATGTATTGATGATTTAATTTTGTAATTAAATTGTGTTGATTTATCAACATATATTTAATTTAAATTAAATTAATTGTTGTTGTGTTTTTAGCAACAAATCATGACCATTGAAAGAAACACAAATTGATGTGGACCATTGGATTTGTGTTGACACATGGATTGAGATCCATGGATCCCAAAACCCTATATAAGGAGAGGCACCCCATTGCTCTTCTTTACACAGAGACACATAAGTTGAGGCAACAAATCTCTCTCTCTCTCTCATTCTCTCTACATGTCCTCTCTCCATCTCTCTCATGTGGCCGTCCACCATGGATGCCCTAGAGAGGTTCTCCATCGCCGCGGTATCGTCGTTATGCTGCCCGATGGTTTGCTCGTGGATCTCCGTCTCCTTCGGTGTGCCCCACTCGTGAAGAAGATATCGGATCTCGTGTGTCGAGATCAGGAGATCCGCCGCTTGGATCATCAACATGGATTGCGAGAAGCACGCGGTTCATCCCCGCGCTCGCAAGCGTCTCCTCCGACGGATCGGACTTGAGACAGGAGGTCTCTTCGTTTAGAGACTTGATCGCAACCACGCTTCAAGAGGTAAACCTAATACTTGTTTGTGGTTTAGACGAAACGATCCGAGAAGTGTTCTTGGATTATGTGGTTTCGTCGCAAGAAAATTTTTAATTTCCGCTGCATAGAACAACTAGTGCGACTAGTCGTTCTTCGTCGTATTCGATGCGACGCTCACGCTTCCGTGATGCGCTTGAGGATCTAACCATATCCTTCAGGATTTACTAGCTCGATAACTTAAATAATCCTTGGTATCTTAAGCAGCTTATTCTTTTCTATAATTAAGATAATACCTTCTTTGAAGATTTTTTGCAATATCTTTTTATAAACGAAGCTCAAAATTTCCTGGTATCTGTGTCTTGTAATTTTATAAATGAAGCTCAAAATTTCCTTGCATCTGTATCTTGTAATTGAGATTCTTATTCGGATTGGAGAAATCAGGTGGATTTGAATCAATTTGAAGATTTTAAAGGGAAGATGTTGAAATCAATAAGGTACAAGTATGCAATTAAGTAAAGTAGCTTTATTTGATAGGATCTTAAGAGCTTGTTTATTGTAGGTCGAAACATGATTTGATATTGTAGTAACTGGTTGAAGGTTGTTGAGGAATTGGAGTTCATTGTTGCAGATACATGGGCTAAATCTTTTGTTTTCATTCTAGAGTGCATGTTCCTGTTTACCATGTCTATGAATTTTCAAGGCCAGGAGTTTGTATTCATCTTTGGATTCCTGTATGCACCTTGAGAAGGAGCTCATTTTCGACGGTGTGTTGCTTCCTGATCGGATGGTATGAGATGTCGGCAGAGAACAGCAGAGTGTAATTTACAGTTTGACAAGTCGCTCATTGCTATCATGGTTTTCCAACTGACGTTGCAGATCTCGAATAGCATGCATGCTAAGGAGTTGCCTGCAAAGAATTGCAACCTTGAGTAGCATGCTAAGGAGTTGCCAACAAACAATGGACACACCTGATTGTTAACTTGAAGAACCTTTGGTATCTTAAGCGTATTATCTTTCTATTGTATTGCCACAAGAAAGGAATTTACTAGATGGACAGCTTTACTTATCCTTGGCATATTATGGCAACCGTATGGAAATGGTTGATTTCAAATTGATTTGAAGATGGTGGAAGAATTAAGTCATCTTTTCCCGAGTGGCCTGATTCTGGATTTGAGGCATAATTACAAAGGAAAGGAGTAATATTCTTTTTCATCTTCTAGATGTTTTTTCCATCCTTTGATTCGGTGGTGCAGCTTCAAAGATATCTTGCCGTGGGTACGAGGGTTCTTCCGATGTATTAATGGGAATTCTTTGGTATGCAATGTTCTTTTTTTTATTAAATACTACAGATTTCACCTATTAAATATGGCATAAAAAGAATTTATGGGAGTATCAAGTGCTATGAACGTCATTGTGAGTGTTGTAGGTTGTTCACATAAGTTGTTTGCATGCAAATGCTAAGGAGTTGTACAACAAGAATGGACATACTGGATCGATAATTTGAAGAACCTTTGGTATTTAAAGCATATTATATTCTTTCTATAGTCTTGCCACAAGAGAGGTATCTACTGGTTGGATAGCTTAAATAGCATCCTTGTTATCTTATGCAACTTAGTGTCTTCTATGATTAAGTTTGTGTCTTGTTTGAAGACTTTTTTTTGCAATATGTTTGTTGTTATAAAATATGAAGAATGCGGAAGCGAACATGGAAAAGATAAAGAGCAAATAAGAACGCGGGATTTTAACGTGGAACCCTACTCCGTGAGGAGCGGGATGAAACCACGGGAGAAGCCCTCTAAAGGGGCGTGTCTTGTATTGCACTTTCTCAATGAGTACAGGAGGTCTGGGGCTCCTTACATAGCCTTCCCAGAGCCTCCAAGTCCTACCATTGGGCGGTATGGGACTAAACCCTGGATGGGGTAAATGGATCTTCTCCAGGATCCATTTACCCTGCTACAACTCAACATGGCGCACTACCAAATACTCTAACACTCCCCCTCAAGCTGGAGCATGCAATGCTCAGCTTGGACAAACAGAAATAAACTCAACTCAACGCTACAGGACACTACGGACAATATCAACCCAACACGCACATGCTGCAGTCGAGGACGTTGCTTCTCATGCCGTGTAGGTGAGGAGGACGAACGGGCTAGAGTGTGAGTCAACTGAAGACTCGGAATCTGACCGTCGAGTCTGAACTGCGCCTGAAGTCTCCTCGTCGGAGAACTGGGTCTCTCCCATCTGGCTCAGAGAATGGTGCACTGCTCTGGTGTACCTATGATACCACATGAAAACCCTTGCCCTCAATGGCATAGGGAATGGTCCTCTGCTCTGGAGTCCCTATGGCTCACATGAAAACTCTGGACTGACAACAAAGAAGAATGATGGGGACCTCTGACAAATGATGGCAACATATGCTCATCTGCAAATGACGCAAATATATGCATGTCTGAAACCTGGACTCGGAAGACAATCGTCGAGTCTGAACAACTGCGCATCAAACTGGGACCCGGAATCTGAACGTCGAGTCTGGAAACTTGCGCATGAAATCTTCATCTGAAAACCGTAGAGTCTGAAAATCGGCTGGTCTGGAGAATCTGCAATCTGGAACTGGAGAAGATATCTGAGATGACCTGTGACTCTACACATACTCCCCCTTTCTCCCATACTTGTCGGAAAAACATGAGCGTCGACCAAGTTGGGAGAAGACAAGATAAATAGGGGGTACACATGAATATTCTCAAAATATTTTTTTTCGGCTATTTTTCTCAATCTCTCTCTTTTTAATAGCCGTTGCACACATTTTTTTTGAAACATTTTCTTTTAAGCCGTTCAATTTTTTTCCGGCTTTTCGCAAATCCTATTTTTTTTCAACTTACGTACGGCTTTTTTTTTCGTGTACGTGCTTTTCAATTTTTTTAACTTTGCATCTGCAGCCCACTTACAACATTTTTTTAACATTTAGCCCCCTTCCCCCTTTTTTTTAAGCAGGTATGGCCGCCCCCCGTGGGATAAAATAGGGTTCCCTGGAAACCCTCACACGATGCCCTTCATGTCGGCGCCGCCGGTGGGTCTTCTGAGGTCGCACGAGGGAGAGCCATCGCGCTAGAGGATGGATGTGCGCTGCCGCCTTGCGCGTTGGGCGAGGCGAGGAGATTCTGTTGGGGCTCGAGCGGGCTTTGCGCGAGGATTGTTATTCCTGGACGTGCGCATGATGCACGCGTTTGGAGGAGTCTGGGGTCGCCTGCTTGTAGCAGCATGGAGGTGCAACAGAGCGGCGCGGGGAGGGGCTGTGTCAAGCCTGTGCGGCTAGGGCTAATGCCGCCTGGAGCCCCTTCCCCGATGGGGCTCTGCCTGGGAGACAGAACGACAAGGTGCATTGCCGGAGTTCGTTGGAGGGCTCGCGCGATGGAAGAGAGAGACCGTTGGTTGGGGGTGCGCGATGGAGTGGCCGATGGGGAAGGGGGGTGCCTGGGGGCGCGATCGTGGAACTTGATCGACATCGTGCGCTGAGGCTTCGTGTAGGGGCTGATGATTAGAGCATAGGGGCGGTAGACCAGAAGGGCAGCGCCGTCTGTGCATGCCTGGGAAGAATGTGCCCTGAGATTAGGGCTTGCATGCTTCGATGGCTGTTAGGGCAGCAGGCCTGTGGCTCCGATGCCTTCCGGAGCCTTCTCGCGACATGAATGACGAGGACATAAATTAGGGTTCCAGATGAGAACCCTAGAATTGGACTCAATAAGAAAACTCTTCCCTATCAATATTCGAATTGGACTCAATAAGAAAACTCTTCCCTATCAATCTTCAAGAAACAATCGATCTCGGAAAAGATAATAAACATAAAAATCCCGAGAAACGAACCCGCTCTGATACCATGTTATAAAATATGAAGAATGCGGAAGCGAACATGGAAAAGATAAAGAGCAAATAAGAACGTGGGATTTTAACGTGGAACCCTACTCCGTGAGGAGCGGGATGAAACCACGGGAGAAGCCCTCTAAAGGGGCGTGTCTTGTATTGCACTTTCTCAATGAGTACAGGAGGTCTGGGGCTCCTTATATAGCCTTCCCAGAGCCTCCAAGTCCCACCATTGGGCGGTATGGGACTAAACACAGGATGGGGTAAATGGATCTTCTCCAGGATCCATTTACCCTGCTACAACTCAACATGGCGCACTACCAAATACTCTAACATTTGTTGTTTAAATGAAGCTCGAAATTTCCTGGTATCCTTGTCTTTCGATTGAGATTCTTATTAGGATGGCGGTGATCAAGTGAATTTGAAAATTTTAGAAGGATGATCCCTCTTCTATTCTGAAATCAATAAGGTATAAGTATGCAATTAAGTAGCTTTACTTGATAGGATATTATGATTTTTATGATTTAATGTTGAAACATGATCAGATATTCTAGTAGCTGGTTGAAGGTTACTGAGGACTTAGAGTTCATTGCCGCATGTATGGGCTAAATCTTTGTTTATGTTCTAGAATGGTCATTCTTGTTTACCACATTTATGGTTTTGTATGTTTCATTTCCATGTTTGAATTCATGTATGCACCTTGATTAGAGCTCATTTTGGAGTGAACCTACTTGACTTGAATGTCTCTAGTCTTGGTTATATGGATAGAGGTCTTTCTGTACAACAAGTCTGATGTGACACTAGATCTGTTGGTATGTGGTTGGAGCGGATTGGCTAGAGCTGGTGGTTGGATGTGTAGTCTCTTGTTTTCTAGTTGATGGTATTGAGTTACAATCATGGAATGAAAAATCGTGTCTCGAGGCGCTCGAAGCGTACGCCTCGAGGCGAGGCGATTTGAAATAGCCTTGGGGCGTATGCCTCAGCCATGTTCTGAGAGACGGTCGCCTCGATTTGGAAAAACGTTCTGAGGCTTACGCCTCGATCGCCTTGAAGCTACACCTCACCTCACTTATGGTGAAACATCATTGTTATGCAGTTCTTTCAAACCTTGGTTACAAGCTTTATGCTGTTGGAGATTGTTAGTTTCAAAAATTTGGTTCTTCTACAAGTGGACTTGTTTGGTAGGTTGAGAGTTCACTTCCCAGAAGATAGTCTTAAGATTTGATTTTAATCTTGTTAATAAGGTAATGAAATGAGAAAGCAGGGGATGTCTTCATTGATTTATTTGCAATCAACTTTTGGCAAAACTAGAAATGGATGTTGTAGAGATAGTTATTATTATTATTATCTTGTTATGTACCTCTTCGTTATTTCTTTGTCGTTTATGGACCACTGTGTAATTTACCCTTAAGGTCTCTCCCTATATAAGAGAGCCTAGGATTTTCTGAATAATCAATCTTCGTTTTTCTCCCAACATGGTATCAGAGCCGTCCTAGGGCTCTCACCACCTGCCGACCTCTCCCCACCCGCCGCCCTCTCCTCCCCGGCGCCGATCCCCGGCCCTCCTCCCTCCGCCAGCGGGCCTCTCCCCGTCGCCCCTCCCCAGCGGGCCTCTCCTCACCGCTAGCCCCTTAGGCGGCCTCATCTCCGGCGTGCCCTAGCCAACCTCGTTTCTTCCACCAGATAGATGGATTTGAGTGCGTAACGTCTACATACGCACTCGAATCCAATGCAGTTTGTGTAGACATTCATTACCTTGTCTACAAATCCTAGTTCTTCTCCAACGGCAGTATGTCAGAATTGAAGGTCGATATACCCTCCACCGGCGCATTCAAAAGTCCTGCGCCAATAGTGAAGATGGACGGGTCGAATTATAAGCTCTGGGCTATGTAGTTCATGAGCCTCAAGAAGTCGAATGGTAAGAAGCACATTCTTACCGAGGATGAGCCCGCAGAGAAGACATGGATATATGCCTCATGGGAGGCCGATGACTCCTACACAAAGGTCTGGTTGTCTAGTACATTGACGATGGAGATTGCTAATGATGTCCTCCATCAGCCCACTGCCAAGGCGATGTGGGATATTCTCACCGCTACATGTTCGCAGGTGCGAAATGAGACCAAGATGTTACAGCTTCAGCATGACATTTTCACAATGAAGCAGAGCGGCAGACCTCTTCACTCCTTATACACATCCCTAAGAGGGATGTTTGAGAAGTTATACAGTACTATCCCACTCACAGCTACTCCTGAACAGCAGAAGACGTTTCGGAACGCCACCATGGTGGGTGTTCTACTTGCGGCTCTTGATCCTGAATATGACGCCGCCCGGTCTCAAATCCCAACTGATACAGTTATTCCTCCAGTGGAGGATGTTTACAGGAGACTCAGTCGCATTACAGTTTCCTCCAGCTCTTCTACTCCACCCCCATCAGCGATGGCAGTCTCGCGTGGGAGAGGTGGCTCGTCTTCTGGTCGTGGACGTGGACCCCAGGGAAGGGGTGGTCGCTTCAGTCAGACATGCTCCTATTGTCACCGCACAGGACACTCGGAGGAGACATGCTATTCTAAGCATGGGTTCCCAGCATCGGCACGTATTGCAGAGCATTCTCAGTCCCTGTTACCATCTACTGCAGATAATCGTTTTGACGAACTTGTGGCACGTCTCCGAGATATTATGCCACATTCATCTGGTGATTCGTCTGGTGGACCTTCAAATGTTGCTGCTATAGCCTCCGCCAGTTCATCTGCTGCTGCTAGTACCTCAGGTAGCTTTACTGCATTCACACTGTCTCATGATATCTATGATTGGGTTATAGATTCGGGAGCCACACATCATCTCTGCCGAGATAGAAACAGACTACAGTCCTACATGGACATTCCTCACGGTCGCTCAGTGCAGATCGTAGATGGTACTCATTCACCCCTTGTTGGACAGGGGGAGGTCTTCCTATCCTCCACTATGCATCTACAGAATGTCCTACATGCTCCTGAGTTCTCAATGAATCTGTTATCTATTAGTCAGATTACGAAGGATTTGCATTGTGGTGCTATATTTAACCCGTCTTCTCTTATTTTTCAGGACATACTAACGGGCAGCGTGATCGGCTGTGGCCCTGAGCAGAATGGTCTATATCGGCTAGTTCGGGATTCCTATGATGGTGTCTCCTCTCATTCTGCCGGACCAGTTTCTTCGTACATCTGGCATCTCTGTTTTGGTCACCTTCCGCTCTAGAAAATGCGCCATCTTCTGCCCCAGATCTCTCCTAGTTCGTCTTTTCGCTGTGAAGCATGTCAGTTGGGAAAGCATCATCGGTCTAGCTTTTCGTGTCGTCAGAGTTGGAGCAGTAGCTCCCCATTCGAGTTGTTACATATAGATATATGGGGTCCGAGTCGTGTACCCGATCATCAGGGGCACAGATTTTATTTAGTGGTAGTGGATGATTTCTCTCGTGTATCATGGGTCTTTCTTTTGAAGAATAAATCTGAAGCAGGAGATGTGATCAAGAATTTAATTAATGAAGTGCACAATGTTTACTCTTCTTCAGTCAAATATGTTGGGACGGATAATGCCCTAGAATTTTGCACACGGTCACTTTCTCAATTTCTTTCATCCAAGGGCATTATTCTCCAAACCACTTGTGCATATAGATCTCAGCAGAATGGTGTGGCGGAAAGAAAGCATCGTCATCTCCTGGATATTACTCGAACCCTGTTGATTCAGAGTTGTGCTCCTATTTCTTTCTGGGGGGACGCTGTTCTTACTGCATGTTATATGATCAATCAAATGCCATCCTCTGTTCTTGGTGAGAAGATACCTATCTCTCTTATTTTTCCTGACAAGGAATTATTCTCACTGACTCCACGTGTCTTTGGTACTGTGGCATTTGTTCATCTTCTGTCTCCCGGACTTGACAAACTCTCTCCTAGAGCAGTCAAGTGCGTCTTTGTTGGTTATTCCAGGACTCAGAAGGGCTACGGTGTTATGATCCTATAAATAAGAAGTACTTCGTGAGTGCTGATGTCACCTTCTTTGAGTCTGTCATGTATTTTTCTCCTGCAGGTGACAGACTGGTGCCATCCACTACCAATGATGATGTATATGTTCCTCAACCACCTACTTGGAGTTCACCTGAGTCTTCTCATGTTCCTGCCTCCACGCCAGCACCACCACCACCACCTCCTCCTCCACCTCTTCCACGACTCCCATTTCACCTTTACCAAAATTCTATACGCGTCGGTCAGGTCCTGCTCAGGCTACACGTCAGCCATCCATCACGCCTCAGGTATGTTCAGATGGCATTACTACTGACGGGTTAGATTTGGTACATGTGCAGGATTCTTCAGTACAGGAAGGCACTAGACCATCCAATGCAGCAGATGATGATCTTGATATTCCGATTGATATTCGGAAGCAGAAGCGGATGTGTGCCTCTTATCCATTTGCGTCATAGTTTTCGTTTCACCGTCTCACTGGTACTTTCAGAGATTTGCTTCAGCCTTGTCTTCCGTGGATATACCATGGACCTACCAGGAAGCCTTGAAGAGTGATTGCTGGAGATTAGCTATGGAAGAAGATATGCATGCCTTGCAGTCCCGTAGCACATGGTCGTTGGTTCCTGCTCCTCCTGATGCATCTATTGTGAGCTGTAAGTGGGTTTTTACAGTTAAATATCATGCGGATGGCACTTTGGATCGGTATAAAGCACGATTGGTCGCGTGTGGGTTTACACAGACTTATGGCGTAGATTACATGGACACTTTCTCTCCAGTGGCTAGACATTCTACCCTTCGCATTCTCTTATCTGTGGCCGTGGTTCGTGAATGGAGTATATCTCAACTGGATGTCAAGAATGCATTCCTGTACGGGGATTTACAGGAGGAAGTCTACATGCAGCAGCCACCTGGGTTTACTGCTGAGGGGGAGAAGCATATGGTCTGTAGACTTCACAAGGCTATATATGGCCTCAAACAGAGTCCAAGAGCATGGTTCCAGAAGCTTTCCAACCTTATTGAGCAACAGGGATTCAAGAGGTTAAATGCAGACCACTCGTTGTTTGTCCAGAAGTCATCGGCAGGTACGGTTGTTATTATGGTCTATGTGGATGATATTCTTGTTACAGGAGATGATGTTCAGGGCATAGAAAGGACGAAGGCATTCCTAGGCCGTCAGTTTGTTACAAAGGATCTTGGAACCCTAAGATATTTTCTGGGGTTGGAATTTGCAAGGAATGCACAAGGCTTGGTGATGACCCAACGGAAGTACATTACAGACTTCCTGATTGAGACATGCATGGATGGATGCAAACCTTCAAGTATTCTCATGGACCCTAGCATGAAGTTGTATGATGGTGATACTGATGAAGTAGATAAGAGGAGAGATATAGAGAAATGGTGGGAAAACTCCTTTACATTACCATAACCCGTCCAGATATTGCATTTGTAGTAAGCAGGGTGAGTCAATTTGTGGAGCAGCCAAGACAGATTCACATGGATGCTATATACATGATACTGAGGTATCTGAAGTCTTCTCCAGGTTCAGGGTTGCTATTCAGAAAGGGCACAGATTTATCTATCTCAGCGTGTGCAGACGCCGATTATGCAGGATGCCCTAAGGATCAAAAATCAACCTCAGGGTTCGCAGTTTTTGTTGGAGGCTCTCTGGTTTCTTTGAAAAGCAAGAAACAAACTGTTGTGGCAATGTCCAGTGCCGAATCCGAATATAGGGACATGGCTCAAGCCAGCACGGAAATGATGTGGGTTCGATCCGTACTATAAGATCTACATGTAGTTGTGCCTCTACCTATGAAGCTTCAGTGTGACAATCAGGCAGCCTTATTCATTGCCAACAATCCAGCTTTTCATGAAAGAACCAAGCATATTGAAGTTGACTGCCATTACACTAGAGACTTGATCCAGAGAGGATTGATATCTACTACACATGTGAGCTCAGGAGATCAGACTGCAGATGTATTCACCAAGCCTTTGCTCAGAGGACCTTTTTAGAGATGTTGATCCAAGCTGAGCATGATAGACATCTATGCTCCACCTTGAGGGGGAGTGTAGAGATAGTTATTATTATTATTATCTTGTTATGTACCTCTTCGTTATTTCTTTGTCGTTTATGGACCACTGTGTAATTTACCCTTAAGGTCTCTCCCTATATAAGAGAGCCTAGGGTTTTCTGAATAATCAACCTACGTTTTTCTCCCAACAGATGTCAATGCGGGCTCCCTATAGCCTTCTATCCTTCATTTGTTATGGCAGTAGTTCGTTATCCTATTAGCTCCACTAGCCTAAACGAGGAGCAAACACTCGACCCTAAGAGCAAAGGGAATATCTTGAACGAGCTCCAACAAAGGGGGGCGAGAGGTTATGATAACATCGTAGATCTGGAATCTTAATATATCCAATATGTTTTGAAGATGGTAGAAGAATTATAATCACATATTGTCTTGGAGTTTGGGGGGGGGGGGGGGGCTTGTTTCTGGAATTGATGCATGATTACGAAGAAGAATTGCTACTTTTTACCTTCTAGATGTTTTTTTTATCTTTTAATTTGATTTTACCACTTCAGAGAACATGCGCAGCGTATGAGAAATCGTTGGTTCTTCATAAGTATCAATGGGATTTCTTAGGTATGTAGCGTTCCTTTTTTGTTGATTACTACAGATTTCACCTAAAAATTACCAAACATAAAAGGCCTTATAGAAGTTTAAACATCAAAAAATGTCGGAGTATCAAGTGCTTTGAAGGTCGGTGTCAGTGCTGTTGATGATCACATCAGTTGTTCGTGTTCGAAGGCAAGGAGTTGCACAAGAAGAAAGGATGCCTTAGACTGGTAAGAGATGATCGGTCTTTTGTTCTGAAGTCCTTAAGGTATAAGCTATTACGTAGTAGTAGTAGAAATAATACATTTTTCTTCCTTAAGAGATCACCATGCAAAAATTTTACTTGATGTTATTATGAGATTTTGTATCTTATCGTAGAGAGATGACAAGTTTCTTGTTCCTTGATACCTATGGATGATTTGTAAGTTTTGGATTAGTGAAATAGACTATGGTGCTTTGAATAGAAAAGGTGAGTTTATTTATGAAAAGGATTCAATGACATAAAACAGCAAAGGAACGTGGGTGTTCTGGTTGTGGTTCTCTGCATTCTCTCGATGTTTTACCTCTGTAGATGGACAATCTCAGATTTGAGCGTCAACATTCTCAGACTCCCAGTTACTCGTCATTTTGGCCAGTTCCACTTGAGAGGTGGTGGAGGGAGTCCTCTAATGTAAACCCCTTGCCATTTCTTTGCTATTTTATGATTTATTTATTTTTTCTGATTTTTGATTTAACTCCGCCATTGCAGGGCCCCAGCCCGGTTGAGAAAGGAGGGGAAAATGACAAATAATTATATTTCTTGGTATCTTGTTATAATTATGTCTTTTTAGTTCTGGATGAAGCAAATATCGAGGTCCTTTCGATGACCCCACATACTGGAGTTTCGTGCTTTATTCATAATAAAGGTACTGTGTTCAGTCATTCCACATAATCTCAGTTACAGTAGACCTGCTGTAATCCCATTTAGAGAAGAATGATGATACTGCCTTTACATACAATATCAGCGTAAGACATGCAAGCGATAACTTTTCCTTGCTGCACTGGTGGATGAGGAGTATTTCCCTGATGTGCTACTCTTTCAGGAATGGAGGAGGATATAGTGTGTGTTTCGAGTATGAGCAGTACATAAGTGTATTCGAGTCAGATGCTATGCTGCCAGTGCATCCATTAAGCCTGTAATTACCTGTGACACATTTTCCGGCTTGCCTGCTTCACCCCAAGTGAGAGTATAGGTATATTCATGCTAGGAGATGTATGCAATTTTTGATGTGGGACAGGAAGTGAGAGTCTGGGCAAGAGTAGAACTGGTTCGAGTTGACTATTCTCTGATCGTGGCTTCTCATTGGGTAATTTTCATGTCTCTTTCCTGATGTGAGGGTTTTCAGTGTCTTGTATACGTGTTTCTCAAATTGCGTACCTATACACAAGTTAAAGTTTCAGGGGAAAAAAGGAGGCTGAGTTTATAGCTGTCCTAAAAGCAAAAAGGTGATACCTCTCCCGGTTTAAAGGGCGGACTGCTCTGTAGAGATACAGTAGGCATGATTTTCGAATAGCTCAAGCTAAAGGACGATTGCCGTCGAAAGGGAGACAGCTAACCTGTTAGAATATCAATAGTGTAGGATGGAGTTCATCCATGTGATACATTCAGTGTATGTATGTATGTATGTATGCTGTGAAATGAGGCATTCATGAGATGGTGAGATGGGTAATTTCAGTCATTTATTTACCATAATTTATGGCATTAAATTTTGGGAGTTTTAGATCACTGTGAATGACCACGATGTTATTTTAAATTCAATTTAAGATTCATATCCCATCCATCACGAGTACCAAATTTTAACGGTCTTAGAACTGTTAAAATTGACCAAATAAGATGGACATGTTACGAATTTTTTTACACAAAATTTGAAATACATGTTCTATTCATTATTAAATATCAGATCCCACAAGGTTTCATGTCATTTAATGATCATAAATGAGATGCTGATATTATCCATCTTACCATCTCATATATGTCTCATCTCATAGGATCGTTCTCATATATATATATATATATATATATATATATATATATATATAGGGGGCCTTTCATATGAGACTTGGTCCTTCCATTCAAATAGAAGGCCAAGCATTCTAACCATCGGATCTAAAATCAACGTATATGATTAAAACCACCCTATTCTACAAAAACTAGATTAGCAATAACCGTCGTTTCCTAAATTTAAGGGACTCCTAATAAAGAAATTACACATTTTATAACTGACAAAAATGGCTGAATAACGCGTGTTTTGAATACAAAACAATGTAAGTATCCTACAAAGAAACAATATAAAATACTAATAAAACAATGATTCTGAGAAATGAAATATATAATATACAAAACATAATATTACGGTTATTATCATACGCTATTTTTAAGGAAAGGCTTTTGTTGTTTGTTTATATAATTATGGGAGTTCTAATAACGAAATTTCAGCTTAAGTGGTTTACCGAGAATTAAAAATTAAAATTCGATACGAGAGGTTATGAAAAAATACTTCAAATACAACGTATCTAGAATACAATTATTCATGCGTATTATACAAAATAATCATTATATAGATAAAAAAAGAATGTATGTGGGATACAACAATATTGTGAAATACAAAAAAATTGTCCTCGTACTATGGAAGACGAGTTTTTTAAACTAATGCTAACAAACAATCACTGTATTTAATGGATGATGGTAGATGGATTAAACATACTGGAAATTCACGATTTAATATTAAATTCTAGAAATATGAACTCGAAAACAGGAATTGGGAAAATACGTGCAATGTTAGAATTACGGACTTTAATGGAGCATGAATTGCGGAAACAGTTGCAATGGAAAAAATTATTCCATTTTTGGATGGCACGTCCCTCATAAGATTAGCGGTTTTGCTTATGGAAGGTGGTTTTGTTAAAAGTCGTTGATAGAACTATGGATCAGATCCAACGAATGGGATGGTTGGCCTTCCATATGAATGGAAGGACCAAGTCTCATATGAAAGATATCCTATATATATATATATATATATATATGAAAAAATGGGGCTGCCCCTTGCGGGCAGCCAATGTTGGCTGCCCCACCCTTGTTTTTTTCTGCATTTTTTTTATTTTTTTTTGAAAAATTTCACCATGTATATTCATCCCTATACCCATCCTACATGTCATTCAAATTTCGTCAGAAACAGAGACTCGTACGGCCTCCATCGAGATGGTGTCGATTTAAAAAATCATGTTACCGTTAAAAAATGAATGTCTGGATGGAGGTCGTACGAGTCTCCGTTTCTGACGAAATTTGAATGACATGTAGGAGGGATATAGGGATGAATATACATGGTGAAATTTTTCAAAAAAATAAAAAATGCGGAAAAAACAAGGGCGGGGCAGCCAACATGGCTGCCCGCAAGGGGCAGCCACATCAAACCCATATATATATATATATATATATATATATATATATATATATATATATATATATATATATATAGGGGGCCTTTCAAATAGGATGCATCCTTCCTGACTTAAGGAAGGCCACCATCTTTTTGTAGAAAACACGAACACTTTAGTAGAATGCGTATACAGTTTGTATTATAACTGCACATTATAAATACAAAACCGCATACAAAACTGTATATTATAATACAAACATTAAAACTGCACATTGTAATACAATCTGTATACGTATTCTACTAAAGTCATCATGTTTTCTACAAAAAAGAGGCTGGCCTTCCTTAGGGATGGAAGGACCAAGTCCTATTTGAAAGAAATCCTATATATATATATATATATATATATATATATATATATATATATATGGGTTAAATGAGGCTACCCCCACGGTGTAGCTAATTGGCTACTCTCACCCTCATTTTTTCCCCATTTTATTATTTTTTAGAAAAATAAAAATATGTATATTCATCATTATATTCCTCTATCATGTCATTCAAATTTCGTAAGAAACAGAGACTCCTATGTCTTTCATCTGAAGGGGGTCATTTTCAACAATTCTAAGACCGTTAAAATTCGACAGTCTTGATGGAAGGGATAAAAGTATCGAATTAAGTCCAATTTTGAATGACATCATGGTGACATAATGTGATCTATATTCCAACAGGTTTCATTTCAAAAAAAATAAAAAAATACAGGGGAAAATGGGTGAGAGCATGTAAGTTAGCTACACCCAGGGAGCATACTCCTTTTTCCCTATATATATATATATATATATATATATATATATATATATATGTATGTATTAATATATATATATATATAGAGAGAGAGAGAGAGAGGTAAATGGGGCTGTCCCGAGGGAGTAGCCAACTTGGCTACTCCCACCCCTATTTTTTCCTCATTTTTTCATTTTTTGGAAAATAAAAATTTGTGTATTCATCATTATATCCCTCTCACATTCTATTAAAATTTCATCAGAAACAGAGACTCCTACAGCCTCCATCCAAACATGGTCGATTTAAAAAATTCTGCGACCGTTAAAGAAATGACGTCTGGATGGAGGGCTTAGAAGTCTCTGTTTCTGACGAAATTTTAATAGAATGTGAGAGGGATATAATGATGAATATATAAATTTTTATTTTCCAAAGAAATAAAAAAATGAGGGAAAATAGGGGTGGGAGTAGCCAAGTTGGCTACTCCCTAGGGGTAGCCCCATTTTACCCATATATATATATATATATATATATATATATATATATATATATATGGGTAAAATGTATATGCCCTCTAGGGGGAGCTAACTTAGCTCCCCCACCCTTTTTTCACAAAATTTTTTTACTTTTTTTGAAATCTAAAACCGTGTAAATTCATTATTAAATCCCTATATTATGTCATTCAATTTTCATGCGAAACAGAGACTCCTACGACCTCCATCCAAATGGGGTCGATATAAAAAATCATGTTACCGTTAAAAAAATGACTGTCTGGATGGAGGCCGTAGGAGTCTCTGTTTCACACGAAATTTTTATGACATAATATAGGGATATAGTGATGAATATTCACGGAAAAAATTTCAAAAAAAAATAAAAAATGAAGAAAATAGGGTGGGGGGAGCTAAGTTAGCTCCCCCTAGAGGGCAGCCCCATTTTCCTCTATATATATGTATATATATATATGTATATATATATATATATGTATATATATATATATATATATATATTTATATATATATATGTATATATATATATATTTATATATATATATATATATATATATGTATATATATGGAAAAAATGGGGCTGCCCCCTGGAGGCAGCCAACATGGCTGCCCCCGCCCCATTTTTTGGTGTTTTTTTTATTTTTTTTTGAAAAATAAAACCATGTATATTTACCCCTATATCCCTCCTATATGCCATTCGAATTTCGTCAGAAACAGAGACTCCTATGGCCTCCATCTCGATGGTATCGATTTAAAAAAATCCTGTTACCGTTAAAAAATTACTGTCCGGATGGAGGCCGTAGGAGTCTCTGTTTCTGACGAAATTCGAATGGTATATAGGAGGGATATAGGGATGAATGTACATGGTGCTATTTTTCAAAAAAATAAAAAAATTTGCCCAAATAAGGCGGGGGCAGCCAGGTTGGCTGCCCCTAGGGGGCAGCCACATATGACCCTATAAATATATATATATATATCTATGTATGTATATATATATGTATGTATACATATAGAGAGAGAGTTTAATGGGGCTGCTCCCGCATCATTTTCGGCGTTTTTATTTTTTTTTTTTGAAAAATATCGCAATGTATATTCATCCCTATATCCCTCTTATATGTCATTCGAATTACGTCAAAAACAGAGACTCCTACGGCCTCTATCCAGACAGTCATTTTTTAACGGTAACAAGATTTTTTAAATCGACACCATCTCAATGGAGGTCGTAGGAGTCTCTATTTCTGACTAAATTCGAATGACATATAAGAGGGATATAGGGATGAATATACATTGTGATATTTTTCAAAAAAAAATAATAAAATGTCGAAAATGGTGCGGGGACAACCATTGTTGGGGCAGCCCCATTAAACTCTCTCTCTCTCTCTCTTTATATATATATATATATATATATATATATATATATATATATATATATATATATATAGGGAATTTATTCAATGCGCAGAGGGCCCTTTGTGTTCGGATGAGCACCCAATCCTAGCCATCCATCCCAAAAAATAGGAACTGATTCAATCCTAAAAAAATAGGAACCGATTTTTGTATGGAAATATAACAAAACTGGAAATTAGAACATTGCTAAAAATAACTTTGCATTTCTGGAAAGAGGAAGGCGCGTGCATTTGATTGCTAAAATCTATCGTTTCATTCCAACGCATGGCATTTGTTTCGTCCCAACGTAAGATGGGAGGTATGTGATTCGATTTCATGATTTAATCGCTTATTTCTATCATAATTTCGTTGTTTTAATGATATTTTGATTTTTAGCAATGTTTGTTTTGGGATCAAAACGACGAGATGATGAATTCATTAATTTTTTTATGAATACTGCATATTTTTTATCGTAAGCGATGTTTTATTCGAGAAGTATGATTGGAATATGAGAAAGTTGTATTCATAATATCGATTTTTATTCATTTTGATATACGATTTGTATTCCTAATCGATTTTTTATCGAAGGTATTTTGATTACATATAATAAAAAGTTACAGTAAATTTGTAACTCTATTGTTGGCTTTGAGTAACTTGATTACATGTATTAGTAAGTTTTATATATATATATATGTTAGTAAGAAATTCCATATAACTTGTACTAGTAACTATCGGATAATGGCCAGTAACAATTAATATACGTTTTGGTAACATTGTAAACCATTACTAGTATTTTAATAACTTACATATATAACAAGTAATATTTACACTATCCATCAGTAACTTTTTAGCATTTAGAAGTAACTTTATAATAATAACAAGTAACTCCGGTAACATTGTAACTTCATTACTGGTTGTAAGTAACTATATTATAACAATCAGTAAGTTTATAAATACAACACATTACAAGTTACTTGTCATATGACAAACGTTACTAACAATTCATTAAAAGTTACTTGTCATTGAATGATTCTTACTGAAGCGAGTATATTGCTGAGTTACCATTCTTTATACAATTCTTACTATTCACGGATATAAAATAGTACTGAAGCAAGTATATTCCTGAAACGTTATTGAAAAATTTGTAATTAATGTGTATTCTCTTCCAATTTCTTGATATTTTAATTTTTTAAATGGTCAATTAACTTATTATTTCTTTCAGAACAATGCAACAATTTGGTGTCTTAAAGAAGCTGTTGTTATGCCGATGAGCGAGAGCAAAACATCATCTAAATGGACTAGAAGACAACAGTTGAAATTTGAATGTTTACCATATAACAATAATTAAGTAATTTATGTGTGGCTTTCAGTAACATTTGACGTATTACAAGTAATTAAATAAGCTACATAAAGAATCAATAACATGTAATAATAACAAGTAATTACTGATCTCACAATAATAATTACTTGAGAACTAAATATGTATTACTTGAGTAACATGAATGAATTACTGATCTCTGTACATTGTAAGTCAAGAAAGGAACATATAATCATTAACATATTCACCTTTTATATGATTAATATGGAAATAGTACTTTGAAAAAGAAGTTACTAAATACATACACATAAGGAAAAATGAATTTGTGAAATAAATAGAATGCTTCGTTGACGAAAAAGGAAAAAATATTAAAGAAATGAATGCAATACGCATTACATACACAATGGTATTACTAATCCTTTGTTATGTTATTACTGATCTCGCAACACACATTTACTTGACCATTGTATACGTATTACTAAATTCTGCACATATTAACTATTTGGATGAAAATTACCGATCATTGTCTTCATATTACCAATCTCATAACAAGCATTTACTTGACCAAAGTATATTTGCTACTATCTCGTCGTTTGGATCTTAATAATCCGCACGAAATCATTTATTTGAATCTTTTCTTTCCAAAACCGTCATCCCTTATTTAAGGACAATATATAATTGGAAATATAGTCATTGTTAAATACGTGATAGCCTATAATTAGAAATATAGTTATTACTAATACCGTCACCTACCAAATGTAACCAACACATATACGTGGCGAGCCCACGTTTGGTGCTCACCACAACCCAAATGGGCACAGGGCTCTCTGGATAAGCCATATATATATATATATATATATATATATATATATATATAAGAAATATTTCCAATAAAGTGCACCTTTCCTTGGTGCATGGAAAGCCCACCATCCCCACCATCCGTAATTAATCGAATAGATCTGATTAGTACCTTTCTTATCTTATTTTTTTAATGTTAAAAATATATTTTAGTCATTTTGTCAAATTCTAAAAATTGAATGAAACAACTCACATTCTATACTTGGTCCCTTCGTTGGGAATACATTGCTAGGGCTTCCCCTTTCCACAAAAACCGGTAACGGTATGAGTTCAATATAGAGCGTGACGGTGGTGGAATTGGTGGCGGCGCACATTATTGGGAACGACGATGACGGAGTTGGCGGTGACGCACGTCGCAGAGATGTCAGCTCCGAATGTGTAGGATACACCGCGAGCACTCGGCCTCCATCCGTTGAGACCTCTCTGCAGCCCTGACCAGAGAAGATCGCAGAGCATATCTCGATTCAGAACCTCCGAGGGCCGCTGCGGTTTGCATATCTGGTCGAGACTGTGCAGAGGTGGAGATAGATCCCCGTGCACGCAGAAGATCTTCTCGCTAACGACAACTGCGATCAGGCAGTCGAAGCATTCGTATAATTTCTCCCATATGTCTACAAAATCTCCTCCTACATTCGTCCATGAACCCGTATATACGTCTCTGCAAAATCTTCTATTCCTGAAGCCACAAAAAGGATAGATAAAGTTAGGATTTTATGATTGCCGATTGAATCTGCACGTATTTATTGGGTTCTTGGAGGATGTGTGGTGCATCAACCATCGCTCTCGGGACAGCAGTAGCACGGGCAGTCGTGCTTTGCATACAGAAGACTTGCTATTTGATTTACCAGTTGCTTCTTAAGATCCACGAATAGGAATATAGTGGTTTGATCTATGGAGGAAGGTGTGTGGGATAGTGCCGGTGATTTGGCATGCACGCAAGGAACCTCATTTGGCAAGATGTGAAGGAATTGTTTGGAGGAGGAGGGCAACGGCACTGAAGGCCTCGCACGAATAGGAATTGTTTGAGGCGTTGCATTGAGGTGGTGGCTGATCGTCGAGGAGAATGCTGAAGGAGAGCGTGAATGGAGGTGTGTGCGCGGAGGGGGACGTGCAAGGAGGAGGTGGGTCATGGAGGAGAAAGGCGGAGGATATGTGAGTAGAGTAAGGATGATGGAGAAGGAAGGCATGCCCGGTTTTTTACAATCAGTGATCATTTTTCTGCAATTTCATGTATTTTTTTTCAATCTCAGATCGTTTTTTACAATCTCCTATTATTTTTTAGAAATTCCAAATTATTTTTTTATATCTATTGTTTCTTTTATATAGTTCTAACCATCTAGGTTTTGTTATAGTACACAATATAAATATTACAATCAATGAAATGTTACCAACGTAGCGTGAGTATTACAAATCCAATTTTTTTATTTTCCATTTCTGATTGATAATTGATAAATTACTAACTATCTATTTTTTTTGCAGATCTCCATACCTATATTACAAAACAAGCACAAAGTTTTACATATGCAGTACGCAAATTACAATTAAAATAATAAACGTAATACTAACTATAATATTATTTTACAAAGCAGGATTTCAATTTTACAATGTCAATGCGTATTTTACAAAGAGGCCAGCCATTCTGCGTAGCACGAAAATGCCACAACGTTGGCGAAACGTCACCGAATAAATAGCAACAAAAAGTGTCAAATCAGACAGGCTAAAAATAATAAAAATGAAAGGATTAAATGAAATTTAAATTCAAAGCGGAACTCAAATTCAAAATGAAATTACATTGACTAAAATAACCTTTTGGATAAGGAACCATTAGATTGAGATCAAACAGACGAGAGGATGGGCTTCCCATTAATCCAAGAAATGTGCACCTCTTTGGAAGGGCCCTCTCTCTCTCTCTCTCTCTCTCTCTCTCTCTCTCTCTCTCTATATATATATATATATATATATATGTATGTATATATATGGGTTAAATGGGGCTGCCCCTTGAGGGAGCTAACTTGGCTCCCCCCGCCCTATTTCGCCCAGTTTTTTATTTTTTTATTTTGAAAATTTCTGTTGAATTTCATCATTATATTCCTATATTATGTCATTAAAATTTCGTGCGAAAAAGAGACTCATATGACCTCCATCCAGACAGTCATTTTTTAACGGTGACAGAATTGCTAAAAACAACCCTGTCTGGATGGAGATCGTATGAGTCTCTATTTCGCACGAACTTTTAATGACATAATACATGGATATATTGATGAAAATTCACAGAAGGAATTTTCAAAAAAAAATAAAAAAACCGGGCGAAATGGGGCGGGGGAGCCAAGTTAGCTCCCCCCATGGGGGCATCCCCATTTTGCCATATATATATAGGGAAAAGGGAAGCTACACCGAGGGGTGCAACCAACTAGTTACACTCGGGTATTTTTCTCATTGATTTTTTATTTTTTTAAGGAAATTTATGGGGGATTTACCTAGTTTCTTGTGTGGAATATGTGTTTCAAATTTCATGCAAAACAACACTCCTAGCATGCCCATCCAGATATGGTCAATTTAATTAATTCTGAAACCGTTAAAATGTGATAGCCTTGATGGAGATGATAGAAATTTCGAATTTAGTTGAAATTGGTATGATATCATGGTGATATATAGTGATTTAAATCCCTCTAGGTCTCATTTCAAAAATACAAAAAATCAATGAAAAAAATGGTCGGGTGCAGCTAGTTAGCTAAACCCCTAGGTGCAGCTTCCCCATCCCTATATATATATATATATATATATAGAGAGAGAGAGAGAGAGAGAGATGAGTGATCTATGAGAGCAAAAATTTGTGAGAGCATGAGAGGGATGATTCTGGATCACATGATTCACCCAGGAGAGAGAAGACCAGGAAAGAGAAAATAGAATTATGTGGTTCAGAGTCATCCCTCTCATGCTCTCACAATTTTTTGCTCTCATAGGATCACTCCCCTATATATATATATATATATATAAGGGACCTTTCAAATGAGGTGGGGGCTTTTCTGAAATTGTAAAGACCACTGTAAATTTAGTAAAAAACTCTGTAACAGTTTTGTAAAAGTATAAACTGCACATTGTAAAAAAATGAATTTGTAAAATAAAACATCGAAATTTAAATTAACATTTCCATCTAATATAATAATATTTTTGTAATTTTATTTCACTATACATATTGTGCTAATATTTATTGTTATATGTATGAAACAAATGTAAAATATACTAGAAAGATGCCTAAATTGAGGGTGGCTCACCATATATATGGTGAGACCCTGCCTCATTTGAAGTTTCTCATATATATATATAGGGAAAAATGGGGCTGCCCCCTAGGGGCAGCTGTAACACCCCCAACTCCCGAGGTACAGGAATAGTGTGCAATATCGGTATTGCACGCCCGTGTGGTTTGGTGGCCACACTATGAAGTTCTGGAGGACTTTACTTTATCTTACGGATGGCTAAGGATGTGGTTTACTGCACGAAGGTCGAAGACCGCAGGTTCCCCTTGGCACAGTACAAGTGTTCGACGGCACTTGATGGAGCTTGAGCTGCAACATCCTACGTAGGAGCGTGGGGCCCACTGATGACGTGACATGATAACATGGCATGCTGATGAGGCAGAGGACATGACATGCTGACGGAGCAGGTGACATGGTGCCGGTTGCAAAAGACGAAGGGATGCGAGATGAAGAGGCAAGTGCACGAAGAGTCTCCTCGGAAGACGAAGGGTTTCTGTTGAAGACTAAGAGTCATTGCATTCATTGTACATGTAATAATGGTGTCCCTTCGTATACCCCCGGCTTACCTATATAAGAGGGGTAGAGCTCATTTATAGATATCACACTTAGAGTGAGTCTATTGCAATACCAAGAAGGTTTAGTGCCAATTGCTCTTGTGTCCTTGTTCTTGAGTGCTTATGTACGAGTATTCTAGTTGCGTGGTTAATCGGTGTGTTGGTGTACATCCTACACACAAAAGGGAAGGCTGGTTAGCTTACGCGAAGCTAATGCCGCACAGGTTAGTCTCAAAAATTAGAGTTGAGATTTACCTCCGTGACAGCTGCTATCAGAGCGAGGAATGGTGCCTAACATCGGAGATCGTCTTGCTTCCTTGGAGGGAATCATGATGGAGATCCAATCTCAAATGGATACTCATGCCCAACGCTTGGCTCGTTTGGAGAACGACGCAGGCATGGATGTGTCGGACGTTGTTGGCGATAGCCAACGCTCGGTCGACGCAGTGAAGGCACTTGGAGAGAAGTTGGAGGAGCTCGAGTCCATAGTGCAAGATCTACTTGGAGAACTCTCCATCGTCAAGAAGGCGATCGCGAACGGGGACGGATCCAGCGAGTCTCGAAGGTCAAATGTCCCAGAGCACAAGTCCTTTTCAGGTATGTGGAGTGCCAAAGACTTAGAAAATTTCTTGTGGGACATGGAGGTATACTTCAAAGCTGTCAAGATCCTGAGGCGGAGAAGGTATCCTTGGCGGCAATGTACTTATCCGACCATACAAAGCTATGGTGGAGGAGCCTTGCATCTGAAGGAAGACCAAACATCTCGTCTTGGGATGAGTTGGTGAAGGAACTGAAGAAGCAGTTCCTACCCACCAACACTGCTTGAGTAGGGAGGGAGGCACTCCGAAGGCTAAAGCAGACGGGGATCGTACGGGAGTACGTGAAGCAGTTCTCATTACTGCTGCTGGATATCAAAGGTATGTTTGAAAAGACAAACTTTTCAATTTTATGATGGGTCTTCAAAGCTGGGCTCTGGCGGAGCTCAGGAGGCAAGGAGTAAAGGACCTCCAGACGGCCATCGCTACTGCGGATGCGTTGGTCGACTACAAAGTCCAACCCACCGTGGAGAAGAAGGAGACCGAAAAGATTAAGAGCAAACGCAAAGAAAAGAGCAAGGGAAAGTTCAAGAAGTTTGGCAAGGCCAAAACTTCAAGGGAGGGTGCAGAATCCTCCAAGAAGGCCGAGCAACCCAAGGGGAAGGGCTGCTTCATTTGTAACGGGCCACATCGGGCATGGGAGTGCCTGAAGCGAGAGAAGCTGAACTCCATCACTATGGAGGAGAACTCAGACGAAGAGGCGCGCATGATGAACTTCAGGTTGCTGTGCAACATTCGCTTGTGTCCGCTGAAGTCGGACAAAGAGGCGAAAGTGGAGGTGGAGCATGAGGATCTGGAGCGGGTGTACCTTGATGTTGTGGTACACAAGAAGACCCTTTCAGCTATGATCAATATTGGAGCGATGCACAATTTCATCTCCAGCAAAGAGTTCAGGAGCTTGGGAGTTCCCTTGGAGACGAATCAGTGCCGCGTGAAGCTTGCGAACTCCGAGTCGTTGAAGATCGAAGGTATGGCAAACTGCACTGTCCAGCTTGGTGAATGGTAGGGAAAGGTACGCTTCCTCGTGGTACCTCGGAACGACTTCCAAGTCATCTTGGGAGTCGAGTTCCTGAAGAAGGTGAAGGCGTCTTATCTGGGAGGCATCTTCTTTGCAGCTGCAGATAGCCCCTGCTTCATCAGGGCTATCAAGAAGAAAGGGCAAACAGGAGCCATGTATGCAATGCAAGTCTGCAACGGGCTGAAGAAATGGGAGACGACATATCTGGCTATGGTACGCGTCGAGGAAAATGGCGAGGAGATACAGCCATGCCCCAAGGCGGTAAAGAAGATGCTGTGTGAGTTTAAGGATGTGATGTTGAAGAAGTTGTCCAAGGAGCTTCCACTGAAGCGAGACGTGGATCACGCCATCGAGCTACTGCCAGGTATGGTGCCCCCTGCACTTACACCCTACAAAATACCCCCTGCACATGTGGAGGAGTTACGGAGAAAACTCAAGGAGCTGGTGGACGCTGGTCTGATGCGTCCAAGCAAAGCACCCTATGGAGCACCGGTGTTGTTTCAGAAAAAGAAGGATGGGAGCATGTGGATGTGTGTGGACTACCGCGCACTGAATAAGGTGACGATGAAGAACAAGTACCTCGTCCCCAACGTTGAAGACTTGTTTGATTGCTTGGGCTAGGCCAAGTATTTCTCGAAGATGGATCTTAAGTCGGGATATTACCAGGTCCACATTAAGGAGGGAGATGAGCCAAAGACCATGTGTGTGACGCGTTATGGGTCTTTCGAATTCCTTGTAATGTCGTTTGAGTTGACTAATGCCCCGAAAACTTTCTGTACGCTTATGAATGATGTCTTCCGCGAGTATATCGACTCGTTTGCTGTAGTGTACTTGGACGACATAATAGTGTACAACAGGACCTTGGAGGAACATACCAAGCATCTGTGGATGGTGCTTGAGAAGCTGAGGCAGAACTAGATATACTTGAAGCCGGATAAGTGCACCTTGGTCAGGAGACCATCTCTTTTCTTGGCATATCACGGGCGAAGGCACGATACGTATGGAGCCAAGAAAGATACATGCGATTGAAGAGTGGGCAATCCCCACGAAGGCGAGAGAGCTACGATCCTTCCTCAGATTGGTGAACTGCTACAGGAAGCTCCAAGAAGGCGGCACCCCTGACGGACCTGCTTCGGAAGGATCAGCGTTGAGATGGATGCGTGAATGCTAGGAGGCATAACTAAAGCTGAAGAGATAGGTGGTGGAAGAATCCATTCTGTGACTTCTAGACTTCGAGAAGCCATTTGAAGTCCACACCGACGCGTCCGACTATGCACTTTGAGGTGTATTGGTGCAAGATGGACACCCCGTGGCGTACGAGAGCCGCGAACTAAATTCAACGGAGAGGAGGTACTCCGTGCACGATTAGGAGATGACTGCAGTGGTCTACTCTCTGAGGACATGGCGCTACTATCTTCTCGACTCAAAGTTCGTGGTACAGACGGACAACGTGGCAACGAGCTGCTTTACCACACAGAAGAAGCTAACTCCCAAGCAGACGCGATGGTAAGACTTTCTTACCGAATTCGACTTCAAGCTTCGCTATAGGCCTAGACGGATCAATCAGGTAACAGATGCTCTCTCGAGGAAGAGCGAACCGGAAGAGCCGAAGGTTTGCATCGATCACCCGCGTGTCTGGAGATATGCTGGAGCGCATTCGGGAGCAAACTCGGGAGGATCCGATCACTTTACGCTTGGTGAAACATGTGAAGGACGGTGAAGTTCGGAGATTCTGGATAGAGGAATGCGTCCTCTATGCGAAGGGCAGGAGGCCATATGTCCCCTCGAGCGACGGCTTGAGGAAAATGCTGCTGAAGGAAGCACATGACACACAGTGGGCTGGTCATCCAGGAGTGGAGCGCACACTGGCACTCATCTCCTCAAGCTACTTCTGGTCGAAGATGGAGGAAGACGTGAAGTCTACGTGCGCACTTGTCTTGTATGCCAGCAAGACAAGATTGAGAGGAAGAAGACGACAGGATTGCTGGAGCCCCTGCCCATTCCTTTACGTTCGTGGGAGAGCGTCTCCATGGACTTCATCACTCGGTTCCCAAAGGTGGATGGGAATAATGTGGTGATGTCTTATTTAAAGATGATGTTAGTAAATGAAAAAAACACATTTGACTGGAAATCCAATTTTAGACTTTTTTACTCGAAAACTTGATATCATGGGTAACCACTTTCATTTAATTCATAAGATATGGTGCGAACTTGATATCATGGGTAACCACTTTTATTTAATTCATAAGATATAATGCAGAGAGAGTTGGGCATATGTCCTTTACAATAGGAATTTGGCCAACATGACCTTGAATAAAGAAAAAGGTGTGACATCGAGAGAACACCCACCTAAAAGCTTCTATATATTCATAAGTTCAATCATAAAGTTACAAAGACCAAGAAGATAGAAGTCTCTTGGCCCCAATCTGCACCAACTGTAAGGACTCAAGTATAGTTGCGTCCATACCTTGACGGGTCTAGCCCTGTGTCCAAGCCTATTAGTGAACTCCCAAAAGTAACCGAGTCCATCGTAGGAATCTAGTTGATGTGATCGGCTGCTGGTACATCCCTCAAGATACTGCATCCAATGGCAAATTCTTAGCATCCTCCACCACCGCAACACACCAGGCATGTTTTCTATGTGGCTTGGAAAACTCGATCCTATACTCGTCGACCAATAGTCGATTCCTACTCAAAAACAAAGATTTTGACATGAAGTGTCACTTCTATCTTTAAATCTGCACGTTCCAATCCGATGCAATGCTAGTGTTAGAAACCGTTTCTCTGTAAAAAGCACGGTACACCTTCTGTGTCATTGAACATTGCGTCCTCTAGCTTAAGGAATAGTTTTGAGAATTGAAAAGGATTTAGTCAATTTGCTAATCAGATATCTTCAAGATCCATTTACACTATTTTCTCATTTTAGGCCCACATCGCTTTATAGTTGGGGTTGAGTGCGTTGGTGGGTTCAATGTGGGGCACCTCACCTATCGTATCTCTCGAGAAGATTAATATGAATATATAAACCTTGAAGGCTCTCCTCTTGTGAAGGATGTCTGTTATCATGACCGCCACGAACGGTGTAACTAATATTTGTTCTTGCTGCACATATTCCTGTTATAGTTTTCAACATATTATTTTTTTGAGCCATAAAGGGGGAAACATGCTAAGGTGTTTGTCCCAAGATAGTATTAGAGAGGTTAAAGGTTACAAGAATACTTATAGAAGCTACGATTTCAAAAGAGTCCTGGCATGAAAAATTACATTTTTTGAATAAAAACGTTGGGAATTGAAGCTAGCACCATTTCTAGATAACCAGGTTGCCCAAATTGCTGCGATTAACACTAGTACATCTCTTGGGCTACGCTTCTCTTGAATCAAAGACTACCAGAACAAGTCCAAGCTTTGACAATTCATCCAAATAACGCCGAGCTCTTCCCAAATCGGGGATGTCTTTGCCAAACAACGCTGAGCTCTTGAAAATCTGGGAGGTTTTTTCACAGAGGAAAAAGAGATGCTCCACTGACTCTGCTTGCATGGCACAACGAACACACAAATTAGAAACCATGTAAAGATTATTGCACTCCCATCCCTAGTCATAATTCTCTTTCTTCATATCAGCCAAATTAATACACTGATCTTGCTTCAAAGCTTGAGTTCTCATATGAAGTTGCAATCACGAAGCAGAACGTCAGCCATAGGCTATAGATGTCTGCACCGTTTTCTAGGCCCCCTTGACTGTAAATGAATTCTCTTTCTACACCTGATGCAAATAAAAAATCCAACGGTGGAAAAATATAATTTTGGTGGAAGAAATTTAGAGAGGAGAGGAAGAAGGAGAAAACACATCGGCTACGTGTGATTTTGGAGGGGAATTGTGAATATCACGTTGAGAGGAAAATAAAGAGACAAAGAGAGATAATGAGATGAATCTCAATTTTCAATATCAATTGAACTATTTAAAACAATAGCCTATCATCCCTTTATATAGGAGAGATGAGATTACAAAATTAGAAAGAGAATCAAATTTAAATCCCAACTTAGTGATCACTTCTCAAAATACGCGATCTTCATACCAGCATGAAGGATATTAAGAATCCTCAAGCGTATCACGGAAGCGTGTTGATCGCATCGTATGCGATCGGGGAGACTAGTCACACTAATCGCGAGATGCAGCGGAATTTAAAATTTAAATATAGTGATGAAACCACATGATCACGAGAACATTTCTCGGATCGTTTCATCAAACCACAAAGTATAAGGAATATCTCTTGGAGCGTGGTTGTAATAATTAGATCCCAAACAAGAGATCCTCCTGTCTTAGGTCCGATCCATGAAGAATGCACTTGTGGGCGCGATGATGAGACGCGATCCTCCCGCAATCCACGATGAAGATCCAAGCAACCGAATCCTCTGATTTCGTCGAATGAAATCCGTCGTCTTCTTTTAGAGCAAGCAACCCCAAAGAAGAAGGAGATCCTCGAGTCGTCGAAGGCGAAGGCGAGAGACTCTCCTTCTCAATAGAAGGTGGACGGCCACCTCTTGAAGGAGAGAAAGAGAGAGGACGAGAATGAGAGAGATAGAGTAGTAGGCTTCTACAACTCTTAATTACGTACCTTGTAGAGGCTAGGGTTGTCCTCTATTTATATTAGATTGGAAGTCCATGGATCACAATCCATGACATATACAAAAATCTATGGTTAGATTGATATGTTATTAAATCAATGGCATTGTTGTTCAAAAACAACAACATATTAATTTATTATTAATTAAATATATGTTGCATAATTATCAACATAATTTAATTCAACAAATAAATTAATAAACACAAGATCATAGGATAATAAAATGAGATGATAATTTATCCCAAATAGATGGGGCGTCACCCATGACCAAGTCATGGGTGACGCCACCTCATTTGGTGGTGCATTATCCATCCCCCCTTTTTATTTAATCCAATTATCTCTTATTTTTTTGCAGTATTATCCACTAAATTAATTCCCAATTAATTTGTGAAAATTTATTGCAAAATTATCCACTAAATTAATTCCCAATTAATTAGTGAATATTTCAATCATGCCATTGAAAATATGTGAATCATATTCACAGCCCAAACTAAATTGTAAATTACATTTCCAATTAATTGCTTAATGTGAATCCAATTCACATTAACAATTAACAAATACTATTTACAAAGGTGCTCTCTCTCTAATATATTATAAATCATATTTATAATATATACTCATAAATTATGGATGGCACTATCCACAATTTGCATATCCTTGATAATTAAATCCCATTTAATTATCTTGGATAATCATTCTCTTTATATGAATCATATTCATATTATTCTTGATAATTAAATCTCATTTAATTATCAACATCTTGTTGCTTGGATATATATAATTCATCAAATGAATTATTCTTGAACTCCTTCAAGAATAATGTGCTTTCTCCACAGATACTTGGAGATAAGGACAGGACGATTGTATTGTTCCACGTATAGCGACTTGGATGTTGAGATCTCATCTCAAATCCATATCTTACGGACCTTCCATAGATGCTTGATTAAATCAAGACCGCAAATCTAATCTTCTCATTGAATTTGAATCTTATTCAGAAAAATGTACAACACTTGGACTAAGATCAGATTACTTCTGTAGTAAGAGGAGTCGCTAAAATCCAGATATGTTACATCACTCCATCGGAATGGAAGCGTCATGGTTATACAATCGTTATGATCACATCACCCTCAGGTATTCCTAATACCTGTACATCCTGCATACTGGAAGACCCATGATCAACCTGAAGATCAAGATCAATTTTACATTATCTTCTTCAGGGTTTGATCACTAAGTTTCTCAATCTTGGTCATTGGGAATCGGTATCGATAGTATGCTTTCCCAAAGCATATATCATACCTTCAAATTCATGTCATGCTTCCAAAGCACGATGGCCATGCATGGAATTTGATCGGTCCCAATACCTCATGAGTGAGCTCATGTCTTCCGGTTCATAAGTGAACCGGTATGATCCCTTTGAGAGATCGTATTGCTCATATGCCCTTATATGCACACCAGCTCGCTGGTGTATAGACCTTGGTTAGGCCATCAACCTATCGGTCTGTCAAATGTACATACTCAGACATATAGCACTACATCTGTCTCCGGTCAGAGGATGCGTACCTATGCTGTGACAACATTCAACATAGGACTTAGGTTATCTCGATTTCGTTAAGTCAACCCATTGACCTAACTAATCTGACACCTCCGAATCACTATTCCCATGCAGAGGACCTGCATCAAGCGGTCGGTCAGATATCAGCCTATGTGAGAAAAGGATTGCCATCTCCTACTCAGGCTGGAGATCATCTCTTAATAATCATTTGACGGTGCTTGATGAGTCCTCCATCTAACTCCTTGGATATTCATCCAAACACCAGCCTCTATGATTCATTTAATGAATCAACAGCTATATGATCTTCAAGATGGCCATAGTACATTACCCTAATTGTAAAAATGGACCTATTATATAAATTATTTATTCTTCATTTCAGATCAGGGAATGATATATGCAATAACATTTATTGCATAATGGCTCACCGTGGTCTAGCATGTCCAACAATCTCCCACTAACCCAAAGAGCCATTAATGGGCTAATCATTTAAACCCACACTCATGTGACAATCATAGGCTATTTAGAAGATAGCTAGGTAAGTTGATCAGTCACTCTGTCCCCGCGAGACTACACCAAGTCCTTTTACGGCACTTGCATATCCCCAGTAATAGTGCTCGCATCTAATGTGAATGTTGCATCTTATGCAACCAATACTCAATCTTGATAAAGTAGTTATAGTGTCCTTGACACTATTGCTCAATAATTATTATAACCGGTATTTCCATAATCCTTATCAGAATACCCTTATTCCGGGAGATCACTATCTCTTAAGGTATCCAAAGTTAAGACCTTTTAGATCTCTATCTATAAAGTCTTAAGCTTTTGAAGATATGACTTTGAGATCACTATCTCAAAAATCGTAGTATCTATGAAGACTTTGTTATTACTGCAATCAAGTGTTTTCTCTCCATAGTAGGATTAGTAACAGTTTACTACTCCCACTGCATAGCAGATATTTGGCTTTTGTATACATCTAGCATACACGTAGCTTCTCGTAACTGATGCACAGGTGCAAGCAGTTCTAGCATTCACTTCCTCAACTCTTTGAGGTGCTATCCCTTTAGATATGTCAGTACCAAATCTTAAGGGAAGGGAGCCTTTCTTGGAATTCCTAAGAATGGAATATGTCCAAGGTGTACTACAAATGTGATAGTCCCAATACCCTCTTTCTCTTTGCTTCTGAACACCTTCAGAACTAAGATCCAAGAGGCATCCTTTTGAGATCATATCTCAAGGTATGGAATAGCCAGATCCTAAAACATTTATTATCATCCTTATATCATTCCAAATGATTAGGATATTATCTACATTTAGCATGATGAACACAATGGCACTCCCATAAGCTTCACATGGTTCATCAAGATTTTATCTGAAATCATAACATTTATAATTTCATCAAATCTTATGTTCCAACAACAAGAAGCTTATTTTGAGTCTATAGATGGATTTCTTTAGCTTTCACACCTCACTTTCCCCAATCATGAAGCCCTGGGGCTACTTCATATGAATATCCTCAGAGAGGTATTCTTAGAGGAATGTAATCTTGACTTACATCTTGAAGATGCAATAGTCAAGTTGTGTAGCTAAGGTTAGAAACATTCTGATGATTTTAAGCATGGTCACCGAAGAGCAAGTCTTGTTGCAAGCAATGTCTTTTCTTCTGTGTTATCTCATGGATATGAACCGTGCTTTGAATGTCTCTACCTTCTCATCAGGTTCCCTCTTCTCTTGAAGATCCATTTACACCTTAACGGGTCTTACCCTTATAGGTGGATCCTCGAGGGTCCATATACAACATTTGTATATGTAGTTTACTTTAGACTTAATTGCTAATATCCATCTTTCCATGTCATGATCCTCTGGAGCTTCATCACACTTGTCAGACTTGACTGACACATGGAATACATCCTCAAACTCATTTGAAGAGGTATTAGTGCTTCAACTTTAATTGTCCTTTTAGTTTCCGATTTCAGGAGCCTCATTATCTTCTCAAGATTAAATGAGTTCCTACACTTCAATTTCATCTTGATTCTCAAGAGAGTCATCCTCTAAGAATCACATTCTTAGAGATGAGATCTTTTATGAATCTCAGGGTCATAAAGTAGGTATCTAATACCATCCTTTATTTTCCTAATGAAGTAGCACTCTCAAGTGCTAGTTTCCAGCTTACATGCATGGAACCTTATTAAGGATATATATTGTAGTCTCTACCACACATATATATACCTAGAACTAAGGGATAATTATGCTAAAATTCATCATTTATCAAATCATGTCACACATGATCCGATTGTATCTCCCTACAACTCCAATGAGTTTAGGTGTGTTAGGAGGATTGAGATAGAAACGATATTCATATCTTCATAAGGTATTCTCTGAATTCATATAATAGGCACTTGCTACCTTGATTAGGTCAAATTCATTAAATCTTCCTTCAAACTTTGGTTCTAAACCAAAATTATGAAATCTTTGAACATTTCAAAGGTTTCTCAGATGAAGAGAAGAAATCTCATATCATACATGATCGTCAATAGATATCACACATCCATAATGTTCACTATGATATAAATGATCCACATACATCAATATATATGAGATCCCGAATACCTTGACATCTCACACCTTTCCTAAGAGAAGGGTGTATTGAACATTCTTCGAATACAATATTCACAAGTATGTAAGATTTGAAATTTTAGACATTCTAAAGTTTCATATCTTACTAGTCTATTGATGTCATCAACAGACATATGTCCAATACTAGATGCCAAATCACTGTCAAATGATCTTCATCCTTTTATTAATCTTATAAAGGTTTTAATTTTCAATATTAGAAATCTTAATGAACCATTCATTAATTTTCTAACTTTGTGGAGTCCACTAGATGTTAGATTACTATCTGAAATATATCCATCATAACTCTTTATGATAGGTTCTATCTCAGAATTCATGTTTATTTCCAACATTTAGAAACAAACAATGAGTGTATTCTAATATCCAGGTCATAGAGACATTCTCTAAGACTAAGGGCTCTCCCACTGAGAATATGAAGTCCATCTAATGAACAGAGATTGCAGCAACAATTACATCAATATCCATGTAGATGACTATTAAACCTTAAGATAAAATTTTAAATCTTCTAATATATATATATATGCAACCAATTGCAAGTGTCATTAGAAGATTGGGATACAATTATCAGACTTTATCTTATGAAATAAGTAAGTCAAAGTCAATGATTATATGTAGATTATTCCTGATGCTCTATCCGAGCCCTTCACTAAGGATTTCAGACAGATTTGATAGTCGTAATATCAACACATCAACTTATTACAGTATTGGCATTCATCCAACTCTTTGGATGTCATATGGAAGTCACAGAAGTACAATCAACTCTTTGACTTTCCTTCTCGCATAGGTCCGACCCACACTTCCACTGTGCTCTCTTCATCTATAAACAACTGTTGTTCAAGACAAAGAATCTCTTATGTTGAATTCAAAAGATTTCAATACAAGAGCACTTCAACATTTATACATGCTTCAGTAAATTCATACAATATGAATATTATGAAGCTTCATGAATGACTAGAGTATAGACAGTAGAATGATTACACTCATCATATCTACATACATCTTAACTCTTAGAGACTTAGGTACATGTAGGTATTCAAACATTTTGAATACATCATCTCTTTCGAGCTACCATTCTTCATAATGCAGAGAACCATGTCATTCATGATTAAATGTCTAGAGCATATATGTATGCCAGAACATCTTCTTAGATTTTATAAGGATTATTTGACAATTGCGATCATCATCGACATGTCACTTCCAAAGTAGACTCGATGAAAGATCAAGATTATAGAGACATACAAACCCTAAGGTGATGTCTTATTGTCTTATTTAATTGTCATTCCTCATTATGTTGAGGAAACTTGCACATTGCAACCACATACATTATGTATCCAATTGCAAGTACAATATTTGGATCATGAGTCCAATCCATGATATTTTACTGGTTATCATTGAGTATAACATTGAGTAGCTTTAATGAAGGATTATCTGAAATAAGAAATTTGCATAAGTGTATATTTATTATATATACATGTTTTACTTTGATTTAGGAATTTTTATATCAAAGTTGTCTTGCCTTGTCAACAATGAAAGTTTATTCCCTTCATCACTTTCAGTGTAAGAGATATTCTTACCATTATATCTCTAGCAATCTGGGATCTCCTTTCCTATCTTCATCACATCCCAATAATATGAGAACTTGCGACTCCGATAAAAAGAAGTGGGAACTCATTCCGCCATACAAGTCCAACTTGCATTTCCCAATTCGGTCTTTAACACTCGGGCCCACCACCCCTAAGATGATGTTGACCCGTTGCTAATTGAACCAACCTTCAATAGGAATAGAACTCGCTATGCGCAAGCCAATATCACTCCAATAATATGAGGACTCGATATTGGGGTCACTACGCATACGACCTTACTCTTTCGAGAAGCAAAGAGCCCGATCCAGATGCACTTGCATACAGGAGCCGTCACTTCGGACAGGCGTCTCCTACATACAATCACTGACGACGGAACCCTTCGCCTTAATGGGAGACCATGGATGTCACTTATGTGATCCTCCATCTCATATTCAAATTTTATAATTAATTATCGTGAATCATATTCACATAAAAATTCCAAGGGAATTACACATCTATTTATAATAGAGTGTTTATTGGATATAATTAATTTAATCACATTAAATTAATCATTAATCCAATCATCAATCAATAAACTTGATTATTACTTGAATAGTAGGTATAATCTCAAAGTACGTATTATTCAAATTTTAATAATTAGAAAAATACACTTTGTCTTTCTCCAGCATTATCCAGTCCCTACCCGCTGTCATGGTCAGTACTGACGAGAGTGGGACAGACCACATACGTTGCAACCCGCAACCCCAATGCTCTCCGACTAGGCACCATATCTACCTCAGGAAAGGATAATGGCAGATAGATCATCATGTACTTTGAGATGCTCATCGGTTTTTCAACCGAAATTATACCATATAATATACATCAAAACAATTTTGATAATATTATAAGGAGATTTGCTGAACAAATTCCCAATCCTATTCAAGCAAGAGGGTTTTCATGTGAGAGTTGTCCTACAACTATTGTAGGATAAACTAAGATTCTTCATGAAGAATTGTTTATTGATGATTTAATGTCAACCAATTAATGATAAAGATCAACTATCTTATCATCTTGGTTTAGGAAAATGTCATTCAATAAAATAATTATCTCTTTAACTATTTCGCAAATATTTATCACTAATTATTTTAGAAAATTAACAATTAATTTCATCATCATATTTGAATTACTATCACATGGTTCATGATAAAAAATGTCAATTTCCAGCAGTGACCCCCAATCACCAAAATTAACTTATCTTGCAAAATCAGTTTCGAGTGACCCCCAATCACCAAAAATTGCAAAATCAGTTTCTTAAGATTGCTAATTTGATTTATTAAAGAACGCAAGTGATATTTCATGCATTTTGAGGTATATCAAAACAGTAATTAAATCCATTAATCACGTTCAGATCTGCTGTTCCCACAACATTGAATACATGTTTATTCAAAGGGTCATATCTTGAGCAAATGAAATTCAAATTACATAAACTCAGATCCTATGGTTTCCTTATTTAATGGGGAGCAAAATCCAATTGAAAATTTCGTGTTTAAACAATTTAAACAGTATCGAAAATTTTCAATTAGATAGAGGTACGAAAATTGAAATGCAGCAAAAATTTCACAACCCTTTCAAACCCAAGTTGTCCTAGGTTTACGGATCATATCGAAAACCTTATTCGACCTAAGCTCTGATACCACTTGAAGGATATTAAGAATCCTCAAGCGCATTATGGAAGCATGTTGATCGCATCGTATGCGATCGGAGCGACTAGTCGCGAGATGCAGCGGAATTTAAAATTTAAATCTAGTGATGAAACCACATGATCACGAGAATATTTCTCAGATCGTTTCATCAAACTACAAAGTATAAGGAATACCTCTTGGAGCGTGGTTGTAATCGTGAGATCCCAAACAAGAGATCATTCTGTCTTAAGTCTGACTCACGAAGAATGCACTTGCGGGCGCGATGATGAGACGCGATCCTCCCGCAATCCATGATGAAGTTCCAAGCAATCGAATCCCCTGATTTCGTCCAACAAAATCCATCATCTTCCTTTAGAGCAAGCAGCCCCAAAGAAGAAGGAGATCCTCAAGTCGTCGAAGGCGAAGGCGAGAGACTCTCCTTCTCAATAGAAGGTGGACGGCCACCTCTTGAAGGAGAGAAAGAGAGAGGGCGAGAATGAGAGAGAGAGAGAGTAGTAGGCTTCTACAACTCTTAATTATGTACCTTATAGATGCTAGGGTTTCCCTCTATTTATATTAATTTGGAAGTCTGTTGAACCGAGAAATCGCAGAGGTCGTGTTGACTCACAAGGCGAATCAACAGTCGCTGAGTTGACCTCCAACGAAATCCCTATTCAAACAACAATTAACCCACGACAAATATATCAAGCAATGAAAGTAAATGTGCGGAGTTAAAATTTATTATAACTCTACAACAATATGTGTATAGTGCAAGTATGTGTAGAGGTCGAACACAGGGAGCAGACAGGTAGAACGGGGCAAAAAGGCTCAAAAATGTGTGTGAAAGTGATCAAGAGTCTACTATGCTAATTTTTTGTGGGTTTTTAATTTTTATATTTTTTTATTTTATTTTTAATTTTATAATTTTGTATTTTGATTTTTAATTTACTGATTTTATATTTTCTTTTTATATTTTATATTTTTTTATTTTCTTTTTCAATATTGGAATATATGAAATATGTAATAAAAGGGAGAAAGAGGTATTTATAAAAATAGATAAAAATGTTCAAAAATCATCAAATAAAGTCTTTTTGGTCTTTTTATATTTTTCTACTGTTTTTGTGATTTTTGGGTAATTTTTAGAATGTTTTTGGTATTTTTTAATTAGCAAAATAAAGAAAACAGTAGCAAAAATGCAAGGCTGAAACAAAAATGGAGAAATAAAATAGCAATCAGTAACGAAAATTCTCCAAATTAATTTTCAATGAAGGATAATAAAACAAAGAAAATTCAGAGACAAAGTTTGTATTTTTAGGATTTTTGAGGAATTTTTAGGATTTTTATGAAGGTTTTTGGAGTTTTGTGCTTTTTATGAGTTTTCTTTTGTAATTATTAATGATTTTTGGTCTGGAGCTAACACACACTAAAGGGAACAAAATATATTTTTTTGGGATTTTTCTGGAGTGTTTTTATATTTTTTTGGTATTTTCTAATGCAACAGTGCTGAAAATGGACGTTTTTAATTTTTAATAAATATGAAAATGCAATAATTATGAAAACTAAAAATATGATGATGAACTACTATGCCACAGAGGCTTAATGTGATTTTTGTGGATTTTTTGGGGTTTTATAGATGCATGCATAAAAAAAATACAAGAAGCACCAAGAACAATACAAACGGCCAGGGGTATATGCGTAATTAGCAGAAAATCCGAGGGGCAGAATGTAAATTTCCAGAAAATCTATGAATGTACTAACAACTTGCTGGACTAAATGTCAAAACGAAAGGCCGTAGGGGCACTTTGCAAAAACGCCCAGGTCACACGCGCTGTGCGCGTGACCTGGCGGGGACAAGTTTGCGAGAATATAAAAACGCAGGGGCCCGTTGGTAAATTCTACAAAGTAAATAAAACACAACTGAAAGTTTCAAGTTGTTCTGGGAATTACACAAAATACGCGGGGTGCGGGTACAAAATTCCCCACTTATCCACGTGGCGTGCGTGGATAGTCTTGATGAGAAGAGATCGGACGATGTAGTTTCCTTGGACGCGGACGGCTGTGATCAAAAGGGGGGGGGGGGGAAGATGGACGGTGGCTGTAGCTCGCCCCCTCCCCCGCGTTTTGTTCTGTCCAGCCCCGCGCAGGCAGCGGCGGCGCGTGGGCGGCGACGCCTTCCCCCTCCGGCAAGCTTCAAGGTGCTTCCCCCAGATGGTTAGGCGTCAAAACTGGGTACCTGCAAGATGCAAAAAGGGCTCGAGAGCAGCGTCTCGGCCGGTTTGTCAGTGCGTGGGTGGTGAAGGTAGCCGGAGCTCAAGAGCTCCGGCAACGTGGTTTGTTGCGAAAAGAAGGCGAAATACTCGGTGGTTCAATGAGATGAAAGTGCGAAATGGAGCACGAGATGTCCAGCTGATGAATCGACAGAGAAAATGCACGAGATATCATAAAAAAATGGACCTCAATGGCTGTCAAAGTCAGAGGTGGGAACCTCGACGGCCGCTTGGCCGGAGATGATGGAACTTGGCCAAATGACCACGCAAGATCCGCCCTAGATGGCTGGAGACCACGCTGTCAACATGGTCGATCCAGAGCGCGTCCTAGGGTGCCAAAACGAAGTCAAAAGGGGTTCAAAGTGAAAAGGGAGCTTGGGGGTCGGTTTTGAAAGGTTGGCCGAGAGGGTACCTTGATCGAGGTGCCAGAGGTGGCACAGGCATCCGATCCCCGAGATAATCGATGGGCGTGCAAGATGGTGCATAGGTGCTCAAAAGTCGTGAAGACATCGGCCTCAAATGGTGAAAGACGAGGCCGGGAAAAATCCACGAAGATGGGACGAAACCCATTTCTGACAGCAACCAGACCTCGGTTAGAGAGTTGACCTAGGTCAACCAAGGAAGAAATCTGGTTGGTCCACATGGACCAACGAGAAAAAACCTTGGCAAAAAAGCTTATAAATTCAATAAAAAATAGGAAACGAATTATTTAAATTTTGGTTATAAAATAAAAAATGTTTATTTTTTTAAAAAAATATTTTATAGTGATTTTTATTTATTTTTATGAAATGTATTTTTACAAGTTGCTTTTATACCCCTATATAGGTATATTATCTACATATTTTATTCTTTTATTTTTATTTTTTGATTTTAATTTATTTATTTTTGTTTATTATTATAACATACTTTTATACACTTAATTGTATTTTTATTTTATTTTATTGATGTCTTTTGTATAATTAATAAAATAAAGTAATATATTGTATAGGTATATGTGTATGTATTTTACCTCTGTATACAAGTATTTTATTTTGAGTTTTAATGATGTTTTTATTCTGATTTTAATATTCACAATTATTATAAGTAATATTTACAACATTATAAAAATACAAAATTATAAAAATAATAAATAAATAATAAATTGAATATTTTAATCTGTACAATATACAATGAGGGTCCAAAAGTCAACTTTCAAACCGTAGCTCCGCCAAATGCAAAACCACCACCATTAATTAGCTTATTTTCTTCTATATACAATTAAAGGTGAGTATGCTGCATTTGGAGTTTTTATTTGTGAGATACGGGTCTGGGAAGTTGGCATTCTGGATTTTTATTCAGACCATAACTTTTTATCTGTGTATTATTTTTCTGTAAAATCAATTTTGTATTTTTCTTTATAAAATTATCTACAACTTTCATGTACAAAGTTTCTTTATTTGATGTATAAAAAGTGGAACCAAAAATAGGTCCCAAAATGAATAAGAAATGAATAGAAGGTATAGGTATTTGGACTGTGTTTTTGACCTTATCTCCCCCTACTTTATTCCTTGTCGACCTATTCATCGAGATGCCTAGGTCTCGGGGTTTCGGGTCATAAAATATTTACAATATTTTATTCTTTTTCTTTTCTTTTCTTTATTCTATAATTTTGGCATTAAAAACCGTATTTTATACAGTATTTACACACCTATGCATGAATGCTAAAATGTATGAATTAATGCTATTTACACGCATTTACTAGGGTTTTTAAGGCCAAAATGATAGAATATAGATGATGAAACGTAGCTTCATCAAAGTCCATGGATCACAATCCATGGCATATACAAAAATTAATGATTAGATTGATATATATATATTAAATCAATGGCCATGATAATTGTTGTTCAAAAACAACATATTAATTTATTTTAAATTAAATATATGTTGCATAATTATCAACATAATTTAATTCAACAAATAAATTAATAAACACAAGATAATAGGATAAAAAAATGAGATGATAATTTACCCCAAATAGATGGGGCGTCACCCATGACCAAGTCATGGGTGACGCCACCTCATTTGGTAGTGCATTATCCATCCCCTTTTTTTATTTAATCCAATAATCTCTTATTCGTTTGCAATATTATCTACTAAATTAATTCCAATTAATTTGTGAATATTTATTGCAAAATTATCCACTAAATTAATTCTCAATTAATTAGTGAATATTTCAATCATGCCATTGAAAATATGTGAATCATATTCACAGCCCAAACTAAATTGTAAATTACATTTCCAATTAATTGCTTAATGTGAATCCAATTCACATTAACAATTAACAAATGCTATTTACAAAGGTGCTCTCTCTCTCTAATATATTATAAATTATATTTATAATATATACTCATAAATTATGGATAGTACTATCCACAATTTGCAAATCCTTGATAATTAAATCTCATTTAATTATCTTGGATAATCATTCTCTTAATATGAATCATATTCATATTATTCTTGATAATTAAATCTCATTTAATTATCAACATCTTGTTGCTTGGATATGTATAATTCATCAAATGAATTATTCTTGAACTCCTTCAAGAATAATGTGCTTTCTCCGCAGATACTTGGAGATAAGGACAGGACGATTGTATTGTTCCACGTATAGCGACTTGGATGTTGAGATCTCATCTCAAATCCATATCGTACGGACCTCCTATAGATGCCTTATTAAATCAAGACCACAAATCTAATCTTCTCATTGAATCTGAATCTCATTCAGACCAATGTCCAACACTTGCACTAAGATCAGATTGCTTCTCTACTAAGAGGAGTTGCTAAAATCCAGACATGTTTCATTACTCCCTCGGAATGGAAGCGTCATAGTTATACAATCGTTTATGATCACATCATCCTCTGGTATTCCCAATACCTGTACATCCTCCATACTGGAAGACCCATGTGAAGGATATGGTTAGATCCTCAAGCGCATCACGGAAGCGTGATCGTCCTATCGAATACGACGAAGAACGACTAGTCGCACTAGTTGTTCTATGCAGCAGAAATTAAAAAATTTTCATGTGACGAAACCACATGATCCAAGAACACTTCTCGGATCCTTTCGTCTAAACCACAAACAAGTATTAGGTTTACCTCTTGAAGCGTGGTTGCAATCGAGTCTCTAAACGAAGAGACCTCCTGTCTCAAGTCCGATCCGTCGGAGGAGACGCTTGCGAGCGCGGGGATGAACCGCGTGCTTCTCGCAATCCATGTTGATGATCCAAGCGGTGGATCTTCTGATCTCGACACACGAGATCCGACGTCTTCTTCACGAGCAAGGCATGCCGAAGTAGACGAAGTTCCACGAGCAAAACATCGGGCAGCATAACGACGGTGCCGCGGCGATGGAGAGCCTCTCTAGGGCATCCGTGGTGGACGGCCATGAGAGGGAGAGAAAGAGAAAGAAAGAGAGAGAGAGAGACTTGTTGTCTCACTTATGTGCAAAGAAGAGCAATGGGGTGCCTCTCTTTTTATAGGGTTTTGGGATCCATGGATCTCAATCCATGTGTCAACACAAATCCAATGGTCCACATTAATTTGTGTTTCTTTCAATGGTCATGATTTGTTGATAAAAACACAACAATTAATTTAATAAAAATCAAATATATATTAAATATGATTTGATTTATATCAAATCAATCTCCATTGGAGAGGTAGGAAAGGAGGCAAGCCTCCTTCCATAAGGAGGGTGGACGGCCACCACATTCCTTATGGAATTGTGGCCGTCCCCTCTCCTCATTAGGAAGGGAGCTTCCTTTTTCCTATTACATGAGATTACATTATCTCATGATTCTCTCCAATATTTGCAACAACATTTGTTGCAAATTATTTCACAAAAATAAATCCAATTTATTTTGTGAACATTGCAATCATGCCATTGGAAATTTGTGAATCATATTCACAACCCAAAACAAAATGTAAATTACATTTTCAATTCAATGTCCAATGTGAATCCAATTCACATTAACATTTAATTAACAAATGTAAATCACAAATAACTCTCTCTTATATATTATAAATCACATTTATAATATATATGACTAATATGGATATTGCTATCCACATTATTCATATCCATGATAATTGAATCACATTTAATCATCTTGGATCTTTATTCTCTTGTTCTCAAATAATATGAATCACATTCACATTATTCACATCTTTTGATAATCAAATCACATTTAATTATCTCAGATAACTCTCTTTATAATATGAATCAAATTCATATTACTCATGATAATTAAATCACATTTAATTATCCATTTTCTTAATGCTCGGATACATAAATCAACATTAGAATTATCCATGAACTCCTTCAAGGATAATGCGCTTTCTCCGTAGATACTTGGAGATAAAGACAGGGCGATTGTATTGTTCCACGTATAGTGACATGGATATTGAGATCGTATCTCAAATCCAGATCGCGGGCCTCCCATAGATGCTTGATTAAATCAAGACCGTAAATCTAATCTTCTCATTGTATCTGAATCACATTCAGATCAATGTCCAACACTTGGACCAAGATCAGATCACTTCTCTACTGAGAGGAGTCACTAAAATCCAGACCCGTTTCATCACTCCCTAGGAATGGAAGCGTCATGGTTATACAATCGTTTATGATCACATCACCCTCAGGTATTCCCAATACCTGTACATCCTGCATACTGGAAGACTCAAACTAAACCCGAAGTATTGGATCAACTTTATACTGTCTACTTCATGGTTTTATCAGTAAGTTTCTCATTCGATCATTGGGAGCCGGTATCGATCATATACTTTCCAAAAGCATATATCATACCTAGGTCTTGATCATATACTTTCCAAAAGTATATATCAAACCTACAAATTCAGTCAAGCTTCCAAAGCGAGACGACCGTGCGCACGGAATTTGATTCTTTCTAATATCTCATGAGTGAGCTCATATCTTCCGGTTCAGTAACTGAACCTGTATGATCCCTTTGAGAGATCGTATTACTCATATGCCCTTATATGCACACCAGCGCGCCGGTGTATAGACCTTGATTAGGTCATCAACCTATTGGTCTGCCAAATGTACATACTTAGACATATAGCAACACATCTGTCTCCGGTCAGAGGATGCGTGCCTATATCATGACAGCATACGATATAGGACTTTGGTTATCTCGATCTCGTTAAGTCAACTCTTTGACCTAACTAATCTGACACCTCCGAATCTCTATTCCTATGCAGAGGACCTGCATCAAGAGGTCGGTCAGATATCAGCCTTCAGAGATAAGGATTGCCATCTCCTACTCAGGCTGGAGATCATCTCTTAACAATCATCTGACGGTGCTTGATGAGTCCTCAGTCTAACTCTTTAGATATTCATCCAAGCACCAGCCTCTACGATTCAATAATTGAATCAACAGCTGTGTGATCATCAAGAAGGCCATGGTACATAACCCTAATTATACTAAGGGACCTATTATGCAAATTATGTATTCTTCATTTCAGATTAAGGAGTGAATTGCAATAACATTTATTGCATAATGGCTCGCCGTGGGCTCGCATTTCCAACACCATGATCAACCTGAAGATCAAGATCAATTTTACACTGTCTTCTTCATGGTTCGATCACTAAGTTTCTCAATCTTCGTCACTGGGAATCGGTATCGATCATATGCTTTCCCAAAGCATATATCATACCTTCAAATTCATATCATGCTTCCAAAGCACGACGACCATGCATGGAATTTGATCGGTCCCAATACCTCATGAGTGAGCTCATGTCTTCCGGTTCATAAGTGAACCTGTATGATCCCTTTGAGAGATTGTATTGCTCATATGCCTTATATGCACACCAGCTCGCCAGTGTATAGACCTTGGTTAGGCCATCAACCTATCGGTCTGCCAAATGTTCATACTCAGACATATAACAATACATCTGTCTCCGGTCAAAGGATGTGTGCTTATGCTGTGACAACATTCAACATAGGACCTAGTTTATCTCGATCTCGTTAAGTCAACCCATTGACTTAACTAATCTGACACCTCCGAATCACTATTCCCATGCAGAGGACCTACATCAAGAGGTCGGTCAGATATCAGCCTAGGTGAGAAAAGGATTTCCATCTCCTACTCAGGCTGGAGATCATCTCTTAGTAATCATTTGACGGTGCTTGATGAGTCCTCCATCTAACTCCTTAGATATTCATCCAAACACCAGCCTCTATGATTCATTTAATGAATCAACAGCCATATGATTATCAAGATGGCCATGGTACATAACCCTAATTGTACAAAGGGACCTATTATGCAAATTATTTATTCTTCATTTCAGATCAGGGAATGATATGTACAATAACTTTTATTGCATAAGGGCTCGTCGTGGGCTTGCATGTCCAACACAACACCCCAGGAGTGCACAACAGAGACCATGGCAAAATTGTTCCTACAGAACGTGATGAAGTACTGAGGGATACCATTGGACATCGTGAGCGATCGTGATGCCAAATTTACTTGTCGGTTCTGGACGATCTTATTTGAGATGCTGGGATCCGATCTCAAATTCTCTACCAGCAATCACCCGCAGAAGGATAGTCAGACAGAGAGGATCAATGCCTTGCTGGAAGAGTACTTGAGGAATTACGTGACGACCAATCAGCACAATTGGGTTAGTTTATTGGACACTACCCAATTTTGTTACAATCTACAACAGACCTCCACCACAGGCCAAAGTCCATTCGAGGTCGTGATGGGTAGGCAACCCGTGACACTGTACGAAACGGCTAAGCAGAATAGCTAAGGATGGTGCCATGCTACACATCGCTTTGTTTTCAGGAGGCAGGTTCGTTGGGAGGAAGCGAAGGATGCGTTGGCTCAGGCTCAACGCAGGATGAAGAAGGCGACTGACAAGAGCCGTAGGCCGGTCGAGTTCCAGGTTGGGCAGAAAGTGCTGCTGAAGTTTACTCCCCAGATTTGGAAGAAAATCCCGAGGAAGATGGTGCACAAAGGGTTAATTCCTCATTACGATTGACCCTTTGAGATAGTTCGACACGTGGGACCGCTCTCCTATCAACTACGTCTTCCAGAGAGATTGAAGCTGCATCATGTGTTCCATTCAGTTTCCTGAAGGAGTACCATTAGGACAAAGAAGACAACACTAGGAGGGCATCGAAACGTGCCTTCCTAACGTCCAGGTTCGGCACACAAGGGTTGCTGAGAAAATTCTTGACAGGCGCATGGAGGGTCGGAGCAAGAAGAACCGGAGGATCTTCTTTCTTGTCAAATGGAAGGGACTTCCAAAGGAGGAGGCAAGCTGGGAATGTGATACAACCCTGTGACAGTTCGAGGACCTCGTCGAGGACTTCTTGAAGACGCAGGATCAGTCGCGGATGCCTGATGGATCAGGTGGGGGAGGCATGTAACACCCCCAACTCCCGAGATACGGGAATAGCGTGCAATAACGGTATTGCATGTCCTTGTGGTTCGGTGGTCACACTATAAAGTTCTGGAGGACTTCACCTTAGATTGCGGATGGCTAAGGATGGGGTTTATCGCATGAAGGTCGACGACCGTGGGTTCCCCTTGGCACGGTACAAGTGCTCGGTGGCACTTGATGGAGCTTGAGCTGCAAAATCCTACGTAGGAGCGTGGGGCCCACTGATGACGTGGCATGATGACATGGCGTACTAATGAGGCAGACGACATGACATGCTGACGGAGCGGGTGACATGGCATCGGTTGCAAAAGACGAAGGGATGCGAGATGAAGAGGCAAGTGCACGAAGAGTCACATCGGAAGACGAAGGATTTCCGTAGAAGACTAAGAGTCCTTACATTCATTGTATATGTAATAATGGTGTCCCTTCGTATACCCTCGGCTTACATATGTAAGGAGGGTAGAGCTCATCTGTAGATATCACACTTAGAGTGAGTCTCTTGCAATACCAAGAGGGTTTAGTGTCAATTGCTCTTGTGTCCTTGTGCTTGAGTACTTGTGTACGAGTATTCTAGTGGCGTGGTTAATCGATGTGCTAGTGTGCATCCTACACGTAAAAGGGAAGGCTGGTTAGCTTGCGTGAAGCTAACGCCACACAGGTTAGTCTCAAAAATTAGAGTTGAGATTTACCCCTGTGACAGCAGCCAACCTGGCTACCCCACCTCATTTTTCACAATTTTTTTTATTTTTTTGGAAAAATATCACCATATTTCTTCATCCTATATCCCTCCTATATGTTGTTCGAATTTTGTTAGAAACAGAGATCCTATGGCCTCCATCCAAACGTCATTTTTTTAATGGTCGCATGATTTTTTAAATAGACACTGTCTGGATGCAGGCCGTAGGAGTCTCTGTTTCTAACGAAATTCGAATGGCATATAGGAGGGACATAGGGATGAATATACATAACGATAATTTTAAAAAAATAAAAAAATTGCTCAAAAATGGGGTGGGGCAGCCCCATCAAAGCCATATATATAGGAAAAAATGGGGCTGCCCCCGCCCTATTTTTCGGCGTTTTTTCTTATTTTTTTTGAAAAATAAAACCATGTATATTCATCCATATATCCCTTTTACATGCCATTCGAATTTCGTCAGAAACAGAGACTCCTACGGCCTCCATCTCGATGGTATCGATTTAAAAAAATCCTGTTACCGTTAAAAATTTACTGTCCGAATGGAGGCCGTAGGAGTCTCTGTTTCTAACGAAATTCGAATGGTATATAGGAGGGATATAGGGATGAATGTAAATGGTGTTATTTTTCAAAAAAAAATAAAAAATTTTGCCCAAATAAGGCGGGGGCAGCCATGGTGGCTGCCCCTAGGGGGCAGCCACATATGACCCATATATATATATATATATATATATATATATATATATATATATATATGTAGGATTTCTTTCAAATAGGATGCAGTCCTTCCTAAGTTAAGGAATGCCAGCCTATTTTTTGTATAAAACAAGATGACTTTAGTAGAATACATATACAGTTTTGTATTATAAAGTGTAGTTTTAATGTTTGTATTATAATGCGTAGTTTTGTATGCGGCTTTGTATTTATAATGTGCACCTATAATACAAACTATATATGTATTCTACTAAAGTGTCATGTTTTATACGAAAAAGGGGCGGCCTTCCTTAACTCGGGAAGGACTGCATCCTATTTGAAAGGCCCCCTATATATATATATATATATATATATATATATATATATATATATATAGGGGGCCTTTCAAATAGGACGCAGTCCTTCCATTCCTAAGGAAGGCCGCCCCTTTTTTGTATAAAACAGGGCACTTTAGTAGAATACGTATATAGTTTGTATTATAGGTGCACGTTATAAATACAAAGCCGCATACAAAACTGCGCATTATAATACAAACATTAAAACTGCACATTATAATACAAAACTATTTATAACGTGCGCCTATAATACAAACTATATACGTATTCTACTAAAGTGCCCTGTTTTATACAAAAAAGGGGCGGCCTTCCTTAGGAATGGAAGGACTGCGTCCTATTTGAAATAAATCCTATATATATATATATATGGGTCATATATGGCTGCCCCCACCTTATTTTGACATTTTTTTTATTTTTTTTGAAAACATCACCATGTATATTCATCTCTATATCCCTCCTATATATCATTCGAATTTTGTCAGAAACAGAGACTCCTACGGCCTCCATCCAGACAGTCATTTTCTAATGGTAACAGAATTTTTTAAATCGACATCATCTCGATGGAGGCCGTAGGAGTCTCTGTTTCTGACCAAATTCGAATGACATATAGGAGGGATATAGGGATGAATATACATGCTGATATTTTAAAAAAATTAAAAAAATTTGACGAAAAATGGGGCGGGGGCAGCCCCATTTTTTCCTATATATATATAGGAGTGATCTTATAAGATGAGATTTTGTGAGATGGGAGATTCTGGACCACAAGTTTCTGTATTCTCTCTTCTGACTTTCTCTCTCCTAGTTGAAACTAGTGGTCGAGAATGTCCATCTCACCAAATTTCATCTCACATGATCGACCCTCTTTCTCTCTCTGTCTCTCTCTATATATATATACATATCTGTGTATATATGTATGTGTGTGTGTGTGTATATATGATTTAATGGAGTTGCCCCGACCCCCCTATTTCGATTTTTTTTATTTTTTTAAATATCATCATTTATATTCATCCCTGTATCCTTCCCATATGTCATTCGAATTTCGTCATAAATAGAGACTCCTACGGCCTCCATCGAGATGGTGTCAATTTAAAAAATCATGTTACCATTAAAAAAATATCTGGATGGAGGTCATAGAAGTCTCTGTTTCTGACGAAATTCTAATGGCATATAGGAGGGATATAGGGATGAATATGGTGATATTTTTTGGAAAAAAATAAAAATACTGAAAATAATGCGGGGGCAGCACCATCAACCTCATATATATATATATATATATATATATATATATATATAGAAAGAAAGAGAGAGAAAGAGAGAGGAAAGGGAGCCTACTTTGTGAAGTAGGTAACCTTGCCTACTTCACATCTATTTTTAACAATTTTTTTATTTGTTTTGAAAAATACCATAGTGGATTTTCATAACTATATCCCTCTAATTTGTCATTCAAATTTCGACAGAAACTGAGACTCCTATGGCCTCCATCCAAAACAAGTAAAATACAGCAAATCTGTGGCCGTTCAAAAATGACTGTCTAGATGGAGGTCATAGGAGTCTCTATTTCTGACAAAATTTGAGTGACATATTAGAGGCATATAGTTATGAAAATCTATGATAGTATTTTTCAAAAAAAAATAAAAAATAGCTAAAAAAGGATGTGAAGTAGGTAAGGTTACCTACTTCACAAAGTAGGCTCCCTTTCCTCATATATATATATATATATAATATGGTTAAATGGGGATGCTCCCTGGGGGAGCTAACTTGGCTTCCCCCGCGCCGTTTCGTCCATTTTTTTATTTTTTTTTTGAAATTTCTTCCGTGAATATTCATCACTATATCCCTATATTATGTTATTCAAATTTCGTGCAAAACAGATACTCCTACGGCCTCCATCCATACAATCATTTTTTAACGGTAACATAATTGTTAAAAACAACCCTTCTTGATGGGGGTCATAGGAGTCTATGTTTCACGCGAAATTCTAATGACATAATATAGGGATATATTGATGAAAATCCACGAAAGAAATTTTCAAAAAAAAGTAAAAAAAGTGGAGGAAATGACGCGAGGGGAGTCAAGTTAGCTCCCCCCACAGGGGCAGCCCCATTTTACCCATATATATGGGTTAAATGGGGCTGCCCCCTGGGGGGAGCTAACTTGGCTCCCACTGCCCCATTTCGTCCGGTTTTTTTATAATTTTTTTTGAAATTTTATTCCATGGAATTTCATCACTATATCCCTACATTATGTCATTAAAATTTCGTGCGAAACAGAGACTCCTACGGCCTCCATCCAGACAGTCATTTTTAACGGTAACAGGATTTTTTAAATCGATCATGTCTGGATGGAGGTCGTAGGAGTCTTTGTTTCACATGAAATTTGAATGACATAATGTAGGGATTTAATAATGAATTTACATGTTTTAGATTTCAAAAAAATAAAAAAAATATGTGAAAAAAGGGGTGGGGGAGCTAAGTTAGCTCCCCCTATGGGGCATACACATTTTCCCATATATATATATATATATATATATATATTCAATGAGTTGCACCTTTCCTGGATGCATGGAAAGTCCATCATCCTAACCATACGCAATCAATCCGATGGTTGTCTTTAATAGCCCGTTATTAATATATTTTTAATGTTGAAAAACCCATAATGGTCATTTTAACATATTCTAAATTTAGAATGCAACAAATATCTTCACAATTATCTCCACTCTCCTCTCTCTCTCTTCCTCTCTCTCTTCCCCCGTCTCTCTCGATCTCGATTGTCGCATGAGGTTCCTCTCCTCCATCTCTCTCTCTCTCAACGATGGCATGAGGAGAGGAGGTTGTTGCTCGTCGCTTATGGCGTGCAAGACGGTGGATGCAACGCGCTTCTCTACGGTGGTCGGTGATGGCATTCTCCAAGGTTATTTTCTTGTATGTAATAAAGGCGACGGCGTGTGGGGGTGATGGTTACGTGAGGAGGAGGTGGATCATGGAGAAGGTTGAAGGAGTGCGTGAATGGAGGTGTGTGTGCGGAGGAGGACGTACATGAAGGAGGTGGGTCGTGGATGAGAAGGACGAAGGAGGTGCGGGTGGAGAGAATGCTGGAGATGGAGGGCGTACCCATTTGTTTACAGTCAGAGATCTAATTTGCAGTCTCGAGTATTTTTTTACAATCTCAGATCGTATTTTACAATCTCATATCATTTTTTTACAAATTTCATGTGGGTCGTGGAGGAGAAGAGCGGAGGAGGTGCGGGTAGAGAGGATGCTGGAGATGGAGGGCGTGCCCAGTTTTTTACAATCAGAGATCCTATTTTGCAATCTTGAGTATTTTTTTTACAATCTCAGATCGTATTTTACAATCTCATATCATTTTTTTAACAAATTTGAGACTGTTCTTTTATATTTATTTAAATTCCGTGATATGGCAAAAATTATTTACGTTTATTTTACAATGCAGGATGTAAAATTACAATATGGATTCGAATTTTACAAAGATACTTGGCATTCTGCAGGGCACGAAAGTACCCTACATTTTTGTGAAAAACGCATATAATTGTGAGTAAGGATTTACAATCTTCATACGGATTATACAAAACGTGCATGAATTTTTACAATAGTGTTATCAAAATTACAATTTTAATAATATAGTTATTACTAATTGTGATTTTATTTTACAATGCAGGATACAATTTTTACAATATCAACGAGAATTTTACAAAAAGATCTGCTATTCTACATTGCGCGAAATTGCTACCACATTGGCGACATTTCATTAACTAAAAGGCAACAAAAAATACGAAATCAGACATGCTAAAAATGGAAAAATACATGGATGAAATAAATTTCAAATTCGAAATTAAATTCAAAATGAAAATGTATGGACTGAAATACCCTTTTGAATGAAGAACCGCTAGATCGATCTAACGGATCTCGTGATGGGCTTTCCATGCACCCAAGAAAGGTGCACCTCATTGGACGGGGCCTCTCTCTCTCTCTCTCTCTCTCTCTCTATATATATATATATATATATATAATGGGGTTGCCCTGTGGCGGAGCTAACTTGGCTCCCCCCGCCTCATTTCGTCCGTTTTTTTATTTTTTTTGAAAATTTCTTCCATGGAATTTCATCACTATATCCCTATATTATGTCATTAAAATTTCGTGTGAAACAGAGACTCCTACGGACTCCATCCAGACAGTCATTTTTTAACGGTAACGGAATTGCTAAAAATGACCCCGTCTGGATGGAGGTCGTAGGAGTCTCTGTTTCACACGAAATTTTAATGACATAATATAGGGATATATTGATGAAAATCTACGGAAGAATTTTTTTAACAAAAATAAAAAAATCGGGCGAAATGGCGCGGGGGAGCCAAGTTAGCTTCCCCCATAGGGGCAACCCCATTTTACCCTATATTATATATATATATATATATGAGGATAGGGAGTATGCACCAAGGTGCATGTAATTCTACATGCACCCGGGCCATAACTCCCATTTTTTTACTTTTTTGAAAAATACCACCATGTATATTCATCTATATATCCCTCCTGTATGTCATTCCAATTTCATCAGAAACAGAGACTCCTATGTCCTCCATCCAGAATAGGTCGATTACAACAATTCTAAGACCGTTAAAATAATGTGTTCTAGATGGAGGATGTAGGGATCTCTATTTCTAATGAAATTGGAAAGACATATAGGAGGAATATATAGATGAATATACATGGCGGTATTTTTCGGAAAAGTAAAAAAAATTGAGAGTTATAGGCCCGGGTGCATGTAGAATCACATGCACCTAGGTGCATACTCCCTATCCTCTCTCTCTCTCTCTCCATATATATATATATATATATATGGGGTTGATGGGGCTGCCCCCATGGCTTCCCCATCCTATTTTTGGCAATTTTTTTATTTTTTTGAAAAATATCATCATGTATATTCATCTCTATATCCCTCCTATATGTCGTTCGAATTTCGTCAGAAACAGAGACTCATACGGCCTCCATCCAAACAGGGTCGATTTAAAAAATCCCGCGATCGTTAAAAAATGACGTCTGGATGGAGGCCCTAGGAGTCTGTTTCTGACGAAATTCGAATGACATATATAAGGGATATAGGGATGAATATACATGATGATATTTTTCAAAAAATAAAAAAATTGTGAAAAATGGGGTGTGGGCAGCCTCATTTTTCCCTATATATAGGGTTACTCCCTGGGAGTATTCAATTGGCTACTCCCACCCCTATTTTCCCTCTATTTTTTATTTTTTGAAATAAAAAATATGTATATTCATCACTATATCCCCTAACGTAATTCGCTACTCCCACCCCTATTTTCCCTCTATTTTTTATTTTTTTTGAAATAAAAAATATGTATATTGATCACTATATCCCCTTAACAAGCCATTTCAATTTCGTCAGAAAGAGAGACTCATATGCCCTCCATCTGAAGGGGGTCAATTTCAGCAATTCTGAGACCGTTAAAAATTAATAGTCTTGATGGAGGGGATACAAGTCTCGAATTAAACTGAATTTTGAATGACACTATGGTGACATATTGTGATCTAAATTCCAATAGGTTTCATTTCAGAAAAATAAAAAAATACAGGGGAAAATGGGTGGGAGCATGTAAGTTAGCTACAACCAGGGAGCATACTCCATTTTCCCACACGCACGCACGCACATACACACACACACACATGTGTGGTTATATGTGGTTGCTCCCACCTCATTTTTTTCAAATTTTTTTATTTTTTTGCAAAATATCACCATATATATTCATCCCTGTATCCCTCCTATATGTCATTCGAATTTCATCAGAAACAAAAACTCCTATGGCCTCCATCCAAACATTAATTTTTAACAGTAACATGATTTTTTAAATCGACATCATCTCGATGGAGGCCGTATGAGTCTCTGTTTCTGACAAAATTCGAATGACATATAGGAGGGATATAGAAATGAATATACATGGTGATATTTTCAAAAAAAATAAAAAAAGTAACGAAAAATGGGACGTGGACAGTCCCATTTTCCCCATATATATGGATTTTTATCAGTTGTACCCCTCCGAGATATTACAATATCAATTATACCCCTTTTTTGGGAATATCAGTTGTGCCCTCGACTTCTTGCCGTTCTATCACTTATGCCTCTTCCTTACTTTGGTCTTTAGTGAGTTGAACTTAACCATAGTTTTTTCAAACTATGATTTGGATAGGAGAGGTAAAATTGGAAATCAAAAGGATCACACCCAAAATTGAAACTCACAATTGAAGATGGAGAAGACCGACCTCCTTCTTCCTCCCCTCATCCTCCTCTCCAGGACAACAACCACCTCTGCCTCTAGCCTCCACATCCTCCGCCCCGCCCTCTCCTCCACCCCCAGCTTGCCCCTCCTCTGCCTCGTCTGCTCCTCCACCCCCATCCTCCCCTCCTCTGCCTCCCCCTCTCCTCCTCCAGCCCCCCCCACCTCCGACCCATTCTCTCCTCCGCCCTAGCCTCCCCTTTTCATCGATTCATCAACCTCACACACTCATTCAAGTTGACCCTCCTGTAATCTGTGATATTGGTTTGGAACAAAAGCATTCATCAAGGACCTTGGAGCAGGAGCTTCTGCTTGCAACAAGGATAGCAATCGAGGATGTCATTTATCTTCTTTTGGATGTAGATGATATTGATAGGCTTCTTCTATACATCCAACCTCAAGATGGAGGTTCCTAGCTAAAGTGACGGTAGCAGGTGCTTCTTAAATCTCTCTATGGATCTCTACAGCTTGTTGACCCCATCTGTACTGGAAAATCTAAGTGGCAGGTGCTCCTTGAAGGTCGCGATGGGTCTCTACGGCTTGTTGACCCCTTTGTTCCTGGAAAATCTAGGTGGCAGATGCTCCTTGAAGGTATCGATGGATCTCTACAACTTGTTGACCCCTTTGGTCCTGGAAAATCTAGGAAGTCCTCTAGATGTCCCCAAAAGATGACATAGTATTCTTAAGTTTAGCTGCTATCCCTTGACGAAATCAACTTTCATTCGTATGATGACTTCGGAATATCCAGCCTTTCATTTTTTAGTCGAAGAGCCTTTCATTTCTTAAAACCTCTACAACCCATGATGGCAATGTAAAAGGTAAGGGTTTCACTAAGGCACAATAGAGGTCGAGCTCATCTTGATCGGGAGAAGAAGGTGAAAGAAGGGAGGAAGGAAAAGAGGAAGGTGGAAGAAGGAAGATGGGAAAACAAGAATAGGGAGGTGGAGAAGAAGAATAGGCAAAGTGAACGGGGAAGGTAGAAGGGAAGAGGGAGAGGGAGAGGGAGAAATAAGAACGGGGAGGAAGAGGGGTGGGGGAGAGGGTCATGAAAGACGTTAGAAGCTTACTTGGAGATTTTGACGAAGGCAATGAGATCAACATCCCATTAGGTGAACCACGTGTACCTCTTCCTCCTTGACCTCGAAGACATCCATCATCTACCTTCTAGTATTCAAATCTTGTTTAATTGCTATTTGAGCGGGGAAATCTGTTAAACTATTTATTGCTCCATTTAGTCTTAGGAAGTGCTAGACATATCAAAAGAAACAACACTTGCAAATTGTTATGAATGCAAGTTCTTATGTTTTTCGAGTCTTTTGCCATGACAATCATCCGGTTAACATGCTCTTGCGTTGTTAAGCGGGGACAAACGAAGTAGGGTTTGTTTATACGTAAGTCACATATATAGTAGAGTGAAAGTGCTTTCATCTTATCATGCCCAACTACTCACTCTAGTTGTTGAGTCTGGCTTGGGATTGATGGGCCACTTCTGCCTTAAGCAATCAAGGAATGACATGCTGCCTATGGAAAAAAGTGTCTTTTCCTCTATTTAGAAATCTAGGTGGCTTCTTTCTACTATCCACTAGAAATGCATTGTGATCTCATCAAAGATCATAACGAGCCATCTCCTTGCCCACCCCCCGCCTACCCCCGTCCCACTTTGTAGATTGGGGAAGAGAGTCTGTCTGGGGAAGGGCATTAGAACGAGAACGAATCTGGAAATTCAAAATTTTCAAGCCCTCAAAATATAGAGATAAAGGTGAGTTGAGAAGACTACTTCGCTTGACTGATTCCTCAAAATCGGAGGAAGATTAATAATGGAAAATTGGACTTTCGTTTGAGTTGTTTAGAAGACTCTTTCCCCAGAGAACAATACACTTAGTTGGGCAGTTACTTCTATCCTACTTCGATTGTGAAGAACCTAACTGAGGGTGTGAGATGTTCTTTAATGTATCATTTCTTTAACTAGCTATAATATTATGAAAAGAAATATAATATTATTCAAAATTTGATATAATTTTGAGGTTATATCAAACATGCTAGTAAGCGCATATTAACTAAATAGCAAAAAATAAAAAAAAACTAATTATCTTTTATAGTTTTAACAATAAATAGAATGGATTTGAACTTTATCCACCAAAGATGTAGAAAAAAACCAATAAGCTAAATCAAACATAGAGTCGTAATTATTAAGATACCTTTAAAAGTTTACAAAAAAACGAGTCGCAATTATTGAGAGTCCTTTAAAACTTTACAAAAAAGTGTCAAAGTGCAAGGGATAATGTTTGTCACAACTATTAAAAAAATGAAACTTAATCGACTTTACCATATCATGACTAAAAACAAAAGAAGGAAACAACATTTATAGTTGTAATGTATGCTGCAAATGATTTGAAAAAAGTTAAGGTGGGTCTGACTACATTTAATTTGATGCTATGCAAGAGGTAGTAAAAGATGGAACAAATAAAAATATTACCAAATGTCGTCGACAATCAGGGATAGTAAACATTTTGTTGTTTCTAGAGAACAACCCCGTCGATGCAAGCTTTTGCAATGGTAGAAACTTTACGTGGAACGGTCTATCATAAACAAGAATCATGATCAAGAGGCGGTCAATGCTGAGTGTATGCACCGTTCTCAATTTTTAGTTATGTTCTACACCAATGAAGGAAGACGGAAGAAGTGGAGACTATGTATGCGACGGATGAGGGCTATTGTAAGTGTGTTTTTCAACTTATAGGCTTGTGCATGTGTCAGTGTGTCCTTAATCCTTAATCTCATATCCCCATTATTCCCATTAATAGTCTCTTGTTAATGTGTGATTTATAAGTCAAGATGACCACTCAGTCATCCACTTCCTATCTATCAACATCTTTGTAGGAATGATTTTACATCATTTATAGTAGTTTTTTCATGTTCAAGATTATTGTCTGATTGATAGAAGTATGTCTATATAAGGGCAGTAGTGAACACAAGAGCAACAATACATGTTATGTACCATAATGTCGGACTTCCTTGCTCTTCAAGATATATAAGATATACTTGCTCTTCAAGATATATAAGATCTAATAATCTTCATCCATCACTAAGATGAATGATTGAGGTGTGTCCGATTAGCGAGGCTCATCATCATATAGAGAAACTTTGGTTTTGTTCATGGGGATGTCTCTTGATATCGATTTCTCAAAGAACCTTGTTTTACAAGAGTGTATTGTGCTATACATGCCATCCCACGGTGAGCCATTATGCAATAAATGTTATTGCAATTCACTTCTTAATCTGAAATGAAGAATAATTAATTTGCATAATAGGTCCCTTAGTACAATGAGGGTTATGTACCATGGCTATCTTAATGATGAAATAGCTATTGATTCAATAATTGAATCATAGAGGCTGGTGCTTGGATGAATATCTAAAGAGTTAAATTGAGGACTCATCAAGCACCGTCAAATGATTGTTCAGATGTGATCTCCAGCCTAAGTAGGATATGACAATCCTTATCTCTAAAGGATGATATATGATCGACCTCTTGATGCAGGTCCTTTGCATAGGAATAGAGATTCGTAGGTGTCAGATTAGTTAGGTCAAATAGTTGACTTAACGAGATCAAGATAACCAAAGACCTACGTTGTATGCTATCACGGAATAGGCACACATCCTTTGACCAGAGATAGATGTGTTACTATATGTCTGAGTATGTACATTTGGTAGACCGATAGGCTGATGGCCTAATTAATGTATATATACGAGCGAGCTGGTGTATATATAAGGGCATATGAGTAATAATATCTATCAAAAGGATCATACAGGTTCATTTATTGAACCGGAAGACATGAGCTCACTCATAAGATATTGGGAAGAATCAAATTCTGTGCACGGACGTCTATCTTTGGAAGCTTGACTGAATTTTTAGGCTTGATATATGCTTTTGGAAAGTATATGATTAACACCTAGGCATGATATGTGCTTTTGGAAAGTACATGATCGATACTGACTCCCATTGATCGAATGAGAAACTTAATGATAAAATCCTGACGGAGACAATCTAAAAGAGATATAAAAACTTAGTGACTATTTTGGGTCTTCCAGTATGTAGGATGTACATGTATTAGGAATACCTAAGGGTGATGTAATCATAAACAATTGTATAACCATGACGCTTCCATTCCTAGGGAGTGACGAAATGGGTCTAGATTTTAGTGACTCCTCTCAATAGAGAAGTGATCTGATCTTGGTCCAAATATTGGACATTGATCTGATGTGATTCACATGCAATGAGAAGATTAGATTTGTGGTCTTGATTTAATCAAGCATCTATGGGAGGTCTGCAAGATCTATATTTGAGATGTGATCTCAATATCCAAGTCACTATACGTGGAACAATACAATCACCCTGTCCTTATCTCCAAGTATCCACGGAGAAAGCGCATTATCCTTGAATGAGTTCAAGAATGATTCCATTATTGATTTATATATATATATATATATATATATCCAAGCATTGAGATATGGATGATTAAATATGATTTGATCGTAAAATATAATATGAATTTGATTTGTATTATTTATCCATATAAGAAGAGCTATCTAAGATAGTTAAATGTGATTTATTTATCAAAGATGTGAATAATGTGAATGTGATTCATATTATTTGGCCACATGAGAATTGAGATTCAAGATGATTAAATATGATTTAATTATCATGGATATGAATAATGTGGATAATACTATCTATATTAATCGGGTATATTATAAATGTGATTTATAATATATTAGAGAGAGCATATTGTGATTTATATTTGTTAATTAATTATTTATGTGAATTGGATTCACATTTGAAAATTAATTGAAAATATAATTTACATTTTGTTTTGGGATGTGAATGTGATTCACATTTTTTCAATGACATGATTGCAATATTTCAAAAGATAATTGTGAATTATTTTTGTGAAATAATTTGCAACAAATGTTGTAAATCTTAGAGATATCATGAGCTAATGAGATCTCATGAGATAATGAGATCTCATAAGATAGCGAGATCTCATGAGTAGACGTCCCCCCTTTTAAGAGGATGTGTTTATCTCTACATTAACTTCAATGATAATTTATTGATTTAATTTGAATTTAATTATATTGATTTATCGATATATATATATATATATATATTAAATTAAATTAAATTAATTGTTGTTGTGTTTTTGCAACAAAATCATTGCCATTGAAAGAAACACAAATCAATCGCATCTATTGATTTTGTGTTGTCCATGAATTGAGATCCATGCAAGTTACATGATCAATCCATAAGCGCTCTCTCTCCACATCAAAGGTGCTCTCCCTCTCTCCCATTGTAGCCGTCCACCATGGAGCCCAAGAGAGAGTCGTCATCACTGCAGCATCATCATTATGTTGTCGGATCATCTACTCAAGGATCTCCATCTCCTTCAATGTGCCTCGCTTGTAAAGAAGATGTTGGATCTCGTGTGCATCAACATAGATTATGAGGAGTACACGTCTCATCAACGTTCTTATAAGCATCTCCTTCGTTGGATCAGACTTGAGACAGGAGGTCTCTTGGTTTAAAGACTCGATCGCAACCACACTTCAAGAGGTCATCTTAGAACATATTTGTGGTTTAGATGAAATAATCCAATAAGCGTTCTTGGATCATGTGGTTTCATCATTTAAAAAAATTTAAATTCCGTTGCCCGGAGCAACTAGTGTTCGCTCCCGATCGCATACGATGCGATTCTCACGCTTCCGTAATGTGCTTGAGGATTTTCCCATATCCTTCAAGTGGTATCAGAGCTAGGTTGTCGAAGGTTTTGGATGAGATCTATGAACCTACGAAGATTTGGGCTCGTTGGGGTTAGTGAACTTTTTTTTCGCATTTCAATTTTCACAGCCCTGTTTTGTGATATTTTTCGACCCTATTTAAAATGTTTAAACATGAAGTTATCACATGGATAATGTTCCCCATCAACAAGGAAAATCTGGAATTTGAGTTTGCATAATTTGGATTTCGTTTACTCAAGATATGATCATTTTAATGATCATATGTTCACTGTTTCGGGGATGACGGTTAGTGACGTAATTTAGATGTTAATTAATGTTTTAAAATGCTTGGAATGTGTGCAAAACACATGGTTTATGTTTTAAATCAAATTATCAAACTCTGGAAATTGATTTTGATTAATTTGGATTTAAAATAAATGAGATATGTTAATTTTAGTGAGTAGGGGTCACTGCTAAAAATTACATACTCAACAATGAAACTTGTGATTATCATTTGAGAATATTGTGAAATTAATGGTTAATTTCCTAGAATAATTATGGATAATATTTGGTGAATATTAGAATAATAATTATTCCCTTAAGTACCATTACCTCAACCAATAAATGATTAGATTTGATATAGATCACAAATTGGTTACTTTATACACTTTCAACAAAGTTGCTTGATAACACGGATTTCACGAGGGTCAAAATATGTCTCACACAAGGTGGAGACAAAGTTGCTGTGGAGAGCGCTCACGAAACCCGAGTCAATCAACTATTAACCCACAACAGATAAACCAAGAAAAGAAAGTAAATATGTGGAGTTAAAATTTATTATAACTCTACAATGAATGTGTATAGTGTGCAAGCATGTATAGCTCGAACACATGGAACAACTAGGATAGATCGACAAACAAGCTCAAAATGAGAGTGATCAAATGTCTACAAGAGTGCTATTTTGTGGGTTTTAACTTTTATATTTTATTTTTTATTTAATTTTTTGATTTTATATTTTTATATTTTGATTTTTAATTTACTAATTTTGTATTTTCTTTTTATATTTTGTATTTTTATATTTTTTTCTTTTAATAAGGGAATAAAACTATATAGGATATATATATACACAATGGGTATGAGAGAAAGATAAAAGTAAATATAAATACTCAAAATACAGAAACTAAAGTGTTTTTAGGATTTTTATATTTTTCTAATGTTTTTGTTATTTTTCTAAAATTTTCCTAATTTTTTGGTATTTTAAAGTCAAAAATACTGAAAACAGTGAGCAAATATTTACGGTCGAAATTAAAATGGAGATGAAAAATATCAAATAGTTTCAAAAATTATCCAACTTAATTTTAAATAAAGATAATACAATAAACGAAATTCAGCAACATAAATTAGATTTTTATGATTTTTTAGGAAAATTTAAGAATTTTATGAAGATTTTAGGGGTTTTCTATTTTTTAGGAGTTTTCTTTTGAAATTTTTAGTGATTTTTTGTCTGAAGTTAAAACATACAAAAACAAACAAGGTGTAATTTTTTCGTAAAGTTTCAAAAATATTTTATAATTTTTATGTATTTTTTATGTAAACAGTGAAGAAAATGCATGTTTTTGAATTTTTATAAATAATAAAATACAATAAAAATGCAAATTAAAAATATGGTGTGATAGAACAACGCAACAGGCACACATTGATATTTTTTGGGGAATTATTAGAGTTTTATGAATGCATGAAATAATTAGAGACAACAAAGAGAAACTACACTACTAGCAAGGGAATATTTGTAAATATCCAGAACTTCTAGGCCGAAGTACAATTTTTCCACAAAATAAACAATTGATTAAGAAAATTTCCAAACCAATCACAAATAACCAAAATCCCAGGGGTATGCGTGCAATATTCCCACCGACGCACGTGGTATTCACGTGCCTAGTAGGGACTTAAATGCAATTACTAAAACCTAGAGGGCATCATTACAAAATACCAAAATATTTTAACTACACATGAAAATTTATCGACCTAAGTGAAATAACAAAAATTGTGAGGTCCTAAGCGCAAAATACCCCACCCCCTCACACGCACATGCACGTGAGATGACGTGGCCGAGGACCCCAAGTGCAAATATGAAAAGTACGGGGGTGTCTATGCAAATATTACACAAAATTTTAAACTACAAATGGAAGTTTCTGACTAATAAAAAAATACACAAAATGGCGAGGGTGAAGGTGTAAAATACCCAATGCCCGGCCGCATCCAACGGCTGATCGTCCTTCATTTGACACGTGGCGCGCTCACAATGGCCGATACCGGTTCGGAAGTGAAGAGCCACGATTAGATCTCCCTGGGTGATCGAATGGTGGAGGCAAGCAGAGATCAGACGATGGCGGTGCGATCTGGATCCAAGGCCCGATCCAACGGCTGGGAACACGGGATGAAGAACAAGGAGGAACTCCGGCCAGGAAAAGTTTTCCAAGCTTCTCCTCCGGTCTCTGGCGAACTTGAAGCTCTAAAAAAGGTCACGGAGGATCCTGCAAGTGTCCTCTATTGACTGGTGGCGTCAGAAGGTGGCTGCGGCTACCGGACCGCGTCGACGGAAGTGGAGGAGCGAGGCGCCCCTAAATGCCTCCGACAAGGTCCCAAAATTGCCACAGGTGCGTAATAGGATCCAAGACCTGCAGAAAAAGGTTAAGAGAGTTGCAAGCAAAATGACGCAACCCTCCAACGTTCGCGGAGGGGCGGAGGACGGCGAAATGGATCTTGGCCGGAGCTAACTCCGGCGAGGGGTTCGATGTGGCGATTGGATGGTCGAAACGCGAGACGGAGAGGGGGATTCGATTCCTATAACTAAGGAAAACACGAAAATGCAAAGAAAACAAAGGAAAAACAATCCTCAAAGGTGGGGTCACCTGAGAAGGGAAGCTCGATGGCACGGCTTGTCGGAGGTGGTGGAGACCGCCTCGATGCTTCGTCAATCCTCCTGAATGTCTCCTGGAGAAGCTGTCACCTCCTTCTAGCGATGGAGCACAAAAGGTGGAGAAGAAGATGGTCAAAAGGGGTTCAAACTTTCCATGGAAAGTCGGGCGTCTATATGAATGGTTGACGGGGCACTCCAAAGATCAAGGTGTTGGGAGTGACACAACGATCCAACGCCCAAGGAAACATAGGGGCGTGAATCATCGGTCTACGAGGTACAAAAGTCACGAAGGATGTTATGCGAGAAGATGCAAGATGCATCTCCCAAAAATTGGCGAAAATCGAGGAAAACCATATTCTGACAGAGGAACAGGGGGCGGGTCATAGGTTGACCCACGGTCAACTCTCGGACCCTCCTGGTTGGTCCACATGGACCAACTAGAAAAACCTACAAAAAAGATTCATTAATTAATTTTAAAATAATAAATGAATTTATTAATATTTTATTATTAAATGAAAAATGTTTATTATTTTATTATGATTTTTATTTGTTTAGAGGTTAAAATTTACAAGTTTCCTTTTAAGGGCTATATATATGTATAGTTATCTATATATTCTAATATTTTATTTTTATTTTGTATACTTAATTTTATTATTTTTGTTTATCATTTTATAAATTTATAACTTATTTTTATGGACTTATATATATTTATTTTATTTTTCTGAAGTATTTTGTACAATTAAATAAATAAAAATAGTATTTATATATGTATAAGTATAGGTAATTCATCTATGTATTGCATTCAAGTATTTTGTTTTTATGTTTTTATTCCTATTTAAATATACAAATATATTATAAATATTATTTACAAAATTATAAAAATATAAAATTATAAGAATGAGGAATAGTAAATAAAATGATAATTTTAATCGGTACAAGTATACAATAGGGGTCCAAAACTCGACTTTCAAACCGTAACTTTGAAAAACATGAAACCACCTTCATTAAATATCTTATTGAAAGTTATATACAATTAAAGATGATTTTGATACATTTTGAGTTTTTATTTGAGAGATATAGGTCTGGGAAGTTGGGATTTCAGAAATTTATTCAGTACATAACTTTTTATATGGACATTATTTTTATATGAAATAAATTTTGTATTTTTCTATATTTAATTATCTACAACTTTCATGTACAATGTTTCTTTATTTGGAATATAGAAAGTAGAACTAAAAATAGATCCCAGAGGGAATAAAGAATAAGATGTATTTTTATTGTATTTTGGCCCTTATCTCCCCCAACTTTATTCCTTGTCGACCTAGACAAGTAGATGCCTAGGTCTCGAGGTTTCATGTCATAAAATATTTACAATATTTTATTCTTTTTCTTTTCTTATTTATTCTATAATTTTGGCTTTAAAACCGTGTTTTATACACTATTTATACACACATGCATGAATGCTAAAATGCTTGAATTAAGGGTATTTACATGTATTTACTAGGGTTTTTGAGGCCAAAATGATAGAATAAAGATGATGAAATGGAGGTTCATCATCTCCCTATACTTTCCTTTATTAGTCCCTAGCAAAAACTTATGCAATAAGTGCAGAAAAAGAAGAACAAAGAAAAGAAAAAGAAGAAAAATGGATTAAATCTAATGATCAAACTTGTCTTCACAAAATCAAAGTGTGGAGCTTAAGTCGGACCTTTGGAATTTTAGTGCGGGCAGAATCTTAATGAGAACCAAATTTGAAATCCAACAGCCTTCGAGAATCCCAAAACTCTGCTCAAGTCTCCTCAATAGCCAGGTCAGAAATATTTCAACTCATATGCAAACCCTTACGCATATGAATCTGACTCGTATAGTGTAAGTGATAGTGGCTCTCCCCAACTGAAATGACAAAGAGACTGACTTCTCCAATATGACAACCCAATGATTCCCCAATCCAACAACTCCTTCCCCGAGGAGCGGGGTATTCCCTTCTAAGTTCAAGTGGCAACGAGCTCAAGAGGAGGGGGTGAAGAGAAGAATGGACGATAGCCAGTGTAGCTACCTATCATAGGATGCAAGACCAGTGTAGTCAAGTCATCCAGTTGCAGGCTCGCATGATTTGACTTTAAAGCTCAAGCTTGCTTATTGACTATACACATATGTACACAATGGCAAGCATTTTTATTTTTGTACAGGCCTGTCCACTTTTTTGGAGTTTTTGCTTTTTTTAATGACTATATACAATAGCATTTACATAGGGAGTTTTTCCTCTTGAGCCAGTAGACTATCCCTCTTTTGAAGCTTTATTGCAACCCACAATCTCCTGTCCTCAAAACTCATCATCACCGGATGAGTTGGGGTGCACTTCCCTCCCTAGAGGAGGACAAATGTTTCCACCTGTGTGCGTCTCATACCGGCAAATCCAACCCCCTCACTACTTCAACTGAGATGAGCCAAGTGAAAGTGCAGGTGTCCAAGTTAGGTCATTATCAATAAGAGTCAAGCGTGTGCTCCGAAATACTCTACTTAGTCAGTCAAGAATCCATTGAACCAAGTCTCGTGCTCCTCAAAAAATTAAGTCAACTAGATCTGAAGTACCTCAATTCCAGCTCCTATAAGGTTCCTATTAATTAGATAGATTTAAGGTCCAACCAAGCTCCAATCTTCGGATTTTACTTAGACTCGTTCAACCATTAAACTCAATCCGAAAATGCGAATGCTATGCAAATGCCATACAGAAAATCTTTTTGTGATGCAATTTTCAAAGATTTTGAATTTTTATGGATTTTTGAAAAGATGATGCATATGCATTTTTTGGGTTTTTCAAAAAGATTTTTCAAATATTTTTGGTATTTAATTTTGCAAATGTTTTTGGGATTTTTGAAAACAAAAGATTTTGGCTAAAAACTAGGTACAAATATTTACACGGAAATGTCTTTTATATTCACAAGAAGTGGATTTTAAGAATTTACAAGGGTAAGTGGTCAATTTTCTTGGTATATACTTAAAGAATTTTGGGTGAGATGTATGTATTCCTCAAACTTATTTGACAAAGGTTTTTCAAAAAAATTTCAAAAGTATAGTCCAAAATAATTTTTACAATCAATTTTTACAACATATACACAGATTTGAAAATCATTTTGCAAAGTTTTTCCAAATAGTATATATAGATTTTTCAAATATTTTTGCAACCATTAAAGAAAATAATTTTTCAAACAAAATAATTTTACAAAGGTTGAAAACATGTAACAAAACGTTTTTTAAATATTTTTCAAAAGATTTTTCACGAAGATTTTCAAAATATTTTTTAAACATTTTGCAAAAAAATATTTTAATCTGATTTATTAATCAGTAAATACAGAAAGAATTTGAGGAATGATCACATCTTTTTATTAAGGTTTCTTAATGAATTCTATAAGTGTAATTATCCATAATTATTAGTAAAAATACGAAAGTACGAGTTATGGCTAAAGTATATATGAAGTATATATGACCCCCTTATACTTAGCTTGAGCTATGTCCTCATAGATCGGAGAGAAAAGAGAAGACATAACTCGTACTGAGTATAGAAAAGTCTAAAGAATAAGATATGAATGAATAAACAAATGAAAAGACGATCGCCCCCTATACTTAGGATCAAATAATCCTAAGTATAGCAGATTGTACACAAGGCAGGGAGGGTCAAGGGTGGGAATGAACAGATCGTACTCAGGCTATCTCCCCCTATACTTAGGGTCAGATATCCCTAAGTATAGACAAGAAGAGAAGACAGTGGAGAGGATCAAGGAATAGCATCAACTCGGTGTGCACACCCCCTACACTTAGGACAAAGTATGTCCTACATATAGAAGACTGAAAAAAAGGGGCGACACCTTTCTTATAGATAAAAAATGTAGAAAAGGAAAAGAAGAAAAGAAGAAAAGAGAATAAACATATCACAGCTCAGTGTGTGCACTCCCCTATACTTAGGACAAGGTGTATCCTAAGTATAGCAAAATCATAAGATGACGACGGGGTGGCAGACATAACGAATGAATGAATGAATGATATGGACACATGGATATATACAGTTGAAGATGGAAGTGATAACCATGTATGAGATGCAGGTGATGTGAGTCAAAGAGCACATCTCATACGAAATGAATAGGGGCAACGTCAACGGTCGGCGGATCATGATCTAGATATAGTTTCAGGCACTGACCGTCAACTCGAAAGGTAGAGGAAGATGACAACTTGGATATATCAATAATACCATGTCATATACCTTTCTGGCCACATAAGGAACTTTCCATTTACTCTGTAATTTCCCAGGAAATAATTTTAGCCTAGAATCAAATAACCATACACATTGTTCTGTCTCAAACTGTTTATGGCTGATATGAGAATCGTGTCATGTCTTCACTTTTTCCTTGTACTATAGGCTACTCGAAAAGGTTGTATCTCTCAGTTCCTCCAGTGCTTCCAATTCTACTTTCCTCCGTTCTCCTATACTCTCGGGATCCAATAATAACTATGTAACTGCCCATAGTGACTTGTGCTTGATCTCCACTAGCAAATGGTACGGCTTGCCATAGACGAGACGAAAGGGAGATGTCCCTAATGGTGTCTTAAAGGAAGTCCGATAGGCCCACAAGATCGAGTCTGAAAGCTATGACCAATACTTTCGGTCTGGGCGGACTACCTTATGTAAATTAATCTTGATCTCCCTATTCGATACTCCAGCAAGACCATTAGTATGAGGGTGATATGGAGTGGCAACACGATAGTCAATGCTGAACTCATCTGCAAGGGCCCTTACCTTATCGTTGAGAAAGTGAGTCCCCCCATCTGAAATCAGAACTCTAGGTACCCCGAACCGTAAAATGATATTTTTCCTCAAAAATCGGCACACGATCTTAGCATCTGTGGCTCGGACGGGATGACCTCAACCCAACGACTCACATAATCTACAACAAGCATAATGTACTCAAAACCCTGACTCTTAGGAAATGGGCCTATGAAATCAATCCCCCATGCGTCGAAAACCTCACAAAAGTGAATGGGATGCATGTGCATCATGTCTCTCTATCTGCAAGTACCCATCTTCTGAGAGTTAGTACAACTCTTCACGAATTCATCAGAATCCTTGAAGAGAGTAGGCCACCAAAGGCCGAATTGGAGAACCTTATGTGATGTCCGTCTCCCAGAATGATGTCCTCCTGCCTCAAGCTTGTGGCAGTCGATGAGGACACTATTCTACTCTTCTTGAGGAATACACCTCCTCCAGATACTATCCCTCCTTCATGATAAAGGATGGGATCCTCCCTATGGTATGACTTTACCTTCGCAAGGAAGGTCTCAAGTCACTGCATGGGCTAACCCTGTGGAACTGTCTTGGCAACATGATAGTTCACAATGTTAGTGTACCATGGAAGCGAGGCGATGACAAGGATCGCCTCATATGGAAATGTCATAGTAATAGGTGCAATGAGCTCCGATTCCTCAAGGTTCTCTAATCAGGAGAGGTGATCCGCCACCAGATTCTTAACTTCAGGTTTATCCTTAATCTCAATATCAAACTCCTGGAACAGAAGGATCCATCTGGTAAGTTGAGCTTTGGCATCCTTCTTTGCCATGAGGTATCAGATGGCAGTGCGATCTGTATAGATAGTCACTCTTGATCCCAAAATATATGATTTGCATTTATCCAAAGCAAAGACTATAGTTAGCATCTCCTTCTCAGTCATAGTGTAATTCCGCTAAGCGGCATCCAAAGTCCGGCTAGCGTAGTGAATGGTATAAGGAAATCCATCCCTCCTCTGTCCAAGCACAGCCCCTACAGCAAAATCAGAAGCGTCTGTCATGATCTCGAATGGGAGAGACCAATCGGGTGGCTGAAGGACAGGAGCCTTAACAACTAGATTCTTGAGAGTCTCAAAGGACACAAGACACTTATCATTGACAATGAACTTGGTGTCTTTTGTCAGCAAATCAGTGAGCGGTCGGGCAATACGACTGAAGTCCTGAATGAATCGTCGGTAGAAACTAGCATGCCCCAGAAAAGACCGCAGTTGTCATAGATTGGACAGTGGATTGAGTTTTCTAATGATATCCACCTTGGCCGGATCAACCTCCATGCCCCTATTGGAGATGATATGGTTAAGGACCATCCCTTGAGTCACCATGAAGTGATTGTTCTCCCAAGACAAGACAAAGTTAACCTCTATGCAGCTCTGAAGCACACTGTCTAGGCAATCAAGACAAGCATCAAACCCATCGCCATAGACCAAGAAGTCATCCATGAGGACCTCTAAACAGTCACCCAACATGTCCGAGACGATGGATAACATGTACCTTTGGAATGTCACCGGGGCGTTACATAGACCAAAGGGCATCCGTTTGAAAGCAAATGTCCCAAATGGACAGGTGAATGTCGTTTTATCCTGGTTTTCAGGCACAATGGCCACTTGATTATAGCCGGAGTACCTGTCAAGGAAACAATAGTGACTCTTCCCAGCTAGCCTCTCGATAATCTGATCAATAAATAGCAGTGGAAAATGATCCTTCTTGGTGGTCTGATTCAATCGTCTGTAGTCCACACAGACCCTCCAAGAAGTGGGTACTCGGGTAGCTGATGAATCTGTGATTCATCACCTCTAAAGTTGAAAATAGAGCCTTGTTTCCGAGTATTTAGCAACATATTTCCCTTTATCTCACATAAATAGCATTCATACATGTATCCATAACTCATGCATTTTAGCATTCATAATTGCATTAAATAAGAAGTCACTTCATCGGTAAAATTCACTTGTAAATTATTCACATCATTATATGTAAATATTTTATACCCTCTCAAAAGTCAATAAAACCTTCCTTATACTGTACATGTTATTAGTTAATAATATAAGGAAGAAGGTCAAGAATTCCTAGCTTGTAAATTACCCAATAAAAATTCCAATCCCAGTTGGAGACCTCAGATCTTAAAATGTCAATATTTACCTCATACAACCTCTGAATTAGGTCTACTCACTTTCAGATGAATACACATTCAGAGACCTTTAAAATAAGACCAATTTCATTTAAATTGGAGCTCGTATGGAAAATTTGGGTTTTTGGGCCTCTTTGTGTACTATATGTATGTATATTTGTACCCTTATATTTTTGTATCTTACTTGACCTCATCTCCATTTTTGGTCAACATGAAACTTGTAGATCTCATAGAGGTCTACAACTTTCACGTTTTGAGTTTTTCTAAATTTGACCTCCTTCTTTATATAAATTCACATTCTATTTCAACCATTCAGAGCAGGCCACGCGGCACCCTCTGATTGCGCCCCGCGGCCCGCTCTATCACGCTACGCATCCCTACTTCCGCGCTGTCCGATCACGCCCTTTCTCTCCTGATCTGGGTCGTCCATCATCGCAGTGCCTCTCAGCCATTCGATCAAACACTGGATATAATCCAGGCCGTTCGCGAGTGCCGCGCCCTCCTCGCGCCACGTGGCTGCATCCGCACCCTTCAATGCTCGCCTTTCCCTCTTAATCTCCACCATCCATCCTGGACTTAATCTCTATCGTTCGATCAAATCCAGGGCGTCATCTCAGCCGCACGTTAGCACCTTTACCCATGCCCTCCACGTGGATCCATCACGACCCTTGATCTCACCCCGTCGATCTAATCCTAACCCTCCTCTTCCGCCCTTCTCTGGACCATTGGATCGCCCGATCCAACGGTCAAGACATCGTCTCCTACCTCCCGCATGGCTCGCACCCCACGTCGCCCACCTTGCGTGCGAGCCACCCCTTCCTATTTTGGGAGCCACTTCGGCCACCCTATCTGCCTTCTGTCACCACCGTTGTGTACCCTACTCGTCCCTCATCCTCACTGACCCCCCCGAACGCTATGACCTCCACCCATATCGCCCCACGACCTCCACCAACTCCACCACTTCATCACCTGCGTCGTCACCTTCCACCTTTAAATACTCTGCAACCTTCAAACTTTGACCACATCCGCCACTCCAGAGAGAAACCCCTAGCTCCAACCTTCATCTTGGTGATCGCAATTTGGAGTGCCGTTGAGCGACGACAGAGTTTCATCTCCGACGAGATCCACAGCCATCCCCACCGTGTCGCAGCCTCCCCCGTGTGCTGCATGAGCTCAGGACCTTTTACCAGCCTTTGAGAGATGACCAGGAGCACGAATCCGAGCTCCATTTCCCAAGTAGACGCTTACATCTCCTCTCTGATCCTCTGTTTCTTTGTTTTGCTTTTTCTCGTAATTTATTTGCCCTCCTCGACCGACTTCACCCCATCCTGACCATCCTCCGAGCTTCACCTTGGAGCTGGCATCCTTGCGTTCACTTCCATTTGCTCCAACAACGTACTGCACCCAACGCTGACGAGAGCTCTGCCACCTTGGCGGAGCACCATCATCGGTCTACCTTCATCACACCTTAGGCCTCCCCCGCACTCACGTTCACCCCACGATCATTGTGCACGCTTCGACTATTCAACTAACCCCCTGCAGGTACTCTAACTTTGATTGGTCAGAACATCATCGAAGCTCAGTTCGAGCTTCGTCGTCGTCGCTCTCCAGAACACACCAACCACTCCTGAGCTCTCCGTCGGCTGCCTGAAGCCTCCATGATCCCTCCCAGATACTTGGGAGCCTCCGGCAAGCTTCACCGACCTTAGACGAAGAAGGCAGGGCTAGAGCTCATTCACCGGAGCGCAGCCACCTCCATTGTAGGACGGCGGATCGATTGAAAACGAAGAGCAGTAGCCGTCCGATCCCCTTGATCGGACGGTTCTAAGCACGCCACGACTCCATCAACGCGCCTCCTTCGGATTAGGGGTATCCTACGCACCACAGTACGCCACGTCGCCACTCGCCCGCACTCTAGATGCCGTTGGATTCATCTTGATCCACCGGTGGTTGATCGTCCACGTATCCATCTTCATCGGGCTCCAGAGACCGTTGGATCGATCTTGATCCAATGGGTCGCCGTACGCCACGTCGCCTTCTCCGAGCCTTCTCCCCGACCATCAGGCTTGGAGCACCCGAAGCCAGCCGAGCCTCCATCCGAACCGAGTCTGATCTTGTAGAGTCCCCGAGCCTCCGCCCGATCCTCCGAAGTCACCCGAGCATGGGATCCTACGTGGTTCTCATGTGCGGTCTGGGCATTCTGCACTGAGACACCTGAAGGTTTCACAAATTATAGTCAAGTCCCTGCCAGGAGCACCACGTGAAGCGTACGTGTTTTATGGGCATTTTGCACACGTATCCCCCTCATTATGGGTAATTGCATATTAGTCCATGTTAGCATGTTTAATTTTTAGCAATTTTGTTTTCTATTTGTAGTTAGACCCCTGTCTTTGCGCGCATCTTTAGGCATTCATCCGACATAATTTTTGAAGTTTGAAAATTGCCCTATGTAGCTTAACTTGTCCTCTTTCATATGTGACATGTCAGATTTTTGGTGATATCAGTGGAATTTATGATCAATTAATTGGTGAAATTTTGTTATATTTTGTCCATTTATGCCTTTTAATTCGTAGTAAATTCTCTGTTGATCCAAAAATCATCAAAAATTTACATTAGGTTTATGATAATTTAGCTCATATTGTGTCCAAAAATCATTTCATTTGCACGCATCCTGATGCTTGAATAATTCATTTTGTGATTTCCTTAATTTCTTTTTAATAGGTCTATTTCACATAGAAATTTAGGTTTATCAAATTTATGGATTTTTCACACTTAGATCTATCTAGGATAAACTTTATATCTGAAAATATCATGATTTGGTATTTATTAAAATTAATTTAATCAAAATCACCTTGCATTAATTTTTTAATTCACAGTAAATTTATATAGTGTCAGAAAAATAAAAAATTAGGGTAGCTTAATTTTATTGCATTTCACCATCTGGACAAGTTTCACAATTTTTGGAATCAATTTGACCACTTTTCTGAATTAACTTGTAAACTGGCTTGATTTTGCATGAGTCTTTTATTAAGTGCATAAAAATTGTTTAAAAAGACCAAAAACAATCTTCTGAAAATCCGACCTCTTAAATCTTCTTAAAATCTATCTAAGGAGACAGCTGCCTCCCTGGATTCGGCCTTGGGCTTATCCAAGTGAAATAAATTTGTCGCTCGTGATTAATTGAATATTAATTAAAAGTGATTTTTGATTAGTCTATACTGCTTGACTGCAACGAACGATACAAAATTAATTTGACCATTAATTTGATTAAATTAACAAAGGTAGTACGAGCACTTTTCAAAATTGCGTCGTTGATGGGGAGATACGGCTTAGGTTAATTTTTAGTTAAATTTTGGAGTGTCTGATTTTCCATCCCCGGGAAGTCTGACCCCCGGTTTTCTTGTTAATATTTATCTGTTTTTATTTTTGAGAATTTTTGTGTCGTCCTTTATCGGACCTCAATTTGTTTTTGTGCGAGGAACACGAGGAATCCCGAGGCGCTTCGAGGAGCTTGCATTTTCAAACTTTTTGAGTGATTGTAAGGACTTGTACTTTTTATTTTTATTTTTCATTGCATTCTTTCCAGCGATTCCTGTTTAGGTTTTCGCATGTGTAAACATAGTGGAACCATGTCCTCGTCTGCTGTGTGGATTGAATTTTTAGACTAGGCTTGCACTAGCAGCTCCTCGAGCCTCTTGACGTGTTGCGAACCTACCCTTTCTAATGTGGTGTATAATTGACTCTTTCGTTACAGTCAGATAGATCCACGTCGATAAAACATTACCACACAAATCGATGGATCGTTGAATAAATTAATGCGCGGTTTTATGTTTATTTAGCCTGGGCAAGCCCCAGGGTCGACTCAAGGAGGCAAAGGAACAACTCGGAATCAAGTTAGATGGATTAGATCGTTGTTTTACATCTTTTTATATTTTTTATGTAAGAAAATGCCAAATGCAATGATGCGAACTGGATTAAGTTTAACAAGAAAATAACCGACTTAGCCAAATTTAATTTCAATGTGAAATTAATCCAAATTGACCAAATTGTATTTTTATTATAAACCTAATTCAATGATTAATGCAAAATGGATTTTTTGGAATTTTTGGGTTAAAATGCACAAATGAAAAATACAAACTTTTTTGGGGGTTTTATGCAATTTTTCGTGCAAATGATATGCAAAAAATATGAAAATTTTACTAGAAGTTAAATATGATGAAATGTAGCTAAGCTAATTTTTTTAGAATTTTCTGACATTTTATGGTTTTTTTATGATTTTTTTACTGAAAACAGAGCGACTGTGAGCAATTAATTCCTAATTAATCCAAAAATCAAATTTTATAAAATTATTTATCTCAAATAGATATTTTAGTAAGGAATCCAGGAGCTTTGAAATTTATGAAAAATCTTATTCGTGGAATTAATTAAAAATATATTACAGAAATCACTCTGTAATTGATTTTATACACAAGACAACTCCAAATTAGACGAAATTTGGAAAATAATTAAAGCATAATTAGATGCATCATCTGCAATTTTTTTCGCAATTTTTGGAACAATAAATAGGCCTTTGCGAATTTCAGAGCATAATTAGGCAAAATATCACTGATTTTCAATCTCTAATTTATAATAAATTATCTAATAATGATAAAAATTCAAATAAATAGCCACAAGATAAATAATTAGTTGCTCTACAACATGTTATTTTTTGCTTAAAATTGATGTGAAACTGATATCCAAATTCACGTTCAAAGCGGGGGGTGTCTTCGCAATACAGAAATAAAATAATCCTCTCAAACTGTGCCTAAGGGCACTTTTGAAAATAACAAAATATGAGGGTCTAATAATGCAAATGTTCCAAAATAATAATAATAATAAAATTCAACTAAACCTTATTGCTTCCTCTAGCCCTAGGGCACGAAGAGTGGGGCACGGCTATGGCAGGGGCGGGGTGCGTGAGGCGGAGGAGACGGTGCCGCTGCTGGACGGCGGTCGTGATCTGGCGGCCGGCCGCGGTGAACGGCGGCTGCTGGGATGGCCGTCGAAGGCTGCTCCTACCTTTTTTAATTTTTTTTATTGTTAATTTTTTTTAAAAGAGGAAATAAAATGCAATACAATATGCAATGGAGTGGTGATGTGATTATGGTGGTGGGTAATGATGTGATTTTTTTTGTTTTGTGATGAACAAGATAAACAAATAATGTTAGATAAAAAATTGACAAAGAAAAGTTGAGGGACTACTTACATGTGATTCACCGAAAGTGGAGCCGTAGTGCGCGGCTTTCGTTGTGGTCGCCTCAATTCGATCCAACAAAAATTCGAAGAAGCTCAGTTGTGATCTGAAGTAATGCACAACAACATGAGGAGGAGTCCTCGTAGATCTCTCCTTGAAAACCGTCATTGCTCGACCAAAAAATATTGACGTTGTCACCGACAACACTCGGGGGCTGGTGGTCTCTCCCTCTCAATTGAAGAAATGGCGGATGATGAGAAATGGAGGAGGAGATGAGAATATAAAGGAAGAGGAGAGGGAAGTTAGAGAAGGAGTTGGGAGAATGGAGTGGTGGAGAGAAGAGAAAAATGGTGGCTTGGAGTGGAAGACATGTAAAGGAGAAGAGGTAAAAGGGGAATAAAAAATAATATAAAATAAGTAAAATAGTAGGCTATAAAAAATACCAATAATTAAAATAATAATAATAAAATAATAAAATCCTAAAATAATAGAAAAATAAATCCAAAAATAGAAAATTGGGGTGACATGTGGCGGCTCCAGGAGCTGCCACATGTCGCTCCTAGAAAATTCAAAAATTAAATGTAAAGAAAAATAAAAAAAGAAATAACAAAAGGGATTAAATCAAAAAGTAGTCAACACAAAAGTTGCTCGTCTCGACGAGATCTATAACTTGTGAAGGGCCGTAAATTAAATGAAATCTTCTGTACAAAGTGTATTTTTGGGGGTTACCTTATAGGTATATAATACAACATTTTTCCTTTTGCAATTTTTTTGTCATTTTTCAATAAGAGAAAAATAAAAATAGAAATAGAAAAAATATAAGAATAATATTTACAATTTAATCTATTTTTTTGAATTTTTAATAATGAAGAAAATAAAAGGATAAAATACAGGGGTAAAATGGTCAATATGTATAATATACAAAAGGGGCCCAAAACCCAAATTTTGCATACGAGCTCCGATTTTAATGAAATTGGTCTTGTTTCGAAGGTCTTTTAATTTATATTACTTTAAAAGTTGGTAGACCTAAATCGGAGGTTGTATAAGAGAGATATATGCATTTTAAGGCTCCTAATTTCAAACTTGGATTGGGGTTTTATTGGTCAATTTTGCAAGTTAGTATTTTTTGATATTTTTCTTTAATTAGTGTTAGTAATATATACACTATGGAGTAGATTTTATTGGATTTGGAGTTAGTATAAAATATATAGAAATAGGGTATTTTTAGCTAATATACATGTTAATATTTACAAGTGAATTTGGCTTCCCATTTAATGCAGCTATGAATGCTAAAATGCAGATATTATGCTTGCATGCATGAATGCTAATTATGCAAGATAAGGAGAAATATGCAGCTAATTACTCGGGAACAAAGCTCTATTTTCAACTTTTAGAGTGATGAATCACAGATTCATCACCTCTCTAGGATTTGCATGTACTCGTAATTATCTAGAACCACACATCACTTAAAAGACGCACTTAAACCGCATATCTAGTCAAATCAAACATGTGCTTCACTCGCTAATAGAACTGCCTGTCTAGAAGCGGATTTTTCCGCCTACATTTGCATGTAGTATAAAAGCTTTCAATTCTATTTTGCATCCTGCATAAAAGTGAAGGGATCACTGTAAGTATTCTTCACTCAGCATAAGCATCATTGATTTTTCGTGCATCGATTTTTCTCGATTTCTCTCTCTTGATTTTTCAAACATAAGTAAAAGGAAATTGAGACTGGACGATAAGCGTGCTGTGTGGATTGGACTAAACCAGTGATAACTTAACTTAAAAACGGGACTACGAACATTATTGACCGGAAAAATTCGATAAAATCGGAAATTCTTCTTGTGGGAGATTAACCTCAACCTTGTTTTCAGGCTGAGTGAGGGTACTTGAGTGTGTGTGAACACCTTAAGGCAGAGCCCAAATTCCCAACCTTCCATATCACGTACCAACTGATCCTAGCAAATATCACGAGTTGAATTTTTTTAGGTTCACTGACTAGTATCAAGTAACCTCCGCCCGTTCACAGGTAGTCAGGGGTGAACCAACGGTACTTCACGACAAGTTGCTAGTAACCCCTCGGGGTGAAGTTCCAGCCTTGTCAGCCTCCACTTGCTTGCAAGTAGATAGGGGCAGGTCTTTGAATCCATCAACTTGGGATAGGAGCGAAGAAAGGAAGGACGTATGTATCTTAGGCGACAGGTTAAATATGGAAGACACATCCAGCATTGAACCGACTTCCCTCTAAGCCACGCAACCTTTGCTATTTGCTTGACAATCACACTTAAAATCAACCAGATTAATCGGACTTGGTTTCGAGTCCTTCACCGTGTTGAGTGTGAAACTATAGGGTTTGGATTTAATTGCTTGCTTCAGGTAGGAATAAACTCCTATCTTAACTTAGAACTCCCGATTCTTCTCGCCAATCCAAGATGACTAACTGGGGGGATATCGACTCCTTATTCACGAATCTCTCTTTGAGCCCTCCACGAAACTCATGTTCACTGACCCAAGCGCAACTTGGACCAACCAGAGCTCATGACCCTCTTGAGTTCTGCGTCATCTGCTCAGGCTCTATCATCTGCTCTGTGTCACTGAACTGCTCTGAGCAGGCTGAATCTCGCGCTCTGGTCCCGTCGTTCGTCTCTATTTGTATACTTCCGCCCTCTATGTGAAAGTACACCTTCCCACTATCATGGTCGGTCACTGCCTTGGCAGTGGCCAAGAATGGGCGTCCAAGTATGATGGGTGTATCTGTTACTGACTCAGGGATCTCCATGTCCAGTACAACAAAGTCCACAGGGAATTTCAGGCCCTGAATGGTAACGACCATGTCTCTCAACAACCCCTCCGGCCTCTTAATCGATCTATCAGCAAACTGAAGGATTGTCCTGCTCCGATGAAGAGGGCCAAACTCAAATCGGTCGAGTAAGGCTGCCGGAAGGAGGTTGATAGAAGAGTTGTTGTCTAATAGAGTACGATCGAATCGTTGCTCCTGAATATCACGTCTGACAAAGGGAGCCCCTGCATCAGATCTCTTGGCTGGCAGTCGGTTCTGAATGGTAAAATATGTGGCACGGGTAAGCACATGGATCTCTCCTCTGTGTTTCCTCTTTTTCCTGCGTACGGTGGTCTTCTTTCTCAAGTTCTTATGGAGAAGGGGGATGTGCTCTAGTGCCTCCTGTTTAGTCAGCTGAATTTGAAATCTGTCAATCATCTACTGGATGAACTCTAACTGTTGTGTGTTTTTGGGATTTTCACTTTTATTCCCCTTTGCCAAGTGGAGTGCTTGAGGGAAGGGTATGGTTGGGCCCTCCTCAGATGGAGGTCTAGGAAGAGGTTCCTGTGCCTTTGAAGGAATGGAATCCATATCAAGATCATTATGCAACACATATGGACTCTAAGAAAATGAAGAAACCTTTACTTTATTCATATTCTTGGTTTTTTTCTTGTTACCACAATCCTGAGATACAAAAGGTGGCAACACAACAGAGGGAAATACAACATGAATAGAAGTGGTGGCATCATTACCACCCATGGCATCTGTTTTCGCGGCATCAGCACCGCGCTCTGGCTCATCATCAAATACAATAGTGGCATCAGCACCACGCTCTGGATCAACATCAAGCAAAACGGTGGCCTCAGTACCACCGCCTGCATCGGGAGTCACGACAGCCTCAGAACTGTCAACTGGATCTCTATCCTTGGCGGCATCAGCACCACCGTCATAAACATCCTTAGTGGAATAAGCATTGCTACTCTCCTCGTCTATCGCTCCTGGTTCCTCGTGTGGTTGTCGCTGAGATGAGGCGTCGCTGGCTGGCATACTACCGCTCCTAGTAGTCACAAAATCAGCATTACACATAGAAGAAGACATGCAATGCAAGGAGTCACTAGGAGTGGTATCCTCTGTAAACTATACATGCTCAGATTTTCTCTTCAAACTGTTCGGGTTGGATTCGATCTGAGCTGGTATGGCGGCCTTGCCCTTGATGATATCCCTCATCTCCTGCTGAAACTCGTCCATTCTCGCCGAAAGGATGTCTGCTATTCAGAAAGCAAGCGAGCGAGGTCGTCGAGAGATGGGTTCTCAAAGGCAGGTGCCGAAGAACCGAAAGTGTTCCCATGCTGGGAATGAGACTGCTACTGCTGTGAATAGTGAGGGGGAGGCTGGGAGTATGATTGGTAAGGCTGCTGACACTGCCTCTACTGTCCCTGATAAGAAGGACGGGGACCCTGTCGGCACTGCTGGTGGGAGTGGTAGGGTTGCTGCTATTGTTGGTTGCTCTGGTTGCCCTGAGCAAGAGGCTGTTGTTGGGAGGAGGCGCCTCTGGTGGTCCAACAAAATCCGGGATGATCACGATGAATCCCGGCCTGCTGTGGGTACCAGTCGTACCATATCCTATTTCCTTCCATCAATGCCTCCTGCTCGAAGGGTGGTGGAGGTAGAACTGCCAGTGGCTGATCCGGCTAGTAAACCACCATCTGAGTGTCCTGAGATAGTGGCTGTGAAGGGTAATACTGTAGTTGTTGGACCGACTCTTCTTGAATGCAGTGAACCTGACAGTGTCTGACAGAGGGCTGGGTGGAGCTACTACTGCTGGGATCAGCACGTGATCTGGGGGGGCTGTTGTGAGGACGTTTGTGCTTCCTGAATACACAAGATCTGGGTCTTCAGGTCACTCATGGTCTTTGTCAGCTGGTCCATCTCGGTAAGCCCCTGGCTCTGCTTCTTCTCAAGGATCTCGATGCGGTCCAACTTCTCGCTGATGATCCCCATGTCGGTTGCGGTGGATTCAGCTTGAGCTACTGCTGCTGATGGAGTGTGGGGACCGACATCGATACGTGCAATCCTCTTATATGATCCTACCCGTTGGAGGTCCTTCTGTTGTGTGTAGACTCGGTCTTGGGCCATTACTGTCGAGTTCTCTGCCATCTCTTCATAGATGGCCCAAACCTCGTCTTCACCCTTGGAAAAGTAGGACCCACCGCAAGAGGCATTCACAAGCCCCTGCAGCTCCGGTGTCAGACCACAAAAGAAACTCTAAACAAGGTTGGGCTTTGATATCTCGTGATGTGGACACCGGTCAATGAGCTCTCTAAATCGATCCCACGCCTCATGGAACTGTTCATTTGGGATCATTGTGAAGTTGCTGATCATACCTCGGGTTGCGTTGGTCCGACCGAGAGGGTAGTACTTATTCAAGTACGCGATCAGGAGAAGTTCCCAAGATGGGACATACCTCCCACGATGCTTCAGCCAATAGGCTGCTCGGTCAGCTAATGAGAACGGGAAGGCAATCATCTTAATTATGTCCTCATCCACCAGTCTATCGTGGATGGTGTTACAAATCATCTCAAACTCCTACAGATGGGGATGAGGCTCCTTGGTATCCAACCCATGAAACTTGGGCAGCAACTGGATAGTCTAGGGGTGAAGCTTAAAGGTCTCGACAATGGGAGGAAGCTTTATCCATCGGTGAGTGAGGGTTGCACCAGAGTTGTGCAACTGTCTCATAGTCCTCGGTGGCTGGTCCTCTTGTTGTTGTTCTCCTGCTGCTCCGCCTCCTCCTTCAGGTCTCTCTTCACCGTCCTCAGATCTGTCTCCTCTGTCCGCTCGCATCTACGCCAGCTCTCTCATGATATCTCCCATGAAGGCTCCCTGATCTCTGATCTGTCTCTGCATAGTTTCCAGGGAAGCTAGCAATGAATTGTTGATGGCAGTCTGATCATAAACATACAAAGGTTGTCCCTACTCATCTAGGCGTCCCTCACTACTGGCCATATCTTGGGTCTCTACAAAGGCAAAGGTACCCATCTTAGGTGCCGTCAAATATCCAGAAATCTTTGTTGCACTATACTCTGACACCACAGGACTGATACAAGAAGGGTGATCAAGGGGGAATAGGGTAAACATGAACTCAGACTCGGAGCGTGGGTCTAAACTCCCCGAAGCCGACCTAGATGAAAAGGGAGGAGTGCTCGATAGCGGTGCCACCAGACGTGGCCTAAGGGATCTCCTTCCCATCATCTTGATCTGGAGATAAAGGCGGATGAGATCTAGAATGCAAACAAGATTGGCAATCAAACACCCAGTTCACCTGCGCAACTCTTGAGCTGATGACCGTGAAGGTTCGGTCGTTTATCTTGTCAATTTTATTTAGGTGATCAATCAATCTATCAGAGTGATTAAGCGAGCTGTTGGGAGCCCTACTCTCCTAGCCAACTATCTCGATCCCAAATGAGATCTTTCCCAGCCAGTATGAATCGCGGACCATTTACCGGCTACCCGATCAATTCAATCTGTTAAGGACGTCACGGTCCACTTTACTGATTACCAGAGAAATCCTCACTAGAGAACGACTCACCAAGACCAGTAGTCAACTAGAATTTCGGACGTGTCTCTAGCCTAGTGCGTGAGTCACTCTCTCGTTATAGATAAATCAACCAATGAGGGGGTTACTCTCCTCAAGAAAAAAATTTCGATGAGGTGAGTTTTAAGGTCAAGTTTGCATTAGCAGTTCGAATTTTATTTGGTTATCACTTTTTTAGGTATTTTTCTGATAAAGACAATGCCTAATTTTTCCGATTTCCTTGGTTATTTTGAGTCCAATAAAATGACGGAGGAAGTTAGAAAAGTAGTTGCGTGATCAAACACAATGATGCATGCAAAGTTCGAAATGCGTACCTTGCTCCAGCACTCTACATGTAGGGTGATCCGTGCATAAATTAGAAGACAGGAAATAAATTATCCATATGATGCATGAGGAAATCATCCCTAAATGAGCAACTTCTATTAATCGTGAAGCACAAGTAGCTATGACTAGGAAGAGAGACCGAAGTCCGGTCTTGGGAGCCGATCGGTGTCCACCACAAGGGATCCTGCAAGCGCTGTATACGACCCCTCCCGGCGTGTGGTCTCTAATCCAAGTTGAATAGCTTTTTCAATCAATTTTTAGCTAACTCCAATTACGATCTATAGGTACATGCAAGATATTAGGTGCAGAGCCTTAGCTAATTACGTCACAATCAATAAAAACTCCTAAATCCAGGGGCTAAATCCACGTGAATCAAGCAGATAGTAAAATAAGCAAAACCACGAGAAAACTGCGAAAAAACGACGAGGCCCTCAAGGGAACAATCCCTCAGGAAATGAACCTCGTGAAGTGTTGAAGAGTCCAAGTCCTGAATATTACAAGTTAATGAGTCACTCTCTCACTTAAATTACACAAATATAGGGAAAAAAGTAAACGGAGCTAAATCAACAAAATCTCTCTAAATCTTCTCTGTGCAGGAATAGCAGGAAGAAGTCGGGTTCACGTGGGTGTGTAGGCGCCCAATGAAATGCACCTCCCTCGATCCGTGGTACCTCGCACAAAGTCAACAGAGAGAAGGGATTAGACAACTCAACAATATATATCAAAAATACAAGAAATAAATGAAGTAGAAATGAAGACAAATAATCACAATCAATCACTCAAATATATGATATATACGTTGTTGCTCCACGGCAACAGTGCCATTTGATAACACGGATTTCTCGAGGGTCAAAATATGTCTCACACAAGGTGGAGACAAAGTCGCTGTGGCGACCGCTCACGAAACCCGGGTCAATCAACAATTAACCCACAACAGATAAATCAAGCAAAGAAAGTAAATGTGCAGAGTTAAAATTTATTATAACTCTACAATGGATGTGTATAGTGTGCAAGCATGTAGAGGTCGAACACAAGGAACAAGCAGGATAGATTGACAAACAAGCTCAAGAATGAGAGTGATCAAATGCCTACAAGAGTGTTATTTTTGTGGGTTTTTAATTTTATATTTTATTTTTTTATTTAATTTTTTGATTTTATATTTTTATTTTTTGATTTGTAATTTACTGATTTTGTATTTTATTTTTATATTTTGTATTTTAATATTTTCTTTTTCTTTTAATAAGGGAATAAAACTATATTGGATATATATAGACACAATAGGGATGAGAGAGAGATAAAAGTATATATATAAATACTAAAAGTTAGGAAAGAAAGTGTTTTTAGGCTTTTTATATTTTTCTAATATTTTTATGATTTTTCTAAAATTTTCCTACTTTTTGGTATTTTTAGAGTCAAAAATACTAAAAACAGTGACCAAAATTGATGGCCGAAATTAAAATGGAGATGAAAAATATAAAACAGAGTCAAAAATTCTTCAAATTAAATTTAAACTAAATATAATACAGTAAATAAAATTCAGAAATGGAAATTATATTTTATGATTTTTTAGGAATTTTTAAGATTTTTATGAAGATTTTAGGAGTTTTCTAATTTTTCGGAGTTTTCTTTTAAAATTTTTAGTCATTTTTGGTTTGAAGTTAGAACACATAGAAACAAACAAGTTGTAACTTTTTTGGAGTTTTTCAAAAACTTTTTATAATTTTTATGTATTGTCTAGTCCAAACAGTAAAGAAAATGCATGTTTTTGAATTTTTATAAATAATAAAATGCAACAAAAATACAAATTAAAAATATGGCGTGATAGAGCAATGAAACGTGCACACATTTATATTTTTGGGGAATATTTAGAGTTTTATAGATGCATGAAATAATTAAAGACAACAAAGAGAAACTACACTACTGGTAATGGTATATTTGTAAATATCCAGAATATCAGGGCCAAAGTGCAATTTTTCCATAAAATAAACAACTGATTAACAAAATTTCCAGACCAATCACAAATAACCAAAACCCGGGGGTATGCGTGCAATATTCCCACCGACGCACGTAGTACTCACGCACTTGGCAGGGACTTAAACGCAATTACAAAAACCTGGAGGGCTTCATTGCAAAATATCTAAGATATTATAACTACACATGAAAGTTTACAGCCCTAAGTGAAATAACAAAAATCGCGAGGGCCCAAGCGAAAATACCTTACCCCCTCACACGCACAGGCATGTGAGGTGACGCGGCCGAGGACCCAAGTGCAAATATAAAAAGTACGGGGGTGTCTACGCAAATATTACACAAAATGTTAAACTACAAGTTGAAGTTTCTGACTAATAAAGAAATACATAAAATGGCGAGAGTGAAGGTACAAAGTACCCAACATCTGGGCACATCCAACAGCTGATCGTCCTTTACTTGACATGTGGCACGCTCGCAACGGCTGATACCGGTTCGAAAGCATAGGGCCACTATTAGATCTTCCTGGGTGATCGAACTGTGGATGCTGGCCGAGATCAGACAGTGGCGGTGCGATCTGGATCCAAGTTCTGATCCAGTGGCTGGGAACGTGGGAGGAAGAACAAGGAGGAACTCCAGCCAGGCGAAGTTCTCTGAGCTTCTCCTCCAGTCTCCGGTGGACTTGAAGCTTTGAAAAGGTTGGGAGGATCCTGCAGGTGTCCTCTATTGACTGGTGGCGTCAAAAGGTGGTTGCGGCTACCGGACCACATCGGCGGAGGTGGAGGAGCGAGGCGACCCCAAATGTGCCTCCGGTGAGGTCCCAAAATTGCCCCAGGTGCGCGATAGGCTCCAAGACTTGCACAAAAAGGTTAAGAGAGTTGCGGGCAAAGTGCCGCAACCCTCCAACATTCGCGGAGGGGCGGAGGACAGCGAAATGGAGCTCGACCGGAGCTAACTCCGGCGAGGGGTTCAATGTGGCGATTGGATGGTCAAAACGCGAGACGGAGAGGGGGATTGGATTACTATAACTAAGGCAAACACAAAAATGCAAAGAAAACAAAGGAAAAATGATCCTCAAAGGTGGGGTCACCTAAGAAGGGAACCTCGACGGCACGGCTTGCCGGAGGTGGTGGAGACCGCATCGACGCTTCCTAAATCCTCCCGAAGGTATCCTGGAGAAGTTGTCACCTCCTCCTAGCGATGGAGCATAAAAGGTGGAGAAGAAGATGGTCAAAAGGGGTTCAAACTTTCCATGGAAAGTCAGGCGTCTATATGAATGGTTGATGAGGTGCTCTAAAGATCGAGGTGTTGGGAGTGATGCAGCGATCCAACACCCAAGGAAAGAAAGGGGCGTGAATAACCAATCTACGAGGTACAAAAGTCACGAAGGATGTTATGCGAGAATATGCAAGACGCATCTCCCAAAAATCAGCGAAAATTGAGGAAAACCACATTCTGACAGAGGAACAGAGGACTTAATTCATTTTAGAATAGTAAGTGAATTTATTAACTTTTTATTATTAAATAAAAGATGTTTATTATTTTATAATGTATTTTATTATGATTTTTATTTATTTTAGAGGTTAAAAATTACAAGTTCCCTTTTAAGGGCTACATATAGGTATATTTATCTATATATTTTAATATTTTATTTTTATTTTGTATATTTAATTTTATTATTTTTGTTTATTATTTTATAAATTTATAACTTATTTTTATGGACTTATATATATTTTATTTTTCTGAAGTATTTTGTACAATTAAATTAATAAAAATACTATTTATATAGGTATAAGTATTGGTAATTCATCTATGTATTGTATTCAAGTATTTTATTTTTATGTTATCTTTATGTTTTTATTCATGTTTTAGTATACACATATATTATAAATATTATTTACATAATTATAAAAAAATAAAAGTATAATAATAATGAATAATAAATAAAATGATTATTTTAATGGGTACAAGTATACAAAAGAGGTCCAAAATTCAACTTTCAAACCATAACTCAGAAAAATATAAAACTACCTTCGTTAAATAGCTTATTGAAAGTTATATACAATTAAAAGTGATTTTGATACATTTCAAGTTTTTATTTGAGAGATAAAGGTCTGGGAAATTGGGATTTTGGAAACTTATTCATATCATAACTTTTTATCTATACATTATTTTTGTATGAAATAAATTTTATTTTTCTATATTTAATTATCTGTAACTTTCATGGACAAAGTTTCTTTATTTAGAATATAAAAAGTGGAACTAAAATAGATCCCAAAATGAATAAAGAATAAGAGGTATTTTTATTGTATTTTGGCCTTTATCTCCCCCTACTTTATTCCTAATCGAGTCTTGAGGTTTCGGGTCATAAAATATTTACAATATTTTATTCTTTTTCTTTTCTTTTCTTTATTATATAATTTTGGTTGTAAAAATCGTAGTTTATACACTATTTACACACACATGCATGAATGCTAAAATGCTTGAATTAGGGGTATTTACATGTATTTACTAGGGTTTTTGAGTCCAAAATGATAGAATAAAGATGATGAAATGGAGGTTCATCATTGCTACTTGAATAGGTTTGGAAATTTGTCTAGCAAATTTCCTTATAATCAAAATAGTTTTGATTATTACTATATGGTATAATTTTAGTTGAAAAACCGATGATCATCTCAAGTACACAATGATCGATTTGGCATTATCTTTTCCTGAGGTGGATATGGTGTCTAGTCGACGAGTGTTTGGGTAGCAGGTTCCACAGTGTGCAGTTTGCCCCACTCCCGTCGGTATTGGCCATGACGACAGGTAGGGAATCGATAATGCTGGAGAAATCATGGTGTATTTTCAATTTATTAAAATTCGAATTAACATGTACTTTGAGATAATACCATATATTCAAGTAATAATCAAGTTTGTTGATTAAATTGGATTGATAATTGATTTGATGTGATTAAATTAGTTATATCCAATTAAAACACTCTATTATGAATAGAGTTGTATTTCCCTTGGAAGAATTAATTACATGGATATGATTCATGGTAATATTAAAATTTGAATATGATATGGAGGATCACATAAGTGACATCCATGGTCTCCTGTCAAGGCGAAGGGTTCTGTCACCATGGATTGTGTGTGGAAGACGCATGTTTGAAGTGACAGCTCCTGCATGCAAGCGCATCTGGATTGGGCTCTTTGCTTCTCAAAAGAGTAACGAAGTATGTGTAGTGACCCTAGAATCGGTTCCTCGTATTATTGGGACGATATTGGATTGTGCATAGTGAGTTCCATTCCTGTTGATGGTTGGTTCAATTAACAACAGGTCAACATCACCTTAGGGATGGTGGGCTTGGGTGTTAAAGATCGAATTGGGAAATGCAAGTTGGACTTGCAAGGCGGAATGCGTTTCCGCTTCTTTTTATCTGAGTTGTAGTTTCTCATATTATTGGGATATAACAAAGGAAAGAAGATCCCAAATCTTGCTAGAGATATAATGCTAAGAATATTTCTTATATTGAAAGTGATTAAGGGAATGAACTTTCAATGTTGACAAGGCAACACAACTTTGATATAAAAATTCCTAAATCAAAGTAAAATATGTATATATGTATATATATTTATGCAAATTTCTCATTTCAGATAATCCTCATTAAACCCACTCAAAGCTATACACAATAATAACCAGTGTAATATCATGAATTGAATTCATGATCAAGATATTATCCTTGCAATTGGACATATAATGTATGTGGTTACAATATGTTGACACGATTTTTCGCGGTTTAAAAAGTTGGTTTTACCGCGTCGTTGTTGTTCCACGAAAAACCGCAATCAAACAAATAAGATTACAATTACAAGCATGTTGGAAAAAATATGAGTTGTATAGTGCAAGTAGAGGTTCGTATCCGCAGGGACTAAGCAAACTTGTAATTTTTGTTCTTCTTTCGAACTCGATGCAAATTTTAGATCCTTTACACCGAAAGACAGATGATGGAAAATTGCGATCTACGGAGAAAGTATTTGCAAGAGCTTAGATTGACTAAATATGGTTGTGAGTGCAACTAAGTGAAGGAATGGGGTTTAACTCGCAACTTAGTAAGGATGAATTGAGGATTACTTGCAACATTTCAAGATGTAATAAAATATTTGAGAGATGTAATGCATATTACAAACAAACTATAGTAAATAAAAGCCATTACCAAACAAGTTTTTCCATCTTAAATAAGAACAACTAATATAACAAAATGCATGAGAGATATAAAAATAAGAAAGGAAATGCTTCTCTATCCAGATGACGATGACAACGACTATCATGGACGCGCGAGCTGCTATATGGGGAGAGGAACACTGCACAAAAATTGTCGTCGTACGAGTGACGGGTTGTTGCTGGTCGTTAGAAGATAACACGCTAGAGTTCGTTGCGCGGTGGCTGCGAGCTGGAGCTGCCGTGAAGGTGCACAGCTAGAGTAAACCTCGAGGAGGAGACCGCGTCGAGGAAGGGGGTGCACAGCAGGTGGTGCACAGCCGCGCACAAGAGAAGCGCTGGACGCCAAGGAGTAGACTGCACGAGGAAGGTAGTGGCATTTTTGAGAACGTCGGGGGGCTGTTTGCACTATACTTATACCTGCATAAAAACAAATGAGAGAGAGAGAGAGTATGGGCCGAGAGAGTGTGTGTGAGAGAAGAGAATGAGTGAGGGAGAGGGGTGTGCGTGAGTGAAGAGAATGGGGTGAGGGAGAGGAAGGTGTGTGAGTCTCCATGCATGGGGAAGGCATATGTTGGTGGCTCTTTATAAGGGAATAAAGAATGGAGTTTTTATACTAACTTCCCTCTCTTTTCTTATCAACATAAAACGTTAAAGAAATGTATGTCCATCAATGTGCTAGTTGTTGATTAAACTCCATGACATTTTTAATTCCTTTTGAGATATTTTTTAGAGTAAAGCAAATTTCTTCAGGGAGATGATTTAACATGGATGATCATTTGACTTTGGTAAAATAATATTTCCCATTATATAACCATATAGTAGATATTATTGGAAATAGTTCATCTGGATGCAGAATCATGAATGAGTCGATTTTATTCTGTGTAATTTAGAGGTTTTCTCTTTTTGTGTACATGGAATAAATTGGACATGGATTATGTGATTTTAGAGTTTATAAATCAAGAATTGTTATTATCTTCCACATAATTTAAGCCTATTATCACAGTATATCAAGTAATCATCAAATATGCAAGTTTCCTCATCAAAATGAGGAGTGATAATTAAATAAGACAATAAGAAATTACCTCAGGATTTGTATGTCTCTATAGTCTTAATCCCTCATCGAGTGTACTTTGAAAGTGACATGTCGTTGATAATTGTCAAATTAATCCTTATAAAATCAAATAAGATGTTTTGACATACATATGTGCTCTGAACGTTTAATCATGAATGACATGTTTCACTACATTATGCAAAACGGTAGCTCTACAAAGAGATGATGTATTCAAAATGTTTGAATACATGCATGGACAAAAGTATTTAAGAGTTTAGATTGATGTAGATGTGATGAATGTCATCATTCTACTCTCTATACTCAAGTCATTCATGAATCTTCATAATATTCATATTGTATGAATTAAATGAAGCATGTATAAATGTTGAAATACTCTTACATTGAAATCTTTTGATTTCAACATAAGAGAACCTTTGTCTTAAGCAATGGTTGTTTATAGATAATGGGAGCACAGTTGAAGCATGGGTATGAGCCAAGTAAGAAGGAGAGTCAAACAGTTGACTAAACTTCTGTGACTTCCATATGACATCTAAAGAATTGGATGAATACCAATACTGCAATAAATCAGTATATTGATAGTATGACTATCTGGACTATCCAGGATCCATAGAGAGAAGGACTCGGATAGTGCACCAAAATAATATACATTTAATCATTGAAAGTGACTTTCTTAGAAGATAAGATTAAAGTCTAATAATTGTATCTCATTCTTCTAATGACACTTGCAATTGTTGCATATGTTGTAGAAGATTAGTAAATTTGATCTTAAAGATTAATAGACATCTATATGGGAATTAATTATTGTTGCAACAATATCCATATGATAGATAGACTTCATATTTTCAGTGGGAGAGCCCTTGGTCTTAGAGAATGTCTCTATGACCTAGATATTAGAATACATTCATTGTTGGAGATGAACATGTATTCTGTAATAGACCTATTATAAAGAGTTATGATAGTGGACTCTACTAAATTAGAATATTAATGAAAGGTTCATTAACATTTCTAATACTGGAAATTAAACCTTAATAAATCAATAGGAGGATGAAGATCATTTGACAATGATCTGGCATCAAGTCTTGGACATATATCTACTGATATGATCGATAGACTAGTAAGATATTGAACTTTAGATTGTCTAAAGGTTCAAATCTTACATACTTTTGAATATTGTATTCATAGTAAATATGTCCAATACATTCTTCTCTGAGAATTGTGTATGATGCCAAGGTATTCAATATCTTATACATATTGATGTATGTGGATCATCTGTATCATAATAAATATTGATGATATGTGATATCATTCAATGATTATTTGTGATATGAGATTCCTTCCTTTCACCTTAGAAACCTTTGAAATGTTCAAAGATTTCACAATTTTGGTTTAAAACCAATGTTTTAGAGAAGATGAAATGAATTTGATCTAACCTAGGTAGCAAGTACCTATTAGATGAATTCAAGGAATACCTTATGGAGATAGGAATATCATTCTTATCTCACTTCTCCTAATACACCTAAACTCAATGGAGTTGTAGGGAGATATAATTAGATCATGTGTAACATGATTTGATAAATGATCAATCTTAGCATAGTTATCTCTTAGTTTCCAAGGTATATATGTAGTAGAGACTAAAATATATATCTTTAATAAGGTTCCATGCAAGTAAGATGGAATCTAGCACCAGAGAGTGCTACTTCATTAGGAAAATAAAGAATGGTATTGGATGCCTACTTTATGACCTTGAGATTCTTAAAGAAATTCATCTCTAAGAATATGATTCTAAGATGATGACTTTCTTGAGAATCAAGATGAAGATGAAGTGAAGGAGCTCATTTAATCTTGAGAAGATAATGAGGCTCCTTAAGTCGGAAACTAAAAGGACAACTAAAGATGAAACACTAGTACCTCTTCAAATGAGTTTGAAGATGAATTCCGAAGATGAATTCCATGTGCCATATAAGTCTGACAATGATCTGACTTCATATGATGAAGCTTCTGAAGATTATGATATGGAGAGATGGATGTTAGCAGTAAAGTCTATATGTAGACTTCATATACAAGTGTTGTATATAGACGCTCAAGGATTTACCTATAAGGGTAAGACCCGTTAAGATGTAAATGGATCTTCAAGAGAAGGAGGGAACCTGATGAGAAGGTAAAGACCTTCAAAGAACGGCTCGTATCCACAAGATACACACGAAGAGAAGACATCGTTTGCGATGAGATTTCTTCTTCAGTGACTATGCTTGAACCCATCAGAATATTGCTAACTATAGCTGCACAACTTGACTTTGACATCTTCGAGATGGAAGTCAAGATTACATTCCTCTATGAATATCTCTCCGAGGATATTCATAAGCAGTAGCCCCAGGGCTTCATGGTCGAGGAAAGCAAGGTGTGCAAGTTGAATAACTCCATTTATGGACTCAAATAAGCTTCTTGTAATTGAAACATAAGATTTGATGAAATTATAAATGTTATGATTTCAAATAGAATCTTGATGAACCATGTGAAGCTTAGTGGAAGTACCAATGTGTTCATCGTGCTGAATGTAGATAATATCCTAATCATTTAGAATGATATAAGAATAAAAAAGTATTTTATGATCTGACTATTTCATACATTGAGATATGATCTCAAGGATACCTTTTAGATCTTAGTTCTGAAGTTGTTCATAAGCAAACAGAAGAGAGAGAATTGTGATTGTTACATTATTGGTACATTCTGGATATATTCTATTCAAGGAAGGCTCCTTTCCTTAAGATTTGGTACTGACCAATCTGAAGGGATAGCATATCAAGTGTTGATGATGCTAAAACTGCTTGCCCTTGTGCATCAGTTGCTAGAAGCCCGGTATTTGCAAGATATGTATGAAAAGCCAGATGTCTACCATGTAAAATGTTTCTAATCCTACTATAGAGATAAAACGCTTAGTTGCAGTAATAAAACAATATCTTCAAAGATGACAAGACTTAGAGATAATGATCTCAAAGTCTGATCATTAAGAACCTAAGACTTTATATATAGTGATCTAAAAGGTCTTAACTGCAAATACCTTAAGAGATAAAGATCTCTCGCAATAAGGGTATTCTGATAAGGATAATTGAAATTACACACTGGTTATAATTATTATTGAGTTGTAGTGTCAAAGACATTATGGCTGCCTCAATATTGAGTATTGGTTGCATAAGATGCAATATTCGCATTAGATGCGAGAACTGTTACTGAGGGATATGCAAGTGCCGTAAAAGGACTTGGCATAGTCTCTCGGGAACAGAGTGACTGATCATCTTACCTGACTATATTAAATAGTCTATGATCGTCACATGAGTGTGGGTTTAATGATTATCCATTAATGGCTCTTTGGGCTAGTGGGAGATTGTTGGACATGCGAGCCCACGACGAGCCATTATGCAATAAATGTTATTGCAATTCACTCCTTAATCTGAAATGAAGAATAACTAATTTGCATAATAGGTCCCTTAGTACAATTAGGGTTATGTACCATGGCCATGTTAATGATCAAATAGTTGTTGATTCAATTATTGAATCATAGAGGTGGGTGCTTGGATGAATATCTAAAGAGTTAGATTGAGGACTCATCAAGCACCGTCAAATGATTGTTAAGATGTGATCTCCAACATGAGTAGGAGATGACAATCCTTATCTCTAAAGGTTGATATCTGACCGATCTCTTGATGCAGGTCCTATGCATAGGAATAGATATTCAGAGGTGTCAGATTAGTTAGGTCGAAGAGTTGACTTAACGAGATCGAGATAATCAAAGACCTATGTCGTATGCTGTCATGGTATAGGCACGCATCCTCTGACCGGAGACAAATGTGTTACTATATGTATGAGTATGTACATTTGGTAGACCGATAGGTTGATGGCCTAATCAAGGTATATATACTGGCAAGCTGGTGTGCATATAAGGGCATATGAGTAATACAATCTCTCAAAGAGATCATACAGGTTCATTTACTGAACCGAAAAACACGAGCTCACTCATGAGATATTGGGAAGAATCAAATTCCATGCACGGTCATCTCTATTTAGAAGCTTGACTGAATTTGTAGGTTTGATATATGCTTTTGGAAAGTATATGATCAACACCTAGGTATGATATGTGCTTTTGGAAAGTACATGATCGATACCGGCTCCCATTGATCGAATGAGAAACTTAATGATACAACTCTGAAGGAGACAGTCTAAAAGAGATCTAAAAACTTCAGGTTTATTCAGGGTCTTCTAGTATGCATGATGTATAGGTATTAGGAATACCTGCGTGGTGATGTGATCATAAACGATTGTATAACCATGATGCTTCCATTCCTAGAGAGTGATGAAACGGGTCTGGATTTTAGTAACTCCTCTCAATAAAGAAGTGATCTGATCTTGGTCCAAATATTGGACATTGATCTGAATGTGATTCAGATGCAAAGAGAAGATTAGATTTGTGGTCTTGATTTAATCAAGCATCTATGGGAGGTTCGCAAAATCTACATTTGAGATTTGATCTCAATATCTAAGTCATTATACGTGGAACAATACAATTGCCATGTCCTTATCTCCAAGTATCCACGGAGAAAGCGCATTATCCTTGAAGGAGTTCAAGAATGATTCCATTGTTGATTTATATATATCCAAACATTGATATGCGGATGATTAAATGTGATTTAATTGTAAAATATGATATGAATTTGATTCATATTCTTTATCCATATAAGAAGAGCTATCTAAAGTAATTAAATGTGATTTAATTATCTAAGATGTGAATATTGTGGATGTGATTCATAGTATTTGGACACATGAGAATAGAGATTCAAGATGATTAAATATGATTTAATTATCATGGATATGAATAATGTGGATAATACTATCCATATTAGTCAGGTATATTATAAATGTGATTTATAATATATTAGAGAGAGCATATTGTGATTATATTTGTTAATTAATTATTGATGTGAATTGGATTCACATTGGATGATTAATTGAAAATATAATTTACATTTTATTTTGGGATGAGAATATGATTCGTATTTTTCTAATGGCATGAATTGCAATATTTCACAAGATAGTTATGAATTATTTTTGTGAAATGATTTACAACAAGTGTTGTTGTAAATGTTGGAGATATCATGAGGTAATTAGATCTCATGAGATAATGAGATCTCATGAGATAGTGAGATCTCATGAGTGGACGTCCTCCTTTTTAAGGGGATGTGGTTCATCTCCACATTATCTCCAATGATAATTAATTGATTTAATTTGAATTGAAATATATTGATTTATCGATATATATTAATTTAAATTAATTAATTGTTGTTGTGTTTACACAATAAAATCATGTCCATTAAAAGAAAAACAAATCAATCTCATCCATTGATTTTGTGTTGTTCATGGATTGAGATACATGGATCCTAAAACACTATTTAAGATGAGGCACCCCTTGCTCTTCAAGTTACATGATCAATCCATAAGATCTCTCTCTTTCTACATGCGAAAGGAATTCACCCTTTCTCCCATTGTGGTCGTCCACCATGGAGCCCAAGAGGGAGTCGTCATCACCGCAGCATCGTCATTATGTTGCCTGATCATCTACTCATGGATCTCTATCTCCTTCGGTGTGTCTCGCTCGTGAAGAAGATGTTGGATCTCGTGTGACGAGATCAGAAGATACGCTACTTGGATCATCAACATGGACTGCGAGGAGTACGCGTCTCATCAACGTGCTCGCAAGCGTCTCCTCTGTTGGATCGGACTTGAGACAGGAGGTCTCTTGGTTTAGAGACTCGATCGCAACCACTCTTCAAGAGGTAACCCTAGTATCTATTCGTGGTTTAGATGAAATGATCCAAGAAGTGTTCTTGAATCATGTGGTTTCATCATTTAAAAAATTTTAAATTCCGTTGCCTGAAGCAACTAGTACGACTAGTCACTCCCGATCACATATGATGCGATCATCACGCTTCCGTGATGCGCTTGAGGATTTTCCCATATCATTCATATTGAAGGCAGTACCTTCTTGTCCTCCATATTTTGATCTCTCTTCATGATATTAAAAATCTTAGCGAGAGTGCCTTCTTGTCTCTCTCCATATTTGGATCTCTCTTCATGGTATTAAAAATCGTAGTGAGATTGCAAAGGGTACATGGAGTCCTTATCAAACACAAATCACTTCATATTGATCTACCTAGATCAAATTTGCATTTTGATCGAATTTCTCAATCTCGAACTTCTCCAACCAATGTTGGGTTGTTACATGAATAATGATCTTCAATGGTCATGAATACAAAGATAATGATCATCAATAGGATGATTTCAATATCAAAACATCTAATGTAAATGTAGAGATGTACAAAATCTTTGGGCAGTTATTGGAGGTGTACATGTCATTGAAAGGCCTTATATATGGGTGTTCTTCCTATGGTGAAAGACACACAAGAACAAGAATCGAGTGAGCCCTAGGAGCCCCCAAA